>JAFEMH010000630.1:0-686555 GCA_022495995.1 Adenophora triphylla var. japonica | reverse complement strand
CTATTTCATGGCACGAGGTACACTCTCCTAATCCCTCTCAAGATGAAAAATCAGATTATGAGTCTTTTGGATTTTATGAACGTCCATTTCTTTATGAGGAATTTTATAGTGATGCAAGTCTTCATAATTTTGTTGAAGATTCTGAGAAGAAAATTCTGAATGAAAAGAATATTTATGTGACTCAATTCAAGGAGTTAGGTGTGTATCGGTTTTGGAGGATAGGATGTTTTTGCCTACGGTGACTAAAGTGTCATCGTACATTGAAAGTGTGGTTAGGAATTTCTATGCTCATCTTAGGGATAATATTGATGATAGGAATACCCCTCATTATGAAAAGATCTTTGTTAGGGGCATTATCTATGATTTTAATCCTTTAATCATCAATAGAACCTTCGGCCTCCCAAATGTCGAAGATGAGAGTTTGGAGTATGATCCTAATTCCTTGGCCACCTTTTTAGCTGGAGGGAGAATTACCATTTGGTTCGATCATTTTAAGTCTACCTATCTCACTTCTTTGTTTAGCGTGCTACACAAGATATGTATAACGAATTGGCTTCCCACGGCAAATGAGAATACCGTAACTTTTGAGCAAGCCAATTTGTTGTATAAACTAGGAAAGAAACAAAGAGTGAATTTTGGGAGACTTGTATTCAATCACCTTGCTGCATGGGCTAAGAAGAAAAAGACCTCCTCCTTCATTTTTCCTTCCCTTATTTTCCAAGTCCTAATGTACCAACACCTTAAACCTTGGAATGCTGATACTATCTACGAGAGGCACTGTTTACTACAGAATTACCAAACATTTTACTAAAGGTGATAGGCACAGGGATTTACCTTGGGTTTTGGTTACAAATGCTCCTCCAATTGCTGCCCCTGCTTCCAGTGTCGCCCCAAGTGTCGCCCACAGGCGGCAACACTTCTGGCAACACTGCTCTGTTATGGTTGATCTTGCTATGATTCTAAATTTTTCAATGGTCAAGTGAAGCACATTGACTCGATAATTCGGGGATGGTTGGATATGCGCACTGTCATGATGAAAATGGTGGATTTAATTTCTTCCAAAATAGGGGGAGATAAGCCACCAAGGCGTGATGATGATGATGGAGCTGGAAATGGTGCTGGGCCTAGTGGTACAGCAAAGGGAGGTGAAGGAGCTGAAAATGCAGTTTAAAGATGGTTGGTTTGAATGGTGGTTGATTTTGGTGGTTTGGAACATAAACAATTTTATTTGTTTTATTTTGGTTTGTAATGCTTAAACAAATTTTATTTCGTTTTTGTTTTTCTTTGTTTCACTGGAATTTTCTTCAAAACATGATGGATGGTTTTTGTTTAATGGTTGGTTGGTTGTTTAGAATTTAATAAATTAGTTTATTTAGTTATTAAATTTCGTATTAAGGGAGAGATTTTTGTAAAGATTTTGATACTTCATTTGCTTAATGGTTGATGTTTTGGATTGAAAAATATTTCAAAACATTGCCTGAAGGTTGATGTTGCCTCTATCAAAATCTCGTGGGATTTTGAGGTTGTAGTTAAGTTTGACTAACTGTTTTTTTTTTGAAAAGATCATCACATTGGTATTTTGTGAAGAAATCAGTAACTATGGGGGAGATTGTTAATGTTAAGATCATGTGTTGCCATGAATGTCATCCCAAGTGTTGCAAACCAGTGTTGCCACTGGTGTTGCCAAAAGTGTTGCCATTTGGAACTGGCGACACTGAGTTAGTTACTGTTTTTTTCACAAATATTAATGGGTAAATTAATGTTTATATAACAGTAGTTAGTCACCTTAAAATGAGCTTGAAATCAGCAACAGAATATGCCCAGGCGAGAATTACGAAGAGGAGGAATTAACAAATAAACATGTGTTTATTTGGTTAATTTATGACCAAGCAAAGAGATATTTTATTCAGCTATTACGGGGAGAACAAGTCGAGTACAAGGCAATCAAAGCTAAGAGGTACAAGCATGAGAAGCAAGAGAAGACTAGGTCTCCTACAATGAAGGCGAGAAGGCTAAAAGGAGGAAACAAACTCAAGACCGTTAGCCGATCATTTGAGTAGGCTCCAAGACTTTGTGGCCTATAAATAGTGCGATGGATCTTCATTGAAGATCATCCAATTCAGAAAACGCAAATCTGCACAAGAAAGTAGAATTCTGCTCTCAAGTGTTGCCATTCTGTGTCGGCAACACTTTGTCCAACACTCGAATATTTCATATAGATTTTTATATTTTTGTGAGGTTTTTGAGTGTTTATTTTCAGAGAGAATTCGTGTATGTTGTTCCTTATATCAGGGTTCGTTTATCATTAAGGAACTTCTTCGACCTTGTATTGAATTCATATTATTAATAGAAAGGTCTTGCCTTATTGGCACCCATCAAGTTATATATTTATATAACTTGATAAAAATTATATTCTTGTGTATTGCTTTAATATTTCCGCTGCAAATTATATTTATTTCTATTGATTTGTGCTTTTTCTAGAATTGGTGAAAGTGTCGTCGTTAGTGTCATTAACACTAAGGACAACACCCGTGAGTTTCATCTCACCTTGTGAGTTTCGTCTCATAAGTTCTTAGCCATAGACAATCTCAATAAAGAACCACGAAGTATGGTGCCCTGAGGGCGCTGGGTTTGACGACGATCTCATAAGAAGTATTTTGTGAGATGGTTAGCATGCCATGGGTGTTTGAGTTTTTCACCGTTGGGTTTGGCAAGTCTGTATGTTCCTTCTCTGACCACGTTGGTGACGATGTATGGCCCCTCCCAATTGGGGGAGAGCTTGTTCTGACGGGCCTTGAGGCCCGTTGCTTCAATTTTTCGTAAAACATAATCTCCGACCTTGCCTTGGTCCTATTTTTGTAATTGGCCATTCTCAATTGAGCGTCCAATCTTCGCTCGTCCAAGAGGTCAAGGTCGACCTTTCTGCTATGGATGTTTCTCTCGACGTCGTAGAATGCCACCCGATCAGTTGGGAGCTGAAGCTCGGCGGGAGCCATGGCCTCAGAACCATAGGCCAGAGCAAATGGGGTTTCCCCCGTAGGCCCCCGGGTGGTTGTCCGGACTGCCCAAAGAGCCGACGGGAGTTTGTCCAACCACCTCCCATCACGACCCTCTAGATTTTTGCACAAAGCAGACAAGACGAGCTTATTTGCCGCTTCAGCTTGTCCGTTGCCTTGGGGATAGGCGACAGACGACTTTGAATGCTTCACTCCCATTCTATTCAGCTCTTGTTCAAACTTCTTTGAAAATTGCAAGCCATTGTCCGAAACAATTACCTTGGAATCCCAAAACGGCACCATATTGAATCGTGGATAAAGCTCAAGGCATTATTTTCTGTGATCTTGCTTAGGGCTTTGGCTTCAACTCATTTCGAGAAATAATCCACCGCCACTATCACATATTTTACTCCTCCCTTGGCCTGTGGAAAAGGCCCAATCAAGTCAACACCCCACATGTCAAATGGCCAAGCTGCCATGACTGGGGTCTGTTCTGTCGTCGGGAGTTTTGGAAGATCGGCAAACCGTTGGCAAGTATCACATTTCTTCACGAATTGCTTCGCATCCTCTCATAGATGGGGCCAGTAATATCCCATGGTGATCAACTTGTCTGCCAATGTACGGGCCCCAGGATGGCCCCCACATTCTCCTTGGTGTACTTCAAAAAGCAGATTTACCACTTTGTCAGGGTGGACACACTTCAGCAGTGGTCTGGTGATGGATCGTCTGTAAAGCTCACCCTATATGACCGAGAAACGGGCAGCTTTCCTCTTGATTTGGCGTGCCAATACCTCGTCAGATGGTAGCTCGTCTTTTTCGATAAAGGCTTTCAGCTCATCAATCCAACACCTCGGACCGTCTCCGACGCACATAATTTTCACTCTCTCGTAAGGTGGTTGTTCGAGGTAGGCCAGGTGGTGAACATGTTCGTCCTCCGGTAGTTGATATGTGGCCAGCTTTGAAAGTAGGTCGGCGTGTTCATTGTCTTCTCGGGCAATGCGCTGGATGGCCCAAAACTCTAACCTTTGTATTAACTCGCCGACTAACGAGTGATATTTATGCAAAGTGGAATCAACGACCTGGTAATCTCCACGGACTTGGTTGACAATCAGTTGTGAATCACAGTAAGCCGCAGTCTTTGTTGCCGCGAAGCATTTGGCATACTCAACTGCTGCTATAAGTGCCTCGTATTCTGCTTGGTTATTCGATGCTTGGAATTTGAACCTCAAAACTTCTTCAAAAACTGTACCACTTTCTGGCTCGACTAGTACAATTCCATCTCCAATTAGATCTCTTGTCGCCGATCCATTAGAGAAGACCTTCCAGCATCCAACAGGCAAAGCCAATTCTTCCGGCTTGTTGTCGACTTGCTTGCCTTTGCTCATTTTTTGAGGTGGCCTTTGTTGATTGTTGTTTGTACAGAACGTCGTTTCAATCAAGAAATCGGCCAAGGCTTGGGCCTACAAGGTCTTCCGCGCTCTGTATTGGATGTCAAATTCGGTCAATTCAATGCTCCAATTCAGGAGACGACCAGAGCTTTCGGGACGATGTAAAATTTTTCGCAGCAGGGCATCCGTATAAACGACAATGGGATGGGCCGAGAAATAAGCTCGTAGCTTCCGTGCTGCAATGACGAGAGAATAAGCTATTTTCTCAGCGTTGAAATAACGCGTCTCCACATCAGACAAAGCTTTACTTACATAATACACTGGCCTCTGTATCCCATCCTCCTCCCTAACCATAACGGCGGCGACGGCCTTGTCACTCGCCAAGAGGTATACGTATAAATCTTCCCCTGCAACGGGGCTGCTGAGGAGTGGTGGGGAGCCAAGGTATTCTTTAAGTTGATTGAACGACTTAGAACATTCCTCCGTCCATTCAAAATTTTTAGCACCACGGAGGGCTTTGAAAAAAGGAAGTGATCTCTCGGCGGACTTTGAAATGAAATGACCTAGGGCCGCCACTCGTCCATTTAGCCTTTGGACCTCCTTAATGCTTGTAGGTTCGGCCATATCAATCAAAGCTTTAATCTTTTCGGGGTTAGCCTCAATTCCCCTTTGGGAGAGCATGAATCCCAAGAATTTGCATGCCGCAACTGCAAAAACACATTTGGCCGGGTTGAGTACCATGTTGTTTGCTCGTAGGTTGGTGAAGGTTTCTTTGAAGGTCATCATTTGTGTTTCCTCTTCTTGGACTTGATGACCATGTCGTCTATGTATGCTTCTAGGTTGTCACCGAGCTGTCCCTTAAAGACCTTGTTGATCATCCTTTGGTAAGTTGCCTCGGCATTTTTAAGCCCAAAAGGCATCTTTGTGTAGCAATAGGTTCCCCCTGCAACTTGGAAAGCCGTCTTTGGAATGTCTTCCTCGGCCATCTTAATTTGATGATAGCCGGAATAAGCATCCAGAAAGCTTAAGGTCGTATGGCCAGCAACAGAATCGACGAGCTTGTCAGTGCAGGTAGGGGATAAGCGTCGCTTGGGGCAAGGTAAGTTCAGGTCGGTGAAAGCAACACATAACCTCCACTTTCCATTGAGTTTCTTAACTAGAACCACATTGGCCAACCACGTCGTGAACCCAGCATCCACGATAATCCCAGCACTCAACAGCTTCTCAATTTCTTGTTTTATAGCAACCTCCTTCTCAGTTGAAAAAATCCTTAGCCTCTGTTCTTTAAACTTCATTGCTGGGTTTACTCCGAGCCTGTGGACGGCCACATCCTCTCTGATGCCCTTCATGTCCTCAACCCTCCAAGCGAAGACGTTGAGGTTTTGTTTGAGTAGGGAGGTTATCTCTTCCCTCTCCTCAGTAGATAACTGAGACCCCAGTTTAATCTTCTGTTCAGGGTAGCTCGGGTTGATGACCAGCTCAATTAGCTCGTCGGCAGGCTTCATTTTAGGAACATCATCTCGAAAGTCCATGGACTCGATCACTATTTCTTTAATCTTTTTCCTTGCTTCGGGGGTGAGGTCTGGGACCTCGTCTTCAATTAGCTTGTCTAGCTCGGCCCCTGATTCCTGGTCGACCAAGGCTGTGGAGCCGTAGTTTGTCAGTCCGGGAATTTCTCAACATAGGCTTCGGTCTCGTCCACACATTTTATTGTGGAAACGTTGGAGTAGGAGGTCGACGTATGCTTGATTGACTTGGAAAGCTTCACAATTTGGTCAGGATCGTCTATTTCAATCGTCCGCTTGGACTTCAACACATGCTCTAGGAATTTTGGGGCCGTCCCCAACACACAACCAATTCCTGAGCGTGTAGGAAATTTTATTCTTTGATGAGGGAGGCGGCGACGATCCCATTTGCTTGGCCCGGTTGGCCGAGAATTGCATGGTAGTCACTGATAACATCAATCACAACAAAAGTGACGGTCTGGATGGTTCTCAGAGGATGGTCTTCGATGTCGACGGGCAGATCAATTTGTCCCTTGGCTTCTACCCTATGATTGGTGAATCCTTCTAGACGACCTAAGTAGTGACTTAGGCGACTATCAGGTAGACCCATCTTCTGATAGACGTTGTAGAACAAGATATCTTTGGCTGCCCCGGTGTCAATCAATATCCGCCTTGACTCACAATTGTCAATGAAACCAGGGACGATCAGTGTTTGTTGATGAGCCAAAGGATTGGCTGATAACTCGTAGGGGTAGAAACTTATCACGTCATTCAGAATCTCAGATTTTTGGGGGACATGGGGGGCTTTTTTCAGGTGGTAAATGGCACTCTTGATTTTATTCTTACTCGTCTCCTCAGAGATGACGAGGACCATTCTTGGTTGCCTCTCGGGAGGGTCGTTGTTAGCAGCTCGAGTGTTGGCTGCTTGACGATCCCTCCTTACATATTGTTCAAGACGACCGTCATCAATCCACCTTTGAATTATTTTCTTCAGACTGAAACATTCTTCCGTGTCATGTCCCTTATCTCGATGGTACTCACAATATTTGTTCATGTTCTTTTTCCCCTTGCCATTGGGGTTCATTTTTGGGGCCGACCCAAAATCCACATTGCTCAGTATTTCTTCCCGCGAGACTGTCAAAGGAGTGCACGAGTCTGGTACTTTCTCAGCCTTTCCTTGTTTGTTCTTCCCTTTGTCTCCGGCCTTATCCTTTTTTGATTTCGCCGCCTCATCGTTGTCGACGACCTTTCCTTCTCTCTGCAATTTTCTCTCCTCAGCCTCGGCTACAGCATATGCCTTGGCGTAGAGATCCTTTCTGGATTTAGCTGGAAGGACTTGCAGCTCATAGTCCAAAGTGGAAGAAACAACACCGTGCCTGAAACAATTGATAATTTCTCGATCTGTCAGATCCTCGTCGATCTGATCCACTAACTTTTTGAACCTTTTGAAGTAACTCATGGATTTTCATTGGCTCCTGGGTGATGTTGCGAGGTCGTTGATAGGTTTAAGACGATCTCACATTGCAAACCTTCCCAAGAATCTCTTCCTCATCTGCCTCCAGGAGTCAATGCTTCCTTTTGGAAGGCCTCTAAACCACAGTAAAGCTGCATCAGTCAACGTGCTCGTGAGAGCCTTGCACATTACATCGTCGTGTCCTGAAGTTCTAGACAGCACACACATCTGAGCTTCGAGATGTTGCATGTGATCTAACGCGCTCGTCGAGCCATCATATTGCTTTAAGTCAGGAAGTTTGAACCCTGGTTCTGGAGGTCCATCTCCAACATCCATGGTGCCAGTGGCATCAGAGTACCAACATCATCTTCAGAGTCGTCACTATCCACATTGTTTCTTTTGGCTGTCAATTCATCAACTTGATGTTTGAGTCTTAGAAATTCTCGCATGTCAACATCACCTACAGGGCCGGTGGGAGGGATCCTATCTTGACGAGGCCCCCGGGTAACGGTATTCGACTGTTGCCTCTCGGAGGGGGCAGGTCGTCGAGAGATAGTCCTCTCTCTCCTATAACTTGGTGGTGGAGATGGCCTATAGGATCGTGACTGTTCCCGTCCACGACGAGGAGGAGTGCGCCTCCTTTCCCTATAGCTCGGCGCTCGTTCATTTCTTAAAGAAGGGGTCATTTGACGACCACGGACAACTTGGTTTTGATTCTGATCAGGATTTTCATTGGCTAGAGTTCTACGAGGCTCATCATCCGCCTCATCCCGTCTTCGCTGTGATGGGATTCCCTCACTTCGTCGCTGATTTAGGTGTTCTCTGAGATCAAGTTGTGGCACTACTCGTTCATTTCCAACGTTTCCTCTCTGGTTCCTTCTTTTCCCCGATGAGACATTGTTGTGGGACGCCTGTGGGGGTTGGTCCTCAGGCATTTGTATGGGCTCGTTCTGGATTCTCAGGAGTTCGTGGAGAGCGTTTGATCTCTCGACGAGGAAAGCGGTTCTGTCGAGATGTGGGTTGGATGGGCCTCCCACATTTCGTACAGTAGCTCCCTCTGCCCTTCTCTCCAATGGGGGTCGGCGTTGTCTCTCAGGTGCGTGCCTTTTGTCCCTCCTTCTTGCTGCTGGAAGGCCAGTATCATCAACCACACCATGTGACCTGGTAACCCTCAAATTAGGGTTCCTAGGTTGAGGTGAGGGAGGTCTGGGGTTTTCTTGTTGGCACTGCTGAGGGGAAGGTGGCCGGCCTGCATCTCCGGTGGACTTGCTAGCTGTGTGTCCGTCTGACACCATCTCCAGGTTTTCCGGTTGTTTTTTCTTTTGTTGAAGATCACTGATTAACGTTTCCCGGCAATGGAACCAATCTGATGATGCAGGAATGCGTTCGAGCTCAGCTTTGGGTCCAGCTAATAATCAAGGCTGACTTTGGATCTGCACAACACAAGAAACAAATCGTGAACTGCGCCGGGGCTCTTCCGGCAAGGCCCTCCGGCGTGAGAATCAGCGTATGGACTGGAGAAAGGTGATAATAATATGGTGGGTGTGTGTATACGTGAATATACAAAAAAGGCATTACCTTAGTCCATGATACTGCTCTCATATTTATAGGGGATAAAATGTAATTAGGGTTTTCATCTGAACCGTTGGATAAGGTTGTTACTTGGCCAGATTGGATCGGCTTTGTTCCTAGGCGTACACGTGGCATGTTGAGATTGCTCCGCCTATGTAAGGACACTGCTGTGTCTGACACGGATAAGTGGTTTGCCTTATAATGGAAATTCAACCTGTACACCTTTTGGCGCTGCTACTGGTTCCGTGATTGCACGCGCAGAATGTCTCAGTGTCAGGTCTGACTTTATCCCAAAATAGCTAATTAATCAAGCTTATTGAGGAAGCTAAATGAAGGGACGACCTGGAGTTGTACGTCCAGTAAGGCCGTCTCCTTGAGAGATGACTTGACGAGCGAGTGGCCGAGTGAGTTGCCTCGTTCTCCAGGTGAGTTAGGTCGCTCAATGGCGACGACGGTCACTCTCCATTAGACGAGCTCTAATCCATATGATGGGAAGGCTCGTCGTTAAATGGGCTTGGTCGCTCATTGGCGACGACCGCCATTTATTGTACGACAGCCCATAGCCCAAACCTTGATGGGCTTCATTAATCTTGATCCTTTAGTGGGCTTGTTGGGCCCATAGCTCGTGGAAATGTATTGGGCCCGACCCATCACGAAATATTCCGTTCAAAATCAAATCTTTATAATTTTAATAATCATTGTTACATTCTCTATTCGAGGAAATTGTGACATGATGAACTTATCTTTAGTTAATGTCTACTCCATACGATATCATCGATAATCAAAGACATTCATCATCTTCCCGAAGGCAACACTCATGGTCCATCTTCCATTCTATCTTCTATCAAGGTACTAAACTTTTATCCAAAAAAATAAAAATCTATTTCCAAAAATAAAAATTTAATCGTTTAAAATTTATTTTTAACAACTCCCCACCCCACTCCACTCACCACCACCACCCCCGTTGGGTCAATTTTTTTTTAATCATTCAAAATTTATTTTTAACAACTCCTACCCCACTCCACTCACCACCACCACCCCCGCCCCCACCCCGGCCTCGGATAAAAAAATTAATCATTTAAAATTTATTTTTAACAACTCCCACCCCACTCCACTCACCACCACCACCCCTGCTCCCCACCCCTGCCCTCAACCCCTGCCCCTAAATTTATTAATAGAATAAATTTAGGGAATATATACTTGTGTGTGTATATTTTTTTTTTTTTATCAAAAAAAAAAAAGGCAATGCCCCTAAATTTATTAATAGAATAAAAAGAAAAGTACAGGTGTAAGTACCCAAATCTGGCTCATGCCTTCCGGTTAAGTTTCCGGTAATTTCGGCAAGTTTCCGGCAATTCTAAGTCTTCCGGTAATTCTAGGACTTTCCTAGAGTTCCTGAACAATCCCTAACTGTTCCAAATCATCTAAGGGAAAAAAGGACTACTTGGAGCCAAAGAAACACGTTTTTCTTTTATATGGAATTCCTTCTAGAAGACTGCCACCTTGCATGTTTCTAGAAGGAACTGTATGTGGCTCATTATGTCGTGCGACATAACCAGCCAGGGAGAGTTCTAGAATCATGCCACCTTGCATGTTTCTAGAAGAATCCAGAAGTGGCTACTTATGTCGTGCGACATAACCAGCCAGGGAGAGTTCTAGAAGGTTGCCACCTTGCATGTTTCTAGAAGGAAAACGGTTATGGCTTGTTATGTCGTGCGACATACCAAGCCCATGCAGGCAGCCTATAAATAGAGGCCTTCACCTCTCATTTGAGGCACCCCTTTCCTACCCCTCAGTCCCCCTCTATAGGGAATACGCTCAGGAAGCCTCCCCTCTCCTCACATACCTCCCAAACCACACTAATCCCCCCAAATCAATCCCACACACACTTCCACACACATCAAGAACCAAAGGTTCTCAAGGAGATAAGGCTTGATTCCAGTCCCCAGAAGTTGCTATTTTGAAGGCTCCTATATCTAACTTGATATAGGGAGTCGTGGTCTTCAAGGGTAACGATTTTCTACCCTTTTCTTCCTCCTATCTTCATTTTACATAAGATCTATGTGCTATTTGTCACTACAAAAAAAGGGGTCTTTTACCACACTTTATTTGCTACGGTCCGTCGAACCGACACAAATAGGCTTTTATTTATTACGGTTTTTAAGACCGTAATAAATAAAAAATTATCTACTACGGTTTTATACAAACCGGGGTAAATAAATGTTTTTATGTCGGTCTTTTCTAAAACGTAACAAAAGCTTTTAATGAGCAAATTTTTTTTTTCCATTTACATTAGTTTTAATATGACCGTGACAATTGTTTTTATAAAAGAAAAAAAAAGAAAATATAGGTTACGATTTTTATGACTAACATTAAATTTTGTTTGTCACGGTTGTTCATATATCCTATACCATTCCAATTTCCCCAAAATAAAATAAAATTCCCTCCACACTTCCCTTTCCCTCCACGATTTCCCTCTTAAAACCCTAAATCCCCAGCACTCCTCCTCCTTCCTCGCCGCACTCCCTCAAAAATGACAGGTGAAGAAATTAATCCTAAAGCCTACCCTTTGGCCGATGCTCATCTCTCTATTACCATTCTAGATCTCATTTAACAAGCCGCTAATTACAAACAGCTCAAGAAGGGCGCCAATGAAGCCACTAAGACCCTTAATAGGGGAATATTTGAGTTTGTAGTCATGGCAGCCGATGCCGAGCCTCTTAAGATCCTCCTCCATTTACCCCTCCTCGCTGAGGATAAGAATGTGCCCTATGTTTTTGTGCCCTCAAAGCAAGCTCTTGGGCGAGCATGTGGAGTCACTAGACCTGTCATTGCATGCTCCATGACCAGCAATGAATGAAGCCAATTGAGATCTCAAATACAGCAACTCAAGGATGCCATTGAGAAGATAAATCCCCAAATTCCGAAATTTCGCAAATCACGCACGGCGGCGGCTACACAACTGGTAAATGAAAATATCACTTCTCTTTCTCTGTAATGTAATCTCTCTTACGATATCTCTCATTCTGGATTATCAATTCCATCTACAGATTGAAGCCATCTTAGTCTGTGTTGCGAAAATTGAGGTTGAAATATTGGTTCTCTCGTTCCAGGTAAAGTAAATATTGGTTCTCTCGATTCCATCTATAATAATCACAATTTCACTTATGTGTACCGAAATATACTTTAACTCGTGCGTTTGATGGGGGTTTCGTGATTTGAAGTGATAGATACATGAGTACTATAATATACGTGTAATTTTCTTTGTCATTTTCTTGTTACAACCGATTGGATGTTCGGTGATTCATGGACATTGGTTGATTTAGGCAATGTTTAGGGCTATTGGAATTGGATATGCTCGTTCACTTCCATCGCAGTTGCCCTCAATTGGGTTTTGAAGGATGGGCTTGGGAGATTTTGTAGATGTATCTACACTGCTAGCCTAGCCTACGCTTTTGATACGAATCAAGGTATAGCTCTCCTCTAAATCTCCAACTAAATGTGGCTCCTTCATTCTCTGTAATGTCACTAATCGAGTGAGTTTTTTCATGCTTGCGGTTGCCTAAGTTATTTTGTTTGGTACTACCTCTGTCCCAAAATGAATGTCCAAAAAAAATTCAAATCTGCTCTTAATCAAGAGCAAATTTGAAATTTTTATGGACATTCATTTCGGGACGGAGGGAGTAAAAGAACTTCCTTAGTGCTGCTAGACTTTTTTGTATATTTATGTTATTCACGATTGTATTGTTTTGAAGAGAGTTAGGTTCTCAACATCGGTTATGTTCAGTTTGAGCATAGGAGTTGAATTGCTGACTCCTGTGTTTCCCCAATATTTCTTGCTTCTCGCCACAGTAGCCAACATTGCGAAGCAGATCATCCTCGCTTGCTACCTTGCAACTGGTGTAAGTTCCAAGCCCCAATACATATAAATGTTTTTCCCGTGGAAAGACACGCTGTATATTTTTCTCATGTGGGGTCGTCATATATTTTGTCTTTATCTTTTCTTTCATCTCTTACTATTTTATTTCTTTCTCTTTATTGATAATGGTGTTTCATTTAACATAATTTTGGTACTTCTATGAAATTTGCATAGATTGACTTGTTATGTTAACAGTCAGCTGTTCATCGGAGTTTTGCAATAGCAGATAACCTTGGTGAACTTTCTGCCAAGGCACAGGTTAGTGATCCTGTAATTAGTAGTGATTCTGTAATTAGTAAGTTTATTATATTGTGATTAACATTCTCTTTTCTGCAATGAAATCTTTTTAGTTTGTGTGGGTTTCAGATTCAAACTGTATGTTTCGATAACCTTGGTCTTATGCTGGCTGCCGCCTTGAATATCATGTTGAAAAGCAATCAAAGGTTTGTGATTTCCAACTTATTTTATTCTAAACTACTATAATCTTCCAGTTCTTTATGGTTTTATTTTTCTTCGCCATCTCTATAGAATTCGAAATTCCATATACATCTGATACCAAAGTATCCATACTCTCACACGCTTTTTACAAATACTTATTAGCTTTATCCTTTTATGATTAGGAGGCATTGAAATTTTATACTCACTCAGTCCCAAGTTAAATGTCACATTTGACTTGTCTACATTTTTAAGAAATGTGCTTTACTTGTGTGTATGTTACTTGTACAATGCTAAAAATGCAATAAGTCTCTTTATTTAGAATTGTGACATTTGTTTAGTGATGAACCAAAAAGGAAAGTGCAACATTTTTTATGGGACAGAGTGAGTAGAACTTAATGACAGATATACATTATCCATGTGTTGCTAACTCAATGATAATTTGAAAGATTGCTAGCAGGTCTACCCTTTGTAGTATATCCGATTTTCACATCAATTGATCTTTATGGAATATATAAAGGGTTAAAGCATGTACATCTGCGAACCCTCACAAAGGTTGGTCTTCTGCTCTTATATTGCCACATTCAGAACATGACCAGAATTATGAGTGTAATGGTTGCAGTTTTGCGCCTCAACTTTCCAAGATTATTCTTCAGGATAGGCTGGAGATCATAATAAATACATGGATTCAGTTGGGGTGTGTCCCTTCACCAGAAGAAGTGAGTAAAGAGGAAGAAACTGATATTTTCTGGAACAAAGGTGAGCAGACACCATAAATAGTACTCCCTCCGCCCCAATTTTAAGTTCACACTTTGACTTTGCACGCTTATTAAGGAAGCAATGAAAAGTGGGTTGAGTACATTATTGTCCAAAACACTATTCATAATTTAAGTGGGTAAAAAATAAGGTAAGTATTGGTTTATTTTTTGTTATTCTATAAGCATTATGAGGACAAACTTTTCCATAATTTTACTTAGCATAATTTTATTTTTTACATATGCATGCATATATATATACTGAATATTTGTGTTATATATTTTATTTATAGGAGTATTCGTGGCAGAATGATTCTACTTGTTGGCAAAGGATACATCTTCAACAGTTCCACCGCTAGTGACTTTAGAGTTTATCTTTTGACATGTCTCTATGGCTATAATGGCTTTTGAATAATGTTATATATTCAGCACATGTTTAGTATTATGGGATTATTTCTTTTGGATATTAAGCACTTTGAGATTATTGTGGTATTGTTGATTTTGGAATGAAAAAGTTCTCTTTTTCATATACATATTTTCTAGAAATTGTGATTTAGTAAAAATATACCACCATTTTAGAAACTATATATATATATATATATATATATATATATATATATATATATATATATATATATATATATATATATATGTATATATTATGGTTTAAACCGTAACAAATATTAAAAAAAATATCAGCACTGTTTTATTATTATGGTAAACAAACTGACACATAAAAATATATGTTACGGTTCAAATACGGTCACAAACTAATATGTCGCACACAATTATCTGAGGTGACGTGTAAATAACCGTAATAAATATATTAATTGTGACGGTTATAACCGTCACAAAAAAGTCTAACATAACTTTTAAGCATATGACACAGTTTCTATTGAATTGTTTCTGAACCGTAACAAAGACCGTCACAAAAACCAATTATGACAGTTTACCACCCGACACAAGGTATTTGTGACCCACGCAATTAAGTCGGCCAATAAACCGTCACAAAACCGTCACAAATACATTTTGTGTCGGTTTTTGAGTTTTTTGCTACGGTCCGTCGACCGTCATAAAAGGGGTTATTTTTTGTAGTGTGTATTGATAATATTGCATTATGATTAAAAGTTGCATGCTTTAGCTTCATATTGCATAGATCCCCATCCGATTGCATAATCATTTCATGAAATAACTCCGGTTTGACTTAGTTTTGTATGAACACTCGAGATGAGTGTGGATCCCTCATATCCACACCCTCTTGAAGTGTTCATCACTAAAATACTTGCTCCCTGAGATCTGTTTGTGAAGTAACTTGGCCATATTGGTGCCTTGATACCTCTGCAAATCTCAGCTGTAAAGTCTCTGCAAAATGGCTAGTTATGTCACGCGACATAGGCAGCCTATGTCACGCGACAAACTAAGCGGTTGCGAAACTTCACGGTTTCAAGTCATGTCCGATTTTAACCCCCATCATGCTATAATCTGATGTTTATCTGCAATTTAGATAGTATCTATGTACATAAAATGTCATTTTTTTCATTAAAATACCATTTTCATACATAAAGGTGCATCCTTTGCACCTAAAGTCCATTTTTATGCATTAAAACCATCCTTTTTGCACTAAAAATTGCATCCTTTGCATTCAAAATCCCTTTTCACATTAAAGATGCATTCTTTGCACCCAAAAACTCATTTTCATACTAAAAAATGCATACTTTGCATTAAAAAAATTATTCTTTGCCATTTTCATGCATCATTTGTACATTAAATGCTATTTTCCAACATAAAAATACATTCTTTGCACAAAATCATTTCTTTACATAAAAAGCATCCATTTGCAATCAAAGCATCCTTTGCAACTTAAAAATGTCATATTTTCACTAAAGTGTCATTTTTATCATGCATTCCCCCATGTCCCCATTAGCAACCTTGGAACGGACCGGTGTAAAAGATCCTATCTTTACATCGTTCCTTCCATTAAAGGTTTCATAATCTCTTTAGAAAGGGACACCCTTGAACCCTATATCTCCGATTATCACTTAAGATGAGTATGAAGCATCTATATGAGCTCGACCGTCTTAGAATGTAGGATTGATGGGCTAAGGACCCTCCTTTTCTAAAGAACCTCATCTTTGACTATAAAGAGAGTCATTCTCTCGATCATGCAAGTCCCGAGGTTAAAAAATGCAATGATCACAAGTCCAAGATGAGGACGGGATCATAATCCCGAATACATAAAATCCAAGAAATCCCGAGCGACAACCAATAAATGGTTTGTACGTCCGGAAGACGACTTGGGACATTCCCCCCCTTATTTTCAAACACATGCACACAAAAAAGCACGCAGGCAAGCACGATTAATGGGATCTTGGGAGACTTGCTCCGGCAAGGCACCTTGGGTGAACGACGATCCGTTCTTCCCAAGGGGTAACTTAACCTCCGAACCCATAAAACCTTTTTTCAAAGTTTTGAGGTAATCAAAATGGCGTGGCGACTCCGTTTTTCAAATTAAACCGGATGTCTTCAAACTCGCGTGAATTTCCAAAACAAACAAAAATTTGGGGCACACATTCACAGTTTGGCGACTCCGCTGGGGATATCCCAAAGGAGAAAAGCTTTATTTTCAAAAAAAAAAAATATCGATACACGGTATATAGTTGGAAACCACTTGCCCTTCCTGTATACTCCCTGATGTGGGAGTTGGGATAACCGGTGGTTTAACAATCCCACGTACCAGTATCCCTTTTCGAAAAAAATAATAAAAGAAAGCTTTTTCCTTTGAGCGGGTTAGACTCCCGTCGCTGATTTCATTAATCATGCTTGCTCTCTTTACCTTGCATTGCGTCATTTGCATCTTGGAATCTGTGCATACTTTGAACGGGAAACAACCCGAAAAATAGCAAAAGGAGTGGAACCTGGAAAATTGATCCATGCAGTCGTACGGCTCAATCCTCCTTGGATTCTGACCGGGCGACCTCAGTGGCAATTTGGTTTTGACGACCACGGACAACTTGGTTTTGATTCTGATCAGGATTTTCATTGGCTAGAGTTCTACGAGGCTCATCATCCGCCTCATCCCGTCTTCGCTGTGATGGGATTCCCTCACTTCGTCGCTGATTTAGGTGTTCTCTGAGATCAAGTTGTGGCACTACTCGTTCATTTCCAACGTTTCCTCTCTGGTTCCTTCTTTTCCCCGGTGAGACATTGTTGTGGGACGCCTGTGGGGGTTGGTCCTCAGCCATTTGTATGGGCTCGTTCTGGATTCTCAGGAGTTCGTGGAGAGCGTTTGCTCTCTCGACGAGGAAAGCGGTTCTGTCGAGATGTGGGTTGGATGGGCCTCCCACATTTCGTACAGTAGCTCCCTCTGCCCTTCTCTCCAATGGGGGTCGGCGTTGTCTCTCAGGTGCGTGCCTTTTGTCCCTCCTTCTTGCTGCTGGAAGGCCAGTATCATCAACCACACCATGTGACCTGGTAACCCTCAAATTAGGGTTCCTAGGTTGAGGTGAGGGAGGTCTGGGGTTTTCTTGTTGGCACCTTGAGGAAGGTGGCCGGCTGCGCATCTCGGTGGACTTGCTAGGCGTGTGTCCGTCGACACCATCTCCGGGTTTTCCGGTTGTTTTCTTTTGTTGAAGATCACTGATTAACGTTTCCCGGCAATGGAACCAATCTGATGATGCAGGAATGCGTTCGAGCTCAGCTTTGGGTCCAGCTAATAATCAAGGCTGACTTTGGATCTGCACAACACAAGAAACAAATCGTGAACTGCGCCGGGGCTCTTCCGGCAAGGCCCTCCGGCGTGAGAATCAGCGTATGGACTGGAGAAAGGTGATAATAATATGGTGGGTGTGTGTATACGTGAATATACAAAAAAGGCATTACCTTAGTCCATGATACTGCTCTCATATTTATAGGGGATAAAATGTAATTAGGGTTTTCATCTGAACCGTTGGATAAGGTTGTTGCCAACCGTTGGATCAGCTTTGTTCCCTAGGCGTACACGTGGCATGTTGAGATTGCTCCGCCTATGTAAGGACACTGCTGTGTCTGACACGGATAAGTGGTTTGCCTTATAATGGAAATTCAACCTGTACACCTTTTGGCGCTGCTACTGGTTCCGTGATTGCACGCGCAGAATGTCTCAGTGTCAGGTCTGACTTTATCCCAAAATAGCTAATTAATCAAGCTTATTGAGGAAGCTAAATGAAGGGACGACCTGGAGTTGTACGTCTAGTAAGGCCATCTCCTTGAGAGATGACTCGACGAGCGAGTGGCCGAGTGAGTTGCCTCGTTCTCCAGGTGAGTTAGGTCGCTCAATGGCGACGACGGTCACTCTCCATTAGACGGGCTCTAATCCATATGATGGGAAGGCTCGTCGTTAAATGGGCTTGGTCGCTCATTGGCGACGACCGCCATTTATTGTACGACGGCCCATAGCCCAAACCTTGATGGGCTTCATTAATCTTGATCCTTTAGTGGGCTTGTTGGGCCCATAGCTCGTGGAAATGTATTGGGCCCGACCCATCACGAAATATTCCGTTCAAAATCAAATCTTTATAATTTTAATAATCATTGTTACATTCTCTATTCGAGGAAATTGTGACATGATGAACTTATCTTTAGTTAATGTCTACTCCATACGATATCATCGATAATCAAAGACATTCATCATCTTCCCGAAGGCAACACTCATGGTCCATCTTCCATTCTATCTTCTATCAAGGTACTAAACTTTTATCCAAAAAAATAAAAATCTATTTCCAAAAATAAAAATTTAATCGTTTAAAATTTATTTTTAACAACTCCCCACCCCACTCCACTCACCACCACCACCCCCGTTGGGTCAATTTTTTTTTAATCATTTAAAATTTATTTTTAACAACTCCCCACCCCACTCCACTCACCACCACCACCCCTGCCCCCCACCCCAGCCCCGTCAGATAAAAAAAATTAATCATTTAAAATTTATTTTTAACAACTCCCCACCCCACTCCACTCACCACCACCACCCCTGCTCCCCACCCCCGCCCTCAACCCCGCCCTAAATTTATTAATAGAATAAATTTAGGGAATATATACTGTGTGTGTATATTTTTTTTTTTATCAAAAAAAAAAAAAGGCAATGCCCCTAAATTTATTAATAGAATAAAAAAGAAAAGTACAGGTGTAAGTACCCAAATCTGGCTCATGCCTTCCGGTTAAGTTTCCCGATAATTCCGGCAAGTTTCCCGGCAATTCTGGTAAGTCTTCCGGTAATTCCCCGGACTTTCCTAGAGTTCCGGAATAATCCCGGAACTGTTCCAAATCATCTAAGGGAAAAAAGGACTACTTGGAGCCAAAGAAACACGTTTTTCTTTTATATGGAATTCCTTCTAGAAGACTGCCACCTTGCATGTTTCTAGAAGGAACTGTATGTGGCTCATTATGTCGTGCGACATAACCCGGCCCGAGGAGAGTTCTAGAATCATGCCACCTTGCATGTTTCTAGAAGAATCCAGAAGTGGCTACTTATGTCGTGCGACATAACCAGCCAGGGAGAGTTCTAGAAGGTTGCCACCTTGCATGTTTCTAGAAGGAAAACGGTTATGGCTTGTTATGTCGTGCGACATACCAAGCCCATGCAGGCAGCCTATAAATAGAGGCCTTCACCTCTCATTTGAGGCACCCCTTTCCTACCCCTCAGTCCCCCTCTATAGGGAATACGCTCAGGAAGCCTCCCCTCTCCTCACATACCTCCCAAACCACACTAATCCCCCCAAATCAATCCAACACACACTTCCACACACATCAAGAACCAAAGGTTCTCAAGGAGATAAGGCTTGATTCCAGTCCCCAGAAGTTGCTATTTTGAAGGCTCCTATATCTAACTTGATATAGGGAGTCGTGGTCTTCAAGGGTAACGATTTTCTACCCTTTTCTTCCTCCTATCTTCATTTTACATAAGATCTATGTGCTATTTGTATTGATAATATTGCATTATGATTAAAAGTTGCATGCTTTAGCTTCATATTGCATAGATCCCCATCCGATTGCATAATCATTTCATGAAATAACTCCGGTTTGACTTAGTTTTGTATGAACACTCGAGATGAGTGTGGATCCCTCATATCCACTACCTCTTGAAGTGTTCATCACTAAAATACTTGCTCCCTGAGATCTGTTTGTGAAGTAACTTGGCCATATTGGTGCCTTGATACCTCTGCAAATCTTTCGAGTACATAAAGTCTCTGCAAAATGGCTAGTTATGTCACGCGACATAGGCAGCCTATGTCACGCGACAAACTAAGCCAGTTTGCAGAAACTTCACAGTTTCAAGCTGTAATCTGATTTTAACCCCCATCATGCTATAATCTGATGTCTATCTGCAATTTAGATAGTATCTATGTACATAAAATGTCATTATTTTCATTAAAATACCATTTTCATACATAAAGGTGCATCCTTTGCACCTAAAGTCCATTTTTATGCATTAAAACCATCCTTTTTGCACTAAAAATTGCATCCTTTGCATTCAAAATCCCTTTTCACATTAAAGATGCATTCTTTGCACCCAAAAACTCATTTTCATACTTAAAAATGCATACTTTGCATTAAAAATCATTCTTTGCCATTTTCATGCATCATTTGTACATTAAATGCTATTTTCCAACATAAAAATACATTCTTTGCACAAAATCATTTCTTTACATAAAAAGCATCCATTTGCAATCAAAGCATCCTCTGCAACTTAAAAATGTCATATTTTCACTAAAGTGTCATTTTTATCATGCATTCCCCCATGTCCCCATTAGCAACCTTGGAACGGACCGGTGTAAAAGATCCTATCTTTACATCGTTCCTTCCATTAAAGGTTTCATAATCTCTTTAGAAAGGGACACCCTTGAACCCTATATCTCCGATTATCACTTAAGATGAGTATGAAGCATCTATATGAGCTCGACCGTCTTAGAATGTAGGATTGATGGGCTAAGGACCCTCCTTTTCTAAAGAACCTCATCTTTGACTATAAAGAGAGTCATTCTCTCGATCATGCAAGTCCCGAGGTTAAAAATTGCAATGATCACAAGTCCAAGATGAGGACGGGATCATAATCCCGAATACATAAAATCCAAGAAATCCCGAGCGACAACCAATAAATGGTTTGTACGTCCGGAAGACGACTTGGGACATTCCCCCCCCTTATTTTCAAACACATGCACACAAAAAAGCACGCAGGCAAGCACGATTAATGGGATCTTGGGAGACTTGCTCCGGCAAGGCACCTTGGGTGAACGACGATCCGTTCTTCCCAAGGGGTAACTTAACCTCCGAACCCATAAAACCTTTTTTCAAAGTTTTGAGGTAATCAAAATGGCGTGGCGACTCCGTTTTTCAAATTAAACCGGATGTCTTCAAACTCGCGTGAATTTCCAAAACAAACAAAAATTTGGGGCACACATTCACAGTTTGGCGACTCTGTAAGTACCCAAATCTGGCTCATGCCTTCCGGTTAAATTTCCCGGCAATTTCGGTAAGTTTTCCGGTAATTCCCAGAACCTTCCCGGCGTTAGGAAACATTCAAAGCTGTTTTTAATTAAATAAAGTTTGAAGGGAATCCTTCCTAATTAAGAAACACGTTTTTAATTAGGAGGGAAGCTTCTAGAATAATGCCACCTTGCATGGTTCTAGAATCTTTGAGTCATTGTGGATAAGACCGCACGGCCTCATTTGCAAAGGGCCTGCAGCCGCACGGCTTCATTAGCCTTATCCAGACTGCCTATAAATAGAGCCCTCCTCTACCCATTTTAATCATCCACAAGAAGCATAATACTCTCATAATACGAAGAAGATCCCCCAAGGAGCTGCTGGAAGTCCAAGAAGGCGAAGAAGAAGCTCAAGAAGCCATCTCCCTCCTCCTTGAAGACCCAAGAAGAACCTCTCCTCCTAGCTCCGTCCGAAGAAGCGAAGGAAACGATTGGTAACCTCGCACGCCCTAACCTTGCATTTTAATTGATATACTTGCTCATTGCATTCATATATCTTGCTTGGGACTTGGCATTGATTCATAAAGATCATATCTTTATCACCCCCTTTCCCCTTTGCATGCATTAAGACCTCATTTGTCATAAAAATGTAGTCTTTTTCATAAAGGTGCATCCTTTGCACCTAAAATCCCTATTTTCCAATAAAAATGTTGTCTTTATGCATCATTTGCATATAAAGATCAAATCTTTTTCAATAAAAACGCATCCTTTGCATCAAAACCCCTTTTTCAATGCATCATTTGCATAAAAATCAAATCTTTATGCATCATTTGCATAAAGATCATTTCTTTCAATCAAAAAGCATCATTTGCTAAAACCTAAAAATGTCATCTTTTCATTAAAGAGTCATTTTTTTTATCATGCATTTCCCCTTTCCCCCAACCTTGGAACGGACCGGTGTAAAAGTTCTCATCTTTGCATCGTTCCTTCCATTAAAGGTTCATGATTTCTTTAGGAAAAGGATAACCTTGAACCCTATATCTCCGATTATCGCTTAAGAATGAGTATGAAGCCTCTATACGAGCTCGACCGTCTTAAAGCGTAGGATTGATGGGCTAAGGACATTCCTTCCTAAAGAACCTCATCTTTGACCCAAAAGAGAGTCATTCTCTCGATCACGCAAGTCCCGAGGGTCCCGAGGTTTAAAATGCGATGATCATAAGTCATAAGATGAGGACGGGATCATAATCCCAAATACATAAATTCCAAGGAATCCCGAGCGACAACCAACAAATGGTTTGTACGTCCGGAAGACAAACTTGGGACATTCCCCCCTTTATTTTCAAACACATGCACACAAAGAAAGCACGCAAGCAAACACGATTAATGAAATCTAGGGAGACTTGCTCCGGCAAGGCACTTTGGGTGAACGCCAAACGTTCTTCCCGAGGGGTAACTTAACCTCCGAACCCATAAAACCTTTTTTCAAAGTTTTGAGGTAATCAAAATGGCGTGGCGACTCCGTTTTTCAACTAACTCGGATGTCTTCAAACTCGCGTGAATTCCAATAAACAAAAATTTTGGGCACACATTCACGGTTTGGCGACTCATTGGGGATCATCCCAAAGGAGAAAAGCTTTATTTTCAAAACAAAAGTCGATACTTGGTATATAGGTGGACCCCACTTACCCTTCTGTATCGCTCCTAACCGGGGCTTGGGATAACAAGGTGGTTTAACAATCCCACGTACCGGTATCCCCTTTTTGAAAAAAAAATTTTTGAAAAAAATACAAAAAGCTTTTCCCTTTGAGCGGGTTAGACTCCCATCGCCGATTTCATTAATCGTGCTTGCTTTCTTTTACCATGCATTGCATCATTTGCATCTTGGAATCTGTGCATACTTCGAACGGGAAACAACCCGGAAAATAGCAAAAGGAGTGGAACCTGGAAAATTGATCCATGCGGTCGTACGGCTAATCCTCATAGGATTCGACCATACGACCTCGGTGGCAATTCCACCGGGAAAAATCATGGTTAATCTGGCGGTCCTAGCGGCTTGGGGCTATTCGGCTCCATGGTGGCGGGGCTCCCGAGAAAATTTACGTGCTTATGTGTTGCATTCTTCCCCGTCCCGAAAATCATTCCTTTAAAACACATTTATGAAAATCTCTGTTTTAACTCAAAAGGAACATTTTTAGGAGACCGCACACTACGCGCTTTGATATATCTGTACACTTTTGCACGCACGTCCTTCAAACCCGAGGGTGGTTCAGTGCGATCACGGACGGACCTTACGATGCTCCGGGCGCGCACGGAATCATCCCAACCTCCCATGGCGGCCGGTGTCGACCAATGCACGGTCCGTGTCACACGTTTCAAAAATCCGTGACTTTTGGTTGGTTTTTGGTCTAGTCCGTGTCATATAGCCCGGTTGCATACCCACGTAAAGGTCGAAGCCTTAGCTCATAACGGAAACCAAGATTTTCGCTCAAGCGAAATTACGCGAAATTCCGACAAGGAAAAATCGGTGGGATCTTGACTCAGGCATTGACTATTGACCTTGACCCGCACGGAATGCGTAAGAGTCGAGACCAAGTCTTTGCCAAAAATCAAAAGATCTTTCGCTCAAGCGAAGCTACGCCAAAATTCCGACAAGGAAAAATTGGCAAGATCTTGGCCGGCATTGACTTCGATTCGACTCACGCATTGCGTATGCAACGAAGTTCAATGTGACATTGTGTCATCCGGCTTTTGCCGCCCGACCCATGCCTATTATATTCTCGGACATTACCGAAAGTCAAAAACCGTCATTCGCTCAAGCGAAACTCTGACAAAGATCCGTCGAGCGAGAGAGACGAGACTTTCACGGTATTGCCTTGACTATAATCCGCATCGCTCGTGCGTTGAAAGGTCCTATGACCCGCTAGACCCGATAGGAGCGTTCTTTACTCTCGGTCGGTGGGATCCGCGTGCCCTATAGGACCCTCGCCGGGTGTCCACCCTGGGAGGTCGAAATACGGGTGGAATACGAGGGGCTTATAGACGTAGTGACGGAACCCAGCGATCCGGGATCTAGAGTAGTTGTGAAAAAGAAGGGCGAGAACCCCTTTTCCAACCAAATAGATATTAATAAAAGACAACATTTTAAGTAAACTTGAAGATTCTAATTTGCATATTGCACGAGCCTTGACTAAACACCTACCCCGAGTCTAAACCTTTCCTATCCCTTTCCGCAGCGAGAAAGAAGTGGGTGAGAACACCGGGTCGGCGACTTGTTAGCGCAGAATCCTCGGACGGTTCGCGAGAATCCTCGGTTTCATCGGTTCGAGAGAGTCGAGAATGACCGATTTGACGAGAGTCTTGGTTTGGGTAACCGAGATGACTAGGGAAGAAGAGCTAGCCTATAACGAATGCCCTCCCCCATCTTCATATGACCCATTGCCAAAGACTGTCCTTTCTCGGTCTCCTCCAATACCCCAAGTTGTTAGGGTCCCGACACCCTCGCTTCCTCTAAATCCCCATGGGACCCTTTTCCTCCTTTCGGCCCGAGCCAAATTTCCCTACCTTGGAATCCCGGTGCCGGTTTGACCTTTCCAATTTTGTCAACGCACTGTGAATTTGCCTACCTCTCGAGATAGCTACGGCGAAGAGTCGGTCGGGAATGAGAATAGGAATGGGTGGATTTACGGTGATGATGACGGTTCGGTAGAAGGAATGGACTTGGAGCCAACGGAAGTGAAACCCGAAGGGCAAGATGAGGCGAGAAAGCCACGGACTGGAACAGGGGATGAAATCACTTCAAAGTGTGTCTGCGGCCTATGCAAAGGCTCGGAGAATGATGAGGCGGTGTATGAGTCCTATATTCTAGAGTTCAATACTCCGTCTGAAGGACTTGGTAGGTGAATGGAGAAACTTGATCGAAGCTTTAGCCAAAAGAGGGAAGTGGGCTCCTCCCACCGATCTAGAACATGTAAGCGTCGCAGAAGCCAAACTCTCATCGGGAAGGGTAGACTCTATCACGGTGTTAGTAGTCACTCACGAAACTTGGTACGAAGAAGAATGTATGGATGCCTTGGAAAGAGTCACGAGTTTAGAGGCGACCCCGGTCCCTTTATGTCCTACGATGATAATGATGTCTTCCTGGTAATCCCTAAGCAGGAAGAGTCGAGATACCCCTCGTATGGCGTCGAAGTATCCCGACACCTTTTGCCCTCATTGGTCATAAGAGCCAAGACGAAAGTTCCCACGAGAGCTACGTAGTGACAACGATGAAGACACGGTCGAAGTGCCGGAAGGGACAATAGAGGAGTGGTTAGCCCGAAGCGAAAAGCCCGGAAAATATCTCGACGGTAAGGAAAAGGAACCCGCCGTGAGGTTTGACCCATGAAATCCTTATTGATGATGGAATTTCCCATTTCGGAAAGTGTTTAGCCAATGTCCAAAATGCCGTCAAAGGTTGACCCCGGGGAAAGAAAAGACATGCTTGGCGGTGATGAGGAATGTGATCCTACTCTGTTAAAGAAGTTGCTAGGATCGGATGAGAAAGCCATTTGCCAAGCTCCAAAATCCGGAAGTGATAATTCTTGTTGCATCTTGACTTTGAAAAGTTTGAATGAGGCTGTGAAAGCTTTAAACGGAGAATGTGAAAAGGTCAAAGCCGGTAACACGGGACCCAGTTCGGGAAGCCGCCTATGCTTCCGGCGGCGCCGTCAATCGAGATCAATCGGCGAAATTGGCCATACGCCGGTAAGAATCCGCCTACGACTTTGAAAGAATTGAGAATCCTCCGGTAGGAATGATGACCAAGGAAAATCCAATGTCTATGTGATGACTCGGTGCAGACGGATGAGTATTGAGCGGCCTAAGGGGTGACAAAAGGAATGCCGTCTCGGAACCCAGAACGAGATAAAAAGACCTTATAAGCTAGAAGCGAGAAAAGCGACTACGATAAGGAGGATCCGGTCCTAACTCGGTTGAAGTGTACCCAAGCCAATATCTCCTTATGGTCCTGTTAACCTCTTCGTACCCTCATAAGTTGAAACTAGAAGAAAGTTTGGCCAAGACCATGGTGCCCATAGATGTCACCCACGATGAGGTCGTCCAAATGATTGGAAATATCCACTATGGAAACATCATTACCTTCTTTGAATTGGACACGCCAAAGTATGGGGCTAGTCACAACGAACCTCTTTACATCACAGTCCGGTTAGAAGAGCGTCGATTGCCACGAGTACTAGTTGACGAGTGCAATGAATGTCTTGCCGGCTAAGATGATGGATTTATTGGATGCGAAGCCAACGGACTTAAAGCCTTCTAGTCGGACTATTAAGGCCTATGACTCCCTTTGCACGATCGGTTTTGGGGATCGCCACTCTCAAGATGTGGTTCGGAAAAAGGTCATGGATGTTGATTTTCAAGTTATTGACATTCCGATTTCATTTCTTGCCTTCTTTGGGACGGCCTTGGATCCACCGGATAAACGGGGTAGCCTCTACTTTGCATCGGTGCGTCAAATTTCGGTCGAGTGATGGAACTATCACCACCATTTATGGGGACAGTGTCACGGTAGAAGGAACCGGCAGGGGACATCCCGATATTGGAGATCAAGCATGATGATGAAGGGTTAGCATTGGCCGGATTCTCAGTAGCTTCTTCGAGGCACAAGTGTGTTGCGTGACCTCACCACTACTTAGATAAAATCCCTCCTGCCATGAGAATGATGCGAAAAATGAGCTATCTTAGGGACTTGGATTGGGTAGAAGACTTCAAGGTCGTAACACCATCATTGATGTGAAGGAGCGAGACTACCGAGATATGGCTTGGGGTACAAACCAAACTCTCGGGATGCCGGAAAAGCTAAAGGCAAGAAAGGTGAAGGGATCCGGCTCCATCCTTACGGTCTGTCTCGACCCATTACTTTATAAAAGGAGGGACACAATATGATGAAAGTGATCGCCGAGATCTCCTTGCGAGAAAACCCTTCTAGAGAACCTTGAGAAAGTTAGGGGAAAGCCGGCCAATCCCGTTCGAAGAATGTTCCTTGATTTGCCGGATATCCACAGGGCTACCACTACAGTTCGAGAATGAGTACGTCTTGAAGGAAATCCGGCCGGTGTCAAAGGTCGGCATGCGGGACAATGGACTTCTCGCCTTTGAGTTAGCTCTTCCAAAGATCGGCGGATAGAAGGCGCCGGCGGTGAAGACGGTCGGTGGGGTTTGCAAGAGTTGTTTGACGAAGAAGCACAAATCCCGAGACTTGATCGACTTGATTCGAGATGATGAGATAGTTGCCGTTATTGGAGACGATGGTGAAAGTCATTTTGATCCTCGCACTTTGGTGACTAAGGCGAAATGCCATTGAAGAATTGGGAGACATTCTCGGGGCCGATAGCCGGTCGACGGCAAATGATCACGGAGCTTGGATTGGTACCCCGTCCTCCTCGGCCGGTCGTGTCAAACACCTGTTGTCTATTCGGTTGAGTCGGGAATCTTCGAATTCCGGTCCTCGAGTCATCAGAAGGCCTCACGCTGAGGATTATGAAAATGTAATCGATGTCATCTTTCCCCTTATCTTGAATGAAATGACAAATCTTTACGATTATCCTCTTATTGCCAACTTAACAAATGATAAATTAACTCAAAACTTAACAACGAGTTAATAATGAATCATTTGAACAAGATGCAAACACACTAAACGAACAATACATTAAAGAAATCTTTAGCGGGTTTCGAAAAAGAGGAAAACCGGGCCCAGTAGCGAGGAGGTTTTGATAAGTGTGAACTTGGGTACTATTGAGGAACCTAAAGAGACACTGAGATTGGAAGCTTCTTCCGGGGGTTGAAAGGGACAGATTGATTGATTTGCTCGGAGAATACGTCGACGTGTTTGCATGGTCATACAAAGATATGCGGGGCTAGACAGGTTCGATAGTAGAGCACGAGAATCCCTCTAGCACCGGATGCCAAGCCGGTAAAGCGAGCGAGAAAGATCAGCCGGAATGGTCTCTACGAGGTCAAAGAAGAAATTGAGAAGCTCTGCGGGTAGGATTCATCGAGTCATTGAATACCCGACATGGTTGTCCAACATCGTGGCCGTAACGAAGGCCGATGGGAAGGTGCGGCTAGCGTGTGGATTTAGAGATACGAACAAGGCCGGCCCAAAGACGACTACCCTACGCAAACATAGACATCTGGTGGACTCCCTTTGCCCGACTACGAAGTCAAATCCTTCGTTGATGGTTTTGCGAGCTACAACCGAGATCAAGATGGCCGAGGAAGACCAAGAAAAGACGGCCTTCACCACACCGTGGGGAACCTCTTGTTATACGGTAATGCCATTCGGAGCTCAAGAATGCGGGGCTACTTACGAAAGGGCGGCGACCGCGCTTTTTCATGACATGATCCACAAGGAGATTGAGGTCTACGTAGACGACATGATAATCCACTCCAA
Organism: Adenophora triphylla var. japonica; assembly: GCA_022495995.1. Lineage (NCBI taxonomy): Eukaryota > Viridiplantae > Streptophyta > Magnoliopsida > Asterales > Campanulaceae > Adenophora > Adenophora triphylla. The sequence continues at coordinate 657,622 of JAFEMH010000630.1, read as the reverse complement.
AGGAGAAGGTGGGCGGCACTTTGTTGACCTACGAAAATTCTTTGAGAGGCGAGACGGCATTCCATGAGACTAAACCACACTTGGAAATGCACCTTCGGAGTGACAAGGGGAAAAGTGCTCGGGTACATGGTCACGGAGCGAGGTATAGAAGTTGACCCCAGAAAGATCAAAGCTATCGTGGATATGAGGCCACCTCAAACCCGGACGAAGTCAAAAGCTTCATGGGAAAATTGCGGTACATCGGCCGTTTTGTCAATCGGTTGACCACTATGTGCGAGCCCATCTTCAAGCTCATGAAGAAGAATGTGGACCTGAGAATGGACCGAAGAATGCCAAGACGCCTTTGACCGAGATCAAGGCATACTTAGTACATCCCCGGTACTATGCCCCCAGCATAGACGAAGCCTCTTACGCTCTATCTGTCATCATGAACACGGCGGTTGGGGCTATGCTTGCTCAAGAGAAGAAAGACTCTCGGGTAGAAAATGCCATTTACTTTGTCGGTAGGAAGCTACGGGGGAGTGAGCTCAATTATTCGGCGTGTGAAAAGACTGTGCGGGGCGGAGTGCAGGTAGTCGGCAAGTTGAAGCATTATATGCGAAGCCCGCCTGTGAACTTGGTCTCGAAAATGGACCCCATCAAGTACATCTTTGACAAGCCTTCCCTATCGATGCGTCTAGCGAAGTGGTCCTTCTTCTTGGCGAATACGACATCAACTATGTGACCGAGAAAGGCCATCGAGGGTCAAGCATTGTCGAGATCACCTGGCGAACTTCCCGATAATGAAGACGAGAGGGCACGAACCCCAATTTCCGAGATGAAGGGATCTTTGCGGTTGAGCACGAAAATAGATGGCGGTTGTTCTTTGACGGAGCCGCTAACAAAGAGGAAATGGTGTAGGAATGCTATTGGTCGATCAGAAAGATGAGCATACCCCATAGCCCTCAAGTTGAACTTTCTGCCACGAACAATGTCCGCTGAGTATGAAGCTGCATTCTGGTTTGGAGGCCGCCTTAGAAAAGAAATGTCAAGGAGCTCGAAGTTTACGGAGACTCGGCCACGATCATCAACCAAGTCTCCAACAAGTGGAAGGCGTAGACCCTAATCTGCAACGGTATCATGCCCATATGGAGGAGTTGGTGGACGGTTCAGAAGTGACTTTCCACTACTTGCCGAGGAAAAGAGCAGATTCGCGAGATGCTCTAGCTACTCTAGCCTCATTGGTAGAGATCCCAGAGGAAAAGCCATAAAGCCCTTGAGTGGGTAGAAGAGAAGCCCCGGCTTTGTTGTGAAGTGGACACAGGACCCGAGCCTATAAAGGAACCTTGGTACAATCAGTTACCAATTCCTCAAAGACGGAGAGTCGGCTTTCGGAGACGAAGAAGGTAGACCAAAAGAAGGAGTCGAGCCAAGCTTGCAAGCCACGAAAAGGTTGGCTTCTCGGTATGTCATTCTAGGAGGCAACCTATACGAAGCGGTATCAAGGACCACTCCTCTTATGTGTCACTCAAGAAAGAGCCGAGAGAGTTGATGGCCGAAGTCCACAATGGTCCCTGCGGTCCTCACATGAATGCGAGCCACGATGCAAGTGATCCTCGAGAATGGGTTACTCTTGGATCTCCATGGAAGCGGTGCGTTCGGCACGTCCGAACTGCGACAAATGCCGGCGGTTTGCCAACCTCAACCATCTCCCACCTCATGACACATGTCTTGCATGGCGACTCCTTGGCCGTTTGCAACTTGGGGCATTGACGTGATAGGGAAAATATCCCGGCGAGGAAGCAATGGGCACGAGTTCGTGTTGGTGGCCATTGACTACTTCACCCAAGTGGGTAGAGGCCAAGTCCTACAAGGTCCTCACTTCCGAGAAAAGTGGCCCGGTTCATCAAAGAAAACATAATGTGCGAGATATGGGGTGCCCAGCGAGATCATTTACGATAATGGGTCACACTTCGAAGGAAGGCTGCGATAGGCTAGCTGTCGGAGTCGAGTTACTCGCCACAAGTCGTCCCCGTACGAGACCTCAAACCAATGGAGCCGTGGAAGCTGCTAATAAGACACTCGAGCGGATCATCAGGAAGATGGCCACCGTGGTCGTGATTGGCCGAAAAGCTGCACCTAGCACTCTGGGGCTACGAACGTCTGTCGAAACGGCCACGGGAGAAACTCCTTTTGCCCTAACTTACGGGATGGAAGCGGTGTTACCGGTGGAGTTGGAAATCCCGTCATTAAGGGTCCTCTGGAAAACGGTGTCAATGAAGTGGAATGGTTGCGCGGCGGCATGATGAATTAGCCACCTTGACGAGAGAAGGCTAAAAGCCATGGAACACACCCGAGCCTACCGAGGCGAATGGCGGGCGTTTGATAAAAGGTCGAGGCCGGAGACATCAAAGAGGGCGACTTAGTCTGAAAGTAAAGCCCCCTACAGAGACAACCCCACAGGAAAATGGGAACCGTCTGGATCGGCCCTTATGTGGTGCGAGAAAATGCGTCGGGAGGAGCAATGAAGCTTGCGAGACTTGGATGGCAATCCCTTTGTCCACCCGGTCAACGGTGATAAACTCAGAAGATACTATGTACGATAAAAAAAAAAAAAAAAAAAAAAAGAAAAAAAAAAAGAAAAAAAAAAAAAAAAAAAAAGGTGCAAAAAGAGTAATGCCCGGCTAAGTGAAGACCCCAAAAAGGGCGGTCTAGGCAAAAGACGAGGGTTGCACATAAAAAAAAAAAAAAAAAAAAAAAAAAAAAAAGAAAAAAAATCTTAGTGCAAAAAGAGTAATGCCCGGCTAAGTGAAGACCCCAAAAGAGCGGTCTAGGCAAAAGGCAGTGCACATAAAAAAAAATTATTAGTTCACCGGAATGAACTACGTAGACTGAGCCCCTTAGCCTTTCTTGTAAAAGGGGAACGTAGGCAGCCATATATGGTTCGGTCTAAACAATAAAAAGGACGATTAAGTTTCCATGAAATGTGTCCTAAACAATAAAAAGGACAATCAAGCTTCCATGAAGTGCGTCCTAAAAAATAGTAAAGGGTATTTCAGTTTTCATAAAAACGGGTCCCAATCAATAAAGGCATTTGAATTTCCATGAAATGTGTCTTGATTAATTTTTAAAATAATATTTCTTGTTCATTACAAGTTAAAAACTTCTTGATGAGTTCAAGCACGGTCTACCTCTTAACTACGCTAACTTTGCTAAAAAGATCTAAAATACAATAAAATGCCTAAATAAACTAATGTGTTTGCAAATGGCAATAAGAGGATCTTGAGAAAAGACTTGTCGGTCGTCATTCGGCGAGTCTTCTTGATCTTCTTCCCTTTTCCTCGGCCTCGTCGAGTCTTCTTCCTTTTCTTCTCAATAATGTCGGTATCCCTCATCCCGACCTCACGGTATCCTCGCTGGAGCCTCTACCCGGCCCCGTGTCAATGAGCGCTCTCTCTATACGAGCACGAGTCCGCACCTCCTCCCCTCGAGCCTCGGTCGAAAGGAGCGACCTCGGACAATCTCTTGTCACCGAGCCTCCATATCACGACCAAGTCACACGATTGGTTATGGCAACTCGCCTTAGCCTCGGTCTCCCTCGAGTCCTACTCGAGTCACGGTCGGCTCCCAATAAAGCTCGGCGTCTATCCTCCAAGATAACTTTGAGTCGCTCCCGTCTCCCTCTCATACAGTCCAAGTAGACGGTGGTCAAGATGGTGCTCTTCCTGCTCTGAAGATAGCCACAGGTGGGAAAGCGGTATGTGTCCAGCCCTCGAGAAGAAAGAGAAGGCATTTGGATCTCTCATGTCCAATGACACCACCTCCATGGTCCGGATGTCCTCCCAATCACTCAATGGCTCTGTAAAGCCCCAAAGCTGCTGGATACCAAGCGGGGTATGTAGAAGGACGACCGGCGAGAATCACGGAACCCTCGCGGCATAAGACTCTGAAATATCCTCTGATGCGCAACCTCGAATGTGGTATCCACCAACGGATGTCCGAAGTGGATAGCCTAGCCATCATCGGCTCCCGGCTACCTGTTCTGCTTGCCTAGGTGCACCTCTCAGAAATCACCCGAGGGCAGTCGGCAAAGCCCAGGCAAAGCCCAGAGCCTCTCCTGCTGACCACAAAGTCAACATAGCCGGACTCCCGGACCTCATGAAAGCGGTCTCCCGAGCCATCTATCAATCCCATGAAATGTCTCTCCCAAAACCGGCGGGACAATATCCTTCCAGCCACTGCGGTCTCGACCATGTCCAAGAGACCACTATAGCCAGATCCCCGCGGACTCGGCGGTGAACAAAATAGAGAATACGCGAGAGAATGAAAGCATCCATAGCCACCGTGGTCGCAGCCATATGCGGAGACCCAGGCACACTGCCGGGATATCGAAAGGTCAATCCTATCAGGGGCTACCATCATCCTCTCGGCCTCTCCCAAAGGAATCTGCGAGAAAAGATGCAAGCTTTACCGTCACCGGCACGTCTCCGATCAGCGGAATAGATATAGCCTCAATCTCGGGACCCCCAATCAAGGCTACGAAGTCTTCGTGCGTTGGGACGATTTCGTTGTAAGAAACTTGATAAACATGTCTCCGGACATCCCGAACTTTCTTTGCGGCTCTCAACGAGATCCCAATCGGGCGGGAGATCCCTCAAATGCCATAAAGACTTGATCTTGAAGGAAGAATCAAGCGGCCCCTTGTGATTTTGGAAGTTATATCTCGCCCAAGATTGAAGACCGGATAGAAAATGGTCTCGTTTCCCCCTTTGCAATCTAACGGGATTCTCCATCGCAAAGGGATCAAGGATGGTGCTTTTAGGTCCAAAATATGCTGCAGGAACAATTGGGACAAGTCTAGAGTGAAAATGAAATGAAATGGCCAAGCCTTGCTTTTATTCGAGAAAATAACCGGCTCGAGACAGGCGGTAGCCGCACGGCTACATTTGCCCTCGAGGCCATGCCGCACGGCTACATTAGCCCTCTGCGAGAAAAATTCTGCGGCAACCAAAGATTGCTGCCCAAGGGAGTTTTCACCCCACTTTTTCAACCAAAACACTGTACAAAAACATATCCGAAGCCATTCAAGCATTTATACACCATTATAAATCATTTTGGCCCATTTTCAGCCCCAATTCCAAGCAAAAAAGTCGCCCCAAGGCTCAGATAATATGCAAATTGAAAAAGCATGAATTAGAAAAGCAATTAAAACATAAATACAATGTTTTCGCCCCATCGGCGCCCAAATAAAGCAAAAAATAAGCAAAGTGTGCATCAAATTGTAAATTGTTTGTTTTTGTTCCAAATCTACTCTAGAGACCTCCTAGGCCTCAGATTCTTCTTCATCTTCATGTTGCTCGGCTCGTAGATGCTAGCCTCCCTCATCGAGTCCTCACAGTCGCTCACGTCGAGACAAATGGACATTATCGTGCCGTACTCGGCCAGTTTGCTCGAGAATGTCGGCGTTGGGTCCCCGCCCCGAGGCATAGCCTTTGGAAGAGAGTACTCCGAGGCCGATGAGGTAGGCTGTGCCCCAGACGTGCCGTCTCTTGCGCCCGAGCTCCTGTGCATCCAGCTGCCGCCTTCGAAGCGCGAGCCGGCTTCCTCGAAGAGAGGCAGGCACATGTCCTTCCGGCCCACAATTGACCGGCCTATCGTAAGTGCGAGTTTGGAACACTGAGAAAAAAAGAAAAATCTCGAGAAAAATCTCGAGAAAATCTCGAGAAAATAGCAAAAAAGCGAGAAAATGCGAAAGCTAAAAGGGAATAAGACCACTAAGAGTACACTTACGGTGCTATCGGGCGGCAAGGTGTCTTGGGGCTCCCTAGCATCGAGGACAGGTATCCTCATCCTCCTCGGCACTCCATGGACCACGTAGGACGGATGTGCGGGGAGGGATCGGCGGAGTCGGTAGGCTCATCCTCCCGTATCCACACAGTGACCGCCGGCTTCACTAGCTTACGTGGCGTCCTCGGGCGGCTGCTCCACAAACACGGCGTAGGGGGTGTCCATGTCGAAGTACTCCTCATGCCCAGCGCACACTGGTACCTGGCAATCTCATCCTGCGGCCGAGTCCACAGGGGCTGCGGCATCCGTCTTTGGAGGGTCGGAAGGAGTAATGGCATCTAGTGGGGGAACATGACCATCTTTGTCTCGAGAAGCGGTCCCAGTAGATGACATCACATGTCGGCCACAGTGAGCCACCTCCTACGCCTCGTCACCTCATAGCATCTCCCGGCCAAGATCTGCGGATACTGCCCCGGGGGTAGAAGTCCGCTCCGTCGTGCCCATCCACATTGATGACCGGCCTCACCATTTTGTAGTCGAAGGTAATCCGGGTCTTCCCCGTGAATTTATCTCTCGCATCTCCCCTCCGGCGAACCATAGCGGGGAAGATGGTGACATCGCTCTGCTTGGTTCCAAGGGAAGAACCCGATCACCTCGCAAAACCGGGCTGCATGTTCAAAACATCAAAAGGTCATTTTCTCTCTCATAAAAGTCTCAAGACGGGAAAAGAGAAAGAAAGAAAAGAAAGGAGACTACCTCGAGGGCAAAAGAAAAGCGATCCATCGAAGCGGCCTTGTTCCGTGTACATGTCCAACGAGAAGTAGAGCTCCGCCAATCCGGCCTCTCCCGAGACCGTCCCTATCCCATCAACATCCTCAGGAGAGTCGAGGAGGCAAGTCATAGCTATCGTCCCGGGAATTGGCAAAGATGGTGGTGATAGCATCGACCATATGAATGCTGCAGCCGAGTTTGAGGCGATCACATCATTAGCGGCAAAATTACGCATGCTAGTACGGGCTGCCACCTCGACATTCCGTGTCTCCATCCCGGCCCCTTCGGAATCGGCTCAAACCCGACCAAAGCACTGAAACTCCTCGGCGGTAATATGGTCCCTCAAGTCGCGGGCCTCCGGTGAGCTGTAAGCCCGTAATAGCGGTGAAATCGGCGGGAGTCACTGTCGGCTCTCCCGGCTCGGGTGAAAGCTATGAGTCTTGTCCCACGAGAACTCGGATAGGGCTGGACCAAGCCCTTGCTCTTAGAGGTGATGTGGACACCCCTAGATAGCCTCTACAAATGCATCAAGCCGGTAGCCCTCACCATTGCTTGGGATTTGCCCCATCCTTCTCAAAATCCGGCATCCTCTGCCAAAGCTTGACCGCTATCTCCGACGGTCCTCTAGACTTGTTCTCCTGTAGACAAGCACATCAAAAGAAGCGTCAGTCCTTCATATCATTTCAAAAAGCATGCATATATTCAAAAGTGCACATATTTTCAAAAGAAAAGCATTCATAAAAGTTTTTCTAGCATAACTTTTGCATCAAAAACGTGTCTTTCATCACTTGAAACGCGTCATTGCTTTCCTAAAGCACAAAATCACAATTTTTCGCACATAAGCATTATTTTTCAAAAATGGCATGCATGAATCATTTTCATCTTCCAAAATCATGTTTTCTCATTGAAAATCAGAATTTTGACCTAGTTCTAGCACAAGGCAAGAACTCCGTCTCATATTTTGAAAAAAAAAATTCTTACTTCATTTTGCGAGAAAAAAGTGAGTCATTCTCATAATTTCTGTCAAATAAAATTGCACATTGCATATTCTTAGCCTCATAGGTTGTTCATGCATCTCAAAATCATTCAAAAAAAAAATCATTCAAAAATCCTAAAATTCGGGTCAAGCCCTAAATCATTCAAAATTCAAGCAAAATCATCGGATTTGAGCAAAATGAGAATGCTTACCCCAACCGATCGCGGGTTCGTTGATTTATGCTCCCTCCTCCCCGGGTAAAGCTCCGATGGAGGCGTAAGGAAGTCATACTTCCTCTCCGTCCTCACGAGCTCCTTCCTCCTCCTTCTCGCGGCCGCCGAGATGTTTCTCCTCGCTTGCCTTGGTATGGGATTGCCTTCCGGATCCATTTCAAATCAAAGGGAAGCAAATAAGGGTTGAAGAATTTCGAAAATTCTCTCTCTCTTCTCTCTCTCTCTCTGAAGTGGGCGGCAATGGTGCCCAATGCCCGTTCAAAACCTGATTTTAAATAATCGGAAAAAGCAGGCTTCTACAGCCGTGCGGCTTCTTTTTCTCCATCTCATGCCGGGCGGCTTCATTCGCTACGAGCATAAATTACAATCCACCTTACTGGACCTTCCACTTGGGCATGCAATTTCCGTTATCTTTTAACCAAGATAACATCTTTTCAGAAAATATCCCTTATCTCTTTAGCAATCAAGCTTTATTCCAGTCGCCTCCGTTAATTCCATTATAACGGGATAACACTAGGTGACAACCTCCGAATTGTCAGAACTCTAAACTTGTGCTACCTCTATCCGCGAATAGTGACGTATGCCCAAGTCATTCCAACTTGTGCTACCTCTATCCGCGAATAGTGAAGTACGCCCAAGTCATTCCAACTTGTGCTACCTCTATCCGCGAATAGTGACGTATGCCCAAGTCATTCCAACTTGTGCTACCTCTATCCGCGAATAGTGAAGTATGCCCAAGTCATTCCAACTTGTGCTACCTCTATCCGCGAGTAGTGACGTATGCCCAAGTCATTCCAACTTGTGCTACCTCTATCCGCGAATAGTGAAGTACGCTCAAGTCATTCCAACTTGTGCTACCTCTATCCGCGAATAGTGAAGTATGCCCAAGTCATTCCAAATTGTGCTACCTCTATCCGCGAATAGCGAAGTATGCCCAAGTCATTCCAAATTGTGCTACCTCTATCCGCGAATAGCGAAGTATGCCCAAGTCATTCCAACTTGTGCTACCTCTATCCGCGAATAGTGACGTATGCCCAAGTCATTCCAAATTGTGTTACCACTATCCGCGAATAGTGACGAATGCCCAAGTCATTTCAAATTGTGCTACCACTATCCGCGAATAGTGACGTACGCTCAAGTTTCCCAACTTAAGTTACCTCTATCTCCGTCATAAAGAGATAGTGCCGTAAGCTCTAGCTTCCTCAGGTGACAGCCTCCGAATTGTCAAAATCTCAAGGATCCTAGACATCGTTCCTAACTATCTAGTGATGCTTGAACTACGATCAAGGCTTGATTCCTCCGGGATACGTAGGTAGCCTTTTATAAAAGGTTCAGCCATTCGACCACTTTGGTCACCCTGTTTCTTTGTCACTCCTCGGTGATAAAGCGCCCCCTCATAAAAGTTCGAGATATCCGACCACCCGGGTCACTCCTAGCATGTCCCAGTAGGATCAATTGCTTGACCTCCTAGGTCATTTTCTCTTCTATGTCCCCGGCCAAAGACCGATTTCTCTTCTTCCTCCCAGCGGATCCTAATTCCGAACTACGGCTGGCTTGATTCCTCCGGGATACGTAGGTAGCCTTCCAAAAGGTTCAGCCACTCGACCCCCTTGGTCACCCAATCCATCTCGGCATTCGCCAGATCGGATCCTTTTCTATCGACAACCCCACTCGCCTTGCAAGTGACGTTGCCGAGGGCTTGTAAGTACCCAAATCTGGCTCATGCCTTAGGTTAAATTTCCGGCAATTTCGGTAAGTTTTCCGGTAATTCCCAGAACCTTCCCGGCGTTAGGAAGCATTCGGACTGTTTTTAATTAAATAAAGTGAAGGGAATCCTTCCTAATTAAGAAACACGTTTTTAATTAGGAGGGAAGCTTCTAGAATGATGCCACCTTGCATGGTTCTAGAATGCTGAGTCATTGTGGATAAGACCGCACGGCCTCATTTGCAAAGGGCCTGCAGACGCACGGCTTCATTAGCCTTATCCAGACTGCCTATAAATAGAGCCCTCCTCTACCCATTTTAATCAACAAGAAGCATAATACTCTCATAATACGAAGAAGATCCCCCAAGGAGCTGCTGGAAGTCCAAGAAGGCGAAGAAGAAGCTCAAGAAGCCATCTCCCTCCTCCTTGAAGACCCAAGAAGAATCGTCTCCTCCTAGCTCCGTCTGAAGAAGCGAAGGAAACGATTGGTAACCTCGCACGCCCTAACCTTGCATTTTAATTGATATACTTGCTCATTGCATTCATATATCTTGCTTGGGACTTGGCATTTATTCATAAAGATCATATCTTTATCACCCCTTTCCCCTTTGCATGCATTAAGACCTCATTTGTCATAAAAATGTAGTCTTTTTCATAAAGGTGCATCCTTTGCACCTAAAATCCCTATTTTCCAATAAAAATGTTATCTTTATGCATCATTTGCATATAAAGATCAAATCTTTTTCAATGAAAACGCATCCTTTGCATCAAAACCCCTTTCTCAATGCATCATTTGCATAAAAATCAAATCTTTATGCATCATTTGCATAAAGATCATTTCTTTCAATCAAAAAGCATCATTTGCTAAAACCAAAATGTCATCTTTTCATTAAAGAGTCATTTTTTTATCATGCATTTCCCCTTTCCCCAACCTTGGAACTGACCGGTGTAAAAGTTCTCATCTTTGCATCGTTCCTTCCATTAAAGGTTCATGATTTCTTTAGGAAAAGGATAACCTTGAACCCTATATCTCCGATTATCGCTTAAGAATGAGTATGAAGCCTCTATACGAGCTCGACCGTCTTAAAGCGTAGGATTGATGGGCTAAGGACATTCCTTCCTAAAGAACCTCATCTTTGACCCAAAAGAGAGTCATTCTCTCGATCACGAGGGTCCCGAGGTTTAAAATGCGATGATCATAAGTCATAAGATGAGGACGGGATCATAATCCCAAATACATAAATTCCAAGGAATCCCGAGCGACAACCAACAAATGGTTTGTACGTCCGGAAGATAACTTGGGACATTCCCCCCTTTATTTTCAAACACATGCACACAAAGAAAGCACGCAAGCAAACACGATTAATGAAATCTAGGGAGACTTGCTCCGGCAAGGCACTTTGGGTGAACGCCAAACGTTCTTCCCAAGGGGTAACTTAACCTCCGAACCCATAAAACCTTTTTTTCAAAGTTTTGAGGTAATCAAAATGGCGTGGCGACTCCGTTTTTTAAATAACTCGGATGTCTTCAAACTCGCGTGAATTCCAATAAACAAAAATTTTGGGCACACATTCACAGTACCGGTATCTCTTTTCGAAAAAAAATAAAAAAGAGAGCTTTTTCCTTTGAGCGGGTTAGCCTCCCGTCACGGATTCCATTTGTCGTGCTTGCTTTTTCTTTCTTTGCATTGCATTGCATCTTGTTTCTTGGGAATTGTGCATACTCTGGAAACTAAACAGGAAGCCTTCTGGAGCTGAAAGGTGCCTAAAATGTTCGGGGAGCAACCTGAAACTGAAAAGGATTGGAACCTGGAAAATTGAATCATGCAGCCAGTACGGCTTAATCCGGCAGGATTCCGTAGGGCGGCCTCATTGGCAATTCCAACAGGCAAATTTGAGTTAATCTGGCGGCTTAGTTGGGGCTATTCGGTTCCAAGGCGGCGGGCTCCCACAAAATTTACGTGCCTTATCTGTTGCATTTTTCCCCCGTCCCGAAAAATCATTCCTTTTAAAACACATTTCTGAAAATCTCTGTTTTAACTAAAAAAGGAACATTTTTTAGGAGACCGCACACTACGCGCACCTTATATATCCTGTATACTTTGCACGCACGTCCTTGAGCACGGGGGTGGTTGTTCGGTTGCGATCACGGACAGACCTTACGATGCTCCCGGCGCGCACGGAATCACCCCAAACTCCCCATGGCGGCCGGTGTCGACCAATGCACGATCCAGGTGTCACACGTTTCAAAAAACTGAAGTGACTTTTGGTTGATTTTTGGCCTAGTCCGGTGTCCTCTGACCAGATTGCATATCCTCGTAAAGGTCAAGCCTTAGTCCATAACGGAAGTCAAGATCTTTCGCGCAGCGAAGCTCTGCGAAAATTCCGACAAGGAAAATTTGGCAAGATCTTGACTCCGACATTGACTTTGACCTTGACCCGCACGGGATGCGTAAGAGTCCCCACCAAGTCCGTGCCAAAAATCCAAATATCTTTTCGCGCAGCGAGAAACTCTGCCCGAAATTCCGACAGGAAAAATTGGCAAGATCTTGACCCGGCATTGACTTCGACTTTGACTCACGCACAGCGTATGCAGCGAAGTTCAATGTGACACTGTGTCATCCGGCTTTTACCGCCCGACCCATGCTTATTATCTTCTCGGAAATTGCCGAAAAGTCAAAACATCAATCGCGCAAGCGAAACTCTGCCGAAATTCCGTTAAGGCTGAAAGACGAGCCTTTCCCGGCATTGCCTTGACTATAATTCGCATCGCTCATGCGTTAAAAGTTCTTATGACCCGCTAGACCCGTTAGGAGCGTTCTTCTCTCTCGGTCGGTGGGATCTACGTGCCTTATAGGACCCTCGCCCGGGGCTGTCCACCCTGGGAGGTCGAAATACAGGTTGAATACGAGGGGCTTATAGACGTAGTGACGGAACCCACTGATCCAAGATCTAGAGTAGTTGCGAAAAAGAAGGGCAAACCCCCTTTTCCAACCAAATAGAAATAAATAAAAGACATTGTTTTAAGTAAACTTGAACAATTAAAGGAATCATAATTGCATGGTCCTATCTCTGGAATCCCTAATGGCGACCTCCTCGGTCCAACCTACGATTTTCTATCTCGACCTTTCGCGGTCAAATCCCTAATCGCGACCTCCTCGGTCCGATCTTCGATTTCCAATCTCGACCTTTCACGGTCAAATATCCAATCGCGACCTCCACGGTCCGATCTCTTATTTTCGATTCTGACCTTTCTCGGTCAAATTTCTAATCGCGACCTCCTCGGTCCAATCTCCGACTTTCTATCTCGACCTTTCGCGGTCAAATCTCCAATCGCGACCTCTTTGGTCCGATCTCTGATTTTCTATCTCGACCTTTCGCGGTCAAACCTCTAATCGCGACCTCCTCGGTCCGATCTCCGATTTTCTATCTCGACCTTTCGCGATCAAATCTCTAATCGCGACCTCCTCGGTCCGATCTCCGATTTCCAATCTCGACCTTTCACGGTCAAATATCCAATCGCGACCTCCAAGGTTCGATCTCTTATTTTCGATTCTGACCTTTCTCGGTCAAATTTCCAATCGCGACCTCCTCGGTCCGATCTCCGACTTTCTATCTCGACCTTTCGCGGTCAAATCTCCAATCGCGACCTCCTCGTTCCGATCTCCGATTTTCTATCTCGACCTTTCGCTGTCAAATCTCTAATCGCGACCTCCTCGGTCCGATCTCTGATTTTCTATCTCGACCTTTCGCGGTCAAATCTCTAATCGCGACCTCCTCGGTCTGATCTCCGATTTTCTATCTCGACCTTTCGCGGTCAAATCTCTAATCGCGACCTCCTCGGTCCGATCTCCGATTTCCGATCTCGGACTTTCAAGGTCCAATCTTTCCCGATCAATCAGGATTAGGAGAAAATGTGTTTTGAGTAAAACTTAAGCGATAAGTGCATGTTACTTGAGCCTTCAGCCTAAACACTTACCTCCAAGCCTAAACACTTACCTTCGAGTCTTGATAGGTTGGCTTTTATATATGGTAATTCCTCGATTTTCTTAGACATTTTATAGCAATATGATTATATTTTGTATTTATTTTAGTAATATTGCTATATTATGTATCAATGAGGAACAATGTAATAGGGAGATTATTGTTAGTATTTTTTTTGTAAGTTGATGATCTTGGTATTGTTGGAGCACTGTTATTGCCAAGAGGTTATTTGGAAAGTCCATCTTCAGTCAAAGTTAGTGCAACAAAGAAGGGACTTCAAGGGTTCAAGGGGCAAGAGGCAAGTTCCTGGAAAGAAGGGCTCTCAAGCTGGGACACGACTCGTGGCTGTATGCACGAGTCGTGCAATTGATCTGTACAGGATGACCAAAGTTGCACGAGGCGTGGCACGAGTGAAGAGGAAGTGCACAAGTGGTGCATCTGTGCACGAGTCGTGGAGGAGTGCACGAGTCGTGGTATCTTGCACGAGTCGTGCTCCTCGCGTGTTCTGACGTCAGCTCAACAGTGGTTGTACGCGTAATTGGAAGATCTTTATTATTATTTTCTATTTTCTCTTTCCTTTTATTATGACTTTTCTCTTTTCCCTTTCCTTAGGTAATTAGGTTTTATGGTTAAGTATAAATACTAGTTTTAACAATAGATTAGGGTTGGACGTTTTTATTTCGATTAGTATTATTTCTTAGAGCATTCAAATAGCTTTTTCATGGAAGCTTAAAACCTTTGCTTCAGATTTGGATCTCGAACCGTTTGTTAATTCGATTGAGGTATTAATTTCTTTGTTTCTAAATTCCTATTCATAGTTTTACTTATTGTTAATTGATAAATCTTTTCTAGGGTTTTGAGATTTGATCACTTTCTTTTCCCTTGTAATTGATTTAATGCTAGTTTAATCTTAAGTCTGTGTCAGATTAGGATTTTGCACAAGTAGCATCTTTGAGATTTATGCACGTGTCGTGGTAAATTAAAAAGGGGTAAAACTAGGTTTTGATCTATTTGCAAAAGAATAGTGAAATTCTTGATCTTAATTTCTTAGAGCTTGATCAATCAATATTGTGAATCTAGACTGTGTCAGTTAGGTTTAGGTATTGATTAGGGGAATAGGTGAGTGTGTCACTGCTTATAACCATTACTAAGAAAGAAATAGGAATTGAAATATATTCCGGATCAAGTGAATAGGGAGGAAGAAAAAGAAATTGTGCCGATGATATTGAATTGATAAACGGGGACGGAAACAAATCTGAAGTGCTTGCCTTTAATTGTTTTTACAACTTAGTTTTCTTAATTTCTGTTTTAGGAATTTAAATTACAATCAAACAAATCCCCCAATCTTGTCAAGTGACAATTGTGCAATCAAATAACCGTTCTTCAGTGGATCGACCCTGGACTTGTCCTAGCTGCAGTTTTTGTAGCCGAGTCTTGTCTTGGTAATTTAATTTGTAGGCGTGCGACTTTAGACCTATCAAATTTTGGCGCCGTTGCCGGGGAGCGGTTTTATTTGTTTGCACTCTTATTCTTTTCTTAATCTATTTCTTTTTCTTTTTCGTTTTCTTGTTTCCTGTTAATTGCATATTATTATTATTGTTGTCTTGTGGTGTGGAACCTTTTATGGTCCATACCCGTTCTGCTAATCAATCTGTTAGTCCTTTTATTCCAGAAATTGAAAGATATTTCAGGTGCAGGAGAAATTTACAGCGGGACGAGATGAATAATAATAACGGTGGGAACGATGATGGTCCGGAGGTTGTGAACAATGGGGGTAACGGAAGAGGCAATAACAATCCCCCACCTCGGACATTGAGGCAAAGGATTGCTCCTAACTGGAATGAGCAACCGCAAGCAGTGCTATTTTCGGATTTGCCGGCTGGGGTCACTTTTGAGTTGAAGCCGGGGTTGTTGAACCAGTTGCCCCATTTCCATGGTATACCAGGGGAGAACCCGAATCAACATATTTCCCAGTTTGTGCAGATTTGCAAGAGCATGAAGCCGGCTACATTGCCTCTTGAGCAGTTATTGTTGAGGGCGTTTTCCTTTACTCTTAAGGATAACGCGAATGCATGGTACTACCACTTGCCACCGAATAGCATTACAACTTGGCAGCAGTTGAAGGAGGTGTTCCTTGATGAGTTCTTCCCTCCTGATCGGATTAATGTCATGAAGCGGGATATCAGCAACATGGAGCAGTGGTCCGATGAATAACTATATGACTATCACAACCAGTTCTACAAGCTCTGCAGAAGTTGTCCGTATCATGGTTTTGATGATGAGCAGCTTATTGTATACTTCTATGGAGGATTGACTGTGCAGGACAAACGGTGGATAGATTCTGCTTGTGGAGGTAGCATTTTGAACAAAACTACCAGGGATGCAGAGCAGTTGATAGAGGAATTAGCCAAGAGCACAAGGACTCATGGGAGGAGGTCTAGCGTTAGACAAGTCAGTGCTGCAGGATCGAGTGATGCAACGAGTGAGTTGAAGACTGAGTTGGAAGATGTTAAAAGTCTGTTGAAGACTTTGGTTTTGGGTCAACAACCTCGGGCATGTGGTATATGTAATGATGTGACCCACCCGACTGATTCTTGTCCTACTCTTCAGACTGAGGAGGTGGTAGATGTCAATGCTATAGGGTTCAATCGCCAGGTCGAGGCCACCGCAGCTCAATTACAATGCCGCGAATAATGTTCATCCAAACCTTAGATATGGTCCACCACAGGGCAACAAGGTTTCGCATACTGCTCAACAATCGCCAGGATTTCAGCAGGTCGCAGCATCGTGGCAACCGCTTAATCGCACAGACCAATTGTTGGACGAGCAGCAGCCCGCAGGCGCCTACGTAAGATATGTTCCGTACGCTGGCTCAGAGTATGACCACCTTATCCAACGGTTTTCAGCAGTATCAGCAGAGGACCGATACGAGTATCAGCGGTCTTGAGAGACAGATGGGGCAGATTGCAGATGCTGTGGGCAGATTGGAGGCTCAGAATTCGGGGAAGTTACCATCTAGAACGGAACCGAATCCGAAGTCTAATGTTAGTGCAATGACTTTGCGCAGTGGGAAGAAGCTAGAGGAAGTGGTTGTCGAAGAGGAGCCCGAGCTAGTGGTTGAGAGAGTTACACCCGAGGTAAAGACTCCTGAAAAGGAGAAGAGTACTGCACCAGTATTTCCTGTGTATGAGCCAGTCCCCCCGTTTCCGTATGCACTAAGGGAGGACAGAAAGCCGGAGCCTGATAAGGCTATCTTTGACACATTCAAAAGGCTTGAGGTAAACATTCCATTTCTTGATCTCCTGCAGTCGGTTCCAAGGTATGCTAAGTTCTTGAAAGAGTTATGCACGATGAAGAGGAATCAGAAGGAGCGGAGTCGAAAAGGTAAAAATCAGTGAGCATGTGTCTGCAGTCTATCAGAAGAGGATGCCGAAAAAGTGTAGTGATCCGGGTATGTTCGTGATTCCGGTGTCTCTTGGGGATAATTCGGAGCATATGGCTATGCTTGACTTGGGGGCTTCAATCAACGTCATGCCCTATGTGTTGTTTGAGAACCTAAAGTTGGGACCTTTACAGGACACTCGGGTGATTATACAGCTTGCCGACAGATCAAATGCGTACCCTAAGGGGTTGATTGAGGATGTTCTAGTTCGGGTTGGGAAGCTCATTTTTCCTGCGGATTTTTATGTCTTGGAGATGGATACGGACCCTAAGGCTCCCATTCTGTTAGGGAGGCCTTTCATGTCGACTGCTCGTACCAAGTTGGATGTCACGAATGTGTCATTGACTATGGAGTTTGATGGGCAACAAATGGAGTTCAATATCTTTGATGCCATGAAGTACCCTAAGGATGTGCACTCGGTGAACTTCATTGATGTAATGGAGCCCATAGCTCAAGAGGTATTTGATGTGTGCGGAGGAGATGATGACATGAAGTCTGTGTTAGAGAATGCTTTGGAGTATGCCGGGTTAGAGTTTGACATTTCCGATGAGATGAAGGAGGCGGTTATGAGCCTTTCTGAGGATGCTATGTATGTCTCACCATCGGGGTATGGTCATCTACAGTTGGAGGTGCCACCGGAGAAGCCATTGCCATCTGTTGAGAAGGCACCTGTTCTTGAATTAAAGCCCCTTCCCGAGAATTTGAAATATGCTTTCTTGGGTGAAGGGAAGACACTTCCTGTGGTGATCTCTAGTGTTTTGACGGGGGAGCAAGAGAAGAAATTAGTTGATGTGATCCGGGAGCGGAAAGAAGCGATTGGGTGGACTATTGCCGACATCAAGGGCATAAGTCCTTCTTTATGTACTCACCGGATTTTACTAGAAGAGGGTGCTAAGCCGGTAAGGCAACCGCAGAGGAGGTTGAACCCACCTATGATGGAGGTGGTGAAGAAGGAAGTGTTGAAGTTGCTTCAGATGGGGATCATATATGCCATTTCGGATAGTGAGTGGGTGAGTCCTACTCAATATGTAGCCAAGCGGGGTGAAATCACTGTCGTCATCAACCACAAGGGCGAGTTGGTGCCAACCCGGGAGCAAACGGGATGGCGTGTCTGTATTGATCTTCGTCGGCTGAATGAGGTAACTAGGAAAGATCACTTCCCCCTCCCATTTATTGATCAGATGTTGGAAAGGCTTGCCGGAAGGGCATACTATTGTTTTCTTGATGGTTATTCCGGGTATTTTCAAATACCAATTGCACCGGAAGACCAAGAGAAAACCACTTTCACTTGCCCCTTCGGCACCTTTGCCTATCGGAGGATGCCCTTTGATTTATGCAATGCACCTGCGACTTTTCAAAGGTGTATGATGAGCATCTTCTCCGATTTTGTAGAGAATTTTATGGAGGTTTTTATGGATGACTTCACCGTCCATGGAGACTCGTTCGACCAATGTCTTGCTCACCTTGCTTTAGTTCTTGACCGATGTGTTGAAACAAATTTGGTTTTAAATTTTGAAAAATGTCACTTTATGGTGGAGCAAGGCATTGTGTTAGGACATGTGGTGTCGAAAAAGGGTATTGAAGTGGATAAAGCAAAAATTGACGTTATTTCCACACTTCCTTACCCTACAAATGTGCGTGAAGTGCGGTCGTTCCTTGGTCATGCGGGGTTCTACCGTCGCTTCATAAAAGATTTTTCAAAAATTGCATCACCTCTATGCACCTTGTTGCAAAAAGAGGTGGATTTTCAATTTGATGATAAATGCAAGAACGCTTTTGATGAGTTGAAGGGTAGGTTGACATCTACTCCTATTATTCAAGCCCCCAATTGGTCTCTACCTTTTGAGATCATGTGTGATGCGAGTGATTATGCCGTGGGGGCAGTTTTGGGTCAAAAAGTGGATCGTGCCTCTCATGTGATTTATTATGCATCTATGACTTTAAATGAGGCACAAAGAAATTACTCCACTACGTAAAAAAGAGATGTTAGCGGTGGTCTTTGCATTAGAGAAGTTTAGGTCCTATTTGCTTGGGACCAAAATCATTGTGTACACCGATCATGCTGCCCTTAGGTATTTGATGTCTAAGAAAGAGGCGAAACCGAGACTCATTCGGTGGATCCTTCTGTTGAGTGAATTTGACATAGAAATCAAGGATAAGAAAGGAGCCAAAAACGTTGTGGCCGATCACTTGAGTCGTTTGGTGAGAGAGGATGACAAGCCTTATAAGCAAACCCCTATTAGGGGCGAGTTTCCTGATGAGGCTTTGTGGGCGATTAAAGAGGTAATTCCTTGGTATGCAGATATAGTAAACTTTTTGGTCTCTAATAAATTCCCCCAAGGATTTTCTAAATCCAAAAGAGACAAAATCCGCAGTGAGGCTAAGTATTATGTGTGGGACGAACCAAATTTGTGGAAGCATTGCGCTGACCAAGTTATTCGTAGGTGTGTCCCGGAAAACGAGGTGGCCTCTATCCTAAAGTTCTGTCATGAGTATGCATGCGGTGGTCACTTTGGTGCCAAAAACACCGCCAGGAAAGTGTTAGATAGTGGCTTCTTTTGGCCAAAGTTGTTTATGGATGCCACTGCGTTTTGTAAGTCTTGTGACCGGTGTCAACGTGTTGGAAATATAGGACGCCGCAGTGAGATGCCACAAAACATCGTAATTAATTGCGAAGTTTTTGATGTGTGGGGAATTGACTTTATGGGTCCGTTCCCTATTTCTTTTGGTTTTGTGTACATCTTGCTTGCAGTGGACTACGTTTCCAAGTGGGTCGAAGCGATCCCTACACGCACCGATGATTCTAAAGTGGTAGTGAGTTTCCTCAAAAGTAATGTTGTGTCAAGATTTGGGATGCCTAGGGCCTTGATTAGTGATAGGGGGACTCATTTTTGCAATAGGATGGTGGAGGCCTTGGTTAAAAAGTATAATATCACTCATAAGGTCTCTACCGCCTATCACCCCCAAACGAATGGCCAGGCCGAGGTGTCCAATAGGGAAATTAAATCGATTCTCGAAAAGACCGTAAATCCAAATAGGAAAGATTGGAGTCTTAGGCTAGAGGATGCTCTATGGGCTTATCGTACGGCCTACAAGACACCTATTGGTATGTCCCCATATCGATTGGTATTTGGGAAGCCATGTCACTTGCCCGTGGAATTAGAGCACAAAGCCTTTTGGGCAATTAAAAAGTTCAACATGAACCTAGATGGATCCGGTGAGGAGAGGAAATTACAATTGAATGAACTAGATGAGATTCAGAGAGAGGCTTATGAAAATAATCTGTCCTACAAGGAACGAGCAAAAGCGTGGCATGATAAAATGATTTTGAGGAGGGAATTTAAAGTCGGTCAAAAAGTCCTCCTATTTGACTCCCGCTTACGCTTGTTTCCCGGTAAATTAAGGTCCCGGTGGACCGGTCCCTATTTGGTGAGGGAGGTATTCCCGCATGGTGCGGTCGTGATCGCTAGTCTTTCCGGAGACCAAGAGTTTAAGGTAAATGGGCAAAGATTGAAGCCCTATTTTGATGGGAGTGATGTTACTGTGGAGGATGTGGAGATGATGGATCTCTACGATCCTAATTATGCTTGAGCCATATGCTATGCCGGGGACATTAAACCCGGCATTTGGTCTAGCTAAAGACGGTAAAGAAGGGCGGCTTACCGGGAGGCAACCCGAGATTTTCATTCCATTGTTATTTTGGTTATTTTATATTTTTATTTTGTTTAGAATTGGTGCTACTAAGGGTTTTGTGTTGTGGTGGTGTGCAGAAAAGCAGTGGAGCGGAGCAAAGAAACTGTGTGTCCAGGGTCTGAACAAAAAAAAAAAAAAAAAAAAAAAAAGAAAGTTGAAAAAAGGCCTGGGCACGACTCGTGTATACATACATGACTCGTTGCAAGAACCTGCACGGGTGATCAATTTTGCACGCCTCGTATCACGACTGGAAGGTGGGGAACGACTCGGGCTTAAAAGCACGAGTCGTGCTTTTATTTTTTTGAAAAAAAAAAAAAAAAATAAAATAATTAAAGGGAACGTTGACTGGGTTCTTCAAAACCCTTCTTCCCCATTACTCCTTCTTTCCCTTTTTCCTTCCCCCATTAACGCCCCCACCACACCAAAACCGTCGCCCCTTCTCTTCATCTTCATCTTCTTCCTCTTCTTCTCTCTCCTCCTCTCCATAAACCGCCACCCATTACCCTCTCCATACCCCAAATTCGGCCATAATTCCCCCCATTAAACCGCCTTCTCTCTCTAACCTTAAACCCACCAAAATAACCTCCATTAAAAACCAAATTGAGCCTATACACCGCCCCTCCCCATAAATCCGACCCATACACACATCTCCCTTCTCTCAATTTCTTCCTTAAAGCCAGGAAACTCAAAGCCCTAGAATCTGATTTTATTGGGTTCTTAGTTCGAACAGAGGAATCATTATTTGGAACAACATGGTGGAGCTAGGAGGTTTGGGGAAAGCATAATAAGGTAATTTTCGCAATTATTTTATTGTTGAAGCCTTTAATTTCTTGGGGAGCTGTGGTGGATTCGGTTGGTATTGACTGGAGAATTAGTGTCTGTGTGGGTTGTTTGATTTTGAGTATTGCTTGTGTTGGTATTGTTGCTGGCTGTGACTGCACTGGGAGTGTTTGCATTGTGTGAGTTTTGAGTTTGTGTGGATTAAACATGGTGAGAACAAAAGGAAAAGGTGTTGACCCTAATCCTCCGTCCAAGAAACAAAAGCGGTCTGTTTTCTTGCCGGAAGAGCAACCCGATGATTTTATGGGATTAAGGACCTTGAATGAAACACAGAAAAACAAATGGAGGAACTTGTGTAAAAGGGGACGGGATATTCAAATTACAAAATTTTTGAGCATCCCGACATTGCAGAAGCCTGGGGTTAATGAATTGGTGATAGAATTGTTGTTGAATGCGGGCTTGGGAGGATTTTTAGGAAAAAGTGCCGCAACCTATAAGCGGTATACTCTAGAGTTTCTATCTACTATGGAGAGATACGTGGATGATGAGAATGAGCAATGTGTGAGTTTTAATTTGAATGATGTTCGCAGAGTGATTAAGTATGACGTCGTAAGGGAATTGTTTGGGGTGGAGATGAGTCCTGAGGATGAACCAAAGAAGGACAAGTCGGTGGAGTTTTGCTATTTTGAGTTGACTGGAAAGTATATGCAGAGACCCTATGTGAGGGCAAAGGAGTTCTATCATCCGGCGTGGAGATTCTTGTACAAGGCCTTATCTATGACCTTCTTTGGCAATGGGGAGCCGGCCCAAACAAATGCCACTTCTATTGCCTTCATGCAGTGTGCTGTGTCTGTTGACAAAATCTCGGATTGGGTTGATTACTTCTTCAGGAGATGTGAGAGTTATTCGGGGCAGGCGAGCGGGAATATCCCTGTGGGAGGGATGATTACGTTGTTGGTCCTACATTTTGTGAAGAAGCCGTTGGATTCAGCAGGCTTGATTGGTGGTCCAAAATTTTATGACCACGAGTATTTGTTGAGGTATGACAGTGCTTTTTCCAGAGTGGATGGGTCAGTTGATGCGTTGTGGTTGACATATGGTAATGGTTTGAGAATGAGATGTGATAGTGATGCCGTTTATCCAAGTGGAAATCAGCCTAGAGATTGGCGTATGCCTGGAGTGGTTGATATCTCCAAGAGACAGCTTGCTATTGATCGGGGTGAGATACCAGAGAGCGAGGATGATGATGAGGAGGAGCCGCATGTGGAGAGGCAGGAGCCCAGGAGACAGGAGACTAGTAGTTTGAGCCAGCAGGGATCATTTGGTCAGTGGCATGAGATGCGAGCATATTTAGATGAGCAGAACCGGGCACATACGGCCCGATACGAGCGGATAGAGGAACATATGAGAGGGGCAGACTTGCAGAGAGAGGAGTTAGCCGACTGGAGTCGGTTGAGGATGAGATCTCGAGGATGAGTAGGAGCGGCGACGGTTGGAGGCTTATGTGCAGCGGCCGAGCCGAGGGTTTATGAGCCGATCCCCGTGATTACACCGAGATGATGGATGGCGAAGCGGCACGGAGAGGACAGAGACGCTTGAGAGAGGAGTTCGATTTGGCGAGTCCTCTCGATCTTTTTGGAGTTGCTGGAGTTGATGGTATTCTCCTTTCTCCCTCACGTTTTATTTTCTTTGTTATGATGTTTTTGTCACACTGAGGGCATTGTGAAAATGAAGCGTGGGGGAGGGGATTGATCTATGTTGTACAGTGTTAAAAAAATAAAAAAAAAAAAATAAAAAAAAAAAAAAAAAAAAAAAAAATATAAATATATATATAAAAAAAAAAGGAGGGGCTAAGTGAAAACCCGAAAGGGCACTTAGGCAAAAGGAGAGGATTTATTTTTATCTTGTGAACTTACCGGCGAGGAGATATAAGGGTGGTTTGGAGCGAAGGGTAGGTTTGACTATTCTTGGAGTAGGAGGTTTGATTTAGAGGCGGTAGGTTAGAAAATCCTCGTGTTTCTTTTGGTGATATAAGGGGGGTTGGCGTATTTTGCGAGGTGAGTCTTTGTTGGGACATTGACTTGGGTTGAGGTAGTAGTAGAGTGAGGATAGCGTGGGGGAAGGGTAGGACATTATTTTCCCCCTAGCTTTTTGATTGTGTGGGCCTTAGTTTGGATGACCCGTTTTTGCATAAATGGAGTGGGGATCAAACTAAGGCCATTGATATCAGTATTATAGTTGGAGTGATAAGGAACGGATTCATTTTCCGAGTTGTTTGGTTGACATCACTGATTGGGAGTTTAGAGGAGTTAGGGAAATCATTTTCCCCCTCGCGCATCTAATTTAGACCTGGAGTTAGCGAGGATTTAGATATTTACTCAGGGACGAGTAAAAGGTCTAAGCGTGGGGGAATTTGATAGGTTGGCTTTTATATATGGTAATTCCTCGATTTTCTTAGACATTTTATAGCAATATGATTATATTTTGTATTTATTTTAGTAATATTGCTATATTATGTATCAATGAGGAACAATGTAATAGGGAGATTATTGTTAGTATTTTTTTTGTAAGTTGATGATCTTGGTATTGTTGGAGCACTGTTATTGCCAAGAGGTTATTTGGAAAGTCCATCTTCAGTCAAAGTTAGTGCAACAAAGAAGGGACTTCAAGGGTTCAAGGGGCAAGAGGCAAGTTCCTGGAAAGAAGGGCTCTCAAGCTGGGACACGACTCGTGGCTGTATGCACGAGTCGTGCAATTGATCTGTACAGGATGACCAAAGTTGCACGAGGCGTGGCACGAGTGAAGAGGAAGTGCACGAGTGGTGCATCTGTGCACGAGTCGTGGAGGAGTGCACGAGTCGTGGTATCTTGCACGAGTCGTGCTCGTCGCGTGTTCTGACGTCAGCTCAACAGTGGTTGTACGCGTAATTGGAAGATCTTTATTATTATTTTCTATTTTCTCTTTCCTTTTATTATGACTTTTCTCTTTTCCCTTTCCTTAGGTAATTAGGTTTTATGGTTAAGTATAAATACTAGTTTTAACAATAGATTAGGGGTTGGACGTTTTTATTTCGATTAGTATTATTTCTTAGAGCATTCAGCAGTTTTTCATGGAAGCTTAAAACCTTTGCTTCAGATTTGGATCTCGAACCGTTTGTTAATTCGATTGAGGTATTAATTTCTTTGTTTCTAAATTCCTATTCATAGTTTTACTTATTGTTAATTGATAAATCTTTTCTAGGGTTTTGAGATTTGATCACTTTCTTTTCCCTTGTAATTGATTTAATGCTAGTTTAATCTTAAGTCTGTGTCAGATTAGGATTTTGCACAAGTAGCATCTTTGAGATTTATGCACGTGTCGTGGTAAATTAAAAAGGGGTAAAACTAGGTTTTGATCTATTTGCAAAAGAATAGTGAAATTCTTGATCTTAATTTCTTAGAGCTTGATCAATCAATATTGTGAATCTAGACTGTGTCAGTTAGGTTTAGGTATTGATTAGGGGAATAGGTGAGTGTGTCACTGCTTATAACCATTACTAAGAAAGAAATAGGAATTGAAATATATTCCGGATCAAGTGAATAGGGAGGAAGAAAAAGAAATTGTGCCGATGATATTGAATTGATAAACGGGGACGGAAACAAATCTGAAGTGCTTGCCTTTAATTGTTTTTACAACTTAGTTTTCTTAATTTCTGTTTTAGGAATTTAAATTACAATCAAACAAATCCCCCAATCTTGTCAAGTGACAATTGTGCAATCAAATAACCGTTCTTCAGTGGATCGACCCTGGACTTGTCCTAGCTGCAGTTTTTGTAGCCGAGTCTTGTCTTGGTAATTTAATTTGTAGGCGTGCGACTTTAGACCTATCAAGTCTAAACCTTGCCTACCCCCGAGTCTAAACATTGTCTATCCCTTTCCCGCAGCGAGAAAGAAGTGGGTGAGAATATCGGGTCAGCGGCTTGTCAGTACGGAAATTTCAGGCTCAGATAGTTCATCAGAATCGTCCGTTTCATCAGCCCAGAAATTCAGAATGGCAGACTTGACAGAAAACAGTGATGGTTCGGGTCAATCAATGACCAGAGAAGAAGAGTTAGTCCTAGCTTTGGAAAATGCCCATAGGGTTCATGAAGAGCAGCTGGTCATGCTCATCGGTTCTCTCCGCCATCATGAAGTTCAGGTAACAGTTGAGGCAAATGGTTCCCTGATCATGGTTGAAGATGAGACTCCAGAAACAGTGATCTCAATCCCTCCATCCTATAACCAATACCCTCCGTCATATAACCAATACCTTTCTCCACCCACATATGATCCCTTGCCAAGGACTACCCCTTTTCAACCCTTTCCAACATCCCAGGCCATCAGGGTCCCATCGCCCTCAGCTCCTCAGAACGGATCGGGCTTCATTACGCCTGTTTCTCAGTTTCACCAACCAACCAGTACTACCCCTTTCACTCAAAACCACCACCGGCGCGATCTTTGAATCCTCTCAAACAGATCCCAATATCCCTTAATGTCCTCCCAGGTTCACTTCCTTCCATCAATATGCTCAGTCAACAAAGTTCGTCCCCGTGACTTTTTCGGTCCGTTTCTTTGGACACCTTGTACTTGCTCCAGCTGCCCCATGGCCTCAAATCCCTCCACTTCCACCAGTATCATGGGCACGTAACGGATCACTGCCTCAGTCTGCGATAGGGGATTCAGAAGCTAGCAGAAAAATGGAAAGCTCAAGCGTCCTGGCAGTCCAACCAGCGAAGAGTAGCTAGGCTAGGGGTTACATATCCTTAAGCAAGACTAAGAAATAAAATAGTCTCTCAGTCAACTATCGTAGGTTCTAGTGTTTTCCTCTTTCAATCAAGTCCTCCTCGGACATTGTAATTAGTCTTCAATCTTCTATAAAAGAGTCTTCTTCTTTTCGTGCTAGACTTAAGACATTATTTGCACACCTACATTACATTTAATGAAATGGTTTTATTTTATATGATCACTTGCATTGCTCAACAAATAATCTCTCGAAATAATTAACATTCTGATTAATCAGTGTGAGAATGTCAACTAATGTCTTCCCCATACACTTTCCTTACCTCCCAAAAGGTCTCCATCAAACCATACACTTTCCTTATCTCATAAAAAGCCTTCATCAATCCATACACTTCCCAAACCATGTCCTCACCATCACCTTGACCAAGTCAACGACGGCGACATCGTCAAGGGACAACAAAAGGCCACTCAGCTTCGAAAGATTGACCACGTGTCGACAACAACCCAGGAGCTTGCCTTAGACCTCAAGGGTATCAAGAAAGTTCAAGCAGGGGCTCGCCTTGGCCCTCAGGTGCTTCAAAAAAAAAAAAAATCTTAGTGCAAAAAGAGTAATGTCCAGCTAGGCTGAAAATCCCAAAAAGGGCGATCTAGGCAAAAGACAGGGGTTGCACATAAAAAAAAAAAGAAAAAATGTAGTGCAAAAAGAGTAATACCCAGCTAGGCTAAAAACCTTGTAAAGGGACAGTTTAGGCAAAAAACAGGGTTGCACATAAAAAAAAAAAAAATGAGGCCAAGGACCCAGCGCCGCCACTCAAAAGCTTGACAGGCAGGCAAAATCAAAGCTCAAAGAATGAAAGTTGTCGATAACAATGAAGTGGTCAAAGCAAAGGCAGAAACATTTCATAAGCCTTTACGCATATGCCAATCCTTTCTCCCCCAAGGAAAGACGAAAATCAGGAAGCAATTGAAGCAGCCGTCCAAAAATGACTTGGTCAAGAAATCATCCCGAGGCCCATGCCTCATCATCTAACCTTCTCATCTGAGCCTTTCCACTAAAGGAACCACAAATCTCATTTCCCAAAGCCAAACACAGTTCAGCTGAGTCCGAACTACGGCGACCTGAGCTCCTCACAACGATGGGAACGTAGGCAACCAGAAATGGTCCGGTCACAAGGATATTCAAATTCTAGAAAACCCGGTCTCATCAATGACCTCTCCCATAAACACATTCAAATCCCAGAAAATCCGGTCTCATCAATGACCTCCCTATACACAAACCTTTCTTTCACACTCAGCCAACCTTGATCCGCGACATTGGTTGACTTTCTCCTCATGATTAATCAAAATGTTTGTTCATATCGAGATTAGTGGTTGAATAACCCGAACATTAATAAAGGGTTTTAAGTAATCTCGTGATCACTGTAAATAAAACAAGTTTTCAGATGTCTTGACAAGTCTTCCTTTTCTACTTCTTAGGAAAAATAGTGCTAAACACTGATTTTCTGTCAGCAGGGGCTTCCATACACTTTTACCAACCTTTCTACGCTTATGCTCTCTCAAAAGAGTCAAACCCAAAGCGAGTTTTATTTTGTGCCTACGTCGAATGAGGCCATCAAAAATAACACAAAATCGGGATCTATTCCCACCTTTCGAAAAGTATGCCCCTGCATGTATAAATTTCTAAAAATATTTTCTTTCATATCTTCTTAAGGTTGACTGATTGACTAAAGAAAGTAAGTACGAAAGGATATGTCTTCTCTCTTCAGCTACAATTCGCATTAGGGCTGCCTTGTAACTCTTCAAGTTTGGAGCTTTGCCAAGCTATCTCCTTAGACTGGGGCTTCTTTGGCCATTTTTGGGGTCCGCATCGGGTTCCTCACTATGTCACAAAACGGATTCAGTCTTGGTCAGATCAAACTCAGGATCACTTTCGCAGTACCAATCAGATTGGGATTTTTTCTAAGACACCAGATTGGGGCTTCACCAAGTCACTGCGTCGAAACCTAAAACTTCGCCTACTCAGTTCATCCAACCAGGGCTTCGCCAATGAAAGTATCTTTCCTTTCTTTAATAAGACATGGGACTTTGCAGAAATTTTTCCTCAGACCGGGGGCTTCGATAAGTCGCATCCACCCCTAGAAGACAGTTTTGGTCACTTTGACATTTGCTTTAGTCTTTGGGTCTAAAAGCCTGTCAGCATCAGCTTCGAACGCCAGAGTTTGGGAAGGAAACATGGATCAAGACCCGAGTTTTAAATCCAGTCTCAGCCCCAAGAGGGAATTCTAGTCCACGTTGACAACATCTCGGTAACAGCAGTAGTTCAGTCCGCACACAAGGGATATGACCCCACCTGCTAGAAACATGTCTCAAACAGTTCCCAAACACATACATCCAAAACACATTTCATATGTACATCCTGGCCCAGTCCCTACCATGTTTCCACGAAAAAAATCACCCCTAGGCTCAAGTAACGTGTCAATTGTTAATGATAACATTTTCTCCCAAAAGCGCCTCCGTTACTTCCGTTATAACGGAATAACGCCGGGCGACAGTTTCCTAATTGTCAAAAATCCAACTTTAGCTACCTCTATCTCTGATTCGAAAGGGATTGAGAAGTACGCTCAAGTTTTTCCAAACTTTAGCTACCTCTATCTCTGATTCGAAAGGGATTGAGAAGTACGCTCAAGTTTTTCCAAACTTTAGCTACCTCTATCTCATAGATTGAGAAGTACGCTCAAGTTCTCCAAACTTTAGCTACCTCTATCTCACAGATTGAGAAGTACGCTCAAGTTTTTCCAAACTTTAGCTACCTCTATCTCACAGATTGAGAAGTACGCTCAAGTTTCTCCAAACTTTAGCTACCTATATCTCCAAATAGTGAAGTACGCTCTGTTGGGTTTCGAGGGTCCATGCGCAGTGGAATAATGCAATAACTCGAAAAACCCCAAGCCCTAGAATCCGTTCTAGATGATTAATTAAGAAAGATGAAATAGAAATACCAACCTTGAGTGCCTTTGTCGTTGATAAACTTGACCCAACTCCAAATTGAATGACCTTGTTAATCCTTGATGAACGAACGGCGAATCACGAACTAAAGATCTTGACGAGCGAAGATCCTCTATGTGTATCCACGCGAGGAACGAACCCTAGAACTCTTCTAGGAGGATTGCTTGATCCTTTTGATTGAAACACCTTTCAATCAATGAAGAACAATGGAATTGGTAGTGTTTGATTCTCAATTCTCAATTGAAATCTCTCACTATTGGTGTTTCTCTAAAGCCAAAACGTTCTAATGACGGCTAGGGCAACCAGGGACAAGTATTTATACGTTATAAATAAAAGCCCTTTGCGAAAACCCTGAAATTAGGTCATTTACGTATCAGTCCAGGCCCGACGGGATGACTCGTCCCCCAGGGCACGAGTCGTCCCCTTGGAACCTCCCACTGATTCTGGCATCCCCTCTAAGGGCACGACTTGGCTCTGCTCATTGGACGAGTCGTCCCTTTGGGCACGACTCGTGCCCCAGAGCACGAGTCATCCCTCAGGACATCCCCTCTAAATCATCCGTCCCCCTTATGGGGAATAGTTAGTTCAGACTGGGGAAGAGTCGTCCCCTGAGCACAGAAAACCCATATTCTTCATTTTTGACAATTCGTTCGATGCGTGTGACCCCATAGGACCATACTATGTTGGCAATGAGTCCGATCACATCAATACTCATAAGACATGAGCGGACTCTAGCAAGCCATCATGCCTACCCAAATAGTATAATATCAAGTTCGATTTTCCTACATAGAACATATCACAATCCCATTGTCACACGATGTTATATTGAACATGAGTCATGGTCCACGTCAACTCATATTGTTCAATGCTTTCTCGTTACCAAGTAAATTGATTAATCGAATGACATTAATCACATTAATTCATTCGGGCATGGCCATGCACTACATCAATCTTACTTACGAGTGGCCTAGCAAACATCTCTCTTTACGAGGGACAATTTTCCATCTTGACTTATCATTCTTCCCAACAAGAATCATACCATGCCAATGATAGCCCTTATTGTCATCCGGTTAAAGACAACGTTAAACTATATCAAACATGATATTCATCGAGCGGAAGACGATGATAATCTCATGTCAAAGGATATCAATGATATGACTATATGAGATTTAATTATGACATTTGACCATGACATAAATCTCATAATGGGTCAAGTCCAGTACCTTGTTCTCTAACAAGTACCCATGAATCTAATGTGCATCTCCATGCATATAATCATCACATGACTATCCATTAGACTTCATACTAGTGCTTCATAAGTACTAGGGACACGATTATTATAACTAAACATGCAAACACATATAATAATCAAAGAAACAATCTCTTATATAAATGAACAATGACATTACATAAAGGTCTATCTCTATAGGCCTAGGGCACTAACACCTACAGTCTCCCACTTGCACTAGGCGCAATCATTCATGTATCTTATACCCATGGACCTAACATGACCATCATGTTTAGCTTGTGGTAAAGGCTTGGTGAGAGGGTCCGAGATGTTGTCATCCGTTGGTACCTTGCATATCTTGACGTCCTCCCTTTCACAGATTTCTCGAATGAGGTGGAAACGTCTCAAAATGTGTTTGGATCGCTGATGTGACCTTGGTTCTTTTGCTTGGGCAATAGCACCATTATTGTCACAGAACAGCTCTATCGGGTTAGTGATGCTTGGAACGACTTCTAAGTCACTAACGAACTTCTTGATCCAAATTGCCTCCTTAGCCGCATCCGATGCTGCTATGTATTCGGCTTCTGTTGTAGAATCAGCAACAGTGCTCTGCTTGGAACTCTTCCAACAAACAGCACCTCCATTTAGCATAAACACAAAACCAGACTGCGATCTATAGTCATCTTTGTCGGTTTGGAAGCTTGCATCTGTGTAACCCTTTACAACCAGATCATCTTCCATTCCTCCAAATACCAAGAATACATCCTTAGTCCTTCTCAAGTACTTAAGGATATTCTTGACAGCTATCCAATGGTTCTCACCAGGATCAGACTGGTATCTACTCGTTGCGCTTAGAGCATACGAGACATCGGGTCTAGTACATAACATGGCATACATGATAGACCCAATTGCCGAAGCATATGGTATATCACTCATCCTCTTTCGCTCATCATTTGTCTTAGGACAATGAGTCTTGCTAAGAGTAATGCCATGTCCCATTGGCAAGTTCCCTCTCTTAGAATTTTCCATGCGGAATCTTCTAAGGACCTTGTCAATATATGTACTCTGACTCAAACCAATCATCCTTCTTGATCTATCTCTATAGATCTTGATACCAAGGATATAAGCCGCTTCACCCATATCTTTCATTGAGAAACATTTTCCTAACCAGGACTTTACAGTCTCAAGTGCAGGAACATTGTTTCCAATGAGTAAGATGTCATCGACATACAACACCAGAAATAGCACTATGCTCCCACTTATCTTCTTGTATACACAAGGTTCATCTTCGTTTTTGATGAAGCCAAACTCTTTGACTGATTCATCAAAACGTAGATTCCAGCTCCGGGAAGCTTGCTTCAATCCATAAATGGATCTCTGCAACTTACACACTTTGTTAGAATCCTTTGGATCGACAAACCCTTCAGGCTGTATCATGTATACATCCTCAAGTAGGTTTCCGTTAAGAAACGCTGTTTTGACGTCCATTTGCCATATCTCATAGTCGTAATATGCGGCTATGGCAATTAGGATTCTAATAGACTTAAGCATTGCTACGGGCGAAAAGGTTTCATCATAGTCGTCAACGCCATGAATCTACCTATACCCCTTAGCAACTAGCCTAGCCTTATAAGTATGTACCTTCCCATCCATGTCGGTTTTCTTTTTGAAAACCCACTTGCACCCTATGGTTTTTACACCTTCGGGTGGATCAATCAAGTTCCAAACTTGATTATCGTACATGGATTTGATTTCGGATTCCATGGCTCCTAGCCACTTGTCCGAATCAGGAGTATACATTGCCTCTTGATAGGAAGTAGGTTCATCATTCTCAATGATTTCTACTTCATTACTTTCCGTCATGAGAAATCCATATCTCTCAGGTTCGGATCGTATCCTATCCGATCTGCGAAGAACTTATGTATCTTGAACCGGTTCCACAACAGCTTGTGAATTTGGTTCCGTCTCTACCATTGGCTCTATGTCATTTTCAGGTTCTTGAATTTCTTCAAGATCAATTTTATTCCCACTAGTTTCTTTAGAGAGAAACTCTTTCTCTAGAAAGACACCGTGTCGAGCAACAAACACTTTGTTCTCGGATTGGTTGTAAAATTGATATCCTTTCATTTCCTTGGGATAACCAACGAAAATACATTTATCAGATCTAGGTGCAAGTTTATGTTCAGAAACCAATTTCTTTACATAAGCCTCACATCCCCAAATCTTCATGAAAGATAAGCTAGGCTTTCTTCCATGCCACATCTCATGTGGGGTTTTAGGAGCCGATTTAGTAGGGACCTTATTAAGTGTGAAAGCAGCTGTTTCCAGTGCATGTCCCCAAAAGGAAATAGGAAGGTTAACTTGACTCATCATCGATCGAACCATATCTAATAGGGTTCGATTTCTCCTCTCGAACACACCATTCCATTGTGGTGTTAGGGTGGAAGTAAGTTACGAAACAATTCCACAACTTTTCAGATGATCGTCAAATTCTTGGCTCAAATATTCACCACCTCGATCAGATTGAAGTGTTTTAATAGTTTTGCCAAGTTGATTTTGTAATTCACTCTGAAATATTCTAAATATCTCAAATGCTTCACTTTTGTACTTCATCAGATAGACATAGCCATATCTTGATAAGTCATCAGTGAACGTTATGAAGTATCGAAATCCTCCCCTAGCAATGCTATTCATTGGTCCACATACATCAGTATGTACGAGAGCCAATAAATCACTAGCCCTTTCACTACTCTTAGTAAAAGGTGCTTTAGTCATCTTGCCCAATAAACAAGACTCGCAAACACCACATATGATTCATAATCATATGAGTCTAAATATCCATCTTTATGGAGTTTAGAGATGCGTTTCTCGTTTATGTGCCCAAGACGGCAATGCCATTTATATGTGTCATTCACATTATTTGGCTTGGATTTCTTATTTACATGATAGATATTATCAACATTATTTTCAACATCCAAGACATAAAGGCCATTAAAAGAATGAGCAACAAATTGAAAATTTCTTATTCGCAATAAGAAAATTGTAACCCTCATTGTCTAAACATGAAATTGAAATAATGTTTCTGCTCAAATCCGGAACATAATAACATTTATTTAAAACTAAAATTAATCCGCTTGGTAAAGTGACTTCGTAAGTCCCTACGACCAATGCAGCAACTCTTGCTCCATTTCCAACCCGTAGATCTACTTCACCCTCTTTGAGCGACCTTCTATTCTTTAGTCCCTGCACATTTAGGCAAATGTGAGATCCACATCCGGTATCTAATACCCAAGAACTAGAGGTAGAAAGTAAAATATCTATCACATAGATACCTGAAGTCATGGCAATCTCATTGCCCTTCTTCTTCAGTCCTTCCTGATAAAGCTTGCAGTTACGCCTCCAATGCCCAGTTTCCTTGCAATGGTAGCACACCGCATCCTTTTGGGATTTGGGTTTAGGCTTCTCAGCAACGGCAACCTTTGCCTCCAGTTTAGCAACTTTTGCTTTAACCTTGGGTTTGAACCCCTTTCCTTTATTCACCATCAACACTTGATTGGTTTCTTGGTAATATTGTTCTCCGCATTCTTTAGCATCCCATGCAATTCAGACAGAGATTTATTCATCCCATTCATGTTATAATTGAACAAACCGATTATAACTTTCGGGAGTGAATGCAATATCATATCCGTAGCGGCTCTAACTGGATAGGATATCCAAGCCTCTCAAGGTGTTCGAGGTGACCCTTCATTTTCAACACATGAGGCCCAACAGGTTGTCCTTCAATCATCTTGCATGAGTGAAGAGCCTTCATAGTGTCAAACCTTTCCGTACGTGCTTGCAACTGGAACATTTCCTTCAAATGATTTCCCAAATCATAAGCTTCCATGTGTACAAGGTCCTTCTGAAGGGCCTTACACATGGTAGCAAGCATCAAGCAACCAACATCAATAGAATCATCCACATGCTTCTTATGTTGGTCCTTTTCAGCTTTAGTTGCATTAGCCGCAGGCTCGGGTGGAACGGGTCCATCAAGAATGTACAACTTCCTTTCTTGTTTGAGAACAATTCCCAAACTGCGGATCCAATCCACATAGTTGTTGCCATTCTCCTCTAACTTGTCCTTCTCAAGGACTGATCGCAGTGACATGTTTTGATTAGTGTTTATAGCCATTGATCTACAAAGATATGCAACATATAAGTACCAATTCATTTAAGAGATTAATTAACGTATTTCACAAATACTCCCACTAAATTATATAACCTTCTTATACAAACATGCATAATATAATTTAATAGGCTAAGACCCAACTTTAATTTAATTTCAAGTCGGCTGTGGCACGACCAAGCTCAAAATTAAACTAAAAAGGTAGATAACATTTATCAATCATATCTATATATGACTCTTAGATCATTATGAGATTATAGACATCATATGTCACATGTTTCAATCTCATCTTATGCCTTAGGCCCAAAACTGTTTTGATAGCCTAATTGAGTTCAACCATGTTAAACGTATAGCAATCACCGTTTGCTCATCTTGATCATACAAAAATAGAATCAATGTACCTCGCTGTGGCGTAGCCTACATGAAACTATCCGTGTACTCACAAGTGTTTAAACATGGGTGGCATAAAACAAACTCAAATTACAAAGAAGGTTCAATTTTTCATGCTTATCAATTACATGCCAAGGTTGATTCATGAAAACTATATGAGCATAATTATGAACATGGAATGATGCAACACAAATCACATTTGGTCAGTAATTACTAGTACGCGGTCACGTGCTCCAAATTTATCCCACACTTCCATCGAAGTGCCTGTGGGGAAGGTCTTGGTGTCCAGCCAATATACTAAGTAACACTTCACAAATATCCTAGATTAATCACATTAATCATATTAATGAAATTGACATCCCATAATCTAGATTAATCATATTAATCATATATTTCAATTTCATAATCATGGTATATCAATATATACAATTACTTCACAAGCAAAACTCATACAATTTCACATTCTAGATCATACACATCATGAAAATTAACATAATCCCATTATCTAATTATCATGATTTTCTAATATAAACATCATGAACGGGGCTCTGATACCACTATTGGGTTTCGAGGGTCCATGCGCAGCGGAATAATGCAATAACTCGAAAAACCCCAAGCCCTAGAATCCGTTCTAGATGATTAATTAAGAAAGATGAAATAGAAATACCAACCTTGAGTGCCTTTGTCGTTGATAAACTTGACCCAACTCCAGATTGAATGACCTTGTTAATCCTTGATGAAGAACGGCGAATCACGAACTAAAGATCTTGACGAGCGAAGATCCTCTATATGTATCCACGCGAGGAACGAACCCTAGAACTCTTCTAGGAGGATTGCTAGATCCTTTTGATTGAAACACCTTTCAATCAATGAAGAACAATGGAATTGGTAGTGTTTGATTCTCAATTCTCAATTGAAATCTCTCACTATTGGTGTTTCTCTAAAGCCAAAACGTTCTAATGACGGCTAGGGCAACCAGGGACAAGTATTTATACGTTACAAATAAAAGCCCTTTGCGAAAACCCTGAAATTAGGTCATTTACGTATCAGTCCAGGCTCGACGGGACGACTCGTCCCCCAGGGCACGAGTCGTCCCCTTGGAACCTCCCACTGATTCTGGCGTCCCCTCTAAGGGCACGACTTGGCTCTGCTCATGGGACGAGTCATCCCTTTGGGCACGACTCGTGCCCCAGAGCACGAGTCGTCCCTCAGGACATCCCCTCTGAATCATCCGTCCCCTTATGGGGGAATAGTTAGTTCGGGCGGGGACGAGTCGTCCACGAGCACGAAAACCCATATTCTTCATTTTTGACAATTCGTTCGATGCGTGTGACCCCATAGGACCATACTATGTTGGCAATGAGTCCGATCACATCGATCCTCATAAGACATGAGCGGACTCTAGCAAGCCATCATGCCTACCCAAATAGTATAATATCAAGTTCGATTTTCCTACATAGAACATATCACAATCCCATTGCCACACGATGTTATATTGAACATGAGTCATGGTCCACGTCAACTCATATTGTTCAATGCTTTCTCGTTACCAAGTAAATTGATTAATCGAATGACATTAATCACATTAATTCATTCGGGCATGGCCATCGCTACATCAATCTTACTTACGAGTGGCCTAGCAAACATCTCTCTTTACGAGGGACAATTTTCCATCTTGACTTATCATTCTTCCCAACAAGAATCATACCATGCCAATGATAGCCCTTATTGTCATCCGGTTAAAGACAACGTTAAACTATATCAAACATGATATTCATCGAGCGGAAGACGATGATAATCTCAGGTCAAAGGATATCAATGATATGACTATATGAGATTTAATTATGACATTTGACCATGACATAAATCTCATAATGGGTCAAGTCCAGTACCTTGTTCTCTAACAAGTACCCATGAATCTAATGTGCATCTCCATGCATATAATCATCACATGACTATCCATTAGACTTCATACTAGTGCTTCATAAGTACTAGGGACACGATTATTATAACTAAACATGCAAACACATATAATAATCAAAGAAACAATCTCTTATATAAATGAACAATGACATTACATAAAGGTCTATCTCTATAGGCCTAGGGCACAAACACCTACACGCTCAAGTTCTCCAAACTTTACCTACCTCTATCTCACAGATTGAGAAGTACGCTCACGTTTTTCCAAACTTCAGCTACCTCTATCTCACAGATTGAGAAGTACACTCAAGTTTCTCCAAACTTTAGCTACCTCTATCTCCAGATAGTGAAGTACACTCAAGTTCTTCAAACTTTAGCTACCTCTATCTCACAGATAGTGAAGTACGCTCAAGTTTCCCAAACTTTAGCTACCTCTATCTCACAGATTGAGAAGTACGCTCAAGTTCTCTAAACTTTAGCTACCTCTATCTCACAGATTGAGAAGTACGCTCAAGTTCTCCAAACTTTAGCTACCTCTATCTCACAGATTGAGAAGTACGCTCAAGTTCTCCAAACTTTAGCTAACTCTATCTCACAGATTGAGAAGTACGCTCAAGTTCTCCAAACTTTAGCTAACTCTATCTCACAGATTGAGAAGTATGCTCAAGTTCTCCAAACTTTAGCTACCTCTATCTCACATATTGAGAAGTATGCTCAAGTTCTCCAAACTTTAGCTACCTCTATCTCACAGATTGAGAAGTACGCTCAAGTTCTCCAAACTTTAGCTACCTCTATCTCACAGATTGAGAAGTTTGCTCAAGTTCTTCAAACTGTAGCTACCTCTATCTCACAGATTGAGAAGTACGCTCAAGTTCTCCAAACTTTAGATACCTCTATCTCACAGATTGAGAAGTACGCTCAAGTTCTCCAAACTTTAGCTACCTCTATCTCACAGATTGAGAAGTACGCTCAAGTTTTTCCAAACTTTAGCTATCTCTATCTTACAGATTGAGAAGTATGCTCAAGTTCTCCAAACTTTAGCTTCCTCTATCTCACAAATTGAGAAGTACGCTCAAGTTTCTCCAAACTTTAGCTACCTCTATCTCCAGATAGTGAAGTACGCTCAAGTTCTCCAAACTTTAGCTACCTCTATCTCACAGATTGAGAAGTACGCTCAAGTTTTTCCAAATTTTAGCTACCTCTATCTCACAGATTGAGAAGTACGCTCAAGTTTCTCCAAACTTTAGCTACCTCTATCTCCAGATAGTGAAGTATGCTCAAGTTCTCCAAACTTTAGCTACCTCTATCTCACAGATTGAGAAGTACACTCAAGTTCTCCAAACTTTAGCTACCTCTATCTCACAGATTGAGAAGTACGCTCAAGTTCTCCAAACTTTAGCTACCTCTATCTCACAGATTGAGAAGTACGCTCAAGTTCTCCAAACTTTAGCTACCTCTATCTCACAGTTGAGATACGCTCAAGAAACTTTAGCTACGTCAGATTGAGAAGTACGCTCAGTTGTCCAACTTTAGCTACCTCTATCTCACGGATTCGCTCAAGTTCTCCAAACTTTAGCTACCTCTATCTCACGAGATAGTGAAGTACGCTCAAGTTTCCCAAACTTTAGTTCTATCTCACAGATTGAGAAGTACGCTCAAGTTCTCCAAACTTTAGCTACCTCCATCTCACAGATAGTGAAGTACGCTCAAGTTCTCCAAACTTTAGCTACCTCTATCTCCTCGATAGTGACGTAAGCTTTAGTCAATCAGGCGACAACCTCCATTAATTTTCAAGCCAGGTGACAACCTCCATTAATTGTCAATCAAGTGACAACCCCCATTAATTGTCAATCAGGTGACAACCTCCATTAATTGTCAATCAGGTGACAACCTCTGAATTGTCAAGTTTTCCAAACTTTAGCTACCTCTATCACAGATTGAGAAGTACGCTCAAGTTCTCCAAACTTAAGCTACCTCTATCACAGATTGAGAAGTACGCTCAAGTTCTCCAAACTTAAGCTACCTCTATCACAGATTGAGAAGTACGCTCAAGTTCTCCAAACTTAAGCTACCTCTATCACAGATTGAGAAGTACGCTCAAGTTCTCCGAACTTAAGCTACCTCTATCACAGATTGAGAAGTACGCTCAAGTTCTTCAAACTTTAGCTACCTCTATCTCCTCGATAGTGACGTAAGCTCTAGTTTCCTCAGGTGACAACCTCCATTAATTGTCAATCAGGTGACAACCTCCATTAATTGTCAATTAGGTGACAACCTCCATTAATTGTCAATCAGGCGACAACCTCCATTAATTGTCAATCAGGTGACAACCTCCATTAATTGTCAAAACCTCAAGGATCCTAGACATGTTCCTAACTATCTAGTGATACTTGAACTACGACCGAGGCTTGATTCCTCTGGGATACATAGGTAGCCTTTTATAAAAGGTCCAGCCATCCGACCACATTGGTCACCTTTCATTCATCACTCCTCAGTGGTGCATGAGCCTTCCATAAAAGGTCCAGTCGTCAGACCATATTGGTCGCCCCTTATCATTCATCACTCCTCAGTGGTGAAGAAGCCCCCTATAGAGGTCTAGATATCCAACCACATCGGTCACTTCCTTCGTCTAGCATATCCCCAGTAGGATCAGTCACTTGACCTCCTAGGTCACTATCCCTTCTATTTCTCCAGCAAGAGCCCAGTTTCTCTTTGCCATTCCCCAGCGGATCTTATTTCGAACTACGACCTGGGCTTGATTCCTCCGGGATACGTAGGTAGCCTAATTTAGGTTCAGCCAATTCGTCACATATGACACCCCCTTTCCCCAGTGGATTCCGAACTACGATTATGGCTTGATTCCCACTCGGGATACATAGGTAGCCTTCCAAAGGTTCAGCCACTCGACCACCTTGGTCACCCAATCCGTCTCGGCATTTGCCAGATCGGATCCTTTTCTATCGACAACCCCACTCGCCCTGCAAGTGATGTTGCCGAGGGGCTTCTGTAAGTACCCAAATCTGGCTCATGCCTTCAATTTAAGTTTCCCGGCAATTCCCCGGACTTTCCTAAAGTTCAGGAGCAATTCGAGAACTGTTCCGAACCTTCCGAGGGGTGAAGGAATTACTTGGAATTAAAAAACCACGTTTTCCTTTGGCATAAAAACCCTTCTAGAAAGGCCACCTTGCATGATTCTAGAAAGATGCTGTCATAATGGATAATGCCGCACGACTGCATTAGGCTAGAACTCCAAGCCGCACGGCTTCATTAGCTGTTGCCAGAGTGCCTATAAATAGAGACCTCCTCTACTCATTTTAGGGGGGATTTTCAGTAACCTTACTTTGCCAAAATAACTCCACGAGATTCCAGAGAGCTGAGAGTGATAAAAACCACCTCCCTTCTCACCAAAACCTCCCAAAGTTGGTCCATTTCCTAGGCAAACTTCAAAGAGCAAGAGGACACCACCATTGGTAACCTCTTTTACCCTTTTACCTTGCATTATACTTGTTTTATGTGATATGTGGTTGAAGATCATCAAGAGGTTAATTTGTTGACTCGATCTGAAAGAATGTTGGGAATGGATAGTGCTGATCCATCAGGGAAAGGCAAGGGAGTTGCAGTTTCGAATCCCCAGACCTCTCAAAATCCCTACAAATCAGCAGGAAGTGAGGAAAGTCGCGAAGATCCGATCTTGACACAGCTGAAGAGAACCCAAGCCGATATCTCCTTATGGTCTCTGCTCACATCCTCCTACCCTCACAAGTTAAAGCTAGAAGAGGCCCTGTCCAAAACCAAAGTGTCTGTCAACGCCACCCCAGACGAGGCCTGTCAGTTGATTGGAACTGCACAGTATGGGAACATCATTACGTTTACGGATCTTGATCTGCCTGCTTACGGTGCAAAGCATAATGAGTCTCTACATATCACGGTGCCACTGGAAGGGCGCCGGATTCCCTATGTATTGGTAGATAATGGGTCAGCTATGAATGTACTTCCTGCCAAAATGATGAGTATGCTAGATATTGACGCACAGAGCCTTAAACCATCCAGCCATACCATAAAAGCCTATGATTCGACATCCAGGGCAGTGTTGGGGATAGTCTCTCTGAATTTGTTGTTTGGGAGCAAAGAGATGATGGTGGAATTCCAAGTTATCGACATTCCGATCACATTCTCAGCGCTATTGGGTAGACCGTGGATTCATAAAATCGGAGCAGTAGCGTTCACTCCCACCAGTGTTTGAAATTTGTGCAAGACGGAGTTCTGACGACCATTTATGGGGATAGCATCACTATTGGGGAGACCAGTGCTAATACCATACCAGTGATGGAAATCAAACTTGACCAAGAGAACTTGATGCTCAGTGGTTTTACGATTGAGAAGCCTAAAGGGCAGGTCTGCACTATAGATTTGACAACCTCCTCCGACAAGATCCCTCCTGTGCTAAAAATGATGAGAGGTATGAGTTACATCTTGGGCCTGGGGCTAGAGAAGCGTCAACAAGGACCGTGTCAGCTTGTGATGCTAGAAGCCAAGGGGAATAGGTGAGGCCTAGGGTATGTCGTGATGAAAGAAGATAAAGCGTCGATAAGACTGAAGCGTTTAAAGAAAAGATGACCTCAGCTGCTGGAAAGAGGTACAAAAGGCCTGAGATGCGCCCGTACAGCTGGTCTTTGAACAAGCACTTTGTCAAAGAGGATGGAGAAATGTTTGTTTGCCCAGAGCTGAAGATGAACCAAGTGGAAGAAAGGTTGAAGACGATTCGAAAGTTTGCCAGCAGTCAAAACCCGGTGAAGGAAATGCTTGTGAGTATGCCTAGAAGGCCAGGCGTCACCGCTACATTCGAGAATAGCTACCATTTCTGGGGACCTGATTATGTGAACCAGTTCGAGAAGCTTGCTCTTGACGAACCCACAATATGCAAGATCCGCGGTGCTGATCCCGTGGACATTGATGGTGATTTGGCGGATCTGTTTAAGGAGCAAGGGCTGTCAGAGCCTGAGGATGACATACATTTGGCAGGAGTACCTACAGGAGGGATGGTTGTTGCTAGTGATCTCGGTGATTTGATTGACTTTTCCTCTGATAACGAGGTGGTGGCTATGTTGGAGTTTGAAAAGGGGCCAGTTGCAGATCTGAATAGTTTGAAGACCATCGCAGAGAGGCCGCTACAGAACTGGACTTCA
Organism: Adenophora triphylla var. japonica; assembly: GCA_022495995.1. Lineage (NCBI taxonomy): Eukaryota > Viridiplantae > Streptophyta > Magnoliopsida > Asterales > Campanulaceae > Adenophora > Adenophora triphylla. The sequence goes on along the minus strand of JAFEMH010000630.1, from coordinate 615,621 downwards.
TTTCAAGGACCGGTTGCCGACAGGGAGACTATGATGTAAGTACCCAAATCTGGCTCATGCCTTCCGGTTAAGTTTCCTGGCAATTCCCCGGACTTTCCTAAAGTTCAGGAGCAATTCGGGAACTGTTCCGAACCTTTCGAGGGGTGAAGGAATTACTTGGAATTAAAAAACCACGTTTTCCTTTGGCATAAAAACCCTTCTAGAAAGGCCACCTTGCATGATTCTAGAAAGATGCTGAGTCATAATGGATAATGCCGCATGGCTGCATTAGGCTAGAACTCCAAGCCGCACGGCTTCATTAGCTGTTGCCAGAGTGCCTATAAATAGAGACCTCCTCTACTCATTTTAGGGGGGATTTTTCAGTAACCTTACTCTGCCAAAATAACTCCACGAGATTCCAGAGAGCTGAGAGTGATAAAACCACCTCCCTCCTCACTAAAACCTCCCAAAGTTGGTCCATTTCCTAGGCAAACTTCAAAGAGCAAGAGGACACCACCATTGGTAACCTCTTTTATCCTTTTAACTTGCATTATACTAGTTTTATGTGATATACTTGCTCCTTGCATTTACATATTGCTATATATTGCTTGGTATTTGGTACATTGTCATTAAAGATACTATCTTTAATTATGTAAATCATATATCCCTTTTCCCCTCATCACATAGGATCCATGGAGGATCCAACCCAAGGATGAACAAATAAGACCTCATAAAAGGCTTGTTCTAGGGTGGATCTCTCACATGGTGATGTGAAAAGTAGCATCCCTTGCACTTAAACATCATCTTTACATATAAAGTTGCATCCTTTGCATCAAAAATGATATCTTTGCATTAAAGTAGCATCCTTTGCTCTCAAAACGATATCTTTATGCATCCTTTGCACATAATATGCCATTTACATACATAAAGTTGCATCCTTTGCACTTGAAATGTCATTTACATATAAAAGGTGCATCCTTTGCATTAAAGATCATGTCTTTGCAACCAAGTAGCATCCTTTGCATGCAAAATGTCATCTTTTTCATTAAAAATGTCATTTTTAGTTTAGAATGCATCCTTCATGTCACTCATGATTGGATCTCTCTTTCCTAGGATTGCTTAGTGACCTTCCTAAGGCACGAAAAGCATAGAAAGAGCATAAAGATCCAATCTTTATACCCTTCCCCTAGTCCCCTTTTGGTATTTGATGCATCCTTGGAACGGACCGATGTAAAGATCCCATCTTTACGTCGTTTCTTCCATTAAAGGTGCCATAATCCATTTAGAAATGAATAAGCCTTGAACCCTATATCTCCGATTATCACTTGAGACGAGCATAGTAGTCCCTACACAAGCTCAATCGTCTCAAGGTGTAGGATTGATGGGCTAAGGATATTCCTTTCTAAAGAACCTCACTCTTGGACCATAAAAGAGAGTCCTTCTCTCGATCACACATGACCCAAGGTCAAATAGTGATGATCACAAGTCCAAGATGAGGACGGGATCAAAGTCCCGAACACATAAAAATCCAAGGAATCCCGAGCGATAACCAACTAAATGGTTTATACGTCCGGAAGACAACTTGGAACACCCCCCCTCTTTTCAACACATGCACACAAGAAAGCACGCAAGCAAGCACGAAAAATGAAATCTTGGGAGACTTGCTTCGGCAAGGCACCTTGGGTGAATGCCAAACGTTCTTTCCAAGGGGTAACATAACCTCCGGACCCTAATTCCTTTTTTTCAAAGTTTTGAGGAAATCAAAATGGCGTGGCGACTCCGTTTTTCAAATTAAACCGGATGTTTTCAAACTCAAGTGAATCCAAATAAAACAAATAAAAAATATTTGGGCCCCCACATTCACATATGATCAAAAAGTTAGGGCTCAAGCCTCATTCTTGTCCATCTGAGTCTAAATTTGTTCCCCGTGTCCTGAGTCAGTCCCCAGAGTCCCTTGTGATTGAATTCGAGTCCTCCGATCGGTCTGACGTCCTCACGACGGAAGACCGTCGTCGCGTTGTAGACACTGTTTTTCCCTTCGATTTGAATAAAATGGTCGATCTTTCTGAGTATCCCGTGATTGCCAATCTAACAATTGAACGCTTAACTAAAATTAATCATCAAGATTTAAAATAATTAAGCCAGATTCAATTGAAGATAATGCAGACTTAATAGATGTGCAAATTTTAGAAAATAATTCAAAGCAGGTTTGCGAGTAAAAGGAAAGTCGGGCCCAAGCTGCCGATGAGGTATTGAGAACGGTGAACCTGGGAACAGCCGAGGAACCCTAAGAAATGCAAATTGGTAGCTTCTTCTCCGGAGATGAACGGTTTGCCCTGATCGAGTTGCTTAAAGAGTTCGTAGACGTCTTTGCCTGGTCCTACAAAGACATGCCCGGGTTGGATGCATCTATCGTAGAACACCGGATACCCCTAGATACAGAGATTAAGCCAATAAAGCAAAAACTGAGACGGATCAAGCCCGAGTGGTCCTTGCAAGTCAAAGAAGAGATTGAGAAACTCCTACGGGTGGGCTTTATCAAGGTGATCGAATACCCGACTTGGCTGGCAAACATAGTCACGGTCACAAAAGCGAATGGAAAGGTTCGGGTTTGCGTAGACTTCTGGGATCTTAACAAGGCTAGTCCCAAAGATGACTTCCCCTTACCAAACATCGACATGCTGGTAGATGCTACAGCGAACTACGAGGTCAAATCCTTTGTCGATGGTTTTGCGGGTTATAACCAGATTAAAATGGCCGAAGAAGACCAAGACAAGACAGCATTCACCACTCCTTGGGGCACTTATTGTTACACTGTGATGCCATTTGGGTTGAAGAATGCCGGGGCTACCTACCAGAGGGCCGTCACCACCCTGTTTCACGACATGATCCACAAGGAGATTGAAGTGTATGTGGACGATATGATTATTCACTCGAAAGGGTCAGATGGACAGCACTTCACTGATTTAAGGAAGTTCTTCAACAGACTTCGGGAGCATTCCATGAGGCTAAATAATAGTGGAAAGTTGGACCGAAATAGGATATTCATTAAGTGACACTCGATTTAAACCATATTAAAAATATTAGTTTAATTTTATGAGAGTCGCCACGCCGCTTTGATATAGCCCAAAGCATTGAAAAAAGGCTAAGCATGTGATTGGGTTCGGGGGTCAAGTTACAACAGAAGAAGAAACGTTATCACTCCTATTGCCCGACGGATCGGTCTTTCTAGCATGTGGGGTGTTGGTTGTGTGCGGTGTTTACAGGAATAGATAGAAAAAACGGGATCATGCATAAGGAGGAGGGGAGAGAAAGAATTAATTGATGATCACACCCTAGAACCTTTGATTTAGGCCCTCGGAAGGTGCACTAATCAACGTTCATCCTTGGGGAATTGTTGATCATGGGATGATTATTGCTAAGGAGGAAGGAAGGAAATAGTTTCTAGATCCATCGGGTTTCTTGGATGAAACCTTAGATCATCCTCGGCTATACATACTTAAATATATTAAAATAGTCCTAAATCTAGCATATAGGCACAGTTAGAACATATTAAGCATGCAAATAAACTACCTTAATCTAATATGGCAATAATAATAATAAAGAACGGAGTAAAAGTCTTACCAATTGTGGCAAGGCTTTGGGGTTTGAATCTAGCGAGATTCGAAGAATGTCGGGAGATGTGTGGTAGGGAAATTCAAGTATAGTCTTGACTTCTCCGTTGAAAATGTGTGTGTTGGAAATGTGAACCGAGTGCACGTATTTATAGTGCTCGGGAAATGGGCCAGACTGAAGGAAAGGGTCGATCGGTACTTTACGTAAAGGGCCGATCGAACCTCTTTGATAAGGGTCGATCGAACCTCTTTAATAAGGGTCGATCGGTCCTTTTTTTAGGCGTGGATTTCAAGCCAGCTGCTGACGGCGCGAGAAGGAAAAATACGTTAAAAGATTAATTAGGGTTTTGTCAACCCTAACCAGTCCGAAATAATCCTTTTAGGAATAAGATTTGAAAATATCTTTTTTTAGGACCGGGTACTAACAGTAGCCCCTCAGCGACGCTTCTTGTAAGACAAGTGGGGTCGACGATTAAGATAGGATCCGTCCTGAAAAAAGGGATTTCAGGGGTGGAACGATGAGCTTGCGGATGTGATGATTGAACTCGAGCTGAGTCGTAAATGAAAGATAACCAGGTAGGTCGAGCGGCTGAACCCTTGTTGGGCTACCTACGTATCCAAAGAGGAATCAAGTCGAGTCGTAGTTCAGAAAAGTGGGCGTTGAGTACCCAAGAATGGAGGACGTGTGGTGTCTCAAACCAAAGATGTGATTGTGTGGGAATCACCCAAGGATACGTGACTGCGTGGGAGTCACCCTAGAATGTGAAGATGTGACTGCGTGAAAGTCACTGTATGACCGCGCGGGAGTCATGGTGTAACTATGTGGGAGTCACCCGGGAATTATGAGAGTGTGACTGTGTGGGAGTCACCCGGATTTTATGAGAGTGTGACTGTGTGGGAGTCACCCGGAAAATAATGAAAAGATATATGTGATAGAAAAATAGAAAAGGGTAAAATTGAGAAAATCTGATCTTTGGAAAGGGGCGATCGGCACTTTATTTGTCTAGTCAAGGACTTTGACCGAGATGATGTTACCGAGGTGGGGAGAAGGAAGGGTCGATCGGCCCTTTCTCCTGATTGGCTAAGGACATTTGACGAGGATCAGTGGAGCTGAAATGAGATCCTGACCGTTCATCGATTAAGAAGAAGACCAAAATAAAGGTTCGATCGGCCCTTTATAATAAGGGTCGATCGACCCTTTCCTGCGCCAGTCAGAATTCTCGATCGGTCCTTTTATCTGCGTCTGTCTGTCTTCCTCCTCTTCCTCTATTCTTCTTCTTCGCCATTGATACGAAATTCCAAGAGCTTGGCCGAGAAATTTAAGTGAAACCATTGCTTTTGTGTCAGTTTTTGCAAAGGATTTGCCATGGATAATCCTAATTGGGCCGAATGGGAATCCTTGCTTAATCGCCCGGATGATCAGTCTTTGGGCTCATACTCCGGCGACATTGGTGGTTTCTTTGGATATGCTGGCGGGAGTGGCAGCGGTGGAGGCGGCAGTGGCCATGGTGCTGGTGGCAGCGGAGGTTTTGGTGGTTTTGGTAGTGGTTATGGAGGTATTGGCGGTAGTGGTGGCGGCTATAGTGGCAGTCAAGGCGGCAGCATTGGCGGCGGTCAAGGTGGTAGTGATGATGACGAGGGTGGTGACCACGACGCCGGGGAGAGCGACAAGAGTGATGCTGGTGGGGACCTTGAGGCGAGGAGGCGACGGGCTTTGCGAAACTACCGATCTTTGAGGCTACATTTCCCGTTGCGGAGCCAGTCTGATTTTTATGCGGGCCAGGAATATCACGGTTCCACGGGTCTTCAATCTCGTGTTGGGATAAAGGTACGAGAGTTTTTTTTATTTAGCAACAAAAATATTACATGCTTATATCAAGTGTTATAATTTAAATGCGAGTAATGTAACATACCTGTGCTGTGTTTACCTGTAGGGGAAGAAGATGAAAGGGCGTAGCTCCCTTAAGGCGGTTGGTGAGTTGTGGACATCTCTACCGGCTAGTGAGGGTAGTCCTCGTGAGCGGATAGAGAGCATGGGTCTGGATCCCTTTTTCGATATGGTGTTACGGATGGGCCAGACCAGGCGGTGTACAGCTGTGGTGAAGGTGTGTCAAGAATTCTGGTGGGACACCACACACACCTTTCACTTGAGTTGGGGCGAGGCCACAGTTACCCCTACAGATTTTGCTGCTCTCACCGGGTTGAGGTTTACTGACATAGCGCTCCCGTATGATGAGACCCTCCATGCTGACTCGGCTCGTCAGACCCAGCTGTTTGGTGCTAGTTTAGGTTCGAGCAGGACTTTCGGCATTGATGCTGGAAAGTTGTACAGGCTGGTTAGGGCTGCCATTGATCAGTATGCTCTTGGCCTGTATGGGCTTGACGCACTTGTCCGGGGATTCCTTTGGTATGGCTTCTCAGTGACCCTTTTTCCCAACTCAGGCCCAGTATGCCGATTTTCTTTGTTGGGTGCTTTGGCGAACTTGGACCTGGTGCGTGACATCTCATGGGGGGAGCCGGCTTGGCTGAGCTGTATCGGGCTCTGGACACCATTTCGAGGTCCAATTCCTCTTCCTTTGATGCGTTTCAGCTTGTTCTGGAGGTATATTGGCTTTTTGTCCTTTTTATTGTCCTCTTACTTGTTGCTTGTCCTTTATATCCTTACGAATATCTGCTTTCTGTTATCTTTTGCAGGCGTGGGTCTATGAGGTATTCAATGTTGCCCCATTCGTCTTGCGTGATCAGACCCGGGACATGCCTGTTTTGTGCTATTGAAGGAAGGCGAACAGGAATGAGGGGGTCCAAAAGACGGTCCGGGAATCTGAGTTGAGGGCTGTTCTTGGCGGTCCCTGGAGGAATGAGTTCCTGCTTTATCCTTGGACTCCCATGGTTACAGAGGCAGTTGGTGATGTCTGGGATGTTACTGCTTCCCGTCGGTTATTGGTTGGCTTGTCTGCCGATGAGATGTATCTGCGGGATAGGGTGACTAGGCAGCACTATGCCTGGGCTCCGCTTTATGCGCCCCAACACCCTCCTAGGAACATGTGGTACCCCAACCGTTTGGCGAGGAGGGAGGATTATCTGCATGGGGTTCCCGCTTCTGATTTTCGGGCTGACATGGATTACCAGACTTTCGTGGAGCACTTTCTGAGATCCCTCCAGGTAGTTAGGCAGGCTGGTGAGGATGCCGGCATAGGGGATCAGGGCTTAGATATTCCCGGGCCGATAGGAGTTGGGCATCCCGAGATTGTGGACATGCCCCCATTTCCTGACCACTTTTTTGTGCCGATGGGTGACCGGCAGGTGAGGGTAGAGTTGATGCCTACAGAGGCTGACGAGGTCGAGGCTGCTCAGATTCCCCCAGACAGTGCCGGTGGGGTATACCTTTTACTCTTTCCCCTCTCTTTATGTACCAATTTTTACGCTTCAGCTATGTTGTAACCCTTGTGTATGATTTTGTAGGTTACCCGTGACTCTTATGTACGAGCTGTCCGACAAACCAACATATTGAGCCATCTGTTGAAGAGTGCATTGCAGAGACTCTCTTGTCAGTCTGGGAGGTCGGTAGACGCGGATCCAGTTCAGCGCAGACAGCGATCCCAAGATGAGGGTAGTTCAGCCTCTAGATTCTCCCGTGGTCGCAGATCGACCTCCCGTCGGGGCCATTAGGACTTTTCATTTTATAGGCATTTTGTAACTCCTGTAATATTTTTAAAAGAAAAGACTATATGCAGACTCTATTTTGATGCTGATTCATTAGTATGATGCAAATATCTTATGTACAGATTTTGACAAGTTAATTTGAAATTTAGTATTTCCTATTTATGGACATTTTCTATTTTTCGTGCACTGTAATGAAAAAATTACCCTAGAAATTGACGTATAAGGAAGTCACCCTAGGAATTGACGTATAAGGAAGTCACCCTAGAAATTGACGTATAAGGAAGTCACCCTAGAAATTGACGTATAAGGAAGTCACCCTAGAAATTGACGTATAAGGAAGTCACCCTAGAAATTTATTGGGATTATTATAGCTCCCTGAGTCGAAGAACCAAGTGATTGGGATAAGTACGTCCCCCCTAACACAAGAGATTAAAAAAGATTGGGATCATTGCTAAGGTTTAGAGAGGAATTTTGTCTCCTAGGCTCGAAGCTAGGTTTTTTTTGAGAGGTGTTTGTCACCTAGACTTAGAGCTAGGGTTTAGAGAAGTATTTGTCACCTAGGCTTAGAGCTAGGGTTTAGAGAGGTATTTGTCACCTAGGCTTAGAGCTAGGGTTTTGAGAGGTATTTGTCACCTAGGCTTAGAGCTAGGGTTTAGAGAAGTGTTTGTCACCTAGGCTTAGAGCTAGGGTTTAGAGAGGTATTTGTCACCTAGGCTTAGAGCTAGGGTTTTGAGAGGTATTTGTCACCTAGGCTTAGAGCTAGGATTTTGAGAGGTAAATCTGCACAAGGCAATTTGAGCAGAAAGGTTATGGTTTAAGCCAGGCGAGGCCGAGTAGGTGTCTATGATAGATAAGTTTGATGTCCAGAGGTAGGACCGAGTCATCTTGAGAGTCACAGAGATACGTCTTTGATAGACTTGAAGAGTTTGAAAATTCGTGGAGACCAAAGAGTGATTTTGTAAACAAGGCGCCAAGGAGGATGGCATTTTGAAAGTATGTTAATTTGATAAGGAGTACCTACAGGAGGGATGGTTGTTGCTAGTGATCTCGGTGATTTGATTGACTTTTCCTCTGATAACGAGGTGGTGGCTATGTTGGAGTTTGAAAAGGGGCCAGTTGCAGATCTGAATAGTTTGAAGACCATCGCAGAGGCCGCTACAGAACTGGACTTCATTTCAAGGACCGGTTGCCGACAGGGAGACTATGATGTAAGTACCCAAATCTGGCTCATGCCTTCCGGTTAAGTTTCCCGGCAATTCCCCGGACTTTCCTAAAGTTCAGGAGCAATTCGGGAACTGTTCCGAACCTTTCGAGGGGTGAAGGAATTACTTGGAATTAAAAAACCACGTTTTCCTTTGGCATAAAAACCCTTCTAGAAAGGCCACCTTGCATGATTCTAGAAAGATGCTGAGTCATAATGGATAATGCCGCACGGCTGCATTAGGCTAGAACTCCAAGCCGCACGGCTTCATTAGCTGTTGCCAGAGTGCCTATAAATAGAGACCTCCTCTACTCATTTTAGGGGGGATTTTTCAGTAACCTTACTCTGCCAAAATAACTCCATGAGATTCCAGAGAGCTGAGAGTGATAAAACCACCTCCCTCCTCACCAAAACCTCCCAAAGTTGGTCCATTTCCTAGGCAAACTTCAAAGAGCAAGAGGACACCACCATTGGTAACCTCTTTTACCCTTTTAACTTGCATTATACTAGTTTTATGTGATATACTTGCTCCTTGCATTTACATATTGCTATATATTGCTTGGTATTTGGTACATTGTCATTAAAGATACTATCTTTAATTATGTAAATCATATATCCCTTTTCCCCTCATCACATAGGATCCATGGAGGATCCTTTGATTTAGGCCCTCGGAAGGTGCACTAATCAACATTCATCCTTGGGGAATTGTTGATCATGGGATGATTATTGCTAAGGAGGAAGGAAGGAAATAGTTCCTAGATCCATCGGGTTTCTTGGATGAAACCTTAGATCATCCTCGGCTATACATACTTAAATATATTAAAATAGTCCTAAATCTAGCATATAGGCACAGTTAGAACATATTAAGCATGAAAATAAACTACCTTAATCTAATATGGCAATAATAATAATAAAGAACGGAGTAAAAGTCTTACCAATTGTGGCAAGGCTTTGGGGTTTGAATCTAGCGAGATTCGAAGAATGTCGGGAGATGTGTGGTAGGGAAATTCAAGTATAGTCTTGAATTCTCCGTTGAAAATGTGTGTGTTGGAAATGTGAACCGAGTGCACGTATTTATAGTGCTCGAGAAATGGGCCGGACTGAAGGAATGGGCCGATCGGTACTTTACGTAAAGGGCCGATCGAAGCTCTTTGATAAGGGTCGATCGAACCTCTTTGATAAGGGTCGATCGGTCCTTTTTTTAGGCGTGGATTTCACGCCAGCTGCTGACGGCGCGAGAAGGAAAAATACGTTAAAAGATTAATTAGGGTTTTGTCAACCCTAACCAATCCGAAATAATCCTTTTAGGAATAAGATTTGAAAATATCTTTTTTTAGGACCGGGTACTAACACCCGCGCCCATGAAATCAGATCCTTCGGCCAGTCTATCAAGGCCATGGTAAGTCTCAGCTAATAACAGCGGTACAATGTCCATTTCCCCTTGGCCGGGATGAATTTGATGAAGATCCACACCTCGGTCACCCCTAAGCTGTCTAACAACCTCCAGCAGCGCACCTGAGCAGACTCCGACATGTCCGTAGAAGTAGTAGGCTGACAGGGTAAACAATACATACATGTCCAGAGAGGTAGAAAGATCAAACAGCGCCGGACTGGAAGATCGCAGCCGAGCCATCCGGGTTAAGTCTACAAGTTCACCATTCAGAATCATGGGTGCCACCTGATCTACTGGCAGGCGCAGGAAGTCCGATAGCTGCTCCACAACCAGCCGTCTGTCTCGAGGGAATGCTACAGTTTCCGCCTCACCCAAGCCCGTCAATGCTCTGAAATCCTCCCTGGTTGGCATCAGATCATTGTATGATAAAGTAAACACATGCCTCTCCGAGTCCCAAAAAACAAGAAGCTGCTCGGAGCAAGTCCCAATCAACTCTCCAGTTCTTCAGAGGCCAGAGACACGGCATACCATATCGCTTGTCAATGATTTTCCCATGATGATTTTGGTGAAATTGTGAAACTCCGACAAAGTCCTGGCGAAATTGATGTTCCCGAGAAGCTATTTCCTTGTTATAATGCTCCATGGTGATTGAAAGTTCCAACCTTTGTTGCAAAAATCGCCTGTCTGTCAAGTTGGGGCTACTGGTGTCCTCCTGCTGAAAGAGCAATGCCTGCAAATGAGGTCTGGGTCGAGTTTAAAAGGGACCTATTACGAGCTTCGTCCAGTTGTGCGACATCTCTTGACAAACAGACACATCATGCCGGGCGACACATTTGGTCTGCATCAGGAAACATCAGGGTCTTGCAAGTGGTTTTTCTGTGGCACTCTCTAGCTCGCCGTCGCTGCAATACACCTTGTACCCACATGTTACTGCACGGGAGAGGATTCCCCCCACCATATGTATCACTATACACAATTACCCAAAACAGTTACAGAGACTTATGTACAAACCCGGCAAAGCCGACCTGTCAATAACAATAAATCGTACTCCTTTTCCCTCGTTCCCAGAACTAACAGACTCATGCAAACAAGCTAACATAGTTTAACCTTTGCTAACAAAATAGCATAGTTAGATGTAGTTCTTCGAGTGTTGTTTTCCCCGCAGGAACAACAGTTAACTGAGCAAATCTCAAAGATTGTCCCTCAAAGCAAAGCCGAGAGAAAGAATCCGTGTCTATTTGAATCTCCCCAGCAGGGCGCATCAAGATCAATGGCCCTCCGCTAAAGCGCCAATAAGAGTTCGCTGCCCAGCAAGCAAAGTCCCCGGCTTACCAAGCAAAGCTCGGGACACAAAAATCAACCGTCAATAAGAGTTCGCTGCCCAGCAAGCAAAGTCCCCGGCTTACCAAGCAAAGCTCGGGACACAAAAATCAATCGTCAATAAGAGTTCGCAGCCAAACAAGCAAAGTCCCCGGCTTACCAAACAAAGCTCGGGACACAGAAGTCAATCGTCAACAAACATGGGCCCCGCCACCAAAGCACCAACAAGAATCCGATCCCCAGCAAGCAAAGTTCCCGTCATAGCAAGCAAGGTCCCAGACCCCAAAGCCAACAGTGAACAAAAGACCGCCCCGCACCCGGCAACCATCAACAGCAGTTAGTAGTATAGGACCCTCCGGCAGCTACATCGATCCCTAGCAGCAAAAACAATAGCATCAGTACCTCCGGCAACTACAGATCTTTCAGTTAGATGTTGGGTGACAACCCCACAGTCAGATGTTGGGTGACAACCGCACAGTCAGATATTGGGTGACAACCGCACAGTCAGATGTTGGGTGACAAGCTGCGATCGAGATGTTGGGTGACAACCGCACGATCGATGTTGGGTGACAACCGCGATCGAGATATTGGGTGACAACCGCACTGATCGAATATTGGGTGACAACCGCACAGTCAGATGTTGGGTGACAACCGCACAGTCAGATATTGGGTGACAACCGCATAGTCAGATGTTGGGTGACAACCGCATAGTCAGATATTGGGTGACAACCGCATAGTCAGATATTGGGTGACAACCGCACAGTCAGATATTGGGTGACAACCGCATAGTCAGATGTTGGGTGACAACCGCATAGTCAGATGTTGGGTGACAACCGCATAGTCAGATATATTGGGTTACAACCGCATAGTCAGATGTTGGGTGACAACCGCATAGTCAGATATTGGGTGACAACCGCATAGTCAGATGTTGGGTGACAACCGCATAGTCAGATATTGGGTGACAACCGCATAGTCAGATGTTGGGTGAAAACCGCACAGTCAGATATTGGGTGTCAACCGCACAGTCAGATGTTGGGTGACAACCGCAAAGTCAGATGTTGGGTGACAACCGCACAGTTAGATGTTGGGTGACAACCGCATAGTCAGATGTTGGGTGACAACCGCACAGTCAGATGTTGGGTGACAACCGCACAGTCAGATGTTGGGTGACAATTGCACAGTCAGATAGTGGGTGACAACCGCACAGTCATACTTCCAAACTACGATTTGGCTTGATTCCCTCCCCGGGATACATAGGAATCCTTTCTCAAAAGGTCCAGCCATCCGATTCCCCAGATCATCGTCTAGCCCTCCGCCTTATCCCCCAGCCGCTCATTGGGATTGGGTCTTATTTTATCAACAACCTCACTTCTTCCATAAGTGATGTTGCCGAGGGGCTCTGTAAGTACGCCAATCCAATTCACGACCTTTCCAGATGCATTTTAATGTGATAAAATTGCATTTAGGGGCATTTGGGTAAATTCCCGGTCCATCCCGAGACTTCCAGAAACATTTCATAAGTTTCTCGTGAAGGAAGTACTTTTTTGTACTTTGCTCATGCCAAGGGACCTAAAAGGAATAAATCTGTTTTGGACTTTTCAGGTATTATCCAAGAAGGTTCCAGAATTAGATTTGGCGCCAAAAACAATTATGGTCACCTTGTGTCACACGACAAGTCAAAGCATGGAAAGTGGTTACGTAATGCCGTGCGACATAAGGTTACCATGAACTGCAGCTATAAATAAGACCCTACCCCTCTCAGTTTTGGATCCCAATTTCAGCCTCTTAACGTAACTCTGCACAAATTGCCCCAGAAACTCTCTCTCTCCTCCTCCCTCACCAAAACTACCCAATTCCCCTCTAATTCCCTCACCCTTCACACATCTTCAACCCAATTACTCTCCTACTTCCCCAAACACCTTGAATCTCCCAATCCAGATCTCAGTTCGTGTTTGGATCTCCTTTTCAGAAGCTGAATTGAAGGCTCCTACACCTAACTTGGTGTAGAAGTTGAGGACTACAAGGGTAACACATCTCTCCCTCTCTCTCTCATCTATTTATCTAATTGTTCTTCCTTCTTCTCCACTTGATAATCAGGCTCCATTTGCCTCAAATTATCAAGTGGCAACTGCAATCTCTCTGTTTAAATCGTATATGCTTGAGTCCAATTGCATGCTTATGATGTGATCTACTTAGATTTGCAATTTGGATGTCAAGGGAGTGTGGATCTCCCATATCCACACTCCTTTGGTTAATTCGTATCTATTTCATGCTATTATGGTTGATTTTGGTATAATTGTTTGATTTGATTGTGTATCTGTTAGATCTGTTTCTCAGTTTGTAAGGTACCTGCAGATGGTAAACCCGTGTCATGCGACACACTTGGACATGAGGAGTCCTGTGTCACGCGACATATCGTGACCATCTGCAGGGACCATGTTTTAGTTGTAAGTTGGTTTAGTTGGTTATCTTAGCATTTAGTTGTATGCTCATGTTGTTTAGTGCTTAGATCTGGTTTGTAATTGTATTTTGTGATTCATTTAGAGATATCTGTAATCTGTTTGTTGTGAGTCTCTGCAAGGTGACTATTGGTGTCACGCGACACATTTGGACATGAGGAGTCCTGTGTCACGCGACATAGATGGTCCTTTGCAGAAGACTTGATTTCCTTTTAATCTGTTCTCTTTGCTGTAAAGGGATGTGGCCTCCCGAACAATTGGTCTACAAGTTGTAATGATCTTACCTATTCAATAAAATTCATGTTTATCGCATTTGTCTATTATCATCGTTTGCACAATTTTTGAATTATTTGGATGTCTAAATTAGAAAGACTCGTCTACGGACGAGGCGTTTTGGGTGAACTCTCGGTTCTTCCCAACACGTAACCTGACCCCGGACCCATTCTCTTTCAAAAGGTTTTTCAAAGTGCACCTCCAAAAGCATGGCGTGGCGACTCCTTTCTTTTTTCATTTTAAACCGGAAAACCAATTTTTTTCGGGCGAGCGCGCATTCAGTGGGACACTTGTCAATCATCAAAGCAAGGTCCCAACCACCCCAAAGTTAGTGGAAAAGCACTGTTCACCTTGTCACATCACACCATATTGACGGTTATAGTGGGGTACACACGTGGCAGTCTATCAATCATTTAAAATCACCAGTCACGCTTGTCGCCCAAGTGACAACCCAAGGGAAAGTGGCAATCCTCATATTGTCGCCAATCCCCTCCTTCACTCATGCGACATTCTCGCCTATTGATCATACCAGTGCATGCCACTAACCACCAAGGGGTACTTCTCGCTTAATATTTACTCTCACGCGCTGGCCTACTCATGTCGCCACTATACTTGTCGCCTCACTACTTTGAGGCTACTCGAATACACATATTATACGTACTTGGCCCAGTTGGCCCCTTTTCACCCTGATGGGCCTAATTTTACTGTTCAGGCCAAAATCCATTTTTCACAATCACATCAGTAGCCTCCAAGTTCGAGACCTGGACTATTCATGGTCCAGGCGAGAAGTTCCAGTTGCCGCTCGAAATTCTCGCTCTTACGTATCAACGGGCGAGTCACAGGTTTTGACTGACACTTAAACACGTGTTACAATTCTGGTGGATTCCTATGACGGCTATGACAGGACATCTGAAGAGACATTTTGAAATTTGAAATCATTAAATGGGGGGAAATTTAATTTTTGGGGGCTGATTAATTTTAATTGCTCAAAAACCCCTTGAAATTCCTCTCTTATAAATACTTTCCCCCTCCTCACTTTTCCACTTTTTCATCTTCTACCTTATTGAAAACCCTCGAGAACTTTCCGGCGACCTGAAGCTTTTTCGGCGAACCTATTTCTTGCCTTACTAATCACTTTTCGTTCAAATTTCTTGCTAATCATTGATCTTTACTAAATTCCGACCACAAAACTCCCCTTTTTTACTATTTTCCTCAACCTGGACTCAAATCCTTTCTCACGTCCGTTGAACCTTCCGGCGAATCTTCAACCTCTTCTCAACTTTTTCAAAGATCCCTCGTATTTTCCAGGTAACAATTTGATCTTTGGTTTTCTTTGCTTTCCTTCAAATTCTTGTTTGTCGCACATGGCTAGATCTAAGTCTTGTGTTAGGCAAGTTAGGTATGTCAATGCAAAAGATCTGGGGTATCTATTATTTAACTAGAGGCATTTGGGCGAGAATCCCACTAACTGTCTTAGTAAATTGCTTAACTGTCCATAAAGTAAATCCGCCATTATTGCCGATGTTGAAGTTAGGGGTAGATGTTTTCTTCATTCCTCAGCCCCCATATCCAAAAAGTTTTTTAATTCTCGAGAACTCTGTGACCATATTTGTCGCTTTTATGGTTCCCCAATAGATTCTGACAGCTCTGAAATTGATTTTCTCGCTGCGAGATCTGTAGCTACTAGGGCTCATTATAAACAAATTTCTTCTGATGATGATTCAGGCGAGATATCAAATCCAGGAGCCCCCAACACTTCAACTCAAACAGGCGGGAATTCAACCTTAAACAATAATCCCATCTCCGATGCTGCGGGAACCAGCTCTTCCCAAAATTCCCACATAACCCCTATCATACCAGATATAACATAGATCACCTAGATTACCATATAGCTGATTATGATGGCGAGATGTCTCTTTCCGCCATTAGACATAGGCCAGATGGAGTTGTAGTATTTCCATCCCAACTCGAGGCCGGGCTTAGGATTCCCGTAGATCCTTTTATCTCCCTCATTCTTTACAAAGCCCAGGCGACAATCGCTGAACTTCACCCTAATGCCATTAGAGTCCTAACCTGCTTTATCGTTATCTGCCGTGCCTTGCGGCGAGAACCAACTTCCCACCTCCTATTAGATCTATTTACTAGTTACCAACAACATAACAAAGTAACCAATGAGATTAGGATGTCGCTTCAGTATAAGAAACCAAAAATCCTAACCCCACTTCCCGCCAAAGTTCATAACTACTGACCCCTTATTCATAATTTCCTGCATTGGCTGGGCTCTCCCCTCCGACTTGATAGGCATTCACCCAAAAATAGTTAAGAAATGGGCTTTGGATGAAGACGAAAAACGTCTTAAGAATAGAATCCTTAAAGTCCTAGCAGATGCCTCTGGCACTACTACTCCTCCCCCGCCTTATTCTCTTGCCAGAAGATTGTTTTGGACCACTCTCTACTCAGCCAAGTAGGGCTTTCTTATACTTTTCCGCCTTCTCCTCCACGAGTCGCCATTGAGCATACCGCTTCTTGGCCGGGATGGGAGATTCACTCAGGCGACAAATTCAGCTCCGAGTGCACGATCTGCGGGAATGGCAAGAACATGTGTCCCGCCATGATGAAAGTACAACGTATGGTTCTCGCAGTTTTCTCTCCTCATTTTATTTACAAGTTAACTTTCCTTTGTCGCTAACACACTCTTCTTTCCCGCAGAACACCGCACAATGAATATGAATCAAAGGAGGCTAGCCCAGGGTAACTCTGAGGCTCAGGCAAAAAGGTTAGCCATGGCTAGGAAGGCTAGCCTAATGACTCAGAAAGAGGACCTTGTCATTCCCATCGCACCAACTGGTGTTGATGATAGAGTTGCAAGTGAAAGTTCCCGAAAAAGAGCTTCCACCACTTCCCACTCAGCTAAGCAACAACACCAGGCGGCTTCTGCCCCGTCTCAAGGGGACAAATCTGAGGCTCTTGACTTGCGAGATGAAGATAAAGATGAAGAAGAAGATGCCAATGCTGATGCCAATTATCCAGCTGAGGAAGAAGAGATGGATGCCAACGATGCTGACCAAACTGAGGGGGTCCCAGCTGAAGATCAAGCGGGAACCGAGATCCCGCTGCCTCCCCAAACCAATGAAACCGCTCCACCAACTTCTTCTCCAGACCATCAACACACTTCCCGCACCACTCCACGGCGCAGGGCAAGCTGGCTGGAGGAAGACTTTGTTCTTCCCGCTGACGAGGAGGGCATGAAGCTGCTATGCCAAGAAGCCAGTAATGTTCCCATTCTGAAGGGACTTATCACTGAAAAGAGGGAACCTGTTGAATGCCTGCTTGGCTCCACCGCTCTAAAGCGATCTTGTGATGCTAAGCAAGTAGCCATCGTTCAAGAGGAGGATCCCACTCATTCCGCGTATCACGCGGGAATCCATCTTTCGCTGGTAAGAAAATTTTACCCTCTTTTCGCTTTCGTTTCTTTCTTTCAATTCTTATCAACACTTTATTGTCGCTTTTTCTTTGCAGATCAGCTGTACCATCTGGGGCCTAAGCAAGAAGTGTGCGGCACTGGAAGAAAACCTTGATCAGGCGGAGCGTGTCAAAGAAACTTAAGGAAGCGAGTATCCAGGCGGGATGGTACTATCAATGAAACTGCGAGAAACCAATTCCGAGAAGAGTTGGAGAAAAAACAGAAAGATGCTGAGGATGAACTGCTGCTCCTTGCCGCAGAAAATAAGTGGCTTAGGGATAACAACTTTGTCAAAGCTAATCAAGTTACCAAACTTAAGAGCGATCTCGCCGAGGCCAAGATGAAGGCTGAGTCTGAATCTATGGACATCTACGACAATGCCATTCTCCATACTCTTAGGTCAATTGCCGCAGATGCCGATCAAATTCCCGCCATCACCCCTGCTAGGCTAGCCAAATGGGGTTCTGAAACAATTTTTAGTGATCATTGCCGTAAGGGACATAACCTTGTTCCTTACAGTGAGGATGAACTTACCCAGCTGGCGGAGGAGGATGCGGTCTTGGGCAAAGCCGCATGGACTGTTCCCGCCATCAGCACCAACAACATCATTCTCGCCTAGATTGATCTCTCCCAAAAGAACAAGGATGCTCTTAATGCTGCCTATGACGGCAATTAATCTTTTTATCTTGTAATCGTAGTTTGACGTGAACAATTTACATTTAATTTTGGTCTGTACTAAAACAATTTACATTCTGTCTGTTAACTTTGATTTTTGTACTTCGGTTGTCGCTGTTTGCGAATTTAACTTTAACTTTTCCTTATGCATGGTTTATGTTGGGTTTTGGGGTTACAAACGCAACAAAAAATAATTTTACAACAATAAAACCCTAGCCCTTAAATCCGTCTAGCATGAAGAGATTAGAAACATGAAATAGAATTACATACCTTGAATGCAATTTATGTTACTCAAAACAGATCTCAAAATTCAAGCTTTAGAATTTTGATGTCGAATCTTCTATCTTCCTTGTTCAACCTTGGTGATGAATAAATCAATGGAGATCTTCAAGCCTTAGGAGATAAAGCAACCTCCTTCTAATGGTGATCCACACGCGAATGAACTAAGAACGCTTCTTGTAGGATTGCTAGATGATCCTCTTGATTATTGAATCAATATTCAATATTAAAAGCCAAAACAATGGAATTATTTGGGAGCTTTTGATTCTTAATCAATAATCAAAATCTAGAGTTTTATAAACCTAGAACAATGATGTAGGGAGAGAGGTTTATGGCTGCACAAGGTTTATATTTATATCACATATAAATCCCGAACAATTAGGGTAAGTCCTTATCTAAGACCAAAACCAAAATGCCAAAGGAATCCGCGGACGGGCTAAAATTCGCTCAGGGCACGACTCGTGCTCCTGGGCACGACTAGTGCTACAAGTCGTTCCAGGCAATCACGAATGCCCAAAGCCAAATTTAAGTCGTGCAACGACTCGTGACAAAATATGCACTCGTGCTGATCAAGGGAATGACTCGTGCCCAAGGGCACGAGTCGTGCAAAGTCCCACAAAGTCAACGGTCAACGAGTTCTCCCTTGGAAGCCAAAAAGCAGTCGTA
Organism: Adenophora triphylla var. japonica; assembly: GCA_022495995.1. Classification (NCBI taxonomy): domain Eukaryota; kingdom Viridiplantae; phylum Streptophyta; class Magnoliopsida; order Asterales; family Campanulaceae; genus Adenophora; species Adenophora triphylla. The sequence goes on along the minus strand of JAFEMH010000630.1, from coordinate 596,636 downwards.
CTGCCCAATGTCACGACTCGTCCTCAGGGGCACGAGTCATGCCATTCCCCAAAATTTCCAATTTTTCAGCCAATGATCAATTCGTTCTTTGTGTGTGACCCAATAGGAATTATATTATGTTGGTAGTGAGTCGAAATATCAACCTCACAAGATATAAGTGGTTTCTAGCAAACCATTATATCCACCCAATTAATATAACATCAAAGCTTGATTCCTCGATAGATCAAATGTCACAATCCCTTTGTCCACGATGTCCAATTGAACATGAGTCATGGTCCATGTCAACTCACATGTTCAATGCTTTCTCGATTCCGAATATGTTGATAATCCAAATGCATTTGATCTCTATCAAATCACTTGAGTGTGGCCACACATTTCATCAACATCATTCATCGAGGGGCCCAAGCAAACATCTCTCTCAACGAGAGGGACAAATCCCATCTTGACTTATCATTCTTCCCTACAAGAATCCAATCGTGCCAATATAGCCCTTATTGCTATCCGATTAAAGATAGTGTTAGACTATATCAAACACGACGTTCATCATGTGAAAGACGATGATAATCTCAGGTACAAAGGATTCAATGACACTACTATCATGAGATTTAATCATGACATATATGAATATTGACCATGTCATAAATCTCATCGGTAGGTCATGTCCAATACTTGTTCTCGAGCAAGTATCCATAAGTGTAATGTGCATCTCATGCATATAATCATCTCCATGATTATCCATTACCAACTTATACTAGATATTCATAATAACTAGGGACGCAGTTCAATATAATAAACATGTAAACATATAATGAACCAAATAAACTTTCTATGTAATAAATGATAAAGACGATTACATAGCGGTTCAAGTTATAAGTCAAACATAACTAAACACCTAGGGCACTACACCAACAGTTTCTTCCTTTAATACTCTCTCTTGGCGCATTTTAAATGTTTGCCATTTGCGACTTTGCTACTTTGACTTAGATGGCATTGCTTTGCTTTCTATAACGTGCTTTTCATTCTATCTTTTGCATGTTGCCGGTTTTGCTTTTCGACAATTTTAACTTTTGCTTTGATAGTTTATCAAAGATTCACCTTATACATCTTATCTCTACATACATACTACTCCCTTCGAAAGAGTGAGGCTTGTCTTTAGGCAGCCTTACTCCTTAGTCATGATTCTCGCCATTCACCTTTACTTAGTTTTGCGGCTACTTAGATAAACCGCATCTCAAACCACATTATAAATCATATTACAAATCACATTTCTGCGACAAACAACACTTGGTGCCCACCGCATTTGCGACAAGCCGCACTCTTGATGTCAATCGCATTTGCGACAATCTGCCTTGGGCCAAATTTGGCGCCTTAGATTCCTCAGCCAAACTTTCTTGTTCCAAGCTTGTTCCATCTTGTCTGGCCCCTTTAAGCCATGTCTTTTCTGTGCCTGTTAAAAAGCCAGGACTTTCTGTGCCTGGCCCTACAAGCCAGGTCTTTTGCTTCCTGGTGCCTGGCCCTACGAGCCAGGACTTTTGCTTCCATATGCCTGGCCCTACAAGCCAGGACTTTTGCTTCCATATGCCTGGCCCTCAAAGCCAGGACTTTTGCTTCCATATGCCTGGCCAGGACTTTTGCTTCCATATGCCTGGCCCTCCAAGCCAGGACTTTTCGAGTCTGGCCATATAAGCGCAGATCTCGTTGTGCCTGGCCCTACAAGAGCAGGTCTTTCTCTTGATCCAGCTTCAAGCTTTAATGGCAATCTTCACTTGCCTCCATCTTCAAGCTTTGGCGGCAGTCTTCACTTGCCTCCATCTTCAAGCTTTGGCGGCAGTCTTCACTTGCCTCTATCTTCAAGCTTTGGCGGCAATCTTCACTTTCCTCTATCTTCAAGCTTTGACGGCAATCTTCACTTGCCTCCATCTTCAAGCTTTGGCAGCAATCTTCACTTGCCTCCATCTTCAAGTTTTGGCGGCAATCTTCACTTGCCTCCATCTTCATTTCAGTCACCCAATTCTTTTCCGCCTCATCAATCTCCATAATTACTGGCCGGTTGATTGTCGGCATGTCAACATATTCAACCAGTGGCTTACTGGCCGAGCCCTGCACATTGCCACCTGCTGACCGGCTCAACAAATTTGTCCTCGCATTCTCAGCTCTGTCAATCTGAATCAGCTCCCAAAAATCAAACCCTCTCAAGATACTTCTCGCCAAATGACAATATTTTACCAAAACTGGGTGCAACACCCCATACTCGCCCCTGACTTGATTAACAACCAGCTGGGAATCTGAATGAATAACAATCTTTTTCAGCCCAATATCTCTCGCTAACTCAATTCCCGAAATTAAAGATTCATACTCCGCCTGGTTGTTGGAAATAGAAAATTTAAATCTCAGAGCTTTCTCATACTTGAGCTCCTCATCAGGTGAAACTAGAATGATTTCCGCTCCGCCTCTATCTTTAGCCGATGTGCCATCCACATGTAAGCTCCAACAACTCGGCGGCCTCTCCTTATCTTCAATCAAGCTAGGCACAACTCTCTTTGCCGCCTTTCTCTTCCCTGCCTCCTCTGTCAATTCCGCCTGAGACTTGGTGAATGAAGTTTCAACAATAAAATCAGCCAACGCCTGTGCCTTTATTACCCGACGAGATTCATACCTTATATCAAACTCTGTTAACTCAATCGACCATTTCAACAATCTTCTCGCCGAATCAGGCTGTTGCAAAATTTTTCTCAGTGGGGCATCCGTCAAAACAACAATAGTGTGTGCCACAAAATAAGCCCTCAATTTTCTTGCCGCAACCACTAAAGCATAGGCCAACTTCTCGGCATTAAAATATCTCGCTTCAATCTCGCTCAACGCCTTCGAAACATAATAAACCAGCCTCTGAACATTCCCTTCTTCTCTCACCAACACAGCTGCAACCCCATAATCTGAAGCTTCCAAATAAACTAACAATTCTTCCCCCTCAACTGGGCTACACAACAATGGTGGCTTCCCCAAATAAGCCTTCATGTCTTCAAACGCAACATTGCACTCCTCATCCCACACAAATTTCTTCCCGCCTTTCAAAACTTTAAAGAATGCCAAATATCTCTCATCAGATCTGAAAATAAACCTCCCCAAAGCAATAATCCTCCCGTTCAACCTTTGGATCTCGTGAATAGATTTAGGTGGCGACATATCCAGCAAGGCTTGAATTTTCTCGGGGTTGGCCTCAATCCCCCTTCTATTTACCAAAAATCCCAAAAATTTTCCCGTCGTTACCCCAAATGTACATTTGCTTGGGTTCAATTTCCTTGATTTTTTCCTCAGATTACCAAATGTTTCAGCAAGATCCAACAAATGGTCATTCTCCTTTGTCTTGATCACCATGTCATCAATGTAAGCTTCAATATTCTGCCCAATCTGCGACTTAAAAACTTCATTTACCATTCTTTGATATATCGCACCAGCATTCTTCAATCCAAATGGCATCATCTTATAACAAAAATTCCCCTTGGGAGTCCTGAAGGTTGTTTTTGCCCTATCTTCATCCGCCATCTTGATTTGGTGATATCCCGAATAAGCATCAATAAAACTGAAAACTTTATGGCTAGCAATAGAATCAACCAACTTATCAATTTTGGGTAGCGGGTAACAATCCTTCAGATAGGCCGTATTCAAATCTGTAAAGTCAATGCACATTCTCCACTTTTTATTCGACTTTAAAACCATGATAGAGCAAGCTAACCAAATTGGATACTGAGTCTTTTCAATGATTCCCGCTTTCAACAACTTATCCACCTCCTCCAAAACGGCCTTTTCCTTCTCGGGCGACAAATGCCTCACTTTCTATTTGAATGGCTCTACGTTGGGGTCAGCATTTAAACAGTGCATGGAGATATTTTCGTCAATGCCCCTCATATCTTTCGGCTGCCACGCAAACACATCTAAATTTTCCTTCAAAAATTCCACCAAACAATCCCGCTCATCCCTAGACAATTGTTTCCCAATCTTCACTTTCTGCTCTGGAAAGTAACAGTTAATCTCGACCTCTTCTAGTTCCTCCATAGCCTGTATGTCAGGCTCATCCCTTGTATGCAATGTTTCAACCTCCATTCTCTTTCTCTTCCTACCCTTGGTGACAATCGCCCTTCTTGGGTCAGCAAAAACGTTCCCAGTAGGCCGTCCCTCACAATCCTCCACCTCTATTGTCTCACAATCCTCATCAGATTCATCAACAACCTCTTCAAATATTTCTTCAATTCTTGGCTCCGCGATCTGAACAAACCTGACCACCCTTGCGTAACTCAGAGTTGGGGTCACATTCACCATCTCCATTGCAAACACATTCTCTCACCCAACTTCCTGCTCAGATACATCCTGCTCAGATTCTCGCACCTCAACCACCTCAACTTCCTGTTCAGGAACATCCTGCTCAGGTTCTCGCACCTCAACCACCTCAACCTCCCGCTCAGCAAACTCCATCTCAACCTCTTCATTCACCGGGGCTTCACCTGTCATTGCGACAATCATTGCAGTACCATTCCTCATACTTTCCGTCACTTCCCAATCAACTTCATCTGCCACAACCTCAACCACATTTATCCTCAGCTGGTGAGAAGCAGACTTTGTAGTCATTGAGCTCGTGCTTTCCGCCTTAGCTTTCTGCATCTCCTTCTTCTTCCTCATCACCGTAATTATCTCGCTCTTCAAACAACCTATTCCATTAGGAGTTGGATACTTCACCCTCTGGTGGGGAATCGACAAAATCATCTCAAAACTCAGCATGAAGGGGATTCCCACTATAGTATTGTAAGGGGAAACCAGGTCAATCACCATAAATTCAACATTCTCAGTTCTCGCCAGCCTGCCTTCGCCAATCTCAACTTCCAACATTATCGTGCCCTTCACCTTGACAGCATGGTTTGTAAACCCTTCCAAATATCCCTTGTACGACACCAAGTTGGCTTCCGTATAATTCATTCTCTTAAAAGCTTCATAATACAAGACATTTCTGCTCGCCCCAGAGTCCACCATAACTCTCCGCACTATGTTGTTACCTGGATAGATAGTTATGATCACCGGCTGGTTCCTATGGCTCTTGGTGACAGCCAATTCTCGCCTTGAAAAACTGATCACACTTTCCTCACTGGCTGCATAAGCTGGGACATCGAAGTTGTGCGACAAAGTCATGATCTGACTATTAAGCTGGGCAACACTAGGCAATGGATCCTGAATAACATCAACCAAATTTCTCTCAGGCCTTCTCTCATCATCTCGCCCTACATTTTTCTCCAAATACTCCTTCAAATCTCCTCAATCAATCTTCATCTGTATTACTCACCTCAAGTTATAACAATTTTCTGTTGTATGCCTCCTATCCTTGTGATATTCACAAAAACTGCTCCTATCCCTGGCTCTAAGTGTACCTTCCTTAATGGGGTAAGGATCAGGCAAATTCACCCTCTTCAAAATCTCGCTGATACTGGTATTCAGCTGACTATACTTGACAATTCAGCGCGGATCCCTACGGCCACCACCGCGGCCTCCACTTCCTCCAGCCTGGCCTCCGCCCCGGCCACCACCATCTCCCCTTCTTTCATCTCTCACCACCTCAATTCTCTCCTTACCACTCTTCTTCACTGCAGACGTTTCCGCATGAGTCACTTTCACATCATCATCATTCTCCCCGCCGCAATATCCTCTTACTCTTTCATACAGCTCCCCGGCCGTCTCTGGCAACCTCATGCCCAATTCCCGCTTGAAAGGACTAGGCAGCAAACTGGCATTATACAACATAATGATATGGCTCAGCTCAATATCAGAAATCTGATTAGCGACTTTAATAAACCTGTCAGTAAAGCTCGCAATACCCTCTCCAGCCTTCTGCTTAATCCCACACAACTCCTGCTTTCTAACGGGTTGCGCCCCAGAAGCGCTGAATCTCGCCAAGAATTTCCTCTTGAAATCTTGATAGCCGAAAATTGACTCTGATGGTTGGGCCTAAAACCATTCCAATGCGTGATCAGTCAATATGCTTGCCAATGCTCAGCACAAGACAACCTCACTTTCCGTCAACAAAGACAAAGTCACCTCAAACCCGCCCACATGGGTTTTCGCCCTGGAATTCTCAGAATAACTCGGCAAGTTAGGCATACGGAAGGTAGGATCTGGGGCAGCACTCTGAATACTTTTTGCAAATGGGGCCAGATAAAAATCTTTTTCTTCCACCTTCTTTGTTCCCGCCTCCAGCTCCTTAATTTTCTTAGCCATTTCCGCCATTTCAACTTTCCACTTGTTCGCCTCCTCCTTCTTAGCTTTCTCCATTTCAGTGGCCTTAGCAACCTCTGCGGCTTTCACAGCTTCTGCATTCTTCTTGGCTCTTTCCTTTTCATCTCTCTTCTCGCTTTTCTCATACCTCCTCTGATCCCGATCTCTCTGCGATCTTTCCTCATGGCGCGGCCTTTCTGAATGTCGCGAATGATGCAACCTTTCATCCCTATACAACCTCTCATCCGAATACTTGGACCGACTGGGCCTATAAGACTTGTCCATGGTCGATCCACTATCCAGCTCATCACATTCATACTCATAGTAATAAGAATTTTCTCGCGAGTTACCAGATTTATAATGTATTTTCCTTCTCTTCCCATCTTCTTCAAATTCCTGATACCTTCTCTTCTCAATAGCTCCCTCCGATCTCGCCTTTACTGGTTCTCGCCTATGCTCCCTAACTTTCTCCTTGGGCATATCCCTCGCTTGCCTTGGCTCCTTTGCTACACTTTGGCTGGCTTCTTGCTCTCCTGTCGGGCCCTTTCCTGCCGCCTTGGCCAGCAAATCCTGTGGGATCTAAGAAGGCTCCTGCCTCATTTCCCTTAACCTTTTGTTGTTTGCGAGAATCTGCAACAACAAGTCATCATCAGCCCTTATCTGGTCCGCCTCCACCCTAGCAGCTTCCTCAGTCCTTGAGGGGACGGGGCTCTACACTTCAATTCTCGCCTTCGCCTTCTCAGCTTTCGCCTTTGATTCCCGTTCCCTAGCTCGCCTGACGGTAGATTCTGTTTGAGTAGATTGTACATCACCATCTCTGTCAGACCCTCTGGTCCCACGAACATCCTTAGGGTTTAGGGTTGTCAGAGCCAGATTCTGAACAGTCTTGGAGTAAGTCCCTTTATCTTGACCCATTTTAACAATTTTTTGATTTTACACACAAGTATTCAAACAAAACAAAGCTTTTACCAACAGAGACGAACTGACAGCCACTGAAACAAAGTTTCTGGGTTCCCAAACAAGAACACAAACAATAAACCACCTTTAAACGAACTACGAACAACCACCAGCTCAACAACCCACGAAAAACCACCAACTCAACAAACCACGAAAAACCACCACCTCAAATAAACAAAGAACAGCTACCCACTCGAACGAAACCAACACAAACCCAACAGTCCAACCGACCAAACAAAGAAGAATTCAGGTCCAGGCAACGGAACCAACTGATGCTACCACGCCAAACGGGTTGCACAGGAACTTAGTTTGAACTAAGGATAATCCGGATGCTCCTCTTTGAGTGGTCAAACGGTCATCTACTAACAAGCACAAACGTAAACTAGGTCGGAGGTGGCTCCAGAAAAACCCCTCCGGCGTGAGAGTAAGATGACTGGTCTTAACAAGTAAATAACAATGAAAACTTAGAGAGAGAGAGAGAGAGAGAGAGAGAGAGAGAGCTTAGAGAGAGTATGTGAACTTACAAATAATATTTTCCCATAGGCTTATATACTCCCATACACCATGTGCCTTGCACATGGTGGGACACTTGTCAATCATCAAAGCAAGGTCCCAACCACCCCAAAGTTAGTGGAAAAGCAATGTTCACCTTGTCACATCACACCATATTGACGGTTATAGTGGGGTACACACGTGGCAGTCTATCAATCATTTAAAGTCACCAGTCACGCTTGTTGCCCAAGCGACAACCCAAGAGAAAGTGGCAATCCTCATATTGTCGCCAATCCCCTCTTCCACTCATGCAACATTCTCGCCTATTGATCATCAGAAAATTTTGAGGGAAACCTGTTTCTCCATAAGTTATAAAAAATTATGTTTTTAAATATATTGACTTGGTGTTTTAAAGCCTAAACTCACTATTTAAAGGCCTAAACTCGCTATTTTATTTTCTAGCTTAAACTCACTGAAACTCACTATTTTATTTTTTAGGTATTTTAAGGCCTAAACTCAATGTTTTAAGGTCTAAACTTGATATTTTTAAGGATGAAAGTGGGCTTTTTATAACTTATGGAGAAACAGGTTTCCCCTAAAACTTACTCATTGATCATACCAGTGCATGTCACTAACCACCAAGGGGTACTTCTCGCTTAATACTTACTCTCACGCCCCGGCCTACTCATGTCGCCACTATACTTGTCGCCTCACTACTTTGAGCCTACTCGAATACACATATTATACATACTTGGCCCAGTTGGCCCCTTTTCTGATGGGCCTAATTTTACTCTTCAGGCCCAAATCCATTTTTAACAATCACATCATATATATTAATTCAACTTAAGTGGCGTTTGATTTTTTAAATGTTAAGTGCTAAACTCTGATTTTATGTCTGAATTTGGATAAACTGATAAGAAGTAGCGTCTGAAAATTGGTTTCTGAATTATTCAAACTGTTTGATTATTAATTTGAATTCTATCTGAAATTAGGGTTACGATATTTAATGTAGTAGAGAGATAAGATGAATGGTTATTGATCTAGTGTTTGGGTTGAGTATTTTTGAAATTACGAGTTTATGAAAAACATATGTATGAAAAAAATCAATTGAGAGACAAATAAGTGATAATTTTACATCTGCAAATTAAGTGAAAAATAAGAGGCATTCAGATATGAATGGAGAAAAAAACAAACAGTATAAATTGTGTTATGTCTGATGCACCCACCTATTTAGATCTGAATAAAATCTGAAAATGAAAAACAAACGAGACCTAACTTTACTTTCCATATGTTTCCTTAAGCGTGTGATAAACCTCGGGGCTGAGCCGATTTGGGGCCAAAGCCTAACACATGCAAATTATTGGGTAGAGATAATTGCAATAGATTCAAATAAATATCTAAGTATAATTGTTGTGACAATCATAAAGGATTAAAAAAAAATTGCAAGAAGAATGAGTGAATGAATATTAAAGTAAATTTTGAGAGAGTGAGAATGTTAGTGTAAACTGCAGGTGATATCGTAGATGATTTCCCAAATTCCAGGAGATATCGCAGATGATTTCCTGAACTGGAATTTATATAGTTGTATATTTCTTGTTAATTATTTAATGGACTAATGTGCTAATATAATTTATATAGTCTATGATTTATTTTTATATTTTAGAGTGCAATAGCATCAAAGAAAGAGCTAGACACGTGTGGATTTTGGAAGGAAATGATTTATGCATTTTATGCATAAAACCGTAACTTTGGCAACAACAATTAAAACATGTGAAGACTTGGTCAAGGAGTTGTTGCTGAGTTATAGAAGAGTACAAGGTTGATAAAGCTTGCAAGTACAAGGCGTGGAAGCTTGACTTGGAGATTAAACAACTCGGTTGCTACAATTTAGGAAGTGGGAGCTAATATTGAGGAACAATCTCAACCACTCTCCCTACTCTTTCTCAACGTGAATATACAGCCCCAAGGCTGTTAATTGAGTAGCCTTCAAGTATGTGAAGACTATAAATAAGCTTGGAAGGTTTCATTTGAAGAGATACCAAGACGTGCCAAGAAAAGTCATTTTATACACACCTTTGAAAGCTTAGAGATAGAGTTATTTGTTTGGTTCTTTTAGTCCTTCCTCCCTTGTAATTTCACACTTAATTACATTGGTATCAATTTGTGTGAAGGCTAGGATAGGATTCCGTTCTTTATCTCTTGTTCCATAGAGCTCAAAATTGTTATAGCTATAGGGAACATTTTCGGCTTTGTAAATTCATTTATAGTGATTATAAAGTCTTGCCTAAGAGGAACTCTCAAGTTATATTTATATAACTTGAGAAAAACAATTTTGGTGTTTTTATTCCGCTGCAAACTCTTTTATAAAATTGTTTTATTTTTGAAGTGTGTGTGTGCTATCCCAAGTGCTATCGTTGGTGCTGTTATCACCTTGGTTATCACTTGTGATTCTGGCCATGACAATTTCAATTGGTATCAGAGCAGGTCACTTGATGATACTAAGTGCTTGGTCTAGGTGTCATGGCTTTTGATCCTGCAAATCCAAACCAAAAACGTCTTCCTGTGTTAGATGGTTCGAATTATGCATATTGGAAAATTCATCTTCGCTCGCATATCAAATCAATTGATCTTCGAGCATGGCGATCTATAGTTAATGGTTACTCTCTTCCATTGTTACCTCCTGATGAGGATGGTGATATTCAGGTTAAACCTGAAGGCGGGTGGACTAATAAAGAGATCACCCTAGCTAACTATAATGAGAAAGCTCTTAATGCTATCTTTGAGTGGGTTGACATGCATATTTTTAAACTTATTCAAAATAGTTCCACAGCTCAAGAAGCTTGGGATATTTTACAAAGGTTTTGTGAAGGTGATTCTAGTGTGCGTGAAAACAAACTTAGAGGTGTTACTGGCAAATTTGAAAGGTTGAGAATGGGTGAAAATGATACCATTTCCTCTTATTTTAAAAAATTGTTTGACATTGCTAATGAGTGTCAACTTTTAGGTGAACCTTTTACAAACAAACAATTGGTTTCAAAGGCTATTAGAACTCTCCCTGAGCGTTTTAATGTAAAGGTTTCATCTATAGAAGAGGCTCACAACCTTTCTACTATGGACATCAATTCCTTAATGAGCATTTTAAAAATTTTTGAGTCAAACCTTGCTGAGCAAAGTGAAGCTTCTAAAGGCAAGAGTGTTGCTTTAAAAGTTCAATCCTCTAGTGGTTCAACTAATGAGGATGACGAAATTTTTGAGGAATTAGGTGAAGATGCCAGTGTTGCCTTACTTGCTAGGAAATATAACTCAATGGTGAGAAAATTTAACAAAGAAAATGTGCAGGTGAAGGCTAAAGAGCAACAAACCAAGGTGTACAATTCAATGCCAAAGAGGACATTTCCATCTACTCAGAAAGGTGGTCCCATAAGGAGAGCATCATCAGATCAATCCAGATCTGATCCAAAATACCTTGAATCAATCCAATGTCATGCTTGCTCTGGATGGGGTCATTACTCAAACGAGTGTGCTAACACTCTAAGGAAGATGGGAAAGAACCTATGGGTTTCACTCAGTGACAATGAGGATGAGGAGACCAATCAATCTGAAGATTCAGATCAAACAGCAATGGTGGTCACAAATTGTGACTCGGATTCTGTCAGTGATACCCCATGTGATATCCAAAGTGGGATAGCACCTGAGATATCATCCAACAGGTATACAGATTTTAATTTGATAAATGTTGTTTGTTTTGTGGGTTCTGTTAACATGGATGCAGGTAGTTTACAAGATGGTGAACAAAGTAAGCAGTTCAGCAAGGATGAACTCATTTGTGGTCTTAAGAACCTTTGCAAAGAATTGGTGGACGAATGGAAGAAGGAGAACAAGAAGGTGATTTCTCTGTCCAAAGAGGTTCAAGACCTGACTGATGGCTTGACTAGATTGGAAGTTCAACTCACAAAGAAGGATGTGGAGCTGGACAAAGTCAAGGCCAAGCTTACTCTTGCCGAGGCAACATTTAAGAAACTCAACACGAGTTCTTCCAAGTTAGATGCAATTCTTGGGTTGAGCAAACCACTCAAGGCAGGTATGGGTTTTCAAGAGTCTTTAAATGCTATTACATCTACTTTGGCTAATAAGGAAGATAAGTTACTTTTTGTTAAAGAAAGAGACCATGTTGAACTAATATCTTCTGATAAGTCTTCTGACAAGGTAAAAATATGTAACTACTGTTACTCTACTGGACATTTGAAAAATGATTGTAAAACTATCTTTAAGAAACAGTCCAGTTCCTGTGTGATACCTGAAGTGTTGCCTAGCACGTCAGATATCACTGACAGTCAGAAGAAAAATTATCAAAGTAGGAAAGTGTGGAAACCTAAGTCTAACCTGATATGTGATGTTGTGTGCACTGCCTTAAAAACTAATGTTGAAGGTTCATGGTATTTTGATAGTGGTTGTTCTCGTCATATGACTGGAACAAAAATGTTTTTAAAGGAATATGAACCTATTCAAGGTGGTAGTGTAACATATGGTGGTGGTGGCAAGAGTAATATAGTAGGAAAAGGCATTTTAAATATACCTGGATTTCCTGCTTTGAAAAATGTTTTGCATGTTGATGGACTTGTAACTAATTTAATTAGTATTAGCCAACTTTGTGATGACAACCTTGAAGTGAAATTCAATAAAAACACTTGTGAAGTTTTTGATTGTACCAATAACTGTGTTATGACTGGTACTAGGTCAAGTAATAACTGTTATCTTGTTGAGGATAAACAAGTGTGTCATTCTGTGAGGGTTGATGATGCTACCTTATGGCATCAAAAGTTGGGTCATATCCATTTTCGAAACATTGTGAAACTCATTAATGCTGAAGCTATAAAAGGTATACCTAGTCTGGACATAAGTACGAAAATCATGTGTGAAGATTTTCTCAAGGGTAAACAAATACGTGCTACCCATAGTGCTACCCAACATAATGAGGAGTACTCTGGGACAACTCACTATTTTCAATTGATGCATATGGATTTAATGGGTCCAGTGGAGGTAGACAGTTTAGGAGGTAAGAGATATACTTTTGTAATAGTTGATGATTTTTCTAGATTTACTTGGGTATATTTTTTGAAAGAAAAATCAGAAACTTTTGTAAAGTTTAAGATCTTACATGCTAAAATCAAAAACATGTTTTGTTCTCTTATCATGCGAATAAGGTCTGATCATGGAACGGAGTTTGATAATTCATTGTTCTTTACTTTTTGTGAATTAAAAGGAATTAAACATGAGTTTTATGCTCCTAAAACACCTCAACAAAATGGGGTGGCTGAAAGGAAAAATAGGACCTTACTTGAGATGGCACGTGTGATGTTGTTTTCAAAAAGAATTTCAAAAAGATTTTGGACTGAGGCCTTAAACACAGCTTGTCACACGTCCTATAGAGTTTTTCTAAGACCTGGTACTAGAATGACACCTTATGAAGTTTTTAATGGTAGGGTACCAAAGGTTCATTATTTTCATACATTTGGGTGTGTGTGTTATGTTCTAAATGATCGGGATTACTTAGCTAAATTTGACTCTAAAAGTGATAAGGCTATATTTCTTGGGTATGCTCAGGACAGTCGAGCATATAGGGTTTATAACCTTAGGTTAAAAACCATTCAGGAATCAATTAACGTTGTTTTTGATGATTTAGCAAGTGTTACAGGTGATGGAGTACAAAAATCTCCATTGATATTGCTAGAAGAACTGGAGGATCAAAATCAAGTAAGTGATACCCCAGGTGCTGGCCCAAGTGTTGCCACTGAAGGGATAGCATCTACGGTATCACCTAAGACCAGTCCAGCAACTGAAAAGGATGAACAGTCAGATGATGATGCTCATGTGAATGAAGATTTGAGAAGGGATCCACCATCTAGGATCAGAAGAGATCATCCTTCATCTCAAATCATTGGAGAAGCAAGTGAAGGGGTACGAACAAGGAACAAAGGACATTTTAGTAACCGTGAAATGGCAAGGTATGTGTGCATGTCCACCACATACCACAAGGTAAAATATTCCTGTTTTGTTTCTTCTTTAGAACCCAAAAATATTTCTGAAGCTTTAAAAGATAATTTTTGGATACATGCCATGTAAGAGGAACTTGAACAATTTGCTCGTAATGAAGTTTGGTGTTTAGTACCACGTCCCATTAATACAAATGTAATTGGTACAAAATGGATTTTCAAGAACAAATCAGATGAGCAAGGAAATATTGTTAGGAACAAAGCTCGTCTCGTAGCACAAGGTTACACCCAATTTGAAGGTGTTGACTTTGATGAGACCTTTGCTCCTGTTGCTAGAATAGAATCCATAAGACTCCTCTTGGCTATAGCTTGTTTTTTAAAAAAATCACTTTGTTTCAAATGGATGTTAAAGCTGCTTTTTTAAATGGTTATTTAAAAAAAGAAGTTTTTGTTGAACAACCAAAAGGATTTAAAGATCCTCATCTACCAAACCATGTGTATAGACTTGATAAAGCCTTATATGGCTTGAAACAAGCTCCACGTGCATGGTATGGTCGCTTAACCTCTTTCTTACTTGAATATGGTTTTACAAGAGGTGAAGCAGATAGGACCTTATTTATCCTAAGGCATGGCAAAGAAACAGTCATTGTTCAAATCTATGTTGATGACATAGTCTATGGCTCTACTTCTCAAACGTGTTTAAAAGATTTTGTAGAGGCTATGACATCAACATTTGAAATGAGCATGATTGGTGAGTTAACATTCTTTCTAGGCTTGCAGGTGAAACAATCAAATGAAGGAATATTCATTTCACAAAGCAAGTATGCAAAGAGCCTAGTGAAACGGTTTGGGTTGGAAGGAGCAAAAAGTTCAAAAATCCCTATGTGTTCTTCTCTTAAACTTGGTAGAGACCAAGTAGGTGAGGATGTTGATCCTACTCTATATCGTTCTATGATAGGTAGCCCTCTCTATCTCACTTCTAGTCGTCCTGATATCATGTTCAACGTGTGTGTGTGTTCACGTTATCAAGCCAATCCTAAAGTCTCACTCCTTAAGTCTGTCAAAAAGATAATTAAATATGTTTCAGGAACAAGTGAATTAGGGATTTGGTTTAGTAAGGATACTAATACCAATTTGGTAGGCTTTAGCGACTCGGATTGGGCGGGGGATATGGATGATAGGAAGAGTACTAGGGGGTGTTTTTACTTGGATAACAATTTAGTTTCATGGTATAGTCGTAAACAAAATTGTGTTTCTCTTTCCACGGCTGAATCTGAGTATGTTGCAGCTGGTAGTTGTTGTTCACAACTTATTTGGCTAAAACATATGCTAGATGATTATGGCCTAGAAAGTAATTCTTTGACTATGTACTGTGATAACCTAAGTGCTATCAACATTTCAAAAAACCCTGTTCAACATTCTCGTACTAAGCACATAGATATACATCATCATTTTCTTAGAGATATGGTAGATAAAGGCCTAATTAACATTGATCATATTGATACTAAGTATCAACTGGCTGACATCTTTACCAAGGCCTTAGACCATGAGATATTTTCTAGTTTGAAAAGATCTCTTGGTCTTTGTAATCTCGAACCCTGTCTGTTCTCAGTGCTACCCCCTGTGTGATATTATCACTCAGGGTAACACTTGTATATTAGTGTATTTTTTATTTTAAAAAAAATTGCTTTTATATTGTTTTAATCTGGTTAGCTTAGTTTTAACCGTGGCACATACTGACCTTTTTGTTATGATAAATTATTACTTAGGTTATCGTGTGTGATATCACTCTCCTTCATATGCTTAAAGTGACAAAGTCACTAATCTTTTCTTTTTGATAAATAAAAGGCAAAGGCATTTTATCCATACTATTCTCTCGAGCTCGGGGCACGGTGTTCGCTGCAACGATGTACTCTTGCCAATGAGAATGTATGAGGTGGTTTATGCTAAGTATTAGGGACATGGAGCTCGCTACTACAGTGTACCCTACTTGAAAGGCATAAACTCACTTTATCAGTACACTTGAAATATAACTCGAAGCACGGAGCTCGTTACTACGATGCTTTCTTGTTTAAAGAAGTGTATTGATCCCATATAACAAGCAATGTACTTAAAAAGAATATAGGCTTATAATGCCTAAAGTGCATGAAAAATGTTCAGCTTGTTATGCCTAAAGTGCTTGAAAAATGCTCAGCTTGTTATGCTTGAAGTGTTTAAAAATGAAAATATTTATCAAGGGGATTTATATCACATGTGTTATCCTACGTGTTACCATCATTGCCTTAACACATTAGTGTGTGCTATATTAGTTTTTTATTTCTTATTTTCGAAATATTGTTGATTAATTTTTCAAAATCTGAAAGTCTTTTTAATTAAAGAGTTTACGATGTTGAAAACGTCTTCAACAAGTTTCCTTTTTTTTTTTGGTAAACATTGTTGAGTAACTAACCCTTATCTATTTTGATTTGTGCTCTTAATTCTCGGTCTTAGTTACAAAATATTTTGTTTACTTAATTTTCTTATTTTATTTTTACGTTTTTACTTTAAATATATATATATATATATATATATATATATATATATATATATATATATATATATGTATATATATATATATATATATATATATATATGTATATATATATATATATGTATATATATATATATATATATGTATATATATATGTATATATATATATATGTATATATGTATATATATATATGTATATATATATGTATGTATATATATATATATATATGTATGTATATATATATATATATATATATGTATGTATATATATATATATATGTGTATATATATGTGTATATATATGTGTATATATATGTATATATATATATATGTATATATGTATATATATATGTATATATATATATATATGTATATATATATATATATATATATATATATATATATATATATATATATATATATATATATATATATATATATATATATATATATATATATATTTTAAATTTATTTTTTGTTTCAACCGTGTTTTATCCTTTAAGTTGGTTGGGGTTTATTTAAAAAGGTGTGGTTAGGGTTTAATTTTAAAAATGTGTGGATATGGTTAAAGGAGAGAAATAATAGGGATTTGTTTTAGATAGGTTTAAGTAGTCAAATCAATTTAATTCTTTTGTTCCCTATCTAATCACTCTCCTATTTTCACTCGACCTCTCCCTTTTCTCTCTCTAACCGTTACCCTCTCTCTCCTTTCTTAAACCCTCGT
This sequence comes from Adenophora triphylla var. japonica, assembly GCA_022495995.1. Taxonomy (NCBI): domain Eukaryota; kingdom Viridiplantae; phylum Streptophyta; class Magnoliopsida; order Asterales; family Campanulaceae; genus Adenophora; species Adenophora triphylla. The sequence goes on along the minus strand of JAFEMH010000630.1, from coordinate 579,685 downwards.
TCCATCGTCTTCTTCCTCTCTCAACCTAGGTCAAAATTCATTCCAAAAATTCCAAAAAAAAATCTCCATGGCCTCTCCATCCAAAGCCAATACCGAACCCTCTCACACGGACCAAATGGACATTTCACCAAGCATTGCCCCCTCCGTTTCTTCTTGTGTAGCCATGGAAACATCTCCCATGATTGCACCAAGTTCTTCTCCTCCTACAATGGCTATTGTTCCATTCTCTACCCCCATTGCCTCATTCGAACATGGCATTCCCAAGGTGACTCTCATTCCGACCGAATCAAAAGAAAAGAGGAAGAGGAAAGCTCCAACATCCAAACTATCTCCTCAAGTTGCAAAGAGGAGGTCCTCCAACCGTATTAGGTCAATCAGGTCCAAGGCAACATCAAATACCACCTCTAATCCGGTAGAAGTCTCAAAAAGCTCCCTAGATGTGTCCTCACCCCATGTGAGTGACGAGAACTTTGATGCCAACAAGGAGAAGGAGCCTTTTGTGGATTCTTTTGATGCTTGGGTGGATGCTGAAGAGGAAGAAACTCTCTCTGATATTCAGAAGAAGAAGGGCAAGGGCAAAGCTTCTGTAAGTGCTACCAAAGGTGCTACCAAGAAGAAGATATCATCTGAGGTAACACCTGCCCCCTCCTCTGTTCCTACTCGTTCCTCTAGTGATAATTCTGGTGATGAGATTATTCGAAATGAAGAGGATAAGGCTTTTCCAAAACCCTTTCTTACTCTGGAATTTTATAAGAAAGAAAATATGGAATTTTGATTGAATAATTCGAGTAAGAGATTGTTAAAAGAAAAGCACATTGATGAGGGTCAGTTAGAAAAGGAAGGAATGGTTCAGTTTTTGAAGGATAAGAATTTTCTTAAGGCTAATAATCATGCATCTGTGTTTGTTGAAAGTGTTGTGAGAAATTTCTTTGCTAACCTGCATGCTCATTTGGATGATGAAGGTTCTGAAAAATTTGGAAAGGTATTTGTTAGGGGAAAAGTTTATTCATTTACTCCAGCCCTAATCAACAAGGTTTTAGGCCTCCCAAATTTAGATGATGAGAGCATTAGGGTTAATAGGGATGAAATGGTAAAATTGCTCACTCACACACACTGCAGTCTTGGCCTTTAAAAGAAAAACTTCATGCTTCTAGACTTACTTCTCTATTTTCTGTGCTTCACAAGTTATGCATCTTCAATTGGCTCCCTACAACTAATGAACCTATTGTGACATTGGAGCATGCGAATGTGTTGTACTGATTGAGTAAGAACTTAAGGATTAACTTTGGAAGATTAGTGTTCAAACACTTAGCTTCATGGGATAGAAAGAAAGAAATGAACATTAGCTTTTTCCCCTTATCCTTCTCTAATCTTCAAAGTTTTAGTATTTCAATCCTTGCCCATTGAAGCCTCTGATGTTTTCACCATTGAACCTGAGTATTATACCATTGATCAACAACTGAAAAAGGGTAAAAGGTATACAAAAGGTCTTCCTTGGAACAAATCTGATGAAACAACCCCTGTTCTTCCCAGTGCTATCTCACGTGATATCCCAAGTGCTTCCTGTGTGCCGCCCTAATACTTTTGCAGGAACTGATGCTGCAAGTATTCTGACCAACATGATAAATCTTCTGGGCAACTCTGGTCCATCAATCCCAAAGGCAACAGTGATTAACTTCTTGCACAAACAGTCAAGTGCAATGGGAAAACTTGCTGAGGGATGGGCTAAGCTTAAGCAGGTTACTGATGCTTTCATTGATGAAATTTCTTCCCAAATAGGGGGAGGATCTGCTGCTGCTGCAACTATTGGAGCTGGTGCTACTGCAGGTGCTACCACCAGTGCTGGCCCAAGTGATAGTGGAAGTGATAGGGAAGGAGATCAGGAGGAAGATGAAGAAGAAGAGGAGTTTGAAGAAGAAGAAAACTGAAATCTGAAGGTTTTTAACCTGAAGATTGATGTTGCCACTATCTTGTGGGTGGCTGGTTTTGTGGTGGTCCTAAAACAATTTCTTTTATTTTGGTGATGTGATGTGGTTTTCTAAACAATTTTATTTTATTCTGTTTATATTGGTTGCTAAACACTTTAGTTGGTTTGTTTAAAACTTTAACTGCTAGGATGTTTTGCTAGTTTTGGATGATATTTTGCTACAATGGTTTATGGTTTTTTATGTTAACTTAGTTTATTTCGAAAACTTTTTAAAGTTTGAAATAAATTAGTTTATTATGATAAATCATAGTTTAGGATTAGCTCCTTGATTAAGGGGGAGGTAATTTTCTTGGAGATATTATATTGTGTTTCTATGCTCTGTATATTTGTTTATAGACTAACCTTGCAGGAGAGCAGCACATTAGGTTTGGAAAGAAATATCCAACTAAGGGGGAGATTGTTAGTGTAAACTGCAGGTGATATCGTAGATGATTTCCCAAATTCCAGGTGATATCGCAGATGATTTCCTGAACTGGAATTTATATAGTTGTATATTTCTTGTTTATTATTTAATGGACTAATGTGCTAATATAATATGTATAGTCTATGATTTATGTTTATATTTCATAGTGCAATAGCATCAAAGAAAGAGCTAGACACGTGTAGATTTTGGAAGGAAATGATTTATGCATTTTATGCATAAAACCGTAACTTTGGCAACAACAATTAAAACATGTGAAGACTTGGTCAAGGAGTTGTTGCTGAGTTATAGAAGAGTACAGGGTTGATAAAACTTGGGAGTACAAGGCGTGGAAGCTTGACTTGGAGATTAAACAACTCGGCTGCTACAATTTAGGAAGTGGGAGCTAATATTGAGGAACAATCTCAACCACTCTCCCTACTCTTTCTCAACGTGAAAATACAGCCCCAAGGCTGTTAATTGAGTAGCCTTCAAGTATGTGAAGACTATAAATAAGCTTGGAAGGTTTCATTTGAAGAGATACCAAGACGTGCCAAGAAAAGTCATTTTATACACACCTTTGAAAGCTTAGAGATAGAGTTCTTTGTTTGGTTCTTTTAGTCCTTCCTCCCTTGTAATTTCACACTTAATTACATTGGTATCAATTTGTGTGAAGGCTAGGATAGGATTCCGTTCTTTATCTCTTCTTCCATAGAGCTCAAAATTGCTATAGCTATAGGGAACATTTTCGGCTTTGTAAATTCATTTATAGTGATTATAAAGTCTTTCCTAAGAGCCACTCTCAAGTTATATTTATATAACTTGAGAAAAACAATTTTGGTATTTTTATTCCGCTACAAACTCTTTTATAAAATTGTTTTATTTTCGAAGTGTGTGTGTGCTATCCCAAGTGCTATCGTTGGTGCTGTTATCACCTTGGATATCACTTGTGATTCTGGCCGTGACAATTTCAATTGGTATCAGAGCAGGTCACTTGATGATACTAAGTGCTTGGTCTAGGTGTCATGGCTTTTGATCCTGCAAATCCAAACCAAAAACGTCTTCCTGTGTTAGATGGTTCGAATTATGCATATTGGAAAATTCGTCTTCGCTTGCATATCAAATCAATTGATCTTCGAGCATGGCGATCTATAGTTAATGGTTACTCTCTTCCACTGTTACCTCCTGATGAGGATGGTGATATTCAGGTTAAACCTGAAGGAGGGTGGACTAATGAAGAGATCACCCTAGCTAACTATAATGAGAAAGCTCTTAATGCTATCTTTGAGTGGGTTGACATGCATATTTTTAAACTTATTCAAAATAGTTCCATAGCTCAAGAAGCTTGGGATATTTTACAAAGGTTTTGTGAAGGTGATTCTAGTGTGCGTGAAAACAAACTTAGAGGTCTTACTGGCAAATTTGAAAGGTTGAGAATGGGTGAAAATGATACCATTTCCTCTTATTTTAAAAAATTGTTTGACATTGCTAATGAGTGTCAACTTTTAGGTGAACCTTTTACAAACAAACAATTGGTTTCAAAGGCTATTAGAACTCTCCCTGTGCATTTTAATGTAAAGGTTTCATCTATAGAAGAGGCTCACAACCTTTCTACTATGGACATCAATTCCTTAATGAGCATTTTAAAATTTTTTGAGTCAAACCTTGCTGAGCAAAGTGAAGCTTCTAAAGGCAAGAGTGTTGCTTTAAAAGTTCAATCCTCTAGTGGTTCAACTAATGAGGATGACGAAATTTTTGAGGAATTAGGTGAAGATGCCAGTGTTGCCTTACTTGCTAGGAAATATAACTCAATGGTGAGAAAATTTAACAAAGAAAATGTGCAGGTGAAGGCTAAATAGCAACAAACCAAGGTGTACAATTCAATGCCAAAGAGGACATTTCCATCTACTCAGAAAGGTGGTCCCATAAGGAGAGCATCATCAGATCAATCCAGATCTGATCCAAAATACCTTGAATCAATCCAATGTCATGCTTGCTCTGGATGGGGTCATTACTCAAACGAGTGTGCTAACACTCTAAGGAAGATGGTCAAGGAGTTGTTGCTGAGTTATAGAAGAGTACAAGGTTGATAAATCTTGAGAGTACAAGGCGTGGAAGCTTGACTTGGAGATTAAACAACTCGGTTGCTACAATTTAGGAAGTGGGAGCTAAAATTGAGGAACAATCTCAACCACTCTCCCTACTATTTCTCAACGTGCAAATACAGCCCCAAGGCTGTTAATTGAGTAGCCTTCAAGTATGTGAAGACTATAAATAAGCTTGGAAGGTTTCATTTGAAGAGATACCAAGACGTGCCAAGAAAAGTCATTTTATACACACCTTCGAAAGCTTAGAGATAGAGTTCTTTGTTTGGTTCTTTTAGTCCTTCCTCCCTTGTAATTTCGCACTTGATTACATTTGTATCAAGTTGTGTGAAGGCTAGGATAGGATTCCGTTCTTTATCTCTTGTTCCATAGAGCTCAAAATTGTTATAGCTATAGGGAATATTTTCGTCTTTGTAAATTCATTTATAGTGATTATAAAGTCTTGCCTAAGAGGCACTCTCAAGTTATATTTATATAACTTGAGAAAAAACAATTTTGGTGTTTTTATTCCGCTGCAATCTCTTTTACAAAATTGTTTTATTTTTGAAGTGTGTGTGTGCTATCCCAAGTGCTATCGTTGGTGCTGTTATCACCTTGGATATCACTTGTGATTCTGGCCGTGACAATTTCAGAAAATATTAAGGGTATGTTTGGATACCCCAATTCCATAGATTGGAATTGGAATTTGGGCCTCCAAAACTAATAACATTGTTTGGGAACATAACTAAAATATGAAATTGAAATTGTGTTGGAATTCTAAATCACTCAATTCCACAAAACTAATTACATCTTAAATCCTAATAATTTAAATTCTAAATTTTGATCAATTAATAACAACCCACATTCTTTTTACCACCACCACAACTTTCAATCACCACCATTTGTGCCACCTCCCGCCGCCACCAGAAACCGCCGACCACCGCCGCCTCTGCCGAAAACCTCCCACCGCCGAAAACCGCCCGCCGCCGCCGCCGAAAACTGCCCCACCACCGGCCGCCATCGCCGGCAACCGCCGCCTCCGCCTCCGGCCACTCTCCGCCACCACTGCCGCTTCCGGAAATCACCGCCTCCAACTACCTCCGCCGGCTGCCACCCACCGCCGCCGTTAACCACCACCACTATATACTATTTATTTTAAAAAATATAAAATCTTTATACTTTTGTTGTTAGCAAGGTTTGAACCCTTGTTAATTATAAGACTATCCACAATGGTTTCAACTCACTCCCCCATTCCATCTAACACTTTTTACATTTTTTCTCATTCACCTAATATTTCATCTACCCATTTCGTTTACCCCCCTACAATGGCTAACTTAAATTAAATTTCAATTTGTAGGAAATGAGTGTTTTTTTGTCCAAATCAAATGAAAATTATATCAATTTGTAGGGAAAAAAATATGAGGAATTTTGGTGAAAAAAAATTAAAAAAAAAATTAATTTACTAGGTGATAATTAAGCTCAAAGATTTGGAATAAAATTTTTTTTCGAAAATTCAATGGACCAATAAGAACCTGACACTTGTCAAACCCAGGAAAAAAAAAGGAAAACCTCAGCGCCTCACGCGCCTTGCCTGGGCGTGAGGCGCACGCGCCAACTATCCTCCAATCAGAAGCCGACACATGTCACTAATTTTTTTTTTTCCAGTTAGATGAAAAATTTCATCCCAAGAATTCATTTCACCCTATTTCATACGCCCACTGCAGCCTTTCATCCAGATGAAATGGGTTTCATCCCCCATTTCATCCCCCCACTGTATGTAGTCTAATAACTAACAACCATGTACTTGAACTTTTATTTTATGTATAATGTATAATTACAATTGAATTTCACACATTATCCAAACAATGAAAATGCTATGATTTTGAAAGCAAACTCTAAGTTATTTAAATTCTATAGAATTTGAATATTTATTGAATTCAAAATCAACGTATCCAAACGGACCCTAAGTACAAATTGTATTGAATGCATGATGTCTCCAGTAGATGGAGAAAAAAGACCGAAAAAAATGATCTGTCTATGACAAGAATCGAAACCAAATACGCTTGAGAACAAAGCACTTTTAGCTTGGCTTTCCAACCACTACCTAGCGCACTCAAGCCTTTTGATTTCAAATATGGGGCCTTTTAAAAGTATAAACAAACTCAAAATTTTGGGCTCCCAAACATGTTAATTTATCGAGCCCAAAGCAATATTTGGCTCAGGTCAATCATGTCAATCATTCGTTATACTAACTATAACTATGACTAAAAATTTGAAATTTATGGAATGGAAATAGGATTTTCGTTGAAGAATCTTGAAAAAAGAATGTCCTACAGGAAACACCGGAAAGAAAGGAAAATATTCTTTTTGGGCAAAATCAATTATTGTTTTAACAAATAGTTATGGATTTCAAGTCGAATCGGCTAATCTGATATATTTTCCACGTTATAGGAGTGCGTCTATGCTGCTTTAGGGCCCAAAGCAGATGCTTTAAATGCTTCACTGCAGGTCTGGCCCTTATGCAATCAATTTACTTAGAACATAAATTACCCACATTTTCTTTGCTTCTATCTCTTCGAATTTTGAAAGTTATGAATTTGGATGTTGCAACTTCTGAATATGTTTGTTTTAATCAATCCATTTGAGTAATATGTGAAACTTCTGAAGCATGTACTGTTGGAATAATTGATTATAAAACCAATTAAAAATTATAGAAAAACAAAATAAAAACTGTATACGAACGAAAATTGAAAATTGATCCTTGAAGTTGCCCGAGTCGTGTGTGAAACACTCTCCTTAAGACAAATTCGTCCCCTCACCGAGTTGTGCTTTAGGTTCCACCGGATGTTTGCCTCCCAGGATGAAACAGACCAACTGGACGGTTGCTGCACACTAGTACCTCCGAAGAACTGAAGTTATGCCTGGACGGTATCACCACTGGATGCAAAATGCAGGAGGCCAAAGGAAAGAATGTTCAATATGCTACGAGAGAGAGAGAGGAGGCACTGGAATTTTTTTTTGGTGTCTTCCAATGGTTTGTGATGGCTCCATATTATAAACATAACTGGCCAAAATGAAGATTCATCATCAATTACGATATTAACACCAAATTTATTTCGTATGACTGTTAGAAGATGAAGAATTAGACAGATATTAAGCAGTAGTGGTTGTTATACAAGTCTGTTCATGTTCATGAAAATTTATTTCTGAAAAAAAAAAACCAATTTGGAGCCACATTCGTGTCTGCAGGACGTGCATGCACATGAGTTCGGTAGCCCGAAGCCCATTTCGATCCATGATTTGCACCCCCCTGCGCATCTGTTGTAAGTACTCCAATCCAGACCGCTCTCCATTCGATCATACGGGAAACACCAAGGACTCACGCATACGTGATCCCGAAGACCCGTAACGTCCAAAAGGTTCAAAACCACCATCCAAACCAAGGGAAGACCTTTCAGGGATAAAAGGGAACTCAAGGACTTTGTAGGAATAACAAAATATGGCCAGTTGACATAATGGTCCGTACGGACCACTTTGCAAAGTAAGAATGGTCCGTACGGACACTTACTTTAACACGCCAAAATGATGAAAAAAATCCCCTTATAGTCCACAATATTCCTTGAAATTCAGGAAAACCAAAAAATTGTAATTACACAATGGTCCGTACGGACCACTTTGCAATTTTTTGGGGCCTATAAATAGAGGGCTCCCCCTCTTATTTCATTCACACCTAAACTCTCTCCTCTCTTCCCCCAGCCTTCAGGAAACTCCCCAAGGCATCCCGACCTCTTCCGGTCCTTCCCGTGGCCTCCCGAGCCTTCCCGAGGTGCTCCAAAGCCCTCCTGAGGTGATCCAATGCCCTCCCGAAGCGATTACGATCAAATCCCGGTCCTTCCCTAGGCAATCCTGGTCCATCTTGAGGCACCCGAGGCATCTCAAAGCTATGGCGGCCTATACCGGTCCATCCCGAGGCATCCCGAAGCTCTTCCGGTCCATACCAGTTCATCCCGAGCTATCCTAAGGCATTCCGAAGCCATCTCGAGGCATCCTAAAGCCTCTGTCGGCCCATACCGGTCCATCTCGAGGCATCCTGAAGCTCTGTCGGTCCATACTGGTCCTTCCTGAAGCAACTCCGATCGATCCCGGTCATTCCCGGTCCGTCCTAATCAACCCCCGACGTCCAAAAACCCTATTCACCCTCAACCAAACACACTCCCCCGCAGAAGATAGACACAAACCAACATTGGTACGGTCTCCTTCTGAATCTCACTTTACTGCGTTAATTTAAATATCTCTGTTTAAATATAAGCATCATTTGCAATGTAGACATCATATACAAATGCATTTTTAAAAGCATATACACACATAACATTTAAAGAAAGAAGGGTATCGAAAGACTCGTGTATATGAGGCGACTTGGGTGAGCTCAACTATCTCTTCCCGAGGCGTAACCTGACCTCCGAACTCAAAAATCTCATCACACAACAAAACAAAAACAAAGCATTTTCTCAATGTTTTGGGCACAATCAAAACGGCATGGCGACTCTAAAACGAAAGACATCACGACCGCACAGCTCGAGATGCCGTCCGGCCACGGATCGGGTAATTTCAGTTGGCGACTCTGCTGGGGACGTTTTGTTTTAAAAACTTTTAAACAAAAAAAAAAAGATTTTTAAAACAATAATGATGGTCAAATTTTCATTTTACCCTTTCTTTAACTTTTGTGTGTGTGCATGTGCTTTACTTTTTTTTTGCTTATTCAAAAAATACAAAAAAAAAAAAGCATCATAATACATCTGTGTACATACAATTAAAATTCATTATGCAAAAACTTTCTGTTTTACTCAGAAAAAGAATTTTAGTGACCGCACACTACCCGCACTCTTATCCTGTACACTGCACACTAAAACCCCAAACCCAGGATGGTCTCAGATGCAGTTCAATTGGTGTTCCTATGCCTTTTGAGCGCACACATGATCATTCTAAACTTCCCATCCTAGCCAGTGTCAACCATGCACTCTTGCGTCACACTCTGTCCATACTCGGTTGGTTTTTACCCAGTCCGTGTCATAAAGCCTGGATACATATCCCATGTCGGCCATTATCTGAGTCAAAGCCCAGAAATCAAGATCTCTTGCGCAGGCAAGACGATGAAAGGTCATGCTAAAATCTTGACCTGATCTTGATTTCCAAAGCTCACCCAGACAATGATCTATACCGGATATATGTCCATGCCCACATGACACCATGTCATCAAGCCTTTAATGCGTCATCCATGACAATATGACCTAGCCAAAACCTAAAGTCATAGATCCCTTACGCAAGCAAGGTAAAGAGAGGTCATGCCGAACTCTTGACCCGATCTTGACTTTAAGTACTGGCTCTGTTCACTATTCACATGGCAGACGCATTAAGACGAACATGACAGGCTCGGTCCTTAGGTTCATTTTTTTTGGCCGGTGGAAACCGCTTGCCCTATAGGACCCTCGCCCGGTGCTGTCCACCTTGGGAGGTCGAAATACAGGTGCAAAATGAGGGGCTTATAGCCGTAGTGATGGTCTCCACTAACCCAGGATCTAGAATAGTTGTGAAAAAGAAGAGCAATCTTTTCCAACCCATTTAAGATTCTGAGAAAACACGTTTCAAGTAAATTAAAAAAAAAAGGAAGCGAAACTGCATGTCGCATGAGCTTTCTCCCCTTTATCCAAAAAAGACCTTCCCGAGTCTAAACCTTACCCTTCACCCCCTCCAGCGAACCGAGAGTGGTTGAGAGTATCCGGGTGCCGTCTTTTCAGTATCGAAGTCACAAGGTCCGACAACCCTTCCGGTTCAGCGATCAGAACAGTTCGTTACTCTCCCATGGCAGTGTCGACAGATAATAGTGAGGGAAACGAAACTCTGCCCATGAGATATCTCCAGACAATGGAGGAGGTGTTGCAAGCCTTCGAAACCCTTAAGAAGCGCCAAGAAGAGCAGCAAGCCTGGATCGTAGACACCAAGCGGATACCCTGACATTTCAAATCTACCACCCGTTGGACTGCCACTTGGGGCTGATGAAACATTCCCCCAACTCCCAAACACAACCATGGTGGTCCGGGAAATCACACCTATGGCTCCAATTTCAACAATCAAGGGTACGGGTTGGTATACACTAAACTACCTCCCCAAGATTCCCGAGTGGCAATCCCGTCCACCAATCCACCTCCATCTTCGATTTCCATCCCAGAAAACGGTAACCTGCCTCTGCCTACTGACCCTCATATGGCTTGGTTGGTAGAAAAAATGAAGGATATGGAAGGGAAACTGGCCCACTCTCGGAAGGACTCCCTTATGCCCACATATCTGAGCAAGGTGGTTCCTCTCCACCCGAAGTTCCGAATGCCAGAAATGGAAAAGTTCAATGGGATAGAATGCCCAAAGACTCATATCGATATGTACGTCTTAGGTATGAGAGCCAAAGTGGCCACCCCACAACAAATGGCGGATCACTTCCAGCACTCCCTCAAATCCACGGCATTAAGGTGGTTCCTCAATGTAAAGGCGGAAAATTGCTCCACCTGGGATCAAATCAGCGAGATCTTCCTGGAGAAGTACCGTGCCAGCCTCGAATGGGAAACCAACCGCCACGATTTGCAAGCCACCGAATAAAAGGATGACGAGCCTGTGGGAGAGTTTTACAAAAGGTGGAATTGAAAACTAAGTGAGATAATGGATCCGCTTTCCAAAGAAGAGCAAATGTACATCTTCCACTCCTACTTCAAACCATCTTTCACGGCTCTGATTAGCCATCACTTTTATCCCGACCTTTGTGCCATGGTCAATGCCGGGACCAAGTTCGAAAAGACGTTGAGCCTACAAAAGACAGCAGCCACTCCTGCTTCTTCCTACCACTAGCGGGCAACCCTGTCAAATCCGGCACCTGTCCCAAGTAAGGGAAAGGAAGCCATCAGAGCAGTTCAATACATCCAAAACGGATCCCAAGTAAGCTGCGATCAAGCACCCCCGAGGAACAACAATCCTCCTCACAAACAGCAGTTCCAGCGTTTTGATAACCTTGAGATGCCCTTGAGCCAACTGTTCGAAGCATTGGTAAAATGGAATATCCTCAAACCTCTCAAGAATTTCCATCCAAAGACTCAATCCTAACATGGACATGAGCAAACGCTGTGCCTTCGACAACTACCCTGGCCATACCACCGACAATTGTTTCGTGCTGAAACAAGTAGTCCAGGGGCTAATTGAAGAAGGAAAGTTGAAACGCTCCCGTGGCCCCAACACAGTCGAAAATCCATTCCCCCGGAATGACAGAGTCAACATGATAGTATTCAATGAAGACTCAAATGTGAGTAGGCTCTCCGCCATCTCCGGGACTGTCAACATGATATCCCGCAACGACTGGGAATGCGAAACCAGAATCAAGCGCTCCCATAATAGAAAATCCAGAAGGGAGGATCCAAGAATGATCGTCTCCCTACGATCCCTGCCACGATCGAGACACATCAACGCTTGGATCGAGTACTCCCCGGTGGCAAGGCAAACTGAAACAAACGGCGGCTCCGAAAGTGGTCTAACCTTCACAGATGCAGACTTGCCAGAATGCAAGAACAGACACAATGAGGCCCTCCTCATCCTCATAAAAATAGAAAGGATCTACCTACCAAACGTTCTAGTCGACAATGGCTCGTCGGTCAATATCCTCGCTGCTCGAACGTTGAGATTATTAATGGTCGACCGCTCTCGAATGAGACCTTTTGCCTGAGTGATCCGAGCCTACGACTCCACCCCCACACTGTTTTAGGGGTGATCACTCTGGACATCCAGTTCGATGAACAAGAAGAGTCAGTGGAGTTCCAAGTTGTGGAGATCGAGTCCAATTTCTACGCCTTGCTGAGACGACCTTGGCTGCACCAAATGAGAGCAGTAGCCTCAACCCTACACCAATGTGTAAAGTTCATCAACATCAATGGGAACCTCGAGGTGATACATGGAGGCAGCACAATGGAGAATGCTTGGCCAGCAAGCTACGATCCAGAAGAAGGTCCCGAAATGACCGAATACCCCTTGGCAGATGAAGCCCCGGTCATAATCCAATTTGAAAGTGATCCCTACATTCACGGGCTAAGTCGTGACGAGCTAGCAATCGAAGAATTCCTAAGTCAAGATGACGAGTCGGACCAATGCGACTGTGAGGAATGCTTAAAAGATAACCAAGAGGCCAACAACCAATTGGAACTCGACCGAGGAATGGACCCACACTTCGTTGGAAATACTCCCGAAGCAAGCTGGTCTGCCACCTATCCTTTGGAATTTGTCAACCCCCATATCGACACGCCCGGGCCTATGAAGACGGCTACGGCAGCATAGTCCAATTCAACGTCCCGATGCTCGACTTGGAAGAGAGATGGAGCAACATCCTTCGGAGCCTAGTCAAAGAAGGAAAAATAGAATGCCCCCTCGATTCAGATATCGTGAATGCCATCCAAGCGAAGACCTTAACCGTGGGAGCAGAGTCTCTGAAGATAATCAACGTCAGCAATAAGAAACTCCAAAGAAGCGATTGCCTCGCCCTCCTAGAGGAAGCTCTCCAGAAACTCCTTCAGCAAGAACCCTCGGGACCTGGTGGCAACACCAATGGAGGGACACCTTCAAATGAGAAGCCTCATACCACCTCAATCTGGTTTGAAGTCGAATCAAAAGCAAGCTTGCCCCCCTGGGACGGTATCAATCAAAGAATGGATATCGAGACCATCGCCACATGCTCTAAAACTACAACCCGCAAAGAGAGATGAAGCCTGGTCCAACCCCTCATCTCCTAGAGTCTAGTCATGTGGTATTTGAATTCAAGTCTTTTGAGTCATCCGACGGCCTTACGCCGGAAGATTATGAGTTCATAACCAACAATGTATTTTCTCTACTTTTTAAATAAAAGGTTCGACCTTTCCAAATATCCCCTCATTACATCTTTAACGAATGATAAATTAACTAAATCACAAACAGTTAATAACGATTCACTTGATAAAGACGCAGACACATTAAACGAACAATATATTAAAAAATCTTTAAGCATGCTGTCAAACGAGAGGAAAACCGGGCCCAAGTTGCCGAGGAGGTTTTAACCAAAGTGAATTTGGGGAATGTTGAAGAGCCTAAAGAGACGCAAATCGGAAGCCTCTTCACCGGCGTAGTACGTAAACCAGAAGTCTATCAAGGGACGGGTAATGGCCGAACAATTGACCGACTTCCCAACCGACGAGGCCAAGGGTCCCGAACCACAATTTCCAGACGAAGGAATCTTCGCACTTGAAGGTGAGAATCGATGGAAGCTTTTCTTCGATAGAGCAGCCAACAAAAGAGGAAATGGCATTGGAATGCTCTTGGTTAACCCAAAAGACGAGCACACCCCAATCGCCATAAAGCTAAACTTCGAGGTAACCAATAATGCCGCCACATACGAAGCATGCGCCGCCGGACCAGAGGCCACCCTCGAAAGGAATGTCGAAGAGTTAGAAGTCTACGGGGACTCAGCCCTGGTCATCAATCAAGTTTCCAACAAATGGTAAACGATAGACCCGGGCTTGCAAAAATACCACGATGCATGGAAGACCTCATCGCGCAATTCAAAGAGGTCACATTCCACTACTTGCCAAGAGACCGAAATCGGTTTGCAGACGCCCTAGCCACCTTGGCTTCACTCGTAGAGATCCCCGAAGGGAAGGCGGTAAAGCCATTCAAAGTAGGAAGCAAGCAAATTCCTGCCTACTGTTGTGAAATCGAGCCAGAGCCAGAGCCAATCAACGAGCCATGGTATAACCAAATCTACTAATACCTCAAAGATGGGGAAACCTCTTTCATAAACGAGGAAGAAAAATACAAAAAAGGAATCAAAGCCAAAAGCATCGTGGCCCTAAAACACCTTGCCTCTCACTTTGTCATCCTTGGGAACATGCTATACAAGAAACGCTACCGAGGACCGCTCCTCCTCTGCATCAACAAGGAAAAAGCAAATGAGATCATGAACGAAGTCCACAATAGGGATTACGGTCCCCACATGAACGTCAGAGCCCTGATGCAGATCATTCTTTGAATGGGCTACTACTGGATCTCCATGGAGGCAGATTGCATCCACTTTGTTCGAAGCTGCGACAAGTGCCAACGCTTCTCCAACCTTAACCATCTTTCCCCTCATAATCTCTATTGCATGACCACTCTTTGGACCTTCGCCACTTAGGGAATAGACGTCATCGGGAAGATCGCTCCGCCCGGCAGCAACGGCCACGAGTTCGTCTTGGTAGCCATCGACTACTTCACCAAATGGGTCGAAGCCAAGTCCTACAGGGTGCTAACTTCACAAAAGGTTGCACAGTTCCTCAAAGAAAACATAATATGCCAATACGGAATCCCGAACGAGGTCAGATCTTACAATGGATCTCACTTCGAAGGAGAATGCGACAGACTATTGGCCGAGTTCAAAATCACACGCCATAAGTCCTCTCCCTACAGGTCACAAACTAACGGCGCAGTAGAAGCAGCAAACAAAACCGTGAAAAGGATCATCAGAAAAATGACCATATGAAGACGAGATTGGCCCGAGAAGCTGCACCTGGCACTTTGGGGCTACCGAACATCAGTCAAGACCACCACGGGAGAAACTCCATTCGCCCTGACCTATGGGATGGAAGCAGTACTGCCCATTGAATTGGAAATCCCATTACTCCGAGTATTGTTGGAAAACGAAATCAATGAAGTGAAATGGCTCCAAAGCCGGTATGACGAGTTGGCCCTACTAAACGAACGCCGACTAAAGGCCATGGAATACATTCGAGCCTACCAAAGCAGAATGGCTAGGGCTTTCGACAAGAAAGTCAAATCTCGAGACATCAGGGAAGGCGATCTGGTGCTCAAAGAAAAGCCTCCCACCCTAACCAACCCGCTTGGAAAATGGGAACCGACATGGATTAGCCCATTCGTAGTCCAGAAGATCTTCTCCAGAGGTGCCATGAAGCTAACAGACCTGGACGGAAATCCCTTCGTGAACCCAGTCAACAGAAGCAAACTTCGCCGATACTTCGCCTAAAGAATATAGACTTTTCCGTATCCCCTTCACTCACAAGAAAGGGTGTCGAACTACGGAGACCTGAGCCCCTCACATCTGAATACAACTCATTCGGATTGATTGTTGAAGGTGTGTAGGGAGGGAAGTTCCTTTAGAGATCCAACCTCCTCTCCATGGCTCCTCAGACTCTTTGATGACGTCCAAGCCTCAATCCTTCCACCATGATAGTAATCTAGCAATTTGGAAGGGTTTTCTCGGGAAAATTTGGCTCAAAAATGGGTTTTCTCTTCTCTTTCTCTCCTTCTTCCTCGGCTGAAGTTTGAAAATGAAATGGAAATGGCGTGTTTGCAATCTGATTTTGCTTAAAAACACCAGATTTGCATAAGAGTCCGCACGGACCACTTTGCAGCCCCGACCAAATCCCTCTTTTTTCCCTTACAAACTTTGCCCATGGCTGCCCAAGGGCCATTTCCAGCATAATCCCTGCAGTTTGGTCTTTAAACCAACAAAATTAATCCCCGGCTATCATCGTAAGTCCGGACCCCAAGGCGTAAACGCCTTCAAACACAAATCCAAAGGCACAAATGCCTTCAAAAAAAAAAAAAATCCCCGGCCGTCATACGTAAGCCCGAATCTCGCCAACTAAATGGCAAAAGCACCACTGGCCGTCATCGTAAGCCCGGACCTCGCCAACTACACGGCACACAAAAAATAACTTTGGTCATCAATGTAAGCCCGAACCCCCTATCCCCAATGGACAAAAGACAAACGACCATCAGTGTAAGACCGTACAAATGAATCATTTCCCCGGCAGTCATCGTAAGCCCGAACGTTTCCCCAACGGACAAAAAAAAAATCAAACAAGGCACAAACGCCTCTCACTCAAGGCACGAATGCCTCCCAAAATATCAAACAAGGCACAAATGCCTCCCACTCAAGGCACGAACGCCTCCCAAAATATCAAACAAGGCACAAATGCCTCCCACTCAAGGCACGAACGCCTCCCAAAATATCAAACAAGGCACAAATGCCTCCCACTCAAGGCACGAATGCCTCCCAAAATATCAAACAAGGCATAAACGCCTCCCACTCAAGGCATAAATGCCTCCTAAAAACAAACTCAAGGCACAAAACACTCAAGGCACAAATGTCTCCCAAAGACAAACCCAAGGCACAAACACCTTCATCTCACTTAGGTACAAATGCCTTCATCACACCTAGGTACAAACGCCTTCATCACACCTAGGTACAAACGCCTTCATTTCACTTAGGTATAAATGCCTTCATCACACCTAGGTATAAATGCCTTCATCACACCTAGGTACAAACGCCTTCATCACACCTAGGTACAAATGCCTTCATCACACTTAGGTACAAACGCCTTCATCACACCTAGGTACAAATGCCTTCATCACACCTAGGTACAAATGCCTTCATCACACCTAGGTATAAACGCCTTCATCATACTTAGGTACAAACGCCTTCATCACACTTAGGTATAAATGCCTTCATCACACCTAGGTACAAACGCCTTCATCTCACTTAAGTATAAACGCCTTCAGCACACTTAGGTACGAACGCCTTCATCTCACTTAGGTATAAACGCCTTCATCACACTTAGGTACAAATGCCTTCACCGAACTCAAGGCACGAATGCCTTCAAAAAATCTCAAATAAGGCATGAACGCCTTCCTCTCAAGCCACAAACACTTTCATCCCTATCAGAGGACACCACCACATCCTCACGATTCCTCAGGACACCACCACATCCTCACATTCGACCCAAGCGGTCATCTGACCCACGAACTACGATCAGGCTTGATTCCCATTCGGGATACATAGGAATCCTACTAAAGGGTCCAGCCATCCGACCCAAGCGGTCACCTCAGGACACCACCACATCCTCACTACTCTATCTCAGTCAGAGGAACCACCACATCCTCATACACGACAAACTCATCTCACACATGAACTACGATCAGGCTTGATTCCCATGCGGGATACATAGGAATCCTACTAAAGGGTCCAGCCATTCGACCTAAGCGGTCACCTCAGGACACCACCACATCCTCACATCTGACCCAAGTGGTCACCTCAGGAAACCACCACATCCTCACTACTCTATCTCAGTCAGAGGTACCACCACGTCCTCATACACGACAAACTCATCTCACACACGAACTACGATCAGGCTTGATTCCCATTCGGGATACGTAGGAATTCTACTAAAGGGTCCAGCCATCCGACCCAAGCGGTCACCTTAGGACACCACCACGTCCTCACTACTCTATCTCAGTCAGAGGCACCATCACGTCCTCACAGTGGCGAATCTAGGATTCATGGTTAGGGGGGTTAACTTCAAATAATTTTTTCTCGATATACAAGGACGTCAGATCCTTGATTACCCTTTTGTAATGCCATTGACAATTGATTTGTGATTGCTAAAACATCTTTCATCAAAGGCAATAGAAACATAAACTCAAACTGATAAAGGACAAAGTTAAGAGTTTTTGCCTCGGTCCTATTCGCTGAAGTATAGCCTCCCCTCCAAATAGATTCCAACACATCACTCATAGGAGAAAAAAGATTGATGATGCTCGTGTTTTTTTGCTACCCCAATAAGGATCAACTGCAATTGATGGGCAAAACCATACTAGTATCAGAATGATTGCATTCTAACATCTAAAGAAGCAACCTCTAAAGGACAAACATAAAACTGCAAATATTAAATAGCTGAATCTAACTCTTCATACCATTACAATCAACCACATATCATTCTTCAATCCCCCAATCAATCATTCAATTCCAAAATCTAAACATTTTACTCCATCCGTCCCAAAATGAAGTCCTAGCAGGGAAGGTGGTAATCCCGAAGTCCTAAGTGAGCTATCCCATCTATTTTGAGTTCAAATACTGTAATACGCAAATCACATTTAACATATCATAATCCCAATTTGTCCCTCATCAATCTTGCCAATTGAGCTAAATATCCATTTCAAACTCAAACAATAAAAAACTTAAACTTGACCTAAATTCAAACCCCCAATTGAAATCCCAAAGATCTAAGCAGTTTCCTATATTATCCACACACAACCACACACAATAATAAGCCTAAAATCGAAGTACAATTTATCAACCATGAAATTTAAAAAGTAAAATTTAAACACCCAGAAATCGCAAAATCAAGAAAAATGTTGACTTACTCAGCAAGGTCACCCAACTGACGAAGAACACCAACAAGACCCGCCATGGCCACACCTTCAAGTAAAGCTTCACGATCATCTTTATCTGCTGCCTTATACAGTTCTGGATCAAAGCATGTAGCTTTTGTTTCTCAAGTTGTACTGAAAAGTAATTTTGCTTCTGATTCAATGTGGGCATTATAATTTGTTAATATTGTGCTTGATAAACATCTGTAGACTGTAGTATAAGGGAATTCCAATTTAGGGATTTATTAGGGAATTATCAATTTAGGGATTTCAATATATAACCAATTTCAAAAAACAATTGGTAAACATCTATGAGAAAATATAAGGGAATTCCAATTCCATATCACTAATTTTATTAGGGATTTAATAATTTAGGGATTTAAAAAGTTGATTAGGAATAGGAGGGACCAGGGAAGGAAGGAGAGAGAGAGAGAAGATAGTCAATACCTACCTTAGAATCTTAGATTGTCTTCTTCTCCGAGGTCCGACGAAGGTGAGCAATGGACCGTGTTGGTCCCAAAGGTGGCAACAAGGGTAAAAATACAGCTAGAGGGGGGGGTGAATAGCTGTTACAAATTTTTTGCCCTCTTTAAAAAAAATTAATCCTCTAAGCTTACAAGACCTCTTGCAGTGTGTAAGAAACTGCAAGTAGAGTTGTAAAATGCACAGCGGAATATATAAGTTATAAAGCGGTTTTGGGAGAGGCGGTTTTGCAAAGCGGTTTGATAGTGAGGTTGTCAGAAGGTGCAGTTTGCAAAAAGTGAGGTTTTGACAATGTTAACTCCAAACACAATTTCACAATAAGGATAACTATATAAAGATCAAACAGAGACAGAGATAAATAATTAGCAAGCACAGAAAATATAAATGCAGTAAAGTATATGAACAAGCTATTTGGAGTGGTTCAATCGATAAACGATCTACGTCCACTACCAAGATGGTTAGTCTTGGATTTCTAAGAGAGATTTTATATTGAGTATTTGAGAGATTACAAAGTACAATAAAATCTTTTCTATGAAGAACAAATCCTAAACTATAACCAGTGTATCTCAAATGAATAAACTATGTGTTTAAACAAGTGAGGTGTGTGTGTGTTCAAGATCAAGGCTCTTTAAATCTGAGAGATGTAGAGCTCAATGATTCTTGAATGTGTTAAGGCTTGATTTCTGGGCTGGGAAATATTTCTTGAAGTATGAAGATGAAGATTCAAAGGACTAAGAATTTCTGGGCAGAGCTTCAACTTCTTATGAACACAGCAATTTCTCAATTTTTCAAGCAATCTTCAAATGGTGAAGATTAGGAGTATTTATACCCAAGAATCAAGAAACTAGCCGTTGGGTACAGCTGTTGTAAGGACAGTCCTTGATGCAATCCCATTGGTCCACAGCAACCACTTTTGTCCTTTGGGCTGTTGATGCGGGTAAAGCTGATCAGACCTCAGCTGCAATCAAGGTGGTTAGGACATCTGTCACCTTTTCAAGATCCTTGCAGATCTTGTCTGAAAAGTAGTCACGTGACAAGATATGGTAGTTGACTTTTGATATTGCTGACGTGGATTCCAATGGTCAAAAGAGGTTCACTTCAAGTAGCCAATCATTGGAGCGGTTCTGGAGAAAGGCAGTTTGACATGAAAGCAGTTCCACCAGAATAGGATTTCCAAGTGTGCGGTTTGCACATTGGGATACAAGCGGTTTCAAAAGAGGGGATCACAAGGCAGTTAGGCTACAAGCAGTTCTGCCAAGCGGTTCCTTGATAGGCGGTTTTGAAACCTCAGAACTGTAATCCTTAGATCCAATGATTCTTGTGCCAGTCTTCAAGCCTAAATTTAACCTATTCTATAAAATGGACTTAGCTAAAAAATTGAAGTCTAAGCTTCATTACATAGGGTCCTAAAGTCCTTAAAATAAATAGGAGGTTATGGTATCAATCAAATCTAATACAAAATAGGAGGGTTAAAAACATGCATACCCAACAATCTCCCCCTATTTGATTGATGCCATTACCTACTACAGGAAAAACAAACATTATACTTGGTAAAAACATGTCCATAAGAATAAACATGGTAAGTCATGTCCCAAGTTAATGCACACACTAGCTTAAGCTATAGATTTCTATACTTTTGAAAGATTGAGAAACTTACAATTTGAAGAGTATAGAAATGCATTCAGTGCACTTAAAAATATGAGTTTAAGTTCAAAGTGCGGTTTAAACTGAATGTTTAAACATCAATTCAAAATAGTGATTTTTAAGTTGAAAAATATTTGAATGAGGTTTAAGACCATAAGCGGTTTCATTGTTCTACAAACAAGCAGTTTGATGAGAACAAAGTTTTGGAACCATGATGCAATTTCCATTAATTCCTAAGATGATTACAAGTACAGGAATGAAGGAAAATTACAAGGTTACAAAAACAAAACAAGGTAAGTTGGACAAAGAAAATACAAGGAGAGTGCGGTCCAACTTACACAAGCGGTTCAAAAAAAAGGAAAAGCGATTTACTGCTGGGGCGGCTTGTTAACTTCATGATCAGCTCCACTTGGCCCAACTCTTGATTGGTCTGGAGCAAACACTTTCCTTAGTCTTCTAACTTCCTCTGCGGTTCTGGTGAGAGTTGACTCTAGCTTCTTCAAAGTATTAACAGAGTGGGCAGAAGTAGAATTTGTGGCACCAACCGCTTTGGTGTTTTCCACAAGATTCTCTCTGATAGTATCCAGATGAACATGGAGGGAAGAGTAAAGGGAATTGAAGATGGTGTGCACTTCTTCTGAGCAATGACGATCGAGCTTGAATGGCTTGTTCCATTGGTTCAAAATCCACGAGATACCTTCGGGGAGGTTTTGAGATCATTGATTGTGCCAAGTACGGAGTTGAATCCTTCCCTGAGGTTGTCCAAGCGGTCATTGAACTCATCTTGGATCTCGTTCAGCTTGGCCTTCACTGTATCTGACACAGTATCCAGATTTACCTTTGAATCCACTTTGAAAAGGTCAATTTGTTCCAAGACTTCTTCACGCAAATTATCCAAGGCGGTTTGGACAACTTGAGATAATTGCGGTCTGGATTGAAGAAAGTCAAGGAATTTGGTGCTCAGATTACCCAAATCTTTATCAAGGGAGGCACAGAGTTTCTCTCCAAGAACATCCAAAGATTTCTTCATCTCCTCAATAGATGCCTTTTCTTCTAAGGCTTTGACCAAACCAGCTTCAAGGGATTTCTGAAAGGCTTCAGAAGCGGTTTTGATCATGGAAGCGGTTTGTTCAGGAGGAGCGGTTGAGGAGGAGGATGGAATATCTGTAGATCTCTCCCCCTTAATGGCATCAAGCAAAGAGGCTTTAAGGGTTGCCAACTCAAGGGAGTGAGAATCCACCTTGGCTTGTAAGGCGCGGTTGGAGGCAAGGAGGGATTCATTTGAGGCGGTTAAGGAGATGACATGGCCTTGATTTATGATCAGTTGGCCTTGAATCAGGTTTAGGGTTTGGAGAATTTGGGAGTACTCAGAAGGAGGGGCGGTTGATGGTGAGGCGGTTGGAAATATGGGAGGCGGTTGGGTTTGGTTGGTTTCAGGCGCGGTTTGGGTTTGGGGAGGTATATTTGGAGGAGGTGAGTTCTGTCTAATTGGTGAGTTGTGAGGAGTTGGGGATTTTGAAGGGGTGTTTGATCTAGAGCGGTTAGGTGTAGGGGAGCGGTTTTTGTTAGAGGAATTGACAGGGGTTGGATCATCCCTAACAGATTTGGATGTGGCATGTCCAGCAGAGGGCTTAGACTGCCATTGTTGATAGGCAGAATGAGTAGGGGTTTGGTTGGAATGTTGTGAGTTCATGGAATGGGAATGTTGGGGTGAGTTATATTGGGATTGAGAAGATAGGGGTGATAGTGATTTTCTGGGGGAAGGTGAAGGGGAATTTTGAGGAGGTGATTGAGGAGGGGAATTTCTGGGAGGTGAGGGGGAAGGTGATGGTTGAGTAGCTTTGGTTTTCTTGAAGGTTTTCTTTCTGGCCGCCATTTTCTTCCTCTTAGGTTTCTCCCCCTGAGATTGTGCGGTTTTGTTGGGGGAAGGAGTTATGGATTTGGATTTTGATGGGGATTTGGAAGGGGATTGATGAGGTGATTGGACAGGAGAGGTTTGATGGGTTGGAGGCGGTCTCTCTTCTTGAAGCGGTTCTTGTTGAGGAGCGGTTGGATCAACAGTCTTGCCTTTGGCTTGATATTTTTCAGCTTGCTCCTTGGCCAATTTTGCAATTTTATCTTCTAAAATCTTCATCTGTTCCTCAACAGTCAAACCAGCCATCTCATCTCTGGCTTTCTTGGCCCTAGCCACCAAGTTGGGAATACTTGGATCTTCCTCTTCTTCATCACTTTCATCCACCAAATGCATGGTTTCAGGTTCAGGTTCCTTGGATGATTTCTTCCTTTTGCTTGTACCAGCTCCATCATCAGCAGTAGGCGGTTTGGATGCTGGAGCGGTCTTGGTCCTCTTGGGAAGCGGTTCAACTCTTGCTTGGGGCTTCCTGGACCGCTTGGTAGCTTTAGACTTAGGAGCAGTTGAGGGGTCTCTCAACTCATAGGGTTCCTTCCTTGGGTATGTATCTGCATCATACAAAGATTTGTATAGTGCATCTCCATTGGCATACCTGAAGGAATGGCATGCAAGCAATCCAAGGGAATCATCTGAGCAGTCCACCATAAGTTCTGGATTTTTGGTGACCATATCATCTAAGTGCTCATAGTCCATCAACAGAGCGGTTAAGATCTGCGCAGAAAGGTCTCCACCTCGATCTTCACCTTTGACCTTGGGTGATAGGTCTCAATCTTGTCCTTAATCTCAAAGTAAAGGATTCTTGGCCAGTGTAGCTTGATTTCCATAAAGATAGCACTGTACATCCATTGTTGGGATGTAAAGTTGTTGTGGTTTCCTGTCTTTCCACAAATGGATCTCCCACACTAGATGACCTATAAAGTTCATCGGTTCACCAAAATTCTTTACGGGGATCTTCTTGTACTTCCTAGACAAGGTATCTACTTTGGCGGTTTGGAAAGCAGCATTGTCTTGAATGACTTGATCAACTTCTAAGGGAGCTCCACCAACAGTAAATCTGAAAAGTCTTCTTATGTCAATGTAGTCTATGGAGAGCTTCATGCCTTCAACTACAGCGGTCAGGCAGGAAACTTTTTGGCCTTGTTCAAGAACTCTTGAATCCTTCTTAGCGGTTGCAAAGAACTGATCCACGAAAGATGGCACTATGAAATTCTGCTTCTTGGTGAAAAGCGGTAGGATGCCTGAAACTCTTAGCTTCCTCAGCAACTCCCTTCCAAGAGCATCTGTTTTGAGCTCTTCCTCATTCACTTCCCACCCAGGTAGGAAAGTAGTTGGATCCTATAAAATAAAATTTCAAGTGTTAGATCCATTTGTGTATTCATAGTTCACATGCGGTTTGAGCACCAAGCGATTGAGCAATGGTGCGGTTTGAAAATTTCAAACCCCAAGTGAAACCATGAATACTTAAACAAATAATGAGGACTTTGAGAACAAAATTACTTAAGTACGTGGCATTGTAATCCAAACTTATCCCACACTGCAAGCAGTGATTACAGAGGAATTTCTTGGTGTCCAGCCTATATACTTAGTAAAATCTCAAAAACATTGGAAAGGAAATAAACAGTATGTGGTTTCTAAAGATTTGAGAATGCTGTTTTAGAACATGCGGTTTAGGTTGAATAGGTGAGGAGCGGTTTGAAACAAAAATTCCTAAGCGGTTGCGTACAAGCGGTTTCAAACCAAAATAAAATCCAAAATTTCTGAAAAAGTTGAAAATATTCTAAGTGTTGGAAAACACTTTCTCAGAATCAAGGCAACCAAAACATATGATTTTTCAAGAACAGTTCATGGGTTTTGTGAAGAACACCAAGAACATTCAAGAACACCAAGAACAGAGATACATGAAACTTAACAAAAATAAGCAAATAACATATCAAAATGATCACATTGGGAAGGGGAACAATAATATAACATTAAAAACTCATCCTTTACCCAGAATCATCAAGAATCACTAAAAATGCAAAGTGGGTTTTCGAAGGTTTTGAACTGAAAATCACAAAATCAAAGCTCAAAACATGGATGGATCATGAAATAAACAACAGATATGTAATCCATGTATAAATCCGAGCAAAACCCAACAATTCTTAAGCAAAATAGTCAACAAACAAGATCAAAATCAACCATAATGAAGAACATGAGGGATACGAACAGTTTTGTTCAAGTTCATCAATGGCAGATTTCAGAAAATTAAAGCTTTAAGGTTAGAAATTGTTTACCATTTCCAGAACTGGTTTCTTTGCCCTAGCAACTGTTGAGGCCCTTTGTCTCTTAGAAGTAGGTTTTGATGTTGTTGCCATTGATAGTTAAAGGTTTGAAAATGGAGGTTTTGTAAAGGTTTTAGAGAGAGAGAGTGGTTTGGTAGAAAGGTACGGTTGCAGAGAGTTGGCAGAAAAAGATTTAGGTTTCACCAACAAGGTATATATAGGGTGAAGGGGTGGAGGCAGTTGGTCAGAAGGAATGATTGAATTAAACCAACTGTTACACCCTTTCACCTCCTGCACCTCTCTCAATGACGGCTGACATGAGGGTTTTTAATGCTCATGTCCCCTTAGCATTAAATGCTCTTCATTTTGAAATAAACGAGGGAAAACATTTGCAAAAATACCCTTATGTCAAAAAAAAAAAAATAAGGACTAAAAAATAAATAAAGGAATTTGAACAGTTTTTTTTTTAAATAAAGATAAGCAATAAAAATAGACAGAGTTTACTTCTTGTTGAAACGCTGTTTTGATCCAAGCGGTCAGACTGCATGAGCGGTTTGGAACTTGCGGTTTGCATGCAGGCGGTTGGATAATCTTGCGGTTTTGGCACAGTCGGTTCAACAGAAGCGGTTTGATTCCAAAAGGAATTTCAACCTAGACTCAACAATCAAGTTAGCAAATAAAAAGTATGGAATTTATTTAAGTTCAAGCATACCCATTTCTCCTCTGAGAAAAGAAAATCTCTTGGAGTCAAGAGCCTTTGTAAGGATATCAGCAATCTGGTTGTCTGTCCCTACGTACTCTAAATGGATATTCCTCTTCTCCACATGATCTTTGAGGAAATGATACTTGATATCTATGTGCTTGGTCTTGGAATGCATGACGGGGTTGTTGGAGGCGAAATTGTTGAAGTGTTGTCACACATGATGGGGCAATTCCCTTCATGGATTCCATAGTCTACCAACTATTGCTTCATCCAAAGGATTTGACCGGCAACAACTACCGGCGGCAATGTACTCATCCTCTGTGGTTGACACCGAAAGCGATGCTTGCTTCTTGGGCCCAAGCAACTAGTCTATTCCCGAGGAAATGACAAGTACCACTAGTGCTTTTCCGTCAATAGTGCAAGCTGCATAATGCATCTGAATAACCTACAAGATCGAAGTTCGAATCTTTGGAATACCAAGTCCAAGGTTAGTGGTTCCGGATAAATAGCGGATTATACGCTTGGCTGCAATAAGATGTGCTTCTCTAGGATCGGCTTGGTAACGAGCACATACACGGACACTAAACATAATATCGGGCCTACTAGCGGTTAAGTAAAGTAATGAGCCGATCATACCTCGATATAAAGTCGATCAACTTTCTTACCTTTGAGATCTTTATCTAGCTTATTGCCGGTGGCCATAGGAGTATCATATGCTTTAGCATTTTCTAATCCAAACTTCTTTATCAACTCCTTGGTGTATTTGGCTTGGCTGAGGAAAATACCTTCTTCGCATTGCTTGATTTGAAGCCCGAGGAAGAATGTTAATTCTCCCATCATACTCATCTCAAACTTGCTTTTCATTAGCTTTTCGAAACGCTTACAAAGTAACTCATTAGTAGAACCAAAAATAATATCATCGACATATATTTGAACAAGTAAAGTATGCTCATTATATTTGGCAATAAAAAGAGTTGTATCAATTTTACCACGTTTGAATCCTTTTTCTAGTAAAAATTTAGAAAGAGTCTCATACCATGCTCTTGGAGCTTGCTTAAGTCCATACAAAGCTTTAAGGTTTGTAGACATGATTGAGAAATTTGGAGTCTTCAAATCCAGGCGGTTGGGCCACATACACGGTCTCTTGCAGTTCGCCGTTGAGGAATGCACTCTTTACGTCCATTTGATATAACTTGAAATGCTTGAAAGAGGCGTAGGCTAAGAAGATTCTGATAGCTTCCAATCTTGCAACTGGAGCAAAGGTTTCGTCATAATCAATTCCTTCTTCTTGCCTATATCCTTGTGCAACCAACCTTGCTTTATTCCTGGTGATGCTTCCATTCTCATCCATCTTATTCCTAAATACCCACTTAGTTCCTATTACTCCTTGATCCTGAGGTCTAGGCACCAAAGTCCAGACCTTGCATCTTTCAAATTGGTTGAGTTCTTCTTGCATAGCAACGACCCAACTGGAATCTTGGAGTGCTTCATCAATCTTCTTGGGTTCAACTTGAGATAAAAGTGAAGTATGCTCGTCATAATTCGATCTCCTTGTTTGAACACCGGAAAACAGATCACCAATCACATTTGTGAGGGTGGCTGACTTCACGAACCTCCGGGGTAAGTCCGGTTGGATCGAGGTTTCTTTGAAGATCTTCAATTGGAATATCGTTAGATCCTTCAGCGAAGTCATGGAAGGTAAGTTGACGAAGAGGTTCTATAAGCTGGATAGGGGAATTCTCAACTTCTTCTTCCCTTGGAGTTGCATCTGGAGTAGGAACTTTAGGTGCGGTTTCAAAGGTGCGGTTTGAGGGAATTTCAGTTGAGGATGCTGGATTTTGCGGTTGAGGTTCAGGTGCGGTTTGAGATGGTTCACCTGGTTCATTATGCTCAACAAAATCATCAGCAACATTTGGAGCCAACTGTGGCTCAAGGAGAGAATGCTCATCAAAAGTAACATGGACAGACTCAACTATTTTTAAACTAGTTTTATTGAAAACACGAAAAGCTTTTGAATGTTTAGCATACCCAACAAAAATACCTTCGTCGGCTTTAGCTCCGAATTTACCTCTATTTTCTCTTCCGTTGTAGAGGACAAAACATTTGCAGCCAAAGATCTTGAAGAATGTAATGTTGGGGGTTCTTCCTCGCCAAAGTTCATAGGGAGTCTTATTATAGGTTTTGTTGATGAGGGAGCGGTTCTGAGTGAAGCATGCGATATTGATTGCTTCAGCCCAAAAATACTGAGGTAGCTTTGCTTCATATATCATTGTCTTTCCAGCCTCAATCAACGTCCTATTCTTCCTTTGCACAACCCCATTTTGTTGTGGAACACCAGCGGTTGAGAAATTGTGATCAATCCCATGGTCATCACAATACTGAGCAACACCGTTGTTCTTAAATTCTGTTCCATTATCTGATCGAACACTAACGATGTCGTCTTCTTTTTGGGTTTGGAGCCGTCTAAAAAGTGCGGTGAGAATCTCATAGCAATCATCTTTGGAAATCATCATCTCAACCCACGTATATCTTGAGTAATCATCCACCACCACTAAGGTATATCTATTTCCTCCAATCTTTGGCGGTGGTTACGGGTCCAAACAAATCTATGTGAAGCGATTGTAAGCATCTTGAAGTTGAAGGAGCGGTCTTGCTGGTGAAAGACGACGCAGACTGCTTACCAAGTTGACATGCACTGCATTTCTCAGGATGGTGGTCATCCACTTTGGGTAAACCACGAACGAGGTTTTCCCTACCAATCTTTGCAAGATACCTGAAGTTCAAGTGGCTCTACCTCTTGTGCCATAGCCAACTATTTTCGCTCACATTCTTAGCTACAAAACAGAGATTAGTAATACTACATGCAGAATTTAGATCAATAATGTAAATATTACTCTTACGAATCCCTGTGAGTAGGGTGACGCCGGAAATGCTATCTTTGATAAAGCAATTTGATGACGTGAAGTTGCAAAGCATTCCTTTGTCGCAAAATTGAGAAATTGAAAGGAGGTTGTGCTTGAGTCCTTCAACAAGAGAAACCTTCTCAATGGTTAGGTTTCCTCTCCTTATAACACCATATCCAATGGTCTTGCCTTTGTTGTTGTCACCAAAGGTTACAGACGGACTACTTGCTTCAACGACATCTTCAAGTAATGATCTATCTCCGGTCATATGTCTTGAGCGACCCTTTGTCAAGATACCATTCATTATCCTTGGAGTGACCGGCCATGAAGCGAGAGGACCTGAAATGTAAACATTAAGAATGAGGTCCCCCTTTATTCCTTGGGTCTGAAGTTAGCAACTCTTTACGACCCACACCTCGCTTGACGAAGGAGGTTTACTCTTCTGGCATTGGATGTGAACCGCAAAAGGCATTCTGCGGCCTTGTGACCTAAACCATCACACACGAACATTTATAATAGCTACAAGCTTCATGAGGTTTTACTAACTCCTTACTCTTCTTAGGAGTTGCATGCGGTTTGGGACAAGGAAGCGGTTTGGGAGGAGCGGTTCCGGCCTAAGAGTCCCATTGAGATAAAGGGAACAGGCTTTGGTTTGACCACGTATTTCTGGGAACGCTATTCTGCTTTTGAAGGTAGGAGGAGCGGTCGAAGAAGATGCGCGGTCGGACACAGTTGGCAGCACCACCTTTTCCACCGGGAGCGGTTGGAGCGGTATGCGACCAATTCCATAAGCCATTTCCTCTTCGGTGCTTCCACTTGAATCCTTAGGTTTCAACACAGAATTCTTTCCATATTGCTTTCCTTTTGGGTAGACATAATTAATTGGTCGTCCTTTACCCTTTCCTTTAGCATGCTTCCCCTTAGGAATTTCTTTAGTTAGTTCCAAAATTTCCTCATCCTTTTCACTCGAGGATGCACACTTCTCCTCTTCCTCAGATCCAAAACCTAGGCCTTCCTTAATTCCAGGAGGAACTTGGGAGTCCATGATTTTATCCTTGGTGGATTGAGACTTGAGCCACGAATCAATAATCTTTTGGAGATCGTTGATTTGGGTTACCAAGTCATCATTCCGGAGTTGAAGTGCAGCAACCTTAGTTTCAAGGATGCGGTTCTGATCAGCAAGAGGAGTCATACTTCTGATTTGGTCCTTAAGATTTGAAATTTCGGACTTCATCACAGTTTTCTCCGTCTTGTACAGATTAAGTTCATCATGAGCTAAGCTTAAGGCTTTCTTAAGATTAGAGAATTAATGGATCACCATTTCAGCTTCCTTGAACATCCTTTCATGTTCCATGGGAGAAACCTCTTCCACCACCTTTTTTAAAATTTTCTTCTTTGGAATTGTTTTTGAAGGTGGAGCATTTGTAGGAGGAAAAATGGGACGTGAATACGAGCAATGTCCTATCTTAATGCTAGGAGTAAGTTTGATATTATCATCCAATTTAAAATTTGGAAGTTTTGTAGAAACCTCTTTTTCTTCCATATCTTGTGACTCGATTGACTCAGAATCTGACTCATCGGAAGCGTCTGCAATTAAGCAGAGATTAACCTCTTCGGTTTCATCATCACTTCCATCATCAGAATCTGTTTCAATCCAAGTAGCCAATTCCTTGGAATTCTCTTCCTCCTCAGCAACCATTCCCTTGCGACGAGAAAATTTCGCAGGAGAGGTTTTCTTTTTCATGTATTCATATTTAGGCTGTGGACACTCAGATGCGAAGTGACCAGGTTTTCTACAATTGTAGCAAACTAGATCACTCTTTTTCTTTGTATCTCCAGCCTTAGAAAACGTTGCAGGAGGTTTGCCTTTTGAAAATGATTTTGTGAAAGGTTTTGAGGATTTTCTAAATTTTTGGAATCTTTTCACAAACATGGCAAAATCATCATCATCCATCTCGATGAGTGATGAGGTTGATATGGAAGGATCAGCGGTTTGATTGGATGTAGATGGTTTCTCCTCATGTTCCACGACGGACATGGATAGCGATTTGGTTTTCCCTTCAATCTCTTCAATATGATTTAATTTTAATTCATAGACTCTAAGATTGGCGTACAAGTTACTTAACGACCAAGTACCCAAAACTTTGGAGTCTTCTAAAGAGGTAGCCTTATTTACCCATTTAGAACCTAAAGCGTATAGGAAAGTCATATTGATTTCCTTATCCGTTAAAGTTTTGCCAAGAGATCTACAAGCATTAACTACCTCAACATATCGGTCGTAGGTTTGACGCAAGGTTTCGTTGGATTTTCTGTTGAAGTTGTTGTATGATCTTTCAACAACATATAATTTGCTTTCCTTGCATTCGTCATCACCTTCGAGGTAGCTCTCAATGGCATCCCACATCTGCTTTGCGGTTTTGAGGTACATCACTTTCGTAGAGTTGATACGGGGAGGGTTCCGAAATGATGTGCCTAGCCTTCTTGTCCTGTGCAACTAATATCTTCTCTTCATCCGACCACTCTTCTTTTGGCTTTTTGACCTCTGGAATTGTTGCACTAGTGGTTGCATCTGTGTTGGCCTTCATTGGAACTAACGGGCCATTGATCACGCATTCCAATAGCATTTCATCGATGGTTTCCAAATGAATAAGCATTCGGCACTTCCAGATGTCGAAGTGGTCTTCGTCCAAGATTGGAGTGTGTGAATAGTTAACAGTAGTCATTGTCTTTGTATTTGCCATATCGAATCGGCACACAAGCTGTTAAGCTTGAAAAACAGTGGTTTTAAAATGTGTTGGCTCTGATACCACTTGTTGGTCCCAAAGGTGGCAACAAGGGTGAAAATACAGCTAGAGGAGGGGGTGAATAGCTGTTACAAATTTTTCGCCCTCTTTAAAAAAAATTAAACCTCTAAGCTTACAAGACCTCTTGCAGTGTGTAAGAAACTGCAAGTAGAGTTATAAAATGCACAGCGGAATATATAAGTTATAAAGCGGTTTTGGGAGAGGCGGTTTTGCAAAGCGGTTTGATAGTGAGGTTGTCAGAAGGTGCAGTTTGCAAAAAGTGAGGTTTTGACAATGTTAACTCCAAACACAATTTCACAATAAGGATAACTATATAAAGATCAAACAGAGACAGAGATAAATAATTAGCAAGCACAGAAAATATAAATGCAGTAAAGTATATGAACAAGCTATTTGGAGTGGTTCAATCGATAAACGATCTACGTCCACTACCAAGATGGTTAGTCTTGGATTTCTAAGAGAGATTTTATATTGAGTATTTGAGAGATTACAAAGTACAATAAAATCTTTTCTATGAAGAACAAATCCTAGACTATAACCAGTGTATCTCAAATGAATAAACTATGTGTTTAAACAAGTGAGGTGTGTGTGTGTTCAAGATCAAGGCTCTTTAAATCTGAGAGATGTAGAGCTCAATGATTCTTGAATGTGTTAAGGCTTGATTTCTGGGCTGGGGAATATTTCTTGAAGTATGAAGATGAAGATTCAAAGGACTAAGAATTTCTGGGCAGAGCTTCAACTTCTTATGAACACAGCAATTTCTCAATTTTTCAAGCAATCTTCAAATGGTGAAGATTAGGGGTATTTATACCCAAGCATCAAGAAACTAGCCGTTGGGTACAGCTGTTGTAAGGACAGTCCTTGATACAATCCCATTGGTCCACAACAGAGGGACGATATCTCACGCGAGACACGCCATCTCGCGGCGAGATATTGCTCCTGTGGACAATTCTGTCCTTTTCTCGTTATCTCGTATGCAGTTTAGTCCTAAACTAACGATGGTTAGTCAAAACTTAACGAAACATGACGAAATGGTGGATTTCTACTTCTTGACTCAAAGCGAGACTTAGAGTGGTATAAATATGATCCGATGTGCTCAGAATGGGGTGTCTACAGAGCCCCTCGGCGACAAGACTTATGGAAGAAGTCATGTCGTCGATAGAAAAGACATCATTCTGAACATCGGGATGGTCAGACCACACGACTTCCTACGTATCTCTATCAGAGAATCAGACCATGACGTAGTTCGACTCTAAAACACGAAAAGGCTGCTTTAGGTATTTTGAAAATCATTCTTGAAAATCAAGGAAATTTTGTTTTTTTTGAAAGATAAATTCATACTGAGGAATCAAATCAAGACCCAATTCTGAATATACCTGTCTGTCTGAAGATTCGCCTATCTGGGCATTGAACCTGCGGAAAATATGTTAGAAAACAAAGGCTTACCTTTCCGGTCCTTTGAGTCCTGTTGGTTTTGTGACGATTCGCCTTTCTAGGCTCTGAATCGGGCTTTTTGTTGTTGAGGTTGATGATTCACCTGTTTGGGCGTTGAATCGGGCTTTTGGTTCGACGATCCACCTATCTGGGCGTTGGACCGAGCCTTTTGATGATGATCCACCTGTCTGGGCGTCGGACCGAGCTTTTTGATGATGATCCACCTGTCTGGGCATTGGACTGGGCTTTTTGATGACGATCCACCTGTCTGGGCATCGGACCGAGCTTTTTCTGATGACGATCCACTTGTCTGGGCATTGGACCGGGCTTTTTCTGATGATGATCCACCTATCTGGGCGTTGGACCGAGCTTTTAATTTGATGATTCACCTTTCTGGGCTCTGAATCATGTGGATTGAGTTGATCTTTGGACCACTCGGTTTTCTGGCGATTGGTGCCGTACCGGGCGATCATGCGGGCGTCACATTCGGCTCGTTCCGTGACTTGCGGTGCCGGTTTTTCCACGTTTCCTTGATACTTTATCATTTCCAAGGGTAAATGTGTCAAAATTTTGAATTTTGACGTTGCGTAGACGCTTATTGTCGGGGACAATTTTGTCAAATTCCAGAAGGTATATCTCGCGCGAGATAAGGTATACCGCGCGGGACTTCCGCTGTCGGGGCAATATAACAGCAGCTCCTCTTTTGAATTTGAAAACATCCTTTTCAAAATTCCCTCCCTAGCTCAAGCCAAGGTCGTTTTTCTCTGCAATTTTTTCGTGGATTGCTTGGTGTTTCTTCCTTCCAATCAATTCTCAATCCCTCCTCCCTCCATAATCAATGGCTCAAGAAGGAAGAAATCCAATTTTGGGGAGTTATTTACTAGGGAAGGATTATCCCCGCGATGATCTCACCTTCGATAGGCACGCGCACATCTCCACCATCATTCGGGAAGGCTTGGTAAGAGTTTCTTTCTCAACTCTTGATTCTTGTATTGCATTGAGCTTGAACCCTTTTGAATCCCAAACTTCATCAATGGCTTTTTCTTTTTTTTTTTATGCTTAGAACTAGGTTCTTTCTTGCATGCTCTGATTTTGTGCGTTTCTTTGGCTGATTGTTATTGCATTGTGTGCATATGAGCCTCCTACACATCATGGATTGTAGTAGAGGTTGATTCGGATCATGAATGGCATCCTTGGGCAAGCTTTTCTTGTACGCACGCCAAGTGTTCGATGAAATGCCCCAATGAAAATTTTCTTCTATTTCATTGATTTCTTGACACAGAATGATTTCTAACATTGCCCTTTTTGTTTTTCCTCTGTTTTGCAGTCATATAGGCCAACGAAGAATTACCGAGGGAGCCCGAAAATGGCTAGAGCAGTGTGGGACAAGATCAAGGATCTTGATGGTGTTCGGGATAGGGTGACCCAAACGGGGCTATTGACTTTTGTTGACAATTTTCGGGGGATAAGACGGACTCCTCAAGTACTTCAGGCGATCCAGGAGAGGTGGTGGGATACTACCCACACCGTGCACTTGCCCTTCGGGGAAGCGACTATGACCCCGACTGATTTCCTTGCTATCACGGGGCTAGAGTTCATTGGCGATCCCCTACCGAAGACTATGGGTTATAAGCCCGCGAGCCCCACCGTGTGGAGGCAGCTGATCGGTTTCTCCCCTAACAAGGTTAAGGGGTTTGCTGCTGAGCTGACACCCCTCCGGCGTCAGATTGAGGATTATGCGCTCAAGCCGAATGCAGTCACTGATCAATTGGTGAGGGGTTCCCTCTGGTATATCCTTTCTGAGACCATCTTCACGAAACACTCCTCTATGGCTCGTCTTTCTCTGTTAGGTTTGTTGGTGAATTTGGATGAGGTGAGCGGATATGATTGGGGCTCAGCGGGGCTGGCCTTCTGCTACCACGCCATGGACGAGGCGTGTAGGCACACTAGGGATACCTTGTCGGGGTATTCTTATGCCTGGGAGGTATGATCTTGGTTCTGTTTCTGTTCTCTGTCTGTATACTTTATTTGTATTCCATACTGAATCCGTTTTGTTTCCTTTGCAGATATGGGGCTATACTGTCCTTGGGCTGTACAAGTTTGAGTTGGAGAGTTGGACCCCTTTGTTCCCAGACATCAGGAGGTGGAGCCACCCCAACTGGAGCGTTGATGAGGAGGAGGACCAGGAGTGGACCCTGACGGTCGCGGAGGCGCGGGCCATGCTGGATACTTTTGAGTATGAGAGGATGGGCCTTTATCCATGGACCCTGTTGGAGCCGGAGGTGCATCGTTCTTGGGATGCTATTGGGATGCAGAGGATGCTTGCATCTTTGGAGGGAGATACCATGTATCTTGGTGAGCGGGTCTTCCCACAGCATGACCGGGGTAGACTACCATATATGGTGCCGGCGTATCCGTCGAGGGCGATGTATCCCACCCACTCCATTCCAGAGGATGATTATGCTAGTCTTCTGATAGGCGATGTGGCGACGACTTGTGTTATCCCCGGGGTCTCTTACGCGGAGTTCCTGCCTCGGCTGATGGGTCCTCTCTTGGTGGGTGATAGGCGATCTCATGCTCGTGGCTCCGCCTCTGCTTCTGCCTCAGGTTCATCATCCCCTAGCACTTCTTCCAGTCTGCTGGGTCTCTACCTTTCGCCCCAGACTTCGGTCCTCTGAGCTATACATACATGATGGGGAGCATGCCAATGGTGGGCCATATCCCGACTCTGGATCATATTCCTGAGGGTTACCGCCTCCCGCCAGATGTCTCATCGGTATGTTTCTGTTGATATCATCTCTCATATTCGTCCATATAAGTAAATATGTCCGACTTCATCTGAGCATTTCTTTTCTTTTATTGTCAGGTCACTCTGTCTGCGGCCGATTATAACCGTGGAGCGACTAAGATGGCGTGACTGATGGCCCTGGTATCGGACCTGTCCGAGAGGCTATTCCATAAGGCTTCTTTGGCGGCCTCGACAGTGGCCTCGACGGTGACCCCTACTTGTGGAACCAAGAGGTCGAGGAGGGATGGTAGCCCCCGTGGTGGTGATGGCGGAGGTGCCGGCAGCTCGGGAGACTTGATGGCGTGATCCCCTCCCTTTATCTCCATTTGATTCCTGATGATCTGTATATATTGGCCGTGTGAGCCCAGACAATTTTTTTTTTCTTTTCTTTGGTACCTGTCAGGAACAAGTAGGTAGCACAAAACAATGGTTTTCTTAACCCCCTAATCCTAGGTCTAATCAGTTAGTTAATTAACTTTCTCGATTTTCCATGTTTTTGGAAATGGAATGGAATGGCCATCAAGGCCACAATTTTGAGCTTGATCTTGGTGTTGCACTACATATTATGAACTGTATGCGCAGGTTTTTTCGAGACTTGCTTCGTCAATTCGGGGCTAGATTGCTATTTGAGCAGAATTATTGCTATCTTTCCGTAGCGATATCTCGCGCGGGACAAGGTGTCTCGCACGAGACACGCTATCTAGACATAGTTCTCTTCCTTTTTCGAACAGGATTTTGTCAGTTTTCCCTATAAAAACACCCTGTAGTCCGGCCAGATAACTCATCCTAGCCTTTCAAACTCTAGAGATATTCTGTTAGGGTGAAACTCTTGGTTTATTTTCCAACCCTATGATCCATGGCTTCCAAGGAGATTGTCCTAACATCCATGATTGTCGATGATTTCTCTCTGTCGTCTGAAGTGATTGAATCTTTCAAGCAAGCATCAAGAGATTTTGTGAGGTCGTTTCGCAACCGATCTCGCAATAGGTTTATTGCAGAATTCGGATTTAGAATCCTTTTCACCTTGAAGAACCTCCAACAGGATTGGAATCTCTTGCAGGGTGCTGCTCAATTTTGGGATCCCTCTATTCATCTTTTCAATTTTTCTTTGAATGAGATGGTGCCTACTGTGGAGGAATTTGCCATTATCTTGGATATGCCTTTGACCGGTGAGATTGCTGTTCCTAAGTACCATAGGAATCATTCAGAGGCTTTGAATGAGTTGTTAGGGATCCCCCTCGATACTTGCTACGAGTTGGTTCATCGTAAGTGGATAGATTGTTCTTCTTTCCCTGAGCAATTCAGCGGAGACTCAGATGATGATGCCTTTCATGTCTATAAACGGAACTTTCTGGCTCTTTCTCTTTTCGGAGATGTTTTATTCAAGTGCAGGGATGGCTTGGTTGACTCCCAACTGGTGGAAATTGTTCTGCAGGCTAGGAAACGTTCTAGGAACATTATTCCGCTAATCTTGGGTGAAACCCTGCATGGTCTTGATCAGCTGCATAGGACCGGTGCCATGACTCAAGGGAGTCCTCTTTTGTTGACCATTTGGTTTAGGGAGCATCTCAAGCTGGTAGGTCCCCCGTTGGAATATTCCCCTTTCACCTATCATACGCGAAAATTGCTGATCAAGGATCTTTCAGCGGATGAATGGGCTGAGTTGATTGCGAAGACTGAAACTGCTGACATTCTTTGGTGTCCACCTTATTGGAGGTTGAACAAGTATGTTGCCAATACCAAGGGTTTTGACAGGGTTGTTCTTCCGGGTTTGCGAGATTCCCCATTTTATTTTCCCAAACGGGTGCTCCGTCAGTTTGGTCAGTCGCAGGACACTTATCTTTTTGAAGGGGCCTCTCGTGAGGTGTCCTATATTGGAGTAGAGTTTGCGCAGGCGCTAGCTCAAGCGTGGGGTGAAGGAAATAGTCGGGACCGCTGGTCGAACCTTCGGAGTTTTAATGCAAGCATCTTCTTGTCTGACAAGTATTTGGATTGGTTCCTTCATACTGTTGGTGTTATGCCCTAGGCCTATGATTGATAGACTTATGTGTTGACATTATTTATTATTATATGAGATGTTTATTATTTGATTATTATATGTTTTGTATATTTGTTTATAATAATCTCTGTCCCTAATTATTAAGAGAATAAATTAGTATAATTGTCAATGGATAATCATGTGATGATTATATGCATAAGAGATGCACATTGAAATTATGGGTACTTGTTAGAGAACAAGTGACTGGACATGACCCGCATGAGATTTATGTCATGGTCAAATGTCATACTTAAATCTCATACGGTTACTTCATTTATTTCCTAGACCTAAGACTATCATAACCTTACATATGATGAAAGTCATGTTTGATTTTAGTCAAACGATATCTTAACACGATATCTATAAAGGCTATCATTGGCATGATCGGATTCATGATGGGAAGGATGATAAGTCAAGAAGGAATTTGTCCATCGGAAGAGAGATGTTATGCTTGGGCCCCTCGATGAGTGATAATGATGAAAGTGTATGGCCGTACCCCAATATGATTGGAATTATCATTATACTCAAGAATCGAGAAAGCATTGAACAATAACAAGTTGACAAGGACCATGACTTGTGTTCAATATAACATCGTGAGACAAAAGGGATAAATGGAAGTACACCGTAGGAAACGTGAACTCTTACGTTGCATTATTTGGGTAGACATAATGGCTTGCTAGAGTCCGCTTATGTCTTATGAGGTTCGATATGATCGAACTCATTGCCAACATGATGTAATCCTATTGGGTCACACACAACTAGAATGAATTGGTTAAACCGGAGGAAGAATGATTGAGAGGCTCGAGCGGCTACATATGTCACGCGACATATCAAGCCAATGGCTTGATATACCGCGCGACATAATAGGCCAATACGCGTTTTTGACAAACTGTCTCTCCTAATTTGATTAGAAGAGGTATTTACACTATTGTAGTATAAATACAAGGGTTCTGTCAAACCTAAAAGCCTAGCCGAAATTTTAAAGCAAAATTCACAATCAAATTCTCTCAATATTCTTCAAGGTTTAGATCTAGCAATCAATAAGAAATTGTTCTTGGATTCATTCAAAGGTGTGGATACCAAAAGAGGGTCTTCGCTCGTTCATCGATCAAGGCCTAGAGTTCAAGAAAGTTGAAGAACGAAGTTTGTGATTCGATATCACATAATCAAATCGTTCGATAGCTCAAGACCGGAAAGCGTTTCAAGGTTGGTTTAATTCTATCTCATAGGTATTCAAATTAATTGTATAGAACGGATCCTAGGGCTTCTTGGGTTTTATGTTTTTAATGCTTAATTCCGCTAGCATGGACCCGTAAAACCCAACAGTGGTATCAAAGCCCCGTTCGTATGATTAAGTTTGAATTAACATGCTAGGTTTAAGATATAAATTGTTTATATGCTTATTGCATGTTTTGTATGTGATAGAATTTTAATTGTTTATGTGAAACAATGTGAAAATCGTTTTCAATTTATCTTTGAATTAAATCTGTAAAAAGGTGTTTTATGTGATTTAATTGGGCATGTCTGTATTGGTTCGAATGCGGAAATCTCAGTAACGTTTGCCTATGTCGTGTGACATATCGAGCCATGTGGAATTCGAGTTAAGCGGCTGTTACGTCGCGCGACATATTAAGCCTACGGGCCGATGTTGTCACGCGACATAACAAGCCAAAACCGGGCGTATCTGTTTGTTCAAATTTTACGCTATTCTATGATTGTGTTTACAATCGATATGTTGATATGAAAATCTGGATGTTATAAAATTGAGTTTATAAGTCCGCGATAGATTGATTCATTGATATACATGATTAATTGATTAAAATCTGATTTTAATAATTATTGCAATGTATATGAAAATCTGGATGTTATAAAATTGAGTTTATAAGTCCATGCTAGATTGATTCATTGTTTATGCATGCTTAATTAATTTAGATGTGTTTTATTAATTGTTGCGATGCATGAATTATTTGTTCTTAATTGTTAAGAATTATTAAATTAGATGTTTAGTTGAAACATGATATTTAGTTTCCTAATATGTTTAGATTTAGACATTGTAAATTTTGGATCTTATGATTGTTTATGGAAACAAGTCATAAATACGCGAAATTTAAAAGGAAGCGACTGTTTATAAAAGGTAAGGATTATGTTGCCTAATCGAGTTGATTTCTAATTATGCATGTCTAGGAGAGTTACGTCTAAGGAAGAGTTGGTACTTAAGAAGTCCTTGCGGCTCACCTATCTTCCCGGGAACTTACGGTGCATGATTTTGACTATCTTTACGATATGCTTATAATCTACCTTTAAAGAACCTTCATTTAACTTTTAAGTTCTTTATGCCAATTCATGATTAAAAACACTTGAGACCATTCGGATAGTTTTGGGTGGGCTTGCCATAGCAAGGTGCTTTGATTCTATTCGAATGCGAGCAAGATGAGGAAATGGTGGTTCCTATACGTTTTAAAGTGAATGAACTTAATTGGGTTATCAAAATGGTTTTGGACCCAAGGCATAAGATGAGATTAAAATATGCCTAGACATATGATGTCTTGAATTGATCTCATAAAAGATCTAAGAGTCATATATGTGATATGATTGATGTTTTCTACCTAATTAATTTAATTTTGAGCGGTTTGCCATAGCAAACTTGAAATTGAATTAAAGTTGGATCTTAGCCCATTAAATGTATATTATGCTTATTTGCATTTGAAGGTGTATAATTTAGTGGGAGCATTTATTTAAATGCACTATACTTCTCATATAATATGTTTACTTATATGTGTTCATATTTTATGTATATCTTTTTGTAGAATAAATGGCATCAAACAATAATCACTTTTCACTTTGCGATCCGTCCTTGAGAAGGAAAAGTTGGAAGAGAATGGTACAAACTATATGGATTGGATCCGTAGTTTGAGAATTGTTCTCAAACAAGAGGAGAAAGCATGCGTTCTCACCGAACCTATTCCACCCGAACCTCTTTGCCAATGCCGCTAGGGCAATAAGGGAACAATATACGAAGCACAAGCGTGACTCTAGATGTTAGTTGCCTTATGCTCTCCGCCATGTGCAAGAGTCTTCGAAGAATCTTGAGCACTTGGGGACAATCGACTTAAACAATCGGCCGATGGAAATGTTCCAAATTCAAGCTAGGCAAGAAAGGTACAACACAGTTGCATCCTTGACCTCATGCAAGATGAGTGAAGGACAAGCTGTTGGTCCCCATGCTCTCAAGTTAAAGGGCCACATTGAGCATCTTGAAAGGCTCGGCTTTCCAATTAGCCAAGAGTTGGCTACCGACATAATACTGAATTCATTACCTAAAAGTTTTAGTCATTTCATAATGCACTATAACATGGGTGGATTGAATAGAAACCTTTCCGAGTTAGTTCAAATGTTGACTACTGCGGAAACCAGTATTGTCGAGAAGAAGACCGATCAAGTGCTAATGGTTAACAAGGGGAAAGGGTTCAAGGGTAAAGGAAAAGCAAAGGTTGCTAATCCTAAGGCAAAGGTTGCCAAGCCCAAAGAGGCCTCCAAGCCTAAAGAGGCTAAGCCTAAGTCCCAAGAGGACGCAATCTGCTTCCATTGCAATGAGATTGGACATTGGAGGAGAAATTGCGCAAAATACAAGGTGTTGGTCCCAAAGGTGGCAACAAGGGTGAAAATACAGCTAGAGGGGGGGGTGAATAGCTGTTTAAAATTTTTCGCCCTCGTTTAAAGACTGAACCTCTTGCTTACAAAATCCTCTTGCAGTTGATTATAGACTGCAAGTGATAGTGTAAAATGCACAGCGGAATAATAGAGTGTAGAGCGGTTTTGAGAGGCGGTTTGTAAAATGCGGTTTTGGTGGTGCGGTTTTGGGAAGAGCAGTTTTACAAACACGTGTGATTTTGACTTTGTTAACTTCAAACACTATTTCACAATAATGGATAACTAAATAAAGATCAAACAGAGACAAAGATAAATAATTAGCAAGCACAGTAAATACAAATGCAGAAAGTAAGAACACGCTATTTGGAGTGGTTCAATCGATAAACGATCTACGTCCACTACCAAGATGGTTAGTCTTGGATTTCTAAGAGAGATTTTATATTAAGTATTGTGAGATTACAAAGTACAATAAAATCTTTTCTATGAAGAACAAATCCAAAACTATAACCAGTGTATCTCAAGTGTTTAATCTATGTGATTAGAACAAGTGAGGTGAGTGTGTGAGAACAAGATCAAGGCTCTTTAGATCTGTGAGATGTAGAGCACAATGATTCTTGAAAGTGTTAAGGCTTGATTTCTGGGCTAGGAATATTTCTTGAAGTATGAAGATGAAGATTCAAAAGGTTGAATAATTTCTGGGCAGAGCTTCAGCTTCAATGAACACAGCAATTTCTCAATTTTTCAAGCAATCTTCAAATGGTGAAGATTGGGGGTATTTATACCCAAGCATCAAGAAACTAGCCGTTGGATACAGCTGTTGAAGGACAGTACTTGATGCAATCCTATTGGTCCACAGCAACCACTTTTGTCCTTTGGTACATTTGCAGTAAAGCCGATCGAGGCTCATTGCAAGCAATGAGGTTAGGACACTGTCACCTTTTCAAGATCCTTGCGAGATCTTTTCGACATTGAATCACGTGACAAGATATGGTGGTTGACTTTTGATATTGCTGACGTGGATTCCAACGGATAAAAAGTTGTTCACTCCAAGTAGCCAATCATTGGATGCGGTTGGTGAGACGCGGTTAGGAAAGTGCGGTTTTGCTACACCAGGAGGTTGCAAGGATGCGGTCGCACATGAACTGCACAGGTGCGGTTCAAAGGCGGTTGCATGAGGTTGATTC
This sequence comes from Adenophora triphylla var. japonica, assembly GCA_022495995.1. Taxonomy (NCBI): domain Eukaryota; kingdom Viridiplantae; phylum Streptophyta; class Magnoliopsida; order Asterales; family Campanulaceae; genus Adenophora; species Adenophora triphylla. The sequence goes on along the minus strand of JAFEMH010000630.1, from coordinate 537,147 downwards.
AAGAAGCAAGTTCAAGACTTGAACTGCACTTGCGGTTTCCATGTGCGGTTCATAGTGCGGTTATGAATACTTCAGGAACTACAACCTTGCTTCCAATGAAACTTGTGCCAGTCTTCAAGCCTAAGATTAACCTATTCTATAAAATGGACTTAGCTAAAAAATTGAAGTCTAAGCTTCATTACATAGGGTCCTAAAGTCCTTAAAATAGACAAGAGGTTATGGTATCAATCAAATCTAATACAAAATAGGAGGGTTAAAACATGCATACCCAACAATCTCCCCCTATTTGATTGATGCCATTACCTACTATAACAAAAGCAAACATTGTACTTGGTAAGAACATGTCCATAAGAATTAACATGGTAATTCATGTCCCAAGTCAATGCACACACTTAGCTTAAGCTATAGATTTCTATACTTTCTAAAGGATGAAAACTTACAATGTGGAAAGTATAGAAATGCATTCAGTGCACTTAAGAAATTGTGAGTTTAAGTTCAAAGTGCGGTTTAAACTGAATGTTTAAACATCAATTCAAAATAGTGATTTTAAGTTAGAAAATTTTTGAATGAGTTTATAAATCATAAGAGGTTTCATTGTTCTACAAACAAGCAGTTTGATATGAACAAGGTTTTGGAACCAATGATGCATTTTTCATTACTACCAATGCGGTTACACTTACAATGGTAGAGAAGCAAAATACATAGGTTTCAAAAACAAAAGAAAGTTGGACAAAAAATTACATGGAGTGTGGTCCAACAAAACAAAAAAAAGAGTTCAGCAAAAAGGATAAAGGAATTACAAATGAGAAATCCTAATGCTGACGCGGTTGATGATGCGGTTGATGATGGCGCGGTTGATGTTGATGGCGTGCTTGCTCTCTTGGTTGATTGACTTCTTGCTGGGGTAGCTGCGGTTCAGAAGGTCTGAAGGCTGAGCTTTCACCTCTGATATTTCTTCTGAGGGCTCTTAGATCTTCAGCTTGTCTGGCAAGGGTAGTCTCAACAGTCCTTAGTGCGGTTACGTAATCAAAGAAGCAATGTTCCAACAAAGATCAACAGCATCTAGTGTTTCCATCAACACTTTCCTTGATCTGAGTAGTGAATCCTTCAATGCAGGCCTTCAAGGAATTGTAGAATGTGAAGATCTCATCCTGAATGGCTACTGTTTGAGTAGAGAGGGCATCTCTAAGTGGTTCTAGATCAACAGTTACATTCAGGTTGGACTTCAATTCCTTGATGGAGTTGTCTAGCTTGAGGTTGAAGCCTGCTTTGAGGTTCTCAAATCTGAAGGAAATGTCATTATCAAAATTCCTTACTTGCTCTTTGATACTGTCTCCCATTATGTTGAGATCAACATTTATTCTATCTTTAAGGGAGTCCAGTTCAGTAAGAATTTTCAGCTGCAAGTCATCTAGAGCGGTTTGGGAAGGAGCGGCTGAGGTAGAAGCTTGCTGCGGTTGGGTTTCTTGAAGGGTCTTCATGAAAGCTATCAGTGCAGAGTTGGTGGAGGTGACAAACTCCTTTGGAAAGATTTGTGAGCATTTCATGAAGTTGGGTTTTTGAAACAGCATCACCCATGGCACTAAGCACTCCTCGGGCAAGATCTTCTTTAAAGCCCTGAAAACATTCTGTAGCTGCGGTTTTAACAGCTTCAGCGGTTTGGATAGTGAAACTTCTCTCCCCCTTAATGGTATCAATCAAAAAGGTTTTAAGATTTGCCAATTCTAGGGCTTGAGCATCCACCTTGGCTAGAAGGATTTGGTTGGAAGCGGTTAGGGAAACATTGGAGGCCTCAAGAGCGGCATTTGAAGCGGTTAGCTTAATCATGTGGCCTTGGTTTAAGAGAAGTTGGCCTTGGATAAGATTAAGGGTTGAAAGAATTTGGGAGTAGTCTGAGGGTGCGGTTGTAGTTGAAGGAATTTGGGTGATTGAGGGAGGCGGTTGAGATTGTGTTGGAGGTGCGGTTTGGGAAATGGGTTGAAGGAGGGTTTGAAAAAGGCGGCTTGCAGGTACTGTATAAGGTGAAATTGTTGAGGGAGGAATTTGTTGTGTTTGGGGTAAAGGGATAGAAGCGGTTGGGATAGGTATGGAGGGGATTGGTGCGGTTGAGATAGGTGCGGTTGAGGGTGGAATGTTGGTGGTTGGAATTTCAGAAGTTATGGGATTGGAATTTGATGAAGAATTGGTATGAGAGGTATGGACAGAAACCGGAGGGGTTCTTTGCGGCTGAGGGGGTGCGGTTTCAGGAATGGGTGAGGTTTGATGAGGCGGAGTAGGAAGGCGGTCAGGAGTAGGGGATTTTTGGGGTGGTGAATTTGCAGGAGGAGTATTGATGCGGTTTGGGGAAGGAGTTCTGTCGCGGTTCAGGTTGGAGATTGAGATGGCTGGGGTGTGATGTGAGTAAGGTGGTGATTGGGCGCGGTTTGAATTTTGGATAGATGGGGAGCGGTTTGTTTTCTGAGGTGAGGGAGTTGGTGATTCTGATTGATAGGAAGAAGAATGAGATTTAGAAGGGGATTTGGATGGTGTATGGGAAGTGGAATGGGAAGAAGATTTAGAAGGAGATGGAGAAGGGGTAGGTTGATTTCTAACTCTTTTAAGAAACCGCTTGGGGCCTTTGGTTGGGGTCTTCTTTTGGGCTAAGTGTTTGACCCTCTTTGGTTTCTCCCCCTGAGCGGTTGCAGCTCTTTGAGGTTGTGGAGGAGAAAGCGGTTTTGGTGATAGAGATTTGGTTGGTGAGGAATGATGGGAGAGGATAGGAGATTGAGGTGGGGTTTGGGCAAGCGGTTTGGTTTGGGGCGGTTGAGAAGGTTGCGGTTGGGGAATAGGATCCTTGGTTTTTCCTGAGGCAGCACCCTTCTCAGCTTGCTTCTTCTTTATCTTCTCAATTTCAGCTTCATAGAATGCAGCCAATTCCTCATCAGTCATTTTGGCTAGCTCAGCCTGAGTCTCTTTTGCCTTCTTGGCCCTTGCAATCAATGGAGGAATTGTAGCATCCTCCTCTTCTTCTTCTTCTTCAACCACTTCATCCAGAAGGGTCATCTTCTCTTTCCCTTTCCTTGCCTTTTTCTGGCTTGGGCCTGCAGCAGCTGAGCCACGCGGTTGGGTTGGCGCGGTTGAAGTTGGCTTAAGAAGGGGTTCTGCAGGAGCTTTTCTTTTCCTTGATACCTTTTTGATAGCTTTGCCAATGGCTTTTGATGCGGTTGCTGGAGTCATCTCCACATAATGTTCCTTGGGTTGAAAGGTATCAGCATCATACAGAGCCTTGTAGTCTTCATTGCCAAAGGAGAATCTGAAGCTGTGACAAGCCTTGAGCCCAAGAGATTCTTCAACACCCCAATGATAGCAGATATCAGGAGTGGAAGTTCTCATATCTTCCAAGTGCTGGTAGTTTGCAAAAATGGCGGTTAGCAATCTACCAAAGGGTCTCCATCTGGCATGCACATCCTTGGTCTTCAATTGGTAGGCATCAATACTGCTGGCCAGCTCTTTCATCAAGATTTTGGGCCAATGGAGCTTCATTCCGTTGTATATGGCACAAAGCAATATCGCCATCGAGGCGAGGTGAAGTTGTTGTGGTTACTGTCTTCCCACATACGTACTTCCCTTACCAAGTAACACAAATGACTCATCATCTCTCCAAACTCTTTCCTAGCTATCTTCTTGTAGTTGCCAGTTAAAGAAGCCAGGGTTCCAGTAAGAGTTGAGCAGGTAGCATCCTGAACCTCTTGGGATACTTCAACTGGAGCACCAGACACATGGAAATCGAAGGTGCTTCTGATGTCCAAGTAATCAATTGAGACCTTGAACCCTTCAACAATTCCCACCAAGCTGGGTATCTTGGTTCCATCTGAAAGCTCGACTCCCTTGATCGCGGTTTCATAAAATTGTTCAATGAATAATGGGATGGTATAGGATTGGTTCTTGTTGAAGAGGGGAAGGATTCCAGAGGCTTGCATCTTTCTAATCATCTCTCTTCCCAGAGCATCGGACCGCAACTCAGGTTCATTGATTTCCCAACCTGGTAGAAAGTACTTGGTATTCTACAAAGAAAACACACAAGTTAGAATACTTTAGGAAAATCACAGTTCACAAGCGGTTGGGGCACACATGCGGTTGGCTTGATAGTGCGGTTTAGGAAATGCAAATTTCCAACCACAAGGAAACCGTGGAACACAGTAGGAAAACAAATAAGAAAAACACAAAAGTATATACTTAGTACGTGGCATTGTAATCCAAGGTTATCCCACACCGCAAGCGGTGCTTAGAGAGGAAGGTTATGGTGTCCAAATCTATATACTTAGTAAAACTTAAGTAATTTTCTAGCATGCGGTTTGAAAATGTATATGCGGTTTTCAAAGATGCGGTTAAGAAGTGAAAAGATATGCGGTTCAGGGATGCGGTTTTGAAACAAGAATTAAGCAATTATAAGTGCGGTTTCAAAACATAGCATGCGGTTTTGAATAAAGCGGTTCAAAGGCATGCGGTTCAAACAAGTAACAAAGTAAAATTTCAGAAATTTTCTAAGTATGGAAAAACAGGTTTGAAAATTAGGTCAAGCCAAAACATAAGAATTTTTCTGAAAAAGCATGATGAACAGTTACTTGAGTGCATGAAGAACACGAAGAACACCAAGAACAAGATTTTGAAAAAGTTAACCAAAATGAACAAATAACATGTCAAAATGATCACATTGAGCAGTAGATTCATAATATAACAATAAAAACATCTACTTTACTCGAATCACCTGTAAAATGAAGAAATCATAAAGTGGGTTTCGAAACTAAAGAAGTTTAAAATTCAAAATCAGTACCCAAAACATGTGTAGATCATGAAATAAAGCATATATTCTTAACCTAGGCAAGATTCCGAACATAACCCAACAAATTTCATGCAAAATGATTAAGAAATGAAGAACATATGAACAAAAGTTAGGTTATGGTGTTCGAAGCTTTTCTAGTTCATCAATGGCAGAAACAGTTCTATAGCATGTATGATTTGCAGAAGATAAAAGAGTTTAAAGTTCGAAACCATACCATATCTTCAATGGGTTTGGGTGCCATAGATGAAGAAAGACTTAGAATTTTATGAAGTTTTTGAAGAAAGGGTTTGGTGAGCTCGGCGTAAACGTACGGTGACAGAGAGAATGAAGACAAGAAAAGTTTGAAAAGGTGTATTGTGTCTTCTATATATAGAAAAGATTAGGGTTTGGCAGTTGAAAGGACACATTGGTTCACCAACTTAGTGAATCATTGCAAAAACAATCATCCTTTCAAATTCACACATCAACCAATGACGGCCGACATGAAGGCCATTTAATGCTAATGTTCCCTTTGCATTAAATGCTCTCAAAATTTAAATTTTCGTGGGAAAACATTTGCAAATAAACCCTTAAAAGAAAAAAAGAAAGGACTCGAAAAATAAATAAAAAGAATTTGAACAGCTTTTGTTTTTGTTTTTTTTTTTTTTTTTTTTTTTTTTTTTTTTTTTTTTTTTAACTATGAGTAAAGGTAAAGATAGAAAATACTCCATGTTGAAATGCGGTTGAGGTCCAAGCGTTGAGCCGCAAAGATGCGGTTTGAGTGAAGCGGTTGGGTCAGTGCGGTTGGACATCCTTGCGGTTTGATGCACGCGGTTTCAACATGGCCTTGAAACTATACTTAACACCCAATTTAGTTAATAAAAAGAATGGAATTTATTTAAGTTCAAGCATACCCATTTCTCCTCTAAGGAATGAAAACCTCTTGGAGTCAAGAGCCTTGGTGAGGATATCGCAATCCGTCAGTTCTGTTCCCACATACTCTAAAATGGATATTCCTCTTCTCCACATGGTCTTTGAGGAAATGATACTTGATATCAATATGCTTGGTCTTGGAATGCATGACAGGTTGTTGGAGACGAAATTGTTGAAGTGTTGTCACACATGATAGGGCAATTCCTTCATGGATTCCATAGTCCACCAACCGCCGCTTCATCCAAAGGATTTGACAAAGAACAACTACCAAGCAAAGAATATACTCAAATTTCCGTGGTTGACACCGAAACCGATGCTTGCTTGCCGGCCCAAGCAACTAGTCTATTTCCGAGGAAGTGACAAGTACCACTAGTGCTTTTCCCGTCAATAGTACAAGCCGCATAATCTCGCATCCGAATAACCTACAAGATCGAAGTTCGAATCTTTGGAATACCAAAGTCCAAGGTTAGTGGTTCCGTATAAATAGCGGATTATACGCTGATCGCAATAAGATGTGCTTCTCTAGGATCTCGCTGATAGCGAGCACATACACGTACACTAAACATGATATCGGCCTACTAGCGCTTAAGTAAAGTAATGAGCCGATCATACCTCGATATAAAGTTTGATCAACTTTCTTACCTTTGAGATCCTTATCTAGCTTATTGCCGGTGGCCATAGGAGTATCATATGCTTTAGCATTTTCTAATCCAAACTTCTTTATTAACTCCTTGGTGTATTTGGCTTGGCTAAGGAAAATACCTTCTTCGCATTGCTTGATTTGAAGCCCGAGGAAGAATGTTAATTCTCCCATCATGCTCATCTCAAACTTGCTTTTCATTAGCTTCTCGAAACGCTTACAAAGTAACTCATTAGTAGAACCAAAAATAATATCATCGACATAAATTTGAACAAGTAAAGTATGCTCATTATATTTGGCAATAAAAAGAGTTGTATCAATTTTACCGCGTTTAAATCCTTTTTCTAGTAAAAATTTAGAAAGAGTCTCATACCATGCCCTTGGAGCTTGCTTAAGTCCATACAAAGCTTTTTGGAGTTTGTAGACATGATTGGGAAATTTGGAGTCTTCAAATCCAGGAGGTTGGGCAACATACACGGTCTCTTGCGCTCGCCGTTGAGGAATGCACTCTTCAACATCCATTTGATATAACTTGAAATGCTTGAAAGAGGCGTAGGCTAAGAAGATTCTGATAGCTTCCAATCTTGCAACTGGAGCAAAGGTTTCATCATAATCAATTCCTTCTTCTTGCCTATATCCTTGTGCAACCAACCTTGCTTTATTCCTAGTGATGCTTCCATTCTCGTCCATCTTATTCCTAAATACCCACTTAGTTCCTATCACTCCTTGATCTTGAGGTCTAGGCACCAAAGTCCAGACCTTGCATCTTTCAAACTGGTTGAGTTCTTCTTGCATAGCAACGACCCAACTGGAATCTTGGAGTGCTTCATCAATCTTCTTGGGTTCAACTTGAGATAAAAGAGATGTATGCTCGTCATAATTTGATCTCCTTGTTTGAACACCGGAAAACAGATCACCAATCACATTTGTGAGGGGGTGACTGCTGACTTCACGAACCTCCGGGGGTAAGTCTGGTTGGACTGAGGTTTGCTGAAGATCTTCAATTGGAACATCGTTAGATCCTTCAGCGAAGTCATGAAAGGTAAGTTGACGAAGAGGTTCTATAAGTTGGATAGGGGAATTCTCAACTTCTTCTTCCCTTGCAGTTGCATCTGGAGAGGTTTCTTCAGGTGCGGTTTCAAAATTGCGGTTTTGGGGAATTTCAGTTGAGGGTGCTGGATTTTGCGGTTGAGGTTCAGGTGCGGTTTGAGGTTCACCTGGTTCATTATGCTCAACAAAATCATCAGCAACATTTGGAGCCAAATTTGGCTCAAGGAGAGAATGCTCATCGAAAGTAACATGGACAGACTCTACTATTTTTAAACTAGTTTTATTGAAAACACGAAAAGCTTTAGAATGTTTAGCATACCCAACAAAAATACCTTCATCGGCCTTGGCTCCGAATTTACCTCTATTTTCTCTTCCGTTGTAGAGGACAAAGCATTTGCAGCCAAAGATCTTGAAGAATGCAATGTTGGGGGTTCTTCCTCGCCAAAGCTCATAGGGAGTCTTATTATAGGTTTTGTTGATGAGGGAGCGGTTCTGAGTGAAGCATGCGGTATTGATTGCTTCACCCAAAAATACCGAGGTAGCTTCGCTTCGTATATCATTGTCTTTCCAAATTTCAATCAACGTCCTATTCTTCCTTTCCACAACCCCATTTTGTTGTGGAACACCACTGTGGAAAAATTGTGATCAATCCCACGGTCATCACAATACCGAGCAACACCGTTGTTCTTAAATTCTCGTTCCATTATCTCGATCGAACACTAACGATGTCATCTTCTTTTTGAGTTTGGAGCCGTCTAAAAAGTGCGGTGAGAATCTCATAGCAAGCCATCTTTGGAAATCATCATCTCAACCCACGTATATCTTGAATAATCATCCACCACCACTAAGGTATATCTATTTCCTCCAATGCCGGCAAAGTGGTCACGGGTCCAAACAAATCTATGTGAAGCGCTTGTAAGCATCTTGAAGTTGAAGGAGCGGTCTTGTCGGTGAAAGACGACGCTGATCGCTTACCAAGTTGACATGCACCGCATTTCTCGGGATGATGGTCAGCCACTTTGGGTAAACCACGAACGAGGTTTTCCCTACCAATCTTTGCAAGATACTTGAAGTTCAAGTGGCTCAACCTCTTGTGCCATAGCCAACTATTTTCGCTCACATTCTTAGCTACAAAACAGAGATTAGTAATACTACATGCGTAATTTAGATCAATAATGTAAATATTACTCTTACGAATCCCCGTGAGTAGGGTGACGCCGAAATGCTATCTTTGATAAAGCAATTTGATGACGTGAAGTTGCAAAGCATTCCTTTGTCGCAAAATTGAGAAATTGAAAGGAGGTTGTGCTTGAGTCCATCGACAAGAGAAACCTTCTCAATAGTTAGATTTCCTCTCCTTATAACACCATATCCAATGGGCTTGCCTTTGTTGTTGTCACCAAAGGTTACAGATGGACCACTTGCTTCAACGACATCTTCAAGTAATGATCTATCTCCAAATATATGTCTTGAAAGCACCCACCGTCAAGATACCATTCATTATCCTTGGAGTGACCAAACATGAAGCGTAGGACCCGAAATGTAAACATTAAGAACGAGGTCCCCTTTATTCCTTGGGTCCCGAAGTTAGCAACCCTTACGACCCACACCTGTTTGACCGAAGGAGGTTTGCTCTTCCCGGCATTGGATGTGAACCGCAAAAGGCATTCTCGCAGCCTTGTGACCTAAACCATCACACACGTAACATTTGTAATAGCTACAAGCTTCATGAGGTTTTACTAACTCCTTACTCTTCTTAGGAGTTGCATGCGGTTTTGGACAAGGAAGCGGTTTGGGAGGTGCGGTTCCAGCCTAACATTCCAGCTGATATGAAGGGAACAGCTTTGGTTTGACCACGTATTTTCTCGGGAACGCTATTCACTGCTTTTGAAGGCGAAGGAGCGGTCGAAGAAGAAGCGCGGTCAGACCCGGAGTTAGCGTAACCGCCTTTTCCACCGCAGGCGGTTGGAGCAGGATTCTACCAATTCCATAAGCCATTTCCTCTTCAGTGCTTCCACGTAATTCTTAGGTTTTAACACGTAATTCTTCCCATATTGCTTTCCTTGTAGGGTAGACATAATTTACTTGTCTTCCTTTACCCTTTCCTTTAGCATGCTTCCCTCGGGAATTTCTTTAGTTAGTTCCAAAATTTCCTCATCCTTTCACTCAAGGATGCACACTTCTCCTCTTCCTCGCATCCAAACCCTAGACCATCCTTAGTTCCAGGAGGAACTTGGAAGTCCAAGATTTTATCCTTGGTGGATTGAGACTTGAGCCATGAATCAATAATCTTTCGACGATCGTCGATTTGGGTTACCAAGTCATCATTCCCGAGTTGAAGTGCGGCAACCTTAGTTTCAAGGATGCGGTTTTGATCAAGAAGAGGAGTCATCTGTTTGATTTGGTCCTTAAGATTAGAAATTTCAGACCTCATCACAGCTTTTCTCCGTCTTGTATAGATTAAGTTCATCATGAGCTAAGCTTAAGGCTTTCTTAAGATTTGAGAATTGATGGATCACCATTTCGCCTTCCTTGAACATCTTTTCATGTTCCACGGGAGAAACCTCTTCCACCACCTTTTTCAAAATTTTCTTTGGAATAGCTTTTGAAGGTGGAGCAGCTTTTAGATGAGAAAATGGGACGTGAATACGAACAATTTCCTATCTTAACGCTAGGAGTAAGTTTAATATCATCATCCAATTTATAATTTGGAAGTTTTGCAAAAACCTCCTTTTCCTCCATATCATGCAACTCAAATGATTCGTAATCCGAGTCATCGTAAGCGTCTCGCAACTAAGCGCAGGTTAACCTCTTCGGTTTCACCGTCACTTCCATCCTCGTAACTGCTTTCAATCCAAGTTGCTAATTCCTTGGAATTCTCTTCCTCCTCAAGAACCATTCCCTTTCGATGAGAAAATTTCGAAGGAAAAGTTTTCTTTTTCATATATTCATATTTAGGTCGTGGACACTCGTGATGCAAAGTGGCCGTGTTTCCTACAGCTTGTAGCATACCAAGTCACTCTTCTTCTTTGTATCTGCAGCCTTAGAAAATGTTGCAGGAGGTTTGCCTTTTGAAAATGATTTTGTGAAAGGTTTTGAGGATTTTCTAAATTTTTGAAATCTTTTCACAAACATGGCAAAATCATCATCATCCATCTCGATGAGTGATGAGGTTGATATGGAAGGATCAGTGGTTTGATTGGATGTGGATGGTTTCTCTTCATGTTCCACTACGTACATAGAAAGCGATTTGGTTTTCCCTTCTATCTCTTCAATATGATTTAATTTAAGTTCATAGACTCTAAGATTGGCATACAAGTTACTTAGCGACCAAGTACCCAATACTTTGGAGTCTTCTAGAGAGGTAGCCTTATTTACCCATCTAGAACCTAAAGCAGATAGGAAAGTCATATTGATTTCCTTATCGGTTAAAGTTTTACCAAGAGATCTACAAGCGTTAACTACCTCAACATAGCGATCGTAGGTTTGACGCAAGGTTTCGTTGGGTTTTCTGTTGAAGTTGTTGTAGGATCTTTCAACAAAGGTATAATTTGTTTTCCTTGCACTCATCATCACCTTCGAGGTAGCTCTCTATGGCATCCCACATCTCGCTTTGCGGTTTTGAGGTACATCACTTTCTCGTAGAGTTGATACGGGGAGGGTTCCGTAAATGATGAACCTCGCCTTGCCGTCCAAGGCAACTATCCTTTTCTCTTCATCCGACCACTCATCTTTTGGCTTTTTGACCTGCGGAGTTTCGGCATTGGTGGTTGCATCGTGTTAGCCTTCATTGGAATTAGAGGGCCATTGATCACGCATTCCACCAAAGCATCTCATCTATGGTTTCCAAATGAATAAGCATTCGGCACTTCCGCATGTCAAAGTGGTCTTCGTCCAACATTGGAATGTGTGAATAGTTACCGTAGTCATTGTCTTTGAGGTTGCCATATCGAATCGGCACACAAGCCGTTAAGCTTGAAAACAAAGTGGTTTTAAAATGTGTTAGCTCGATACCACTTGTTGGTCCCAAAGGTGGCAACAAGGGTGAAAATACAACTAGAGGGGGCGAATAGCCGTTTAAAATTTTTCGCCCTCGTTTAAAGATCGAACCTCTTGCTTACAAAATCCTCTTGCAGCTTGATTATAGACTCGCAAGTGATAGTGTAAAATGCACAAATGGAATAATAGAGTGTAGAGCGGTTTTGAGAGGCGGTTTGTAAAATGCGGTTTTGGTGGTGCGGTTTTGGGAAGAGCAGTTTTACAAACACGTGTGATTTTGACTTTGTTAACTTCAAACACTATTTCACAATAATGGATAACTAAATAAAGATCAAACAGAGACAAAGATAAATAATTAGCAAGCACAAGAAATACAAATGCGTAAAGTAAGAACACGCTATTTGGAGTGGTTCAATCGATAAACGATCTACGTCCACTACCAAGATGGTTAGTCTTGGATTTCTAAGAGAGATTTTATATTAAGTATTGTGAGATTACAAAGTATAATAAAATCTTTTCTATGAAGAACAAATCCAAAACTATAACCGTATCTCAAGTGTTTAATCTATGTGATTAGAACAAGTGAGGTGAGTGTGTGAGAACAAGATCAAGGCTCTTTAGATCTGTGAGATGGAGAGCACAATGATTCTTGAAAGTGTTAAGGCTTGATTTCTGGGCTAGGAATATTTCTTGAAGTATGAAGATGAAGATTCAAAAGGTTGAATAATTTCGGCGTAGCTTCACTTCAATGAACACAAAGAATTTCTCAATTTTTCAAGCAATCTTCAAATGGTGAAGATTGGGGTATTTATACCCAAGCATCAAGAAACTAGCCGTTGGATACAAATGTTGAAGGACAAGCACTTGATGCAATCCTATTGGTCCACAAAGAACCACTTTTGTCCTTTGGTACAGTGCCGCAGTAAAGCCGATCGTGCTCCAAATGCAAGCAATGAGGTTAGGACACCTGTCACCTTTTCAAGATCCTTGCAGATCTTTTCTGACATTGAATCACGTGACAAGATATGGTGGTTGACTTTTGATATTGCTGACGTGGATTCCAACGGATAAAAAGTTGTTCACTCCAAGTAGCCAATCATTGGATGCGGTTGGTGAGACGCGGTTAGGAAAGTGCGGTTTTGCTACACCAGGAGGTTGCAAGGATGCGGTCGCACATGAACTGCACAGGTGCGGTTCAAAGGCGGTTGCATGAGGTTGATTCAAGAAGCAAGTTCAAGACTTGAACTGCACTTGCGGTTTCCATGTGCGGTTCATAGTGCGGTTATGAATACTTCAGGAACTACAACCTTGCTTCCAATGAAACTTGTGCCAGTCTTCAAGCCTAAGATTAACCTATTCTATAAAATGGACTTAGCTAAAAAATTGAAGTCTAAGCTTCATTACATAGGGTCCTAAAGTCCTTAAAATAGACAGGAGGTTATGGTATCAATCAAATCTAATACAAAATAGGAGGGTTAAAACATGCATACCCAACACAAGGAAGCACTGAAGAAGAGCAAAGGAGTTGCTTCAACTTCAGGTATCTTTGTTATAGATATATTCCTATCTACTTCTAGTTCTTGGGTATTGGATACCGGATGTGGAACTCACATTTGTTTAAATGTGCAGGTCTAAAGAAACGAGAAGGATGCTTAAGGAAGGTGAAGTGGACCTACGTGTGGGGAATGGAGCAAGAGTTGCTGCATTAGCCGTAGGAACTTATGAAGTTACTTTACCTAGTGGACTAATACTTGTTTTGAACAATTGTTATTACGTTCCAGCTTTAAGTAGGAATATTATTTCGATTTCATGTTTGGATAATGAAGGTTTTAATTTTCTTATATGTGATAAGAAATTTTCTATTTACAAGAGTGATATGCATTATTGTATTCTGTTTCATTCAATGGCCTTTATGTTCTTGATATTGAAAATCGTGATAATGATGTCTATAACATTAACAAGAAATCTAAACCCAATGATGTAAACCACACTTACTTATGGCATTGTCGTCTTGGCCATATAAACGAGAAACGCATTTCTAAACTCCACAAAGATGGATTTTTGGACTCACATGATTATGAATCATATGAGACATGCGAATCTTGTTTACTTGGCAAGATGACCAAGGACCCATTTACCAAAACCGGTGAAAGGGCGGGCGACTTATTAGGACTCATACATACCGATGTATGTGGGCCTATGAGTAGCGATGCTAGGGGAGGATTTAGGTACTTCATAACATTCACTGATGATTATAGTAGATTTGGATATGTTTATCTAATGAAACATAAGAGTGAATCGTATGAGATATTTCGAATATTTCAAAATGAGGTGCAAAATCAACTTGGCAAAACTATTAAGGTACTTCGATCCGATCGAGGTGGTGAATATTTGAGCCAAGAATTTGACAGTCATCTTAAGAGTTGTGGAATCGTTTCTGAACTCTCTCCACCCGGAACACCACAATGGAACGGTGTGTCTGAAAGGAGGAATAGAACTTTGTTGGACATGGTTCGTTCTATGATGAGTCAAGTTGAGCTTCCTTTATCCTTTTGGGGACATGCACTAGAAACTGCTGCTTTTACTATAAACAGAGTTCCTACCAAATCGGTTCAAAAGACCCCATATGAGATGTGGCATGGAAGAAAACCTAGTTTGTCTTTCATGAAGATTTGGGGTTGTGATGCATATGTCAAGAAGTTAACTTCTGACAAGCTAGCACCTAAATCTGATAAATGTGTTTTTGTGGGATATCCTAAGGAAACCAAAGGATACTATTTCTACAACCGAAACGAGAACAAAGTGTTTGTTGCTCGAAATGGTACTTTCTTAGAAAAGGAGTTTCTTCGCAAAGGAACCGTGGGAGTAAAATAGATCTCGAAGAAGTTCGAGAACCCGAAAACAACATTGAACCAATGGTAGAAACCGAACCAAGTTCACAAACCGTTGTGGAACCGGTTCAAGATGCACAAGTTCCTCGCCGAAGTGGTAGATCACGATCCGAACCCGAGAGATATGGATTTCTCGTTACGGAAAGTGATGAAGTGGAGTTAATCGAAAATGATGAACCCACTTGCTATCAAGAAGCGATGTCCGCTCCGGATTCGGAAAAATGGCAAGAAGCCATGAAGTCCGAATTACAATCCATGGCCGATAATCAAGTTTGGAACTTGATTGATCCACCCGAAGGTGTAAAAACCATAGGGTGCAAATGGGTCTTCAAGAAGAAGACCGACATGGATGGGAAGGTGCACACCTATAAGGCTAGGCTAGTAGCTAAGGGATATAGGCGAGATTCATGGCATAGACTATGATGAAACCTTTTCGCCCGTAGCTATGCTTAAGTCTATTAGAATTTTACTTGCCATAGCCGCATATTATGACTATGAGATATGGCAAATGGATGTCAAAACAGCTTTCCTTAATGGGAAGTTCCTTGAGGATGTATACATGATACAACCCGAAGGTTTTGTCCCCAAAAAATTCTAACAAGGTGTGTAAGTTGCGTAAATCTATTTATGGATTGAAGCAAGCTTCAAGGAGTTGGAATCTACGTTTTGATGAAGCAATCAAGGAATTTGGCTTTATCAAGAACGAAGATGAACCTTGTGTATACAAGAAAATTAGTGGGAGCGTAGCACTATTTTTAGTGTTGTATGTCGACGATATCTTACTCATTGGAAATGACGTTTCGCACTCTGCATCGTTAAGTCTTGGTTAGGAAAGTGTTTTTCAATGAAAGATATGGGCGAAGCCGCATATATCCTTGGTATCAAGATCTATAGAGATAGATCCAAGAGGATGATTGGTTTAAGTCAAAGTACTTACATTGACAAAGTCCTTAGAAGATTCCAAATGGAAAATTCTAAAAGAGGGAATTTGCCAATGTTGCATGGTATATCTCTTAGCAAGAATCAATGTCCAAAGACTAATGATGAGCGAAAGAGAATGAATGGTATTCCATATGCTTCGGCAATTGGGTCTATCATGTATGCTATGTTATGTACTAGACCCGATATCTCGTGTGCTCTAAGCATGACGAGTAGGTACCAATCGGATCCCTAGCGAACCACATTGGATAGCAAAGCCAAGAATATCCTTAAGTACTTACGAAGAACTAAGGATGTATTCTTGGTCTTTGGAGGAATGGAAGAAGATCTTGTAGTAAAAGGCTACAGATGCTAGCTTCCAAACCGACAAAGATGATTTCGTATCGCAGCCTGGATTTTTGTTTACGCTTAATGGAGGCACCGTGAGTTGGAAAAGTTCCAAGCAAAGTACCGTCGCCGATTCTACAACCGAAGCCGAGTACATAGCGGCATCCGATGCAGCCTAAGGAAGCGCTTTGGATCAAGAAGTTCATTAGTGATTTGGAAGTCGTTCCAAGCATCGTAGATCCTATTGAACTTTCTTTTTGTGATAACAATGGTGCCATTGCACAAGCAAAGGAACCAAGATCACACCAGATATCCAAACACATACTTCGACGTTTCCACATTATCCGTGAGATATGTGAAAGGGAAGACGTTAAGATATGCAAGAGTAGACATCGATGACAACGTGGCGGACCCACTAACTAAGGCTCTCTCGCAAGCTAAACATGATGGTCATGTTAGGTCCATGGGTAATCGATACATGGTAGATTGGGCCTAGTGCAAGTGGGAGACTGTTGGTGTTATGCCCTAGGCCTATGATTGATAGACTTATGTGTTGACATTATTTATTATTATATGAGATGTTTATTATTTGATTATTATATGTTTTGTATATTTGTTTATAATAATCTCCGTCCCTAATTATTAAGAGAATAAATTAGTATAATTGTCAATGGATAATCATGTGATGATTATATGCATAAGAGATGCACATTGAAATTATGGGTACTTGTTAGAGAACAAGTGATCGGACATGACCCGCATGAGATTTATGTCATGGTCAAATGTCATACTTAAATCTCATACGGTTACTTCATTTATTTCCTAGACCTAAGACTATCATAACCTTACATATGATGAAAGTCATGTTTGATTTTAGTCAAACGATATCTTAACACGATATCTATAAAGGCTATCATTGGCATGATCGGATTCATGATGGGAAGGATGATAAGTCAAGAAGGAATTTGTCCGTCGGAAGAGAGATGTTATGCTTGGGCCCCTCGATGAGTGATAATGATGAAAGTGTATGGCCGTACCCCAATATGATTGGAATTATCATTATACTCAAGAATCGAGAAAGCATTGAACAATAACAAGTTGACAAGGACCATGACTTGTGTTCAATATAACATCGTGAGACAAAAGGGATAAATGGAAGTACACCGTAGGAAACGTGAACTCTTACGTTGCATTATTTGGGTAGACATAATGGCTTGCTAGAGTCCGCTTATGTCTTATGAGGTTCGATATGATCGAACTCATTGCCAACATGATATAATCCTATTGGGTCACACACAACTAGAATGAATTGGTTAAACCGGAGGAAGAATGATTGAGAGGCTCGTAACCGGCTACATATGTCACGCGACATATCAAGCCACTGGCTTGATATACCGCGCGACATAATAGGCCAATACGCGTTTTTGACAGCTGTCTCTCCTAATTTGATTAGAAGAGGTATTTACACTATTGTAGTATAAATACAAGGGTTCTGTCAAACCTAAAAGCCTAGCCGAAATTTTAAAGCAAAATTCACAATCAAATTCTCTCAATATTCTTCAAGGTTTAGATCTAGCAATCAACAAGAAATTGTTCTTGGATTCATTCAAAGGTGTGGATACCAAAAGAGGGTCTTCGCTCGTTCATCGATCAAGGCCTAGAGTTCAAGAAAGTTGAAGAACGAAGTTTGTGATTCGATATCACATAATCAAATCGTTCGATAGCTCAAGACCGGAAAGCGTTTCAAGGTTGGTTTAATTCTATCTCATAGGTATTCAAATTAATTGTATAGAACGGATCCTAGGGCTTCTTGGGTTTTATGTTTTTAATGCTTAATTCCGCTGCGCATGGACCCGTAAAACCCAACACATACCGGTCACCCTAGTGCAGAGAAGATTGATGATCTGAGGCTTTCACTGCTGGGGGATTCTTTTGTAGCTAGCAGTATTTTGCAAAGGAGCGAGGCTCAATCTGATCCTGCTAACGTGCGAACCGATCCGACCCAGGATTTTCTTGACGGGGATTGGTATGAGAGGCGAGGCAAAGGGATGCCTGGAAAGATGCAAGCTTTAAATAGGCCCAATGTCTTCAAAAGGCTTTCGGAGTCTGTCTTTGACAGTCTCGAGGGATGCTCTGCTTCGAGGGGCTCAAAGTGCAAGAAGGATCGCGAAGACGGTGGTGACCATGTCCGCCGGCCTACCAAGTCAATGAAAGGCTAGATCTTAAGGAGTACCAAGAGATCGCTTCGATAGATCAATTGTTTTTATTTTATTAGTATTTTTTCAGGATTATTAGCTTAGCAAATTAGTCGTTGTGGTTAGGATTTCCCTTTTGTCATTAATAAAATGCATTCGATTAATAAAAGGACAAAAATAGATTTATTTATTTGATTAGACCGAACCCGAAGGCTGCCTACTTTCCTCTTTTACAGCGATTAAATAAGAGGCTCAGGTCTAACGTAGTTCATTTTAGAGAAAAAAGGACAAAATACGTTTTCATGCCGAGGGGTAATCTCGCGTGAGATAAGGCCCCCTTTTTTTTATGCACACCCTTTCTTTTGCCTAGACCGCCCCTTCGGGTTTTCAATCCAGCGGGCTTCTTTTCTTGTGCGAGCTCTAATTTTTGCCTAGGCCGTCCTTTTCGGGATTTTCAACCTAGCGAGCGATTTTTCTTTTTAGGAGGCCAAGTCACGCGAAGTATTTCTTGAGTTTGTCCATGTTGACCGGCTTCGGTAGTTGATCTCCGTCTAAGTCTACCAGCTGAAGGGCTCCCCCAGAGAATATCTTCTTCACAATGTAGGGTCCTATCCATCTTGATCCCCACTTGCCTAGCGGGTTGAAAGGTCCAGGACGATGCTCACGGAGAACCAAGTCACCTACCCTGATGTTCCTCGTCTTGACCTTTTTGTTGAAAGCTCTTGCCATTCTTCTTTGGTAAGCTTGAGTGTGTTCGGCTGCTTTCAACCTTCTTTCATCTAACAGGGCCAACTCTTCGTATCTGCTTTCTAGCCAGTTGACCTCGTTCACTTGGTTTTCTAGGAGAACCCTAAGTGATGGTATTTCCAATTCAATTGGTAAGACAGCTTCCATTCCGAATGTGTGGGCGTAGGGAGTCTCTCCTGTAGCTGTTCGGACTGAAGTGCGGTATCCCCATAGTACGAAAGGTAACTTGTCGGGCCAGTCTTTTCCAGTGACTGCCATTTTTCTGATGATGGTTTCGATTGTCTTGTTTGCGGCTTCAACTGCTCCGTTTGTTTGAGGCCTATAAGGAGATGACTTGTGCCTTGTGATTTTGTACTCGGTTAGGAGGCGATCGGTTTCTTTCTCGAAGTGCGACCCATTATCGGATATCATCTCTTACGGAACCCCATATCGGCAGATGATGTTGTGCTTGATGAATTCTGCGACCTTTCTGGCATTCAGAACTTTGTAGGAGGCGGCCTCGACCCATTTAGTGAAATAGTCGATGGCTACTAGGACGAAGCAGTATCCGTTAGCTCCTACGGGTGTGACCTTTCCAATCACGTCTATCCCCCATGTAGAGAACGGCCAAGGAGAAGTCATAGGGTACAGCAAGGAAGGCGGTGCGTGCTGAAGGTTGGCATGTATCTGACACTTGTGGCATTTCTTGACCATTTTGGTACAGTCGGCTTCCATGGTTAGCCAAAAGTACCCTTATCTGATGATCTTTTTGGCGAGCATGTTTTCGCTCATGTGGGTTCCACATATGCCTTGATGAACATGGTCCATTATTTCTTGGGCCTCTTCCTCGGTGGCACAAAGGAGGTTTCCTTGGGAATGTTTCTTGAATAGACGGCCAGCAGTGATGACGTAATTAGCGGCCAACCTCTTAAGGGCGATCTGAGTTTTTTGGTCCGTCCCAGGTGGGATGGTTCCATCTAGGATGAAATGCCAAATGTCATAGTACTAAGGTTTCTCTTTGGAGTTCCCAATAATGGCACATTCAGATAACCATTTGTCTTTGCAGTCATGAAGATCTATAACGGCGCAGTAGGCAGGAGTTGCACGCCGTGTTATTTTGAAGGGTTTGACTGCTTTTCCTTTAGGGATTTCGACCAAAGAAGCGAGTGTGGCTAATGCGTCCGCAAACCGATTTTTGTCTCTGGGGAGGTAGTGGAATGAGACATCTTGAAATTGTTGCGCCAACTCTTGGAGGTGGGCACTGTATCTTTGAAGGGTTGGATCTTGGACCCTCCACTTCTTCAATGTCTGATTGATGATCAATTGGGAGTCCCCAAATACCTCGAGTTCGGTCACGTTGCGTTCTAGGGCTGCCTCAAGCCCCGCTATGCAAGCTTCATATTCTGCGGTGTTGTTGGTGGCGTCAAAGTCAAGGCATATTGCCAGCGGAGTATAGATGTCGTTAGGGTCTACCAACAACATTCCGATGTCGAACCCTCTCTGGTTTGCCGTGTCATCGAAAAATAATTGCCACTTATTTTCTTCTTCTATACTCATGATGTCCTCATCAGGGAATCGCGGGTCTTCCCCCTTCGCTTCGTCACAAGGAAATTCGGCCAACTGATCTGCGAATACACTCCCCCTGACGGATTTCTGAGTGACGTAAGTGATATCATACCCCGCGAGCATGAAATACCATTTGGCCAGTCTCGAAGACAAATTTGATTTGTCTAGGATATATTTCAGTAGATCCATTTTTGCAATGAGACGAACTGGGAAGGCTTCCATATAGTGCTTTAGCCTTTGTGATACCCAAACGAGAGCGGCCCAGGACTTGTCGAGTGTGGAGTAGTTGATTTCGCTGCCTTGGAATCTGCGGCTGACAAAATAAATGGCATTCTCTGTGTGTGAGGCAGGATGGGTGGGGAAGTTAAGTAATGCTTAACTTCAAGGGCTTTGCCTTGTGCGGTGGAACCAGGATGGGTGGGGAAGTTAAGTAATGCTTAACTTCCTCGAATGCTTCTTGACATTCTTTGGTCCATTCTTGAGGTGCATTTTTCTTAAGTAGCTTGAAGATGGGGTCGCACATTGTAGTCAGTTGATTGATGAATCGACTGATATATTGAAGTCTGCCCATGAATCCCTTTACTTCTTTCTGTGTCTGGGTGGAGGCATGTCAATGATAGCCTTTATCTTGGCGAGGTCTGCCTCTATGCCACGCTCTGTGACCATGTACCCTAAGACTTTCCCTTTGACCACTCCGAATGAGCATTTGACGGGGTTGAGTCTCATCTTGTGCTGTCTCAGTCGATTGAAGAATTTCCTGAGATCTCTGAAGTGCTGACCATCTGTCCCTTTTGAGTGAACAATCATGTCGTCCACGTATACCTCTATTTCTTTGTGGATCATGTCATGGAACAGTGTAGTGACTGCCCTTTGGTAAGTAGCCCCTGCGTTCTTGAGACCAAACGGCATGACCGTGTAGCAGAACGTTCCCCAAGGTGTGGTGAATGCTGTTTTGTCCTGATCCTCCTCGGCCATGAGGATTTGATTGTACCCTGCGAAACCGTCGACGAATGAGCGGACTTCGTATGCGGCTGTGGCGTCGACCAACATGTCTATGTTTGGTAACGGGAAGTCATCTTTAGGGGACGCCTTGTTCAAGTCTCTGAAATCGACACAGACTCGTATCTTACCATTCAACTTGGCTACTTGTACCGTGTTTGCTAGCCATTCAGGATACTCGATCACTTTGATAAACCCTACCTTCAAGAGTTTCATGATTTCCTCTTTCACTTGCATTGACCATTCCGGCTTGATTCTGCGTAGTTTCTGTTTGACTGGCTTGGCGTTGGGTAGCAGCGGTATCTTGTGCTCTACAATTGACTGATTCAACCCAGCATATCTTTATAGGACCAAGCGAAGACGTCGACATATTCTCTGAGGAGCTGCGTCAAGGTTTCTCTGTCTTCCCCCTTGAAGAAGCTGCCGATCTTTGTTTCTCTGGGTCTTCTGTTGTCCCAAGATTAACCGTTTGCATTTCCTCGCCGTCAACAGGGCCATTCTTTCCACAACGACCTACTTTCTTAGCTTATTCTTTTAAGATTTTTTCATTTTCTTGATCTATCTTATCGTATGATTCATTATTAACGTGTTCGTTATATTGATTATTATTAGTTAATTCATCATTCACGATGTTAGCAATCTTAGGGTACTCGGAAAGATCAAAGTTTTCATTAAGGAAGTAAGGGAATACATGTTCAGCCACCACCTCGATTTCCTCTTGAGTGAGTTCATCGGAGGTGGAGCCTGCTTCTAATGTGAAAGTTACAGGGCCTATCTTCCTGCGGGGATGGGGAGTGCAACCAAGCTCTTTGATCATGAAGTCTTCATCAACAACTGGTCCTCCGGTGACATGCCAGTTTAGAATTGGCTCATCACATTTCTCTATTAGTCTTGTGTAATCAGTAGTTGGAGCGTCCCCCTTGGAGATTGCATGGATCTGGCTGTCTTCTAATCGACACAGGTCTTGGAACTGTCGCAGCATGTCTTCTCCCAACACAAAGTCCCATTCACTTTTCATTTCTGCCTTCATACCCCACAAATCATTAGGGATTAGTGGGACGGGTTCTGTTTCATCTGGAGAAGCATTGCAGTCGCTGAAGATTTCAAAGCCCGGTTGGCATTTTCCTTTATCATCAGTCCATAGTTCTGAAAAGATAAAGTAGGGAATACTTTCCCCTTCTCGAACGAAGTAGCCATTGAGTGGCTTTCGATATGGCTCGAGGTTGTAATTCTTGGCCTTTGGGTCATCGTAGCCTTTGTATGTGGTTCCTTCCCACTTGATTTGAGTGAAACCCCACTCTTCTTCATCATCCCCATCGTGGATGGAAGTGATGTATCCTAGGCCATGCTTTGTGTGAAGTGGGGGAACCGGTGGTGGTTCCGTTATCCCTTGTAAGTGCTTTCCGAGCCCCAAGCCAGGGAAGTATCCTTTTGCTAGCATCATTCTCCAGACAGGAAGGCTTCCAGAAAATCGAAGTGCCTTGGAGTAATCGTTTTCGTTGAAAGTTTCTATGACATTCACAGTGCTTTCCTTCTTGATCTCAAATAAGTAATCAGAATTGAAAAGGGAAATACTGACTAACTATTATTGAAAAGCAAACTTGATACTCTTGCCCACAAATGAAGTCTTTAGGTAAGTAGTACCCGACTAAACTAGATTAGACTACCAATTGTTTCTTTTGCAACTAAAAGTAAATAACTGAAAGGAAAAGAGACTCCTCATTTGTTTGAACTCATCCAAACTATTCCACCACTTGGGCAAATTCTGATGGCGTCATTGTCAATCAAGTCTTGGACTGCATTCTTCAGATTGAAACAATTATTGGTGTGGTGGCCATGGCATTGATGGTAATAGCAGTAGAGATGTGGAGCTCGACCTTCCCTCTTAGGTACGTATCCTTCTATTGGTTTCAACTTTCCATCGTTGTGAAGACTTCTGAAGAGATGACCGAGAGTGATATTTCCGATGTCGGAGAAAATCCTCCCCTTCCTCCGCTTGGCCATTTGATTGTGGAGGTCTCGAATATGGTTCTCGTAGTGTTGCACAAAGATGTTGTGGCGAGACTGATATTCTTCTTCCATTTGCTCTTTGAGGTCGCGGTAGAGAGTATTGAGGCAATACTTGACTCTTTCATCAATGTCATCTTCGATATGGGCTTCGAGGGTGCTGCACTTTTGGGTCATATCTTCGAGTTCACTTTTGACCTCTTCAAGTTCTTCAATCAACATCTTGGTCTTGTCGGCTTGGATGGATTCTTCCAAGTTGTGCCATGCATCGTTGTCCTCAATTTGCTGCAGGGCTTTGGCAAGTTGAGTTTTGATGTCACTTAGCTCCTCTTGTACAGATGATTGTCCACTGTCGGAGTCACTTTCCATTTTGCAGAAATCCCTAGCGACGCGAGTGGTAGGCAAATCAAAGGCTTCTCTCCAACCTCCCACATGTTCCATTTCAGCGACAAGGGCCTTGGTCAAATCTTGGAGAGTGTGTTGTTCAAGGTCCTTCTTGGTGACGACATGCAATTCAGTGGACATTGTGTTGGGAGTCTTGAAGTTGAGTAGCTTCGAAAAACTGACAGAAGAGATGCAGAGACGATATCAGGATCAAATCTAGCCCCAACGAGTCGGAAGCAGGCTTAAAATGGCTCAGGCTC
This sequence comes from Adenophora triphylla var. japonica, assembly GCA_022495995.1. Taxonomy (NCBI): domain Eukaryota; kingdom Viridiplantae; phylum Streptophyta; class Magnoliopsida; order Asterales; family Campanulaceae; genus Adenophora; species Adenophora triphylla. The sequence goes on along the minus strand of JAFEMH010000630.1, from coordinate 513,430 downwards.
AGTTTTAGCAAACAGATACATTATCTCGCGCGAGATATGTGGTCCCGCGCGAGATAATCACACGGAAAGTCGATTTTTATTAGACCTAAATTTTGGTCGGAACGGAAAATCCGTTTTGAGGGGTTTCTAAGGCCTTTATCAGAACCTAACGACTAAGCAATCAATCCGATTTTTGTAAAACAAAGCCATGTAAGATCGTTTTTCGAAGGATTATATGTATATGTATTTTTTTTCAAAGGGACATCCGAAAGGGTCATTCCGAAGGGACTTTTTCCGAAGGGACTTTTTCTGAAGGGACTTTTCTGAGTCCTTCTTTATTGTCAATTTTACATGGCTTTGTTTTTGTCAAAAACATGAGAAGATCACCGAGTCAAAACCGATCGGTCACGGAGTGATCCTAAAAAGTCAATCTACATGAGAATGTGGCGATGCAGGGCTGGAAGGCTAGGCTCCCCGCGATATGACAATCTAAGTGGATTGAATACGCGGAGTGGGATTGTCCAACTTCGGAGAGACCGGCGACTAGGTGGTTACCGTCATCCGTCCTTAGTGTGGGTCCCGGGTTAATCGGGGTATGTAGTGCAATGACAGATATATCATGAGTGCGCGTGTGTGATAGTCAATCTAGGTGATAGAGTAAAATAGAAAGTTTTTTTTTGAAAACTAAAAAGAAAACCAGATAGTGGCCGCACCAAGTGGTTGCCTACGTTTCTCCCAATTTAGGGAGACTCAAGCCGTCGTAGTTCCACGTAAAGAGAGAGAAAGAGAGATAAATAAATTAATTTACAACTCCCGAATCCCCAATGGACCGGACTTTAATTAAATAAAACCCAATCGCACGCAGTTTATAAATAATAATCAATTATTTAAATGAAATAAAGATCCGAGTTCTACATCTTAAGGGAGGCCTTAAGATGCGGGAACTCTGCAGACAATGAATTCTGGGATCCCCCTTGCATGTTCGGCTCTCGTCTTGGACTATGAGATGAACGGGAGAAACCAGAAAACAACCATATTGTCGTGGCGATATCTCGCACGAGATATGATATCTCGTGCGAGATATGCCTCATCTGAGAGTAGAAAATCAAATTTACAATTTTTTTGAAAACCTCTCTTTTAATTTTGATGCAAGTTTAAGCCTCTTAATTTTAAGTCCCCAGCGGAGTCGCCACTGTAGCGTTGTGAGAGGAATTTTATCTTTTGAGTCGCCACCTATATTATTCGTTTGGAAAACATAGAAAAACCATTTTGAAAGAGATTTGGGTTCGGGGCTTAGGTTATGGAATGGGTAGGTCAAGGAGCATCCATTCCACCCAATCCGGAGATTGGTCTTGCTAAAGAAAGAGAGGTTTTCAAAAAAAAGAAGAAGAAGATTTTAAATAATACAAATAAAAGATCCATTTAACGGGGTTAAACAGAATGTAGGATCGATTGCTTCGAGACCGTCTCCATGTCTTGGAGAGGATCTAGGCCGATCCTAGATTCTATGGACTTATACCACTCTAACAATCAATTAGAAAGGGATTTAGGGAGTTACCTTGCGTGAGGTATTTTGGGCAGAGTTTTGACTCAAGTTTAGAATCGAATCTCGACACGGACAGAGCTTCGCCTCGGTCCTTGACTTGGATCTTGGTGTTTGTTTATCAACAAGGTTGACAAACAAACTTTGAGGTGATTTTTAAGGTGATTTTGCAGGATTCTTTCAGGGAAAGAAACCAACAAAATATGTGTGTGTTGTGTAAATTCTGGACCTCTTGAACCTTGGAAGTCACCAAGTATTTATAGGGGTTGGAGAAGTGTTGAAGATGAGATCAAACACTTCAAGATGGTTCCAGACTCCAAATTCTATTGGTTGGCCGGATGGATGAAGTTTTATCCCGAAAAGAGGTTGAAATCGACGAGAAACTGCCTTCTGCATGCTGCAGAGGGACGATATCTCAAGCGAGACACGCCATCTCACGGCGAGATATTGCTCCTGTGGACAATTCTGTCCTTTCCTCGTTATCTCGTATGCAGTTTAGTCCTAAACTAATGATGGTTAGTCAAAACTTAACGAAACATGACGAAATGGTGGATTTCTACTTCTTGACTCAAAGCGAGACTTAAAGTGGTATAAATATGATCCGATGTGCTCAGAATGGGGTGTCTACACGCTCAAATTTTTGACGCGTAAGAATCATTAAAAGACATAGGCTTATCCTTTTCCTTTTGGGATGTCACTAATAGGAATGAACTTGGGGTTGGTTCCCCCACAGTGACGCTACAAGTCTTTTAACAGTTAGGTGGTCCTATTGAATCTAGTTCTTGGGATCTCCAGTCATCTAGATTGGGTTTTCCAATGTGTTTAACTTTTAAGAGGCTTAAGTCTAATTACCCTCGTCGATCTTTCAAATAACTCTCTATGGTTAACGGATTCGCTAAATTTTCCTTTTACTTAACATAGTCAATAGATATTGTACCAGTAGAGAGTAGTTGTCTAATGGTATTATGTCTTCGACGAATGTGTCTAGATTTACCATTATACATACCATTTTGTGCCCTTCCAATCATTGATTGGCTATCGCAATATATACATATTGGTGGCACGGGCTTTGTCCATATTGGAATATCTTCTATAAATTGGCGTAGCCATTCAGCTTCTTCACCACATTTATCTAATGCTATAGACTCAGATTCCATTGTGGATCTAGCTATAACCGTTTATTTAGAAGATTTTCATGATATAGCTGCTTCTACTAATGTGAATACAAATCCGCTCGTATACCTTGAGTCTTTTATATCAGATATCCAATTAGCATCTCTATATCCTTCAATTACCGCTGGATGTCTAGTATAGTGTAAAGCATAATCTCGAGTATATCTTAAGTACCTTAGTACTCTCATTATACCATTCTAATGTTCCGCTCCAGAATTACTTATATACCGACTCAGTTTGCTAACCGTGTAAGAAATGTCTGGTCTAGTACAACTCATCAAGTACATTAGACTTCCAATGATTCTCGAGTATTAAAATGAGAAACGGCGTCACCTCTATTCTTTGATAGATGTTGACTCATGTCTATTGGCCAAATAGATAATTCTAGCAATAGCTAAGTCACCCTTGCTGAATTTATCAAGAATCTTATCCACATAATGAGACTGACTTAAAGCAAGTCCATTGATATTCTTGAAATTTTCATGCCAAGGATTATGTTGGCTAACCCCATACCTTTCATGTCAAATTTTGAGTTCAACATGTCTTTAGTGGACTTTATCATTTTATCACAGCTTCCTATAATAAGCATGCCATCTACATAAAGACATAAAATGCATAGCCATTTTCCGTGTCTCTAACATAGATACATTTGTCACATTCCTTTATTTTAAATCCACTTTCCATCATGACTTGATAACACTTTTGATGCCATTTTTTAGGTGCTTGTTTCAAGCCATACAATGACTTTACTAATTTGCACACTTTATTTTCTTGCCCCGGCGCAAAAAATCCTTCGGGTTGTTCCATGTAAATTTCCTCTTCTAAGTCCCCATTTAGAAAAGCGGTTTTGATATCCATTTGATGTATTTCAAGATTCCGCAATGCATCTATTGTAAGTACAATTCTTATGGATGTTATTCTCGTAACCGGAGAATATGTATTAAAGTAATCAAGACCTTCCTTTTGCTTGTAACCTTTAATTACAAGTCTTGTCTTATACTTGTCAATTGTTCCATCCGTCTTCATTTTCCTTTTAAAAATCCACTTATATCCTAGTGGTTTGCTTCCCGGAGGAAGATCCACTAATTTTCAAGTGTGATTTTGTAAAATGGAATCAATCTCACTTTGGCCTCTTTCCACAAAGGTCCTTCCGAAGAGCTCACGGCCTCTTTATAACTTTGTGGTTCACCTTCAAGCATGTAAGTTAGAAAATCTGGGCCATATGATTTTTCTATCCTACCTCGTTTGTTACGTCGAGGTTCCACCTCTTCTTCATCATTTCCATCATGATGAGTTTCTTCTTCTACTTCTTCTTCTATTGAACCATGTGTCCGTTTAGATGAGCTTGCTCCATCTCTTTTACACGGAAACACATTCTCAAAGAAATAAGCATTTCTTGATTTCATTATAGTATTCTTGTGTATATCTTGAATTTTTGATTCATGAATAAGAAATCTATAAGCACTATTATTGTGAGCATACCCAATAAATATGCAACAATGAATTTATTTGTGCCCGCGTCATCAATTTTGTACTTGTATTCCAAGGACTCCCATAGTTCCTTTACAATTTTCTTAACACTATAAACATTATATAGTGTATCCGACAACCCATTTAGTACGTATTTTCGGCAAAGGAACTCCAAATGATTCCAAGCATCAAGAGCAGTAACTGCTTGCACGTCCGTCTCATTCTCACCCAACTGTGGCGGATCTTCCTTAAGAAACCTCGCCAAGTTCAAGGTGGTCAAATAGAAGAGCATATTTTGTTGTCACCATTTAAACTCTTGGCTAACAATTTTTTCCGGTTTCTCACCATGGTGAGTCGGAACAATTTGGACAACCACATTCCTTGAAGAATTGGTTTCCACATGAAGCGCTTCCTCCATACGAGGAGTCTCGAAATTGTTTACAATTGGTTCCCATGTTGTTTGATTCAGTAGCCATCTGAAACGAAATAGAAAATTTTAGTTCACTATTTTTGTTTTGGTAGAAAAAACAATAATGTAGAATCTTAACTTAGACAAGTGTGTGGATTAAATAACAAGGAGGAGACTAAGGAATTCGATTAAAGGGATCAAAGATATGAAAGTAAAAAATGACACCAAGATTTGTTAACGAGGAAAACCTTAGAGATAATAACCTCTTTGGAAAAAACCCCGGGAGTTAGGTCTCCAACCTTAAAAGTTTCACTATGATAATCGAGGTTACAACTTCGGAAGATGATGGAGAGGATTACAAATGATGTGTGTGTAGTGTGTGTAAAGGAACGTGTCTTTTTCCGTCTCCATCTCCCCTTAAATAAGAACAACTATGAACAGGTAGGAAGTAGTTCCTATAATCTCGGCTTCCAAGCTTATCTTCCCAACGTCCACAAGACCAAGTCTTCTTTGCCGTTGAAGAGAGTTTGAAAGTGCTTGGAAATATCCCGTGTTTATCTCTCTTATTTACTGTAAAATTATAATAAAGATATTAAAAGAAAACAAATAAGTAAATATTAAATAATACTTACAGTGGAATAACATCTTGACATGCAGGAGCAACTGAAGATGTCACCATGCCGAAAAATACCCACAACAATTTGTCCCCAAAAATATTTGACTATCTTGGCAACTGAAGAGGCAAATGTTTTTTCAATAAATACTCAACTGCCAGCTTGCATGATTAGACGGGTAGAGTGATACGTGGAGGTAATGGACGGTTGGGGAGTAAACTTAGGGAAAAGTGATATTTTGGAATCAGAGCTCTTTTTAATTTAAATAACTGCTTGGATGGTTCATAGTAAGCTTCTCAAACCTTCCATTTTGCTCCTCCCTGCTACGGCATTCACCTGTAAGGTAATATTCTCCGCTCTCTCTTCCCTTCCCTGACTCCATTGATTTCGCGTCTTTGCTTGTTTGCCATTATGGGTAGGACTAGGTGGAGTTCAACCAAAACTAAGAGTGCGCCACCTCCACAGGCTCCCATAGAAATTGATTTCGAAGATTTCTCGTGTGAAAATCTCCTTGCTAAACCAGATGAGGAGACGTGTATTTTTAGTGATGCCTAAATCGAGTCACTAAAACAACAATGCTATTTCCCTAAAGGTGCTATCTTTCATCCTTTTCTATAAATCTTAGGTCCGATTTGGTTTCCAACAAATGGATTTGTTTTCTTGAGTACCCCTTTCTTCTAGGGTTTAGCTATCCCTTCCCTTCGTTGGTTTCTGAATTTTTTCAAAAGACTCATCTTGCTTATCCTCAACTGATGCCTATGGCTTGGAGAGTCTTTGCCTTTGTTATCAAAGTGAACAGGGAGAATGGTTTAGACCTAGGTCTCCAAGAGATAGCCTATTCGTATGATCTTCAACCTTTTGGCTCAAAAAGATATCTTTTTAAGAAGAGATCAGGTAGGAATTCCCTAATGAGCACCACATCTTCGAGTGATAGGGGATGGCAAATAGGTTTTTCTTTGTTGATAGGGCATCCATTGAAGGAGGGAATGAGGTACCAAGCGAGTGGAGCAAGGGAGGTACTTTAATTCCTAACTTTGTGATTTTCTGTTCTTGAGACAAACTGAAATCGTAATTGCTCTTACCTTTTTTTAGATATTGATTGGGGAGAATTATTCCCACCGGCAGAAGACACCTTGGCAAAAATTGATGAATTCTTCAAACATCCCTTGGACAAGAGATCTCCTAGGGGACTGTTGGAATCACCTCTGGTTGTTCAGGAAGATCAAAAAGCATCAACCTCCATCATTATGTCTACAGGTATGCATGTTGTCTTTTTATTTTATTTCATCAATCTGATGCATTATACTTCTTGACATTTTTCATACGTTGATACAGTTTCCAAACCAGTTGTCTCAGGATCAGACTTTGATCTAGATGACATTGATGCCATGTTTGGAGACATCCCCTTAAGGTAGAGATGAAACCACCACCGGCTCCTAAGAAGATTCCTGTCTTGGATGAGAGCGCTGGAATTGGATCTAGGGTTAAGAAGAGGAAGGCAATACAAGAAGAAGTGATTGAGGCTGTTGATGTATTTGGAGGACTGCCTATGGAGGAGTTTAAGAAGAAATGTATGAGTTTCGCAGCTGGGGTAAGATGTTACTAACCAACCTTTGAACATTCTTAAGTTTTCATAACATCATTTGATACTAATTTATTTATGTCACAGGCTATGGGGTATGTGGAAGATTTGACAAAGGAACATGAGGTTTTTAAGAAAAAGTCCAAATCAGAGGCGGCATTGGCAAAGAAGGAAAAGATTTTGTTGGAAAACAAAGTGAAGGCACATGAAAAAGCTTTGGGAGAACAGGCCAAGATGTTGGAGGAGCAGGAGAAGACTGTGAAGGATTTATTGGATAGTTTAGCAAAAAGTGAGGAGGATCACCTTAAGGAGATTGCTGAAGTAAAAGGTTCTTGCAAATTGGTTGCTGCTAAAACTGTTTCTCAGTGTAGAATCAAGATGAAAAAGGAGTTTCAGGAAGGAAAGGCTCAGAATTGGGATATCAACAAGGAATATGCCCATTTCTCCAAGCTGATAGGTGAACCAGTAGATGAGGGTGAGGTGTCATCAAGCCCACATGAGGCAGTTGTAAAGGAAGCAGCAGAGGTTGGAGAAGTTACTCCTAAAGCAACACCTGAGGCGGATGCCATCTGAAAAAGGTAAAACAAGTTTGTTTTGTTTTTTTGCTGGTATTACTGGGGTGGAATCCCAAAGACAATTTTAATTTTGTTGGTTATGTAATAGGTCCATAAGGACCAAAGACAATTTCTTTTATGTGTTGGGTTGGTCCAACACTTTTGCATTTCAGCTTTGGCATTTTGGATGTTGGATTATTGTCTTAACTTTTAGGGATGTTCTTATGGTAGCTTTAGAAAAATTATGGTTTGGTAATTTTCAAGCATGTCAAGGCTTGTTTCATTTTTGATGAAATTTTCTTTGGATGGTCATATGTTATGCTCGTAAGGTGACATGATAGTATGTCAAAACAACAGATACTTAAGATGACACGTACATGTCATAACCACAAGAATAAAACATGAGATCAATCATTTAACTGAGTGGGAATGGGTAAGCTATATGAGTTTACCCATATAGGCCCACCCCACACCCCAATTAAAGAGATAACTTGCGCTCCAGGCGAAGGTGTGGTAACCTAACATCTTAAGAAAGAAGTAATTAACTCTTTAAACCTTAGAAGGGATTGTGTACCTTTACTTGAGAAGAGATGGCCAGTCTCTGATGGAGGAGAATTCGTTGTCCTTTTGACTTTGAGTACTTTCGACATGTCCCCATTCCCGTATGTCAACATCTCGCAACACAGAGACACGTTAGAGATGGACGCCAACCATGTTGACGCCCCTCCACAAATTATGTTAGTGACATCTTAATTTGCAGTAAAATGGAAAACAGTAAATAGGGAAATGAAAGGTTACATGATAAATAAAGGATTATCCATACCTGGGATGAGGTGAGTTTAAGGGAGGCATTGTCTAGATGTAATACCTTTTAAGGTGAATGGCGTTCCAACTCCGTGGGATCATTTGGCCATCCAAAGTTGACAGGCGATACGCTCCTTTCCCGGCCTGTGCATCAATTAGGTAGGGTCCTTCCCACTTTGGGGCGAGCTTGCCTGCATTGAGTTCCTTTGTATTTTGGAATGCCTTTCGTAGGACCAAGTCTCCTACTTGAAACCTTCTTACCCTTACATTTTTGTTGTAAGACCTGGCTACCCTTTGTTGATATGCTGCCATTCGAACTTTGGCCATGTCCCTTAGCTCATCTACGGTATCCAAGTCATGTGTCAAGATGTCCTTATTATGCTCAGATGTCGTCAAGCTGTATCTGGCTGTAGGTATAAGAACTTCTGCTGGAATGACTAATTCTGTTCCAAACACCAGTGAATAGGGGGTCTGACCAGTAGCATTCTTAGATGTCATTCTGTCAGCCCATAAAACCATTGGTAACTCTTCTGCCCATCATCCTTTCTTCTGGTTCAGTCTCTTTTTTAAGTTGCTTATGATTATCTTGTTGCTGGATTCTGCCTGTCCATTGGCTTGAGGGTGAACAGGTGAAGATGTCACCATCTTGACTCCCCAACTCTTCAAGAAATCTTGGGTTTTCCTACTAATGAACTGGGAGCCGTTATCACAAATTATCTCTGAAGGTATCCCAAATCTGCTGAATATATTTCTTTTGATGAAAGAGATAACTTCTCTATCACGGACTTGCACGTATGCCTCAGCTTCTACCCATTTAGAAAAATAGTCTGTCATGGCTAGTAGAAATACTCTTCCTCCTGGGGCCCTGGGTAATTTTCCAATGATGTCCATTCCCTAAACCATAAACGGCCATGGTGACAAGATAGGATGCAGCAGTTCAGCTGGTTGATGTAGGATGTCACCATGTCACTGACAGGAGTCACACTTCTTTGCATATTCTGCAGCGTCTCTTCGCATTGTAGGCCAAAAATATCCCATTATTAGAGCCTTGGTATACAGACTTCTGCCCCCAGTATGATTTCCACACTGTCCTTCATGCAGCTCCTTTAGAACCTGGTGGGCTCGATCTGTTTCTAGACATCTTAAGTAGTGACCTGCAGCAGATTTTCTAAACAAAAGGTTATCAATGAGTATATATTTAGATAATCTTACCCTGAAGGCTCTAGCATTTTTCTCCTCGGCTGGGATCGTATCATGTAAGAGATACTTGATAATAGGATCTGTCCAGGAAGTTACTGCTGGAGGGGCAGAGATGTCGATATCTAGAACAAACAGCTCAAGACGATCAATTGCTGGGATGTCAACATGCACAATTGGGATACTTGTCTGTGAAATGCTTTTGAAGGCTGAACCTAAGTTTGCCAGAGTATCTGCTTGAGAATTTTCCTCACGTGGAATCTACTCCAAAGTAAATGTTTTGAATTTGGTCGCCAGAATTTTAACAATTTCCAAATATGTCGTCATCTTTGCATTTTTTGCTATGTAGGATCCGTTGTAATGGTTAAAAATTAGCAAAGAATCCATAAACACCTGGATGTGATTGACATCTAGGTCCTGGGCCACTGCTAAACCTGCAATTAATGCCTCATATTCTGCTTCATTATTAGTGGCTTTGAAACTGCAACTGATGGATTGTGGTATTATGTTCCCTTGTGGCAATTTTAGTACAACTCCAAGACCTGTACCTCTCATGTTGGAAGCACCATCTGTGTAGAGCGTCCATATTTTTAGGATGTCATCATCTTGAAGTTGCTGAACCTCCAATTCCACTTCTTGTTGCATGGTTGGACTAAAGTCAGCCACAAAATCAGCTAGAGCTTGAGATTTTATTGTTGTTCTGGGTTCATATTTGATATCATAAGTGCTCAATTGTACAGACCATTTAGCCATTCGATCTGACATCTCTGGTTTTCTCATAACATTCTTAATAGGATAGTTAGTACGCACAATTATAGTATGTGTTTCAAAATAGTGTCTTAATTTAATAGAAGCAGTTATCAAAGCTAAAATTAACTTCTGTAAATGAGAGTACCTGGTCTCCGCATCTAAAAGTGTCTTACTTATATAGTAGATGGGTTGCTAACTACCATCTCGTTCTGTCACTAAGACTGCACTTACAGCGCTTTCTGATACTGCTAGGTAGATGTAAAGATGTTCGCCCTCCTGAGGTTTGGCCAATAATGGAGGTGTCGACAGGTAACTTTTGAGCTCCTGAAAGGCTTGTTCATGCTGATCTTCCCACTGGAACTTCTTGTTTTTTCTTAGGATGTCATAGAAAGGCTTGCATCGATCAGAAGACTTTGAAATGAATCTGGTGAGTGCAGCAATCTTCCCTGTCAATCTCTGAACGTCTTTGATAGATTGAGGTGACGACAAGTTGATAATGGCACGGATCTGTTCTGGGGCAGCTTCAATTCCTCTTTTAGTTACCATATAACCTAAAAACTTTCCTGCCTTCATACCAAAATTGCACTTTGCTGGATTAAGTTTCATATTGAAACAATCCAAGATGTCGAAGGCTTGAGATAGGTGATTTATGTGATCTCCAGCTTTCTTTGATTTTACTACCATGTCGTCGATATATACCTCCATTGTGTCCCCAATCTGGTCTTTGAACATTTTGTTGACAAGCCTTTGATATGTTGCACCTGCATTTTTTAGTCCAAAAGGCATAGCAATATAACAATAGATACCTGTTGGTGTTATGAAGGCGGTGTCCTCCTGATCAGATGGCTCCATCTGGATTTGTTGGAAACCTGAGGATGTGTCCATGAAGGTGAGGAGCTCGTGTCCAGAGGTGGCATCAACCAACGAATCTATGTGAGGCAAAGGGAAAGGATCTTTGGGACAAGCTTTGTTCAAGTCGGTAAAGTCAACACAAACTCGCCATTTCCCATTCTTTTTCTCAACCACAACCATGTTCGCTAACCATCTTGGATAATCTACCTCTCGGATCATGTGGGCTTTGAGTAAACGCTCCACTTCTTCCTTGATTACCTGGTTCCTCATTTTTGCAAACTTCCTACGCTTCTGGTGTACTGGCTTGAAACTAGGATCAATGTTGAGTTTGTGGGTGATGACATCTTTGCTGATGCCGGTCATGTCATCATGTTTCCAAGCAAATCTCTTTGTTCTGCTCGTTAACAGGTCCACAAGCTTTTCTTCTATATCTGGTGGGATGTCACTGCTAATAAGTACCTTGATGTCTGGATTGGAAGGATCTAGTAATACTTCTTTCACATCATTCTCCCTAGCCTCCAGGACTTCACGTACTTTCTTCTGTAATTACTATGCTTGTTTGGGAGATGTCGACGCCTTCATTGAAGTCTTATAACACTCCTTGGCCACCTACTGATCACTGTATATTTTTATGACACCCCAGGGTGTTGGGAACTTCACACATTGATGGTAAGTGGATGGTACAACCTTCATCCCATGAATCCACGGTCTTCTAAGGATGACATTGCAGGATGCTGCACAATCAATTACACAGAACCGCTCCATAGTGTTGAGACCTTTTGTGTAGATTGGAAGCTTTATTTCCCCCACTGTTTCTTTGACTTCGCCATTGAAGCCTACCAATACTGAGGACTTTTTGACAATCTCCGATTCTGGGATGTTCATCTCCTTGAGGGTGCTCAACATGATGAGATTGACAGAGCTTCCCCCATCAACCAGGATACACCTGATGGTACAATTGGCAATCTGTAAGGAAATTACCAGGCCATCATGATGGGGTTCCAGCAAATTATCTCGATCACTCTCATCAAAGGTGATGGGATCCTGGCAAGGTGTCGACATCTTGGGTTGTCTTTCTGGTTTATCCTCCTTCGACTCCTTTGCATGTCGCTTCGTGGCAGAATAGGAAGTGCCACAAATTTCTGACCCTCCACTAATGAAATTGATCACCTTCAGTGATACTAGAGGAGAGACTGGTCTTTCAACTTCATGTGGAGCTTGAGCTTCTGCACCTTCTGCCTTCTTCTTTCTGGATCCCAGCAACTCCTTGAGATGTCCCTTTGAGAGCAAGTAACTGATCTCCTTTCTCAGTACGATGCAATCTTCAGTAACATGCCCAAAGTCTTCGTGGTAAGCACACCATTTTGACTTGTCATGCCATCCCGTGGTCTTATCTGTCTTTTTTGGCCATCTGGCTTTATCTCCCAGGTTGCCCATTGCACAGAGTACACCTGAAATGTCAACAGAAAAACAATAATCAGAAATGTTAGGCACATTATCACTGTCTTCATCCTCACCCTCTATTGAATTAATTTTGATGCTATCAATTCTCGAATAAGGATTGGGACGGTTGTTCTTGCGATGGGATGATTCAGTCTTCCTGTCAGGGTTGTCATATGTTGACAACTTGGATGAGGACTTCGATCTTCGTAGCTCATCTTCCTCCAATCTTATGAATCTTAGGGCCCTGCTCCTGACTTCTTCTAACCGCTTACAAGGAGTCATCACCAAATCTTGATAATGCTGTGAATCCTTCTTCAGCCCCATTTTGAATGCTTCTGTGGCTGTTGACATGTCAAGATTGGGGATTTCTAGCACTTCTTTATTGAACCGGTGGACATATTCTTTCAGAGTCTCATTAGGCTGCTAGGTCACATTGTAGAGGTCACTTGTCAGCTTCTCAAATTGTCGAATGCATGAGAACTGATTATAGAACATGTTGATAAGCTGGACGTATGAACCAATTGAGCCTAGGGGTTACCTAATCAGCCATTTGAGAGCTGGTCCAACCAAGGTCGATCCAAATCCTCTGCACAAGCAAGCCTCCTTGAATTGAAGCGGAATATGAACTATGTCCATCTTTTCTTGATAGTGGGCAACATGCTCCTCTGTATCTGTGCTGCCGTCATACAACTTCATGGATAGAACACTGAAACGCTTCGGGATGTCGACATTTGCAATTGCTGGGACAAACCGGGATAGATTGTAACAGTTCTGAGTTACTGGTTGGATTGGAGGAGTTATGCCTGGCACGTTCATTATCAGCTCCCTGAGATCCTGCATCTGTTTGGCTAGTGGGTTTCCTGCAAAAGGGTCAGCCGTAGGAATATGATTGAAATTATTATTATTGAAAAGATTATTTAGCAAACCAGAGTTGTCCGTGGTAGTTGTGACAGTGGTGTTGTCAATGAATGGGATAAATGGGGTGAATCCTGCTGAAGGTAGCATCATTACGGTGTCCCCGGGCAAAGATGTCGACATCATTAAGGATGTCAGCTGATGAGTTTTAGGCGGACTACCCATTGGGATAAATTCACTCTGAAGCGTAGATCCTTCGGTGTTGTCGAAGTTGAGGTTCCTTGCACGCAATGGTGAGATGTTTTCAAGCCGTGAAGCGATGAGCTGTTGATCCCTCTGCATCTTGATCATGGAATTGGCCAACACCTTGGAATTGCTATTTGTTATTCCAACCTCTGATTCAACCTGGTCAGGATACTCCGGATGTCAGCATCTACATTGGAAGAGGTCGCTTCCTTTTGTGGAGTCTTTGTAGGTTGAGTTTGTTGAGGTCCCGTCTGAGGAGGTGGCGGCAATTAGCTGGTTCTACCTCCTGATGTTGGAGTGACGGCGGTACCCTTGCCGGCGGTGGACACATTGGGAGGTGCAGACATGACGAATTCACTTAGGAAATGATCCAAATAACGGATAAACCACGCGGCCCCTCGGTGTGCGCCAAATTGTTTTGATAGAAAAAACAATAATGTAGAATCTTAACTTAGACAAGTGTGTGGATTAAATAACAAGGAGGAGACTATGGAATTCGATTAAAGGGATCAAAGACATGAAAGTAAAAAATGACACCAAGATTTGTTAACGAGGAAAACCTTAGAGATAATAACCTCTTTGGAAAAAACCCCGGGAGTTAGGTCTCCAACCTTAAAAGTTTCACTATGATAATCGAGGTTACAACTTCGAAAGATGATGGAGAGGATTACAAATGATGTGTGCGTAGTGTGTGTAAAGGAACGTGTCTTTTTCCGTCTCCATCTCCCCTTAAATAAGAACAACTATGAATGGGTAAGAAGTAGTTCCTACAATCTCGGCATCCAAGCTTATCTTCCCAACGTCCACAAGACCAAGTCTTCTTTGCCGTTGAAGAGAGTTTGAACGTGCTTGGAAATATCCCGTGTTTATCTCTCTTATTTACTGTAAAATTATAATAAAGATATTAAAAGAAAACAAATAAGTAAATATTAAATAATACTTACAGTGGAATAACATCTTGACATGAAGGAGCAACTGAAGATGTCACCATGCTGAAAAATACCCACAACAATGTTGCATGGTATATCTCTTAGCAAGACTCAAAGTCCTAAGACTAATGATGAGCGAAAGAGAATGAATGGTATTCCATATGCTTCGGCAATTGGGTCTATCATGTATGCTATGTTATGTACTAGACCCGATGTCTCGTGTGCTCTAAGCATGATGAGTAGGTACCAATCGGATCCCGGCGAACCACATTGGATAGCAGTCAAGAATATCCTCAAGTACTTACGAAGAACTAAGGATGTATTCTTGGTCTTTGGAGGAATGGAAGAATATCTTATAGTAAAAGGCTACACAGATGCTAGCTTCCAAACCGTCAAAGATGATTTCAGATCGCAGACAGGATTTTTGTTTACGCTAAATGGAGGCACTGTGAGTTGGAAAATTTCCAAGCAAAGTACCGTCGCTGATTCTACAACCGAAGCTGAGTACATAGCGGCATCTGATGCAGCTAAGGAAGCCGTTTGGATCAAAAAGTTCATTAGTGATTTGGAAGTCATTCCAAGCATCAAAGATCCTATTGAACTTTACTGTGACAACAATGGTGCCATTGCACAAGCAAAGGAACCAAGGTCACACCAGAGATCCAAACACATACTTCGACGTTTCCACATTATCCGAGAGATATGCGAAAGGGAAGACGTAAAGATATGCAGAGTAGACACTGATGACAACGTGGCAGACTCATTAACTAAGGCTCTCCCGCAAGCTAACCATGATGGTCATGTTAGGTCCATGGGTATTCGATACATGAGAGATTGGGCCTAGTGCAAATGGGAGACTGTTAGTGTTATGGTCCATATTTTCTAATTTCATGCCTCTTTTCATTTTCTAGTCTTTACTTGCTTTCTTGACCTAAATATGGTCATCTTGGAGTCAATATCCATAGATGATCATTTCAAATAGTCCACATCATTTATTTCCTTGTAAATCCCCGTCCCTAGTCTAAGATGCTCACCTTGGAACAATTTCCTTGGATGAAAATCATCTAGACTTATAAAATAGATCACACAAGATGTAAGAGATACACTTGAGTATAGATCTCAAGGATGGTCATCTTATGACCACCTTAGAAATCTTCCTCTAAAATTGATACATCTTGACCTATCCCTTGTTCAAATTTACTTTCATGTCAAATTCCCCTTTTCCCCATAGCAAATGAAATGCTCACAAAGTCCTAACGTACCCTCGGGATGACTTGATTAAGTGGATTCATCACCTATGACCACTAATCAAAGTCTAGGAAAAGAGAGGACAAGCATAGATGCCAAAATCCAAACACCCCCTTTACTTTCTGTCTTTTCAGTTACAATTCCAGTTAAGTCCTGTAAATCCAGTTAACTTTCTGGAAATTACAGTGACTAAACTGGAAACTGTAAAAATATTGACACTGCAGCCCCATCCGCGCGGATGAGATTGCACTACAATCTCCTCCACGCGGATGACATTGTCATCTGCAAACAGTCCCTCAGTTTTCTGTTATTTTCAGTTTAATCACTATTTTCAAACTATTTTTCAGTTCGGTCCCTAAAATTCCTGTTATTTTCATAAAAGTCCTTTCCAAATACACACACACACAGAAAAGGTTTCAAGTGAGGAAGACTCGTCGTACGAGGCATTCCGGGTGAATGCCAAACGTTCTTCCTGGAGTGTAACGTGACCTCCGAACTCACTTTCTCTAATATTGGGTATTTTTCAAAGTTTTGACCCTTAAACTAAAAACGGCATGGCGACTGCGAAATGATTTTTTAAAGTCCAATAAAGATTTTTCAAAACTTCCAAAACAAAAGTTTTGTCGGGCGACCCAAAGAGGGAAAAATTGGATACACATCATCACACTAGGGCGTCTGAAAACCGATTCTGGTCCCTTGGCAGATAGTGGAAGGTGACCTCTTTGAAATGTGTGATGAGGTCCTCCATGCAGGCATGGTATTTTTGCAAGCTCGGGTCTACCATTTTCCATTTGTTGGAAACTTGATTGATGATCAGGGCTGAGTCCCCGTAGACTTCTAGCTATTGGACGTTTCTTTTGAGGGTGGCCTCTAGACCGACAGTGCATGCTTCATATTCGACAGCATTGTTGGTCACCTCAAAGTTTAGCTTTATGGTGATTGGGGTGTGCTCGTCTTTTGGGTCGACTAAGAGCATTCCAATGCCATTTCCTCTTTTGTTGGCTGCTCCATCGAAGAAAAGCTGCCATCGATTCTCACCTTCAAGTGTGAAGATTCCTTCATCCGGAAATTGTGGTTTGGGACCTTTGGCTTCGTCGGTTGGGAAGTCGGCCAATTGTTCGGCCATTATCCGTCCCTTGATCGACTTTTGGTTTACGTATTTGATGTCAAATTCCGCCAGGAAGAAAGACCATTTGGCAAGTCTCATTGACAGTGATGGTTTGTTAAAGAGATATTTGACCGAATTCATCTTGGAGACCAGGTGCATTGTTTGCGATTGCATGTAGTGTCGCAATTTTCTGACAACCCATACTAGAGTTGCACAGGTTTTCTCTAGGGCTGAGTAGTTGAGCTCGCTGCCTTGGAACTTTTGGCATACGAAGTAGATGGCATTCTCGATCTTTGACTCTTTTTTTTCTTGGCCTAGCATGGCTCCAACTGCGGTGTCGGTCACAGTCAGGTACAGCAAGAGTCACTTCTCTTCTTAAGGGGGACAGAGGATCGGAGGACTCACAAGGTACGCCTTTATCTTTTCAAAGGCATCTTGGCATTTCGGGTTCCACTCGATCTCTGCTTTATTTTTCATTAGTCAAAAGATTGGCTCGCACATGGAAATCAGCTGATTCACGAAGCGGCTGAAGTATTGCAGGCGACCCATGAAGCTTTTCACTTCTGTTTGGGTTTGCGGTGGTCTCATCTCGATTATGGACTTGATCTTTTTGAGATCGACTTCGATGCCTCGTTCTATGACCATATATCCCAAGACATTGCCTCGGATTACTCTGAATGTGCATTTGGCAGGGTTCAACCTCATTGAGTGTTTCCGAAGACGATCGAAGAGTTCTTTCTCAGGTCGATGAGGCGTTATCCATCTGATCCCTTTGAGTGGATGATCATGTCATTGATGAACACTTCGATCTCTTTATGGATCATGTCGTGGATGAGGGCGGTTGCTGCCCGTTGGTAGGTAGCCCAGCGTTTTTTAGTCTGAACGGCATTACTGTGTAGCAGTAGGTTCCCCAGGGGGTTGTGAAGGCGCCTTTCTCTTGGTCTTCTTCGGCCATCTTGATTTGATTGTAGCCGGCAAAACAGTCCACGAAGGACTTAACTTCGAAATTGGCCGTGGTGTCGACCAACATGTCTATGTTTGGCAGTGGAAAGTCATCCTTGGGACTTGCTTTGCTGAGATCTTGGAAGTCCACAAAAAAGCATACTTTCCCATTGGCCTTGGTGACCGTGACTATGTTGGAAAGCCATCGGGTATTCCATCACCCCTATGAAGCTGACGCGGAGCATCTTTTCGATCTCTTCCTTGACATGTAAGGACCATTCTGGCTTGATTCGGCGCAGTTTCTGCTTGATGGGCTTCGCCTCTGGATTCAGGGAAATCCGATGTTCCACTATGGCTGGATCTAGGCCGGGCATGTCTTAGTAGGACCAAGCGAACACGTCCACGAATTCTTTGAGTAGTTCAGTCAATGCTTCTTGCTCAGTGCCGGTGAAGAAACTTCCGATTTGCGTCTCTTTAGGCTCTTCAGCAGTCCCCAAATTCACTTTAGTTAAAACCTCCTCAGCAGCTTGGGCCCGATTTTCCTCTCGTTTGACAACATGCTTAAAGATTTCTTAAATATATTGTTCGTTTAATGTGTCTGTGACTTTATCTAGTGAATCGTTATTAATTGTTTTTGATTTGTTAGTTAATTTATCATTTGTTAAAGATTCAATGAGGGGATACTCAGAGAGGTCAAATTTTTTATTTAATGCAAAGGGGAATACAATGTTAGCTATGAACTTATAATCGTCTGGCGTAAGGCCATCAGATGACTCGAGAGACTCGAATTCAAATATAACAAACTCTGGACCCTTTTCAAAGCTAGACACTAAGACGCGAGAGGTTAGACCAAGCTTTTGAATCATTTCCTCCTTGCTGGCTGTAGGTCCGAAGAAGGTGGTGATGGTCATGGTAGCCACTCTTTAATTGATACCGTCCCAGGGGGTAGGCTTGCCTTTGATTCAAATTCAAACCAAACTGAGGAGGTGTGAGGCTGCTCATTTGAAGGTGTCCCTCCATTGGTGCTACTACCAAGTCCCGAGGGCTTTTGCTAATGGAGCTCATGGAGAGATTCCTCTAGGATGGAGAGGCACTCGCTTCTTTGAAGTTTACTCTTGCTGACGTTGATTATCTTAAGAGAATCTGCTCCCACGGCTAAGGTCTTTGCTTGGATGACATTCATGATATCTGAATCGTGGGGGCATTCTAATTTTCCTTCTTTGACTAGGCTCCGAAGGATGTTGCACCATTTCTCTTCCAAGTCGAGCACTGGGACGTTGAATTGGACTATGCTGTAGTAGTCGTCTTTATGGGATCCGGGTGTATCGATATGGGGGTTGACAAATTCCAAGGGTTTGGTGGCAGGTGTAAGTACCCCAATCTGGATCACCCTCTTTCGAGCATCCGGGAAACACCGCAGACTCACCCAAACGCAGTCTCGAACACCCGCAACCCTAAAAAAACCCTCCAAACCCTTCAAAAACTCTCAAAGGCCCAAAAAAACACCAACCAAACCAAGGGGGGGGGCTTTCTGGGACAAACAAACACATAAGGACCTTTTGGGAATTATGCAGAAAATGGGAAAAGCATGGAAGTCCGTACGGACCTCGTTTGCATGCAAGAAGGTCCGTACGGACCTTCCTGCTACCAACCCTCATAATTACAGAATCCCTCTAAAGTCCACAAGATTCCCCTAAATCCGGGAAAACCAAAATTTTGGTTTAGCATGGAGGTCCGTACGGACCTTATTGCACGAAAATTTTTACTATAAATAGAGGGCTCCCCCTCCCTCATTTCACACACCCTCCCTCTTCTACTATCTCCCTAGGCCTTCTCGCTCCCCCAATAAGTCCTTTCGAGGCACTCCCGACCCCTTTCAGATCCTTCCGAGGCCTTTCGTGCTCCCTTGTGGTGCTCCGAAGCCTTTCCGAGCGCTCCCGAGACGCTCCCGCGCTGCCATGAGGCACTATCGAGGTACTCTGAGGCCCCTCGTGGTACTCTGAGGCCTTGCGTGGTCTTTCCCGAGGCGTCCTGGCTCTTTCCGAGTCATACCGGCAACTCGGATGCACGCCAGAACTCTGCCCGAACGCAACCGATGATCCCGATGCACACCGGAACTCTGCCCGAACGCAATCGATGATCCCGACGCACGCCGAAACTCTACCCGAACGCAACCGACGATCCCGACGCATGCCGAACCTCTGCCCGAATCTAACCGACGATCCCTGCGATCCCAACGCACGCCGAAACTCTGCCCGAGTACACACCCGACAATCCCGAGGCACGCCGAAGCTCTGTCCGCAGACAACCGGCACATCCCGAAGCAATCCCGGTCCGTCCCGGAACACTATTCCATCCTCAAAAACTATTCCCCCGCGGAAGACAGACACGAACCAACATTGGTAAGGCTTCCTTCCTACACTATTTCAATACATTTCAATAAAGCAGTGTACAATATAGACATCCGATACCGCATGCATTTTTAAAAGCATACACACACACACAACATTTAAAGAAAGAAGGGGTATCGAATGACTCGTTTTTACGAGGCTACTCGAGTGAGCTCTAATATTCTAATATGCTCTTCCTGAGGAGTAACCTGACCTCCGAACTCAAAATCTCATCACACAAAAACAGTTTATTTTAAACTGATGCCTTTTCTCAATGTTTTTGGCTTAATCAAAATGGCGTGGCGACTCTACAAGCAAAAACACAGCGAGACACCTCCAATGCAGGGAAAATGCCAGATGTCGGGGCGCGATCGCGCTGCCTCTCGGATTCGGGTAATTTGAGTTGGCGACTCCGCTGGGGAAGATTTTATTTTAAAAAAAAACTTTTAAACAAAACAAAAGATTTTTTTTAAAACAATGATGAGGGTCAAACTTTCATTTTACCCCTTTCTTTAACTGTCGTGTGTGTGTGCATGTGCTTTACTTTTTTATTTTACAAAAAAAAAAATACAAAAAATGCATCAATATACATCTGTGTACATATATTTAAAATTCTTCAAAAACTTCTGTTTTACTCAGAAAAAGAATTTTAGAGACCGCACACTACTCGCACTGCTGCCTCGGTACACCGCACTCTACGTACACTTGCTGCCTCGGATAGACTGCACACTACAACCCTCAACCCGGGATGGTCTCAGTTGCAGTCCGTTTGGTCTTCCTAGGCCTCTTGGATGCGCACATGATCATTCCAAACATTCCATCCTAGCCAAGCGTCAACCCTGTACGTTTGAGTCTTGAGTCACACTCTGTCCAGACTCGGTTGGTTTTTACCCAGTCCGTGTCATACAAGCCTGGATACATATCCCATGCCGGCCATTTTCTGAGTCAAAGCTCGGAACTCAAGATCTCTTGCGCAAGCAAAGTGATGAAAGGTCATGCTAAAATCTTGACCCAATCTTGATTTCCGAAGCTACACCCAGACGATGTTCCGTCCCAGATATACATCCATGCCCACATGACACCACTTCATCAAGCCTTTAATACGTCAGCCATGACGATATGACCCAGCCAATGCCTAACGTCACAGATCCCTTGCGCAAGCAAGGTAAAGAGAGGTCATGCCGAACTCTTGACCCGATCTTGACTCGGGTACTGGCTCGGCTCACTATTCACATGGCTAACGCATTAAAACGAACATGACATGCTCGGTCCTTAGGTTTGATTGTTTCTTTTAGGCCGGTGGAAGCCGCTTGCCCTATAGGACCCTCGCCCGGGGCTTCCACCCCGGGATGTCGAAATACAGGTGCAAAACGAGGGGCTTATAGCCGCACAGATGGTCTCTACTGACCCAGGATCTAGCATAGTTGCGAAAAAGAAGAGCAATCTTTTCCAACCTACCTAGGATTCTGTGAAAACACTATTTTAAGTAAATTAAAACAACAAAAAAAATATAAAAGCAGAAACCGCATGTCACGTGAGCTTCTCCCCTTTTATCCCGAAAGGCCCTCCCGTGTCTAAACCTTACCCGTCACCCCCACCAGCGAACCGAGAGTGGTTAAGAATACCCGGGAGCCGCCTTTTCAGTATCGAGGTCACAAGGTCCGACAGCCCTTCCGGTTCAACGGTCCGAACAGTCCGCTACTCCCCCATAGCGGGATCAACAGACAACAGTGAGGGAAACGGAACCCCACCACTAAGGAACCTTCAGACAATGGAGGAGGTGCTGCGAGCCTTCGAAACTCTCAAGAAGCGCCAAGAGGAGCAGCAAGCCTGGATCGTAGACACCCGCACCTTCGTGGAACCGTTGTTGTTCCTCAAACTGATGGGACCTTCGTCCTCATAGAAGACGAAGAAATGCCAGCTCCCCCGGGTCCTCAAAGCTATCAGCAGGTCCCACCTCCGCCAAGCTACTGCATCCCAAAGAACGCAAAGCCGCTCTCGTTCAAAGCTCCACTCGGGCATCGCAGCAGCGGCCCGACGGGCCCATCTCAAAGACAAATAATTTCCCGGCCCTGCGCCCCAAGCTCAGTATCAACAGCACACATACGGGCCTGTTCCACCAGACCCCACTGTATCTCGGTACCCCCCAGGATTCAATCCTCTACCTCTATATGAGCCTCCCAGCCATAACCTGAAATCCCCATGCTTAACCGGGACAGGCATCCCAAGCGGATATCCCGACATCTCAAACTTACCACCCGCTAGTCTTCCACTTAGGGCTAATGAAACATTTCCCCATTTCCCAAACACAACCCTTGGCGGCCCGGGCAATCACGCCCTTAATTTCAACACTCCAGGGTATGGGTTGGTGTACACTCAACTACCTCCCCAAGACTCCCGAATGGCGATCCCATCAGCCAATCCACCGCCATCTTCGGTGTCCATCCCCGAAAACGGCAACCCTCCTCAACCTGTCGATCCTCACGTGGCTTGGTTGATCGAGCAAATGAAAGACATGCAAGGCAAGCTAGCCAGTTCTCGGAAGGACGCCCTCATGCCCACTGATCCAAACAAGGTGGTCCCGCTTCCTCCGAAATTCAGGATGCCGGAAATGGAAAAGTTCGACGGAACAGAATGCCCAAAAACGCACATCGACACATATGTCTTGGGTATGAGAGCCAAAGGGGCAGCCCCTCAACAAATGGCAGATCACTTCCAGCATTCTCTCAAATCCACAGTGCTAAGGTGGTTCCTCAACGTAAAGGCAGAAAACCGCTCCACGTGGGACCAAATCAGCGAGATCTTCCTGGAGAAGTACCGCGCCAACCTTGAGTTGGAGACAAACCGCCACGATCTGCAAGCCACAGAGCAAAAGGATGACGAGCCTTTAGGCGAGTTCTATAAAAGATGGAATTGGAAGCTAAGCGAGATAATGGATCCGCTTTCCAAGGAAGAGCAAATGGACATCTTCCACTCCTGCCTCAAACCATCTCTGAGAACCTTGATCAGCCATCACTTCTATCCAGATCTATGTGCCATGGTTAACGCCGGAACCAAGTTCGAAAAGACCCTGAGCCTTCAGAAGACAATAGCAACCCCTGCTTCGTCTTACCGCTATCGGACAAACCTGTCAAATCCAGCACCTGTCCCGAACAAAGGAAAAGAAGCAGCCGGAATGGTACACTACATCCAAAACGGAGCTCAAGTAAACCGTGATCAGGCACCCCCGAGGAACAACAATCCCCCTCGCACCCCACAGTTCCAGCATTTCGACAACCTCGAAATGCCTCTGGGCCAAGTATTGGAAGCATTGGTAAAGCGAAATCTCCTCAAGACTCTCGAGAATTTCCAACCAAAGACTCTCAAGCCCAACATGGATATGAGCAAGTACTGCGCTTTCCACAACTACCCCGGTCACACCACCGACAATTGCTTCATCCTAAAGCAAGTGGTCCAGGGGCTAATCGAAGAGGGAAAGTTGGAACGCCCCCGTGGCCCCAACACCATTGGAAATCCATTCCCTCGAAATGACAGGGTGAACACGATAGCCTTCGATGAAATTCCAAGCAAGAGTAAGCCTCCTGCAGTCTCCGAAACCGTCAACATGCTATCTCGCTACGACTGGGAACGCGAAACCAGAGTCAAACGGTCCTGTGACCGGGAATCTAGACAAGAACGCCCAAGGGCAAGTGTCTCCCTACGATCTCTGCCACGATCAAGACACACCAACGGCTAGATTGAACGCTCCCCAGAGGAGACTGAATCGAACGGCAGCACCGGAAGCAATTTAGCCTTCACAGATGAAGACTTTCCGATGTGTGAAAATAGACACAACGAGGCTCTCCTCATTCTCATAAAGATAGAGATGCCCAGTGGTTAGAGTGGATGATTATCCCTCCCTAGTTAATATTAGGCGCCTCTGGGGGATTTTAAGGGAATTTCAGAGAATTGAGGGACTTGTTAGTAAAAAATTGACTTACACAAAAAGGGGCTTGACTCGAGATGGGCAAGCCTCAAAAAAAAAAAAAAAAAAAAAAAAAAAAAAGAGATGTTCTACCTCCCGAACGTCTTGATCGATAACGGCTCCGCAGTCAACATCATTGCCTTGAGTACACTGAAACGCCTCCGCGTCGACCGCTCCCTGATGAGACCTTCACCCCGGATAATCCGAGCTTACGACTCCACTCCACGCCCTGTCGTAGGAGTCATCAATCTGAGGATCCAATTCGACGCATAATTGGAGTCGGTGGAATTCCAAGTGGTGGACATCAAGCCAACCTTCTCTGCCCTGTTGGGACGACCTTGGATACATCAAATGAAAGCGGTATCATCAACTCTTCACCAATGCGTGAAATTCATCAACCCCAAGGGAATCCTCGAGGTAATCCGCGGAAGCAGCACAATGGCAAGCGCTTGGCCAGCAAGCTATGACTCAGAAGAAGGTCCCGACATGACCGAATACTCCTCCGTAGGCGAATCTCCAGCTCTGTCACGCTACGAAGCGGATCCCTACATCCATGCTCTAAGCCGCGATGAGCTAGAGATCGAAGAGCTCATGGGTCAAGACGAAAATTCCGACCTATGCGACTGCGAAGAATGCTTGAAAGAGGATCAAGAGATGGATGCCCAGATGGATATTGACCGAGGAGTAGACCCCTACTTCGCCGAAAACCCTCTTGAAAACTGGCTCATCACCGACCCACTGGTACAGGACAACCCTCTGGCCGACACTCTCGGATCTCACGGGGACAACCATCACAGCATAGTCCAATTCAACATCCCGGTGTCTGACCTAGACGAACAATGGCGAAATCTCTTCCAAAGCCTAATCAGGGAAGGAGAAATAGCCTGCCCCCTCGATTCAGACATCGTAAATGTCGTCCAAGCAAAGATCTCAGATAAAGAGGCAGATTCTATGAAAATGATCAACATCAGCAAGAATCAACTCCGAATCAGCGAATGCTTCGCCCTCCTGGAAGTAGCTCTCAGTGACTTCTATCATCAAGGTCCCCCAAGGTCTGGCAGCAACACTAATGGAGGGACATCATCAGGAGAGCAACCAAAAACCTCCGCAATCTGGTTTGAAGTCGAACCACAGGTAAGCTATCCTCCGGGATCCGCCTTGACTGAATAATGGCCACCAAAGCCATTGCCACCCCCACTCAGCCTGCAGCCCGCAAAGAGTAATGAAGCCTGGTCCAATCCCTCGTTGCCTAGAGTCTAGCCTCGAGGCATGTTGTCTAGGAATTCACGTCTTTTGTGTCATCTGACAGCTTTACGCCCAAAGATTGTGAGTCCATGATCAACAATGTATCTTCTCTACGCTTTCAATAAAAGGTCCGACCTTTCTAAAATATCCTTTCATTGCATCTTTAACGAATGATGAGTTAATTAATCAAAACAGTTAATAACGATTCATCTAACAAAGAAGCAGACACATTAATTGAACAAGTGCATTAAACAAACATCTAAGCGTGTTGTCAAACGAGAGAAAAACCGGGCCCAAGCTGCCGAGATAGGTTTTAATCAGAGTAAATTTGGAGAACTACTGAAGAGCCAAAGAGACGCAAGTCGGAGGCCTCCTCATCAAGCATTGCAACCAGATCTTCCAATACCTAAAAAACGGGGAAACCGCCTTCATGAACGAAGAAGGTCAACGTAGGGAAGGAGTCAAGGCCAAGAGCATCATGGCCCTAAAACGCCTCGCCTCTCACTTTGTCATCCTTCGGGACATGCTATACAAGAAATGCTACCAAGGACCGCTCCTACGCTGCATCAGCCAGGAAGAAGCAAATGAGCTCATGAACGAAGTCCACAACGGGGCTTGTGGCCCCCACATGAACGCCAGATCCCTGATGCAAATTATTCTTCGGATGGGCTACTATTGGATCTCCATGGAGGCAGACTGCATCTACTTTGTTCGAAGCTGCGACAAGTGTCAACGGTTCTCCAACCTCAATCATCTACCTCCTCACGATCTCTACTGCATGACTACGCCCTGGCCCTTTGCCACGTGGGGAATCGACGTCATCGGGAAATTCGCTCCGCCAGGTAGCAATGGCCACGAGTTCGTGTTGGTAGCCATCGACTACTTCACCAAATGTGGCGAAGCCAAGTCCTACAAGGTGCTCACCTCCAAAAAAGTGGCACATTTCTTCAAGGAAAACATCATCTGCCGATACGGCATCCCGAACAAAGTCATATCAGACAACGGCTCCCACTTTGAAGGAGAATGCGACAGACTGCTGGCCGAATTCAAGATCACACGCCACAAGTCTTCTCCCTACCGGACACAAACGAACGGCGCCGTGGAAGCAGCAAACAAAACCCTCGAACGGATCATCCAAAAAATGACCACTCGAGGACGCGATTGGCCTGAAAAGCTGCACCTTGCACTTTGGGGCTACAGAACATCAGTCAGAACAGCCACGGGAGAAACTCCATTCGCCCTAACATACGGGATGGAAGCGGTACTACCCGTGGAACTGGAAATTCCCTCACTCCGAGTGTTGCTGGAAAATGAAATCAATGAAGTCGAATGGCTCCGAAGCCGACACGAAGAACTGGCTCTGCTAGACGAACGACGACTAAAGGCCATGGAACACGTCCGAGCCTACCAAAGCAGGATGGCTAGAGCTTTCGACAAGAAAGTCAAATCCCGAGACATCAGGGAAGGCGATCTGGTACTCAAAGAAAAGCCTCCCACTCGAACCAACCCACTGGGAAAATGGGAACCAACATGGATCGGCCCTTTCGTGGTTCAAAAGATCTTCTCCGGAGGTGCCATGAAGCTGACAGACCTAGACGACAATCCCTTCATGAATCCAGTCAACGGAAGCAAACTTCACAGATACTTCACCTAAAGAAGACCAACTGTGCATCTCTTGGCACTCCATGTAGTGTCGAACTACGCAGACCTGAGCCCTCTAGTCCGGGGGAACGTAGGCAACCTTAATTGGTCCGATCTAAAAACACACAAAAAAGTCAAAAGTTTGAATGTCAATCAAGACCTCCATCAAACTACACACTTTCCAAGAGCATGCCCCCAACATCACCTTGACCAAGTCAAACGAAGGCGGCAACATCAAAGGACATCCGAAGGTCACTCAGCGTCAAACGACTGACCCATGTCAACTTCCAAGCCAGGGGCTTGTCTTCGCCCTCACGCACTTCAAAAAAAAAAAGAGCTCGAGCAAAGGCTCTAAAAAAAGAGCTCAAGCAAAGGCTCTCAAAAAAAAAAAATCTCAAGCAGAGGCTACAAAAAAAAAAGAGGTCGAGAGCCCGACACCAACAAACAAGAGGCAAGGAAGCCACGTAAAAGACCATTAAAACGACTTGTCAAGGGATCATCTAACCTCCCATACAAATACAAAACCCAGGCGAAAAGGGATTGCCGTCAAGGCCCAGGCTGCTTCAGTCCGCAAATACAATAGAAAAGTCCAAAGATGGATGCCATCAAGGCTCACAAAAGAAACAAAAGGAAAACAAGAGATCTTGCGTCTCGACAAAGCTTTAAAAGTAAATCACAAATCACTAACGATTACAACATTTCTTGATGAGTTCAAGCACGGTCTACTCTCAAGTTCACAACATGATAAAAGACAGCTTAATACATTTAACAAATAATGTGTCTGCAATGCAATGAATGGATACCTAGGAGGTCATTCCGCGCCATCTGCGCTTGTCCCTTCGCCATTCTTCCCTTTCTTTCCTCGTCCCCGGCGAGTCCTCTTTCGCTCCACGCGAGCCAGCTCTGCATCTCTCAGTCCGAGATTAGGGGTCCTCCCCGTAGAGTCAAACAATCCTGTAGCTCGAAGGGCTTTCTCCTCCCTGTGAGTCTGTAAGAGAGGACCTCTCTCCGTCACTCGGTCAACTCTGGTCTCGTAGTCAAACAAAGTGTCTCGCGTAATATCCTGAGGGTCAGACCAGGCTTCGGCACTCCTAAGGCAATAGCTGCGACGGCAATAGCTGCGACGGCAATCGGGCCCCAGAATCACCTCACGCCTGCTCCCCAAAATCACTTGGGACTGCACAATGCACCGCTAATACCAATCCAGGTACACGGTAGTCAATACAACGCTCTCCCGACGTCGAAGGAGCACAACAGGAGGGAAAGCGGAATACTTCCATACCCTCAGGAAATACAAAAGAGCACCTGGAGCTGCCATACAAAGAGGAGCCACCTCCGCAGTGGCAAGGTCATCCCAGCCCAACAAAGGCTCCTGCCTCATCCCGAACTGCCGAGAAACAAGCGACGAAATGTAAAAGGAGGACCAAGACAAACCTGGAACTCTGACGACATAGGACCCTTCCTGAAAGGCCCTCCTAGTCTCAATCCCCCAGTACGGAACCCACCAGCGGATCTGATGCGTACCAAGCTGTGCCATCCATCTCTCCCAGGCGGACTGATCCATATCCAACACAAGAGGTCGCTGAGCGAACGACCACGGGCTAAACGACGTCGGAGCCTCGGGCATAGCCTGAAGTCTCTCTCACAGCCACAAGGTGAGCAAAGCGGGGCTTCCCCCTCTCATGAATCTATCTCCTGCCGCCAGACGATCAATGCCGTGAAGGGTCTCCCCTAGCACCAATGGCACAATATCCTCTCCAGCTCTGCAGTACCCTACCGCATCCAGCAAAGCGCTGTCACAAACCCCAAGGGAGCTGACCATGAAAAGCGTCGCTATCACGCACAAAGAAAATGCATCCCACGAGACGTCACTCTCATCATCACTCATGAACCGTTCCGGCAGTGCAGAAATGTCATTGTGACCCAAATCAAAGGTCATACCTTTCACTTCTTCCAACGAAGCCCGAAGAAAACACGCAAGCTTCACACTCACGGCAGGACCGCCAATCAAAGGAAGCGAGATGGCCTCCACCTACGGTCCTCCCATCAAAGCTCGAAAATCCTCGAAAGTGGGCGTCACTTCATTGTAGGAGAAGCTATATACATGCCTCCTAACGTCCAACCTCGTGGCAGCCCGCAACAATTCTCAATCAGGAACCAACTCCTTAAGGGACCAACCGAGCAGAGTCGAAACCTCACCTCGAAAGCCCGCCTATGATGCCTCATGCGGTGCCTCATCCACATTTTCAGTCGCTCAAGGAATTATACGAAGAATCCATGGTAAAACTGGAGGTTCCTAGAGAAAATGGGGAAGAAAGCTCGAAATGACTGCAAATGGGAAATGGGGGAAGTCCAGACATTCGGAAAAAGCTTATCCTCTCCCCAAAAGCAGAAGAGATCCGTACGGACCTCTTTGCATGCCTAAATGGTCCGTACGGACCTTCTTGCAACATGGCCCCACAATTTTCAGCAAACAGCACAATAGCCACTGTTCACAGCAGGACCTTGCTCCAAACTGTCCAAATTCTGGCCAAAGCCATTCCTGGCAAGCATACACTACCCACAAATGCACTCCCAACTCACGTGGCATGTACAAATAATAAATTAGCAACAATTCCTAGGACAAACCCCGAGAATCACAAAATACGACATTACATCTTAAAATAAAATACTTTGATGTGCAAATGCTAATGTTTTATTACAGGTACTCAAAATGTCTGTTGCTAAACAAAAAAAAATGGAAAGAGGGAAAGCAAATGAGCCCTACTCCGACTCCTCATCATCAACCTCATCAAACATGAAGTCGGGCATATCACTGAACTCACTAGTCACGCCCTCTTCATCCAAATACTGAACCCCCTCCTCGGGCAAGTACTCAAAGTAAGCCCCAGAATCGAACCCGGTAAAAGGATCAAAGAAGGAAGGCTCCGACGAACCCTCTCCCTGAGACTCCTGCGCCGGCAAGAACTGATGAAAAATCGGCGGCCTCCGGACCCCCGAAGACATCTCGGTATCCATGCTATGCCGCCCCCTGAGAGGGTCCCTCCTGCTGCGGCTCTGGCTCAGCTCTCGAAGGAGGAACGTCAACAGAATGCCTCAAAGGCATCGGCTCGTACGCCGGTACACGCCGCGAAGACCTGCAAGACAGCTTCCTCGCCATCTTCTTCGCAAAAGACCGCATCGCCACATAACGGCGGGTCAACGTGTCAAAGGATCTCCTCGGGACCTGCACAA
The DNA here is from genome assembly GCA_022495995.1 of Adenophora triphylla var. japonica. Classification (NCBI taxonomy): domain Eukaryota; kingdom Viridiplantae; phylum Streptophyta; class Magnoliopsida; order Asterales; family Campanulaceae; genus Adenophora; species Adenophora triphylla. The sequence goes on along the minus strand of JAFEMH010000630.1, from coordinate 483,258 downwards.
GCAAGCAGCCAAAGAAAAGCTCAGCAAAAGAAATACATTCATACTCAACAAAAGAGAAAAATATAGAAAAGATGCCAAAATGGAAAAGAGTAAGCACACTCACCGGCGCATCCGGGTCAACCCGATAGGCAGCAGGAGCCAGCTCAGGCACGGTTACCGACACCCTCCGCCTCGACGAGTCACCCCGTACATATGTAAAGTCCGGCCTAGGCACCGGAACATCTGGGGGACGTGGTGGACCATCCCGCCTCTCTCTCGCCAACACCTGTGGCATCCTCAGCTTCCTCCTGACGAAGGATCCATACTCCTCATACAAAATAAACTCATCGGCATCCACGCCGCCCAAGTACCTCTCGTGCTCTATCAAATCCATGTCACGGGGATTCATCATCCCAAAAGGCAGATCCCTCGGAGCCATAGGAAGCATACCAGGGCCATGCTGCCAGAAGACCCTCTCCCCCAAGTACATGATATCGCAAGTCAAGCCCCGCAGCATCTTCCTCTGCGCCGTCACCACGGGACCACCCTTTAACTCTTCGTCTCCATACCGAGCCCAGGGATACAGCTCAAACTCCGTCGGGCTATCCCTCCCCAGGTACTCCTGCACATCCCCGTAGGCGATGGTGAGCTTCCCTCTATTCGTCCTCCTCCTCCTCAACGGACGGGCCCGGCTCAAAGATAGCAGGGATAGGCCTCTATGGCCTCAGCATCTCGATCCCAAGGAAAGCACCGGAAGATCTCATAAAACCACACCTGCGACAAAAGCAGAAAGGGCTCAGTGCAAAAGAAAACGGAGAAATGACAAACTGCTAAATCAAAAACAGCAATAAACTCATACCTCCAAAGCAAAATCAAAGCAGCCCAAAGAACTGGCCACGCCTTGGCTAAACCGGTCCAAAGAAAAATAAAGCTCGGCCAGGCCTGCCTCGCCCCAAGCTATCTCACCAATCCTCTCCAAATCCACCATACTCTCCAGTAGAGGAAAAGGAGCCGAGGTAGCGTGATTCGAGAACAAAGTCTCGGAGAGAGCAAACCACAAGAAGGAGCGCGTCAGCTGCTCCACTGTCACCAAGCCGGTACCACGGCGATAGGCCCCGATGTTGGTCGTGATCTGTGCCTCAACATCGCCGTACAACATGCCCAGGCCCCTGCGAGGAAAAGGCGCAAGCCCAACAGCTCAGCCATCACCCCATCGGACATCCTGTCCCTCCATCTCACTGGCCCTCCTTTGAAGGAAAGCCCGATGATAGCAGCAAATTCGGTAGGAGTCACCGTCACCTCTCCCCAGCTAAAATGGAAGGTGTGCGTGGTATCCCACCAATACTCGGACAAAGCCAGGAAGATACTCTTGTTCTTCCTCGTATCCGAAATCTCGGCCAAGTTCTCCACGAACGCGCCCAAACCGGAAGTGAAAACTAGCCTCTTAGGGCTCGGCCTGCCCTCCCTAGAGATGTCAGGCAAGTGCTGCCACAGCTCAACCACTGCCTCGAGCGACCCCCGAGACTTCATCTTCTTGGCTTTCCCAGACAAAAGCCCCTCATCCTGCAGGTAAACACAGCAAAGGTACGTCAATCACAGTACTTAGTGCAAAATATCAAAAGGAAACGAGTGCATAAAAGTCCGTCCCAACACGGCAAAGCATAAAAAGTCCGTCCCAACACGGCAAAAAAAAAAAAAGCCCGTCACAAAACACGGCACACATTGCACATAATTTTCACATGTAACCCGTCACAAAACACGGCACACATTGCACATAATTTTCCCCATGCAGTCCGTCACAAAACACGGCACACACTGTACAAATTTTCTCAACAGAGGGATTAAAGCCCTACACGACACATTTTCAAAAAGCCCGTCACAAAACACGGCACACATTGCACATAAACTCCCCACAAAGTCCGTCCCAAAAAACACGGCACACACTACATGACACATTTTCAAAAAAGTCCGTCCCCACACGGCACGCTTTTTCAAGACAAAACCTGTCACAATACACGGCACATGTCACACTTTTTTACAAAGTCCGTCCCTACACGGCAATTTTTCACAATGTACATACAATAGAAGTAGCATAAGGTACAAAACACCAAAGCATGCATTTCAAGGAGAGGCACTTTATTTTTACAAATAAGAGCTAATCTCCACATTTTTGCACAAAAATCACATACCCACAATTCTCACATGCTCAATTTCAACAATTCATCACGAATTTCACAAAAAGCATGGCAATAACAAAAAGCCTCAAATATGCGAAGAATTAAAATCTAGCATACAACAATTCAAGCAAAGAATCAAGACGAAATTGATTTCTTACCTCTCCGACGGCTCTATCTCGCATATTGTGCACCTTCGGATCCGGATACAACACATCCGGATTCCTCGACGAGGGCACAAAGGAAGTGCAATTCCTTTGAAGATCCACCCTTTGTTCAAATGCTTCTTGACCACCCCGTTGACGACGACCTCTCCTTTCTCTTTCCGCCATTGACAAGCGATTCAAGCGAAATGCGGAAGATTTACTAAGGAATTTGGATCAAAAATGGAGGTTTTCTCCTTCTCTCTCTCGGTTGTTCACGAAACTGGAAGAGGAAAATGGGGGTGATGCCTCCTTTCTGGAACTGGTCAATTTCTGGGAACTCCAAATTGCACAAAGGTCCGTACGGACCTCTTTGCACACATAAAAGGTCCGTACGGACCACTTTACATTTTAAGGCCAAATTACTTCTTTGCCCTTATAATCTTGGCCCTTGGCTGTCCAAAGGCCTATTTCAGCAGATTCAATGCAGTTTGGTCCTTAACCCAACAAAACAAACACCGACCGTCATCGTAAGCCCGGATTTCGCCCACTAAACGGCAACACAAACACCGGCAGTCATCGTAAGCCCGAACCTTGCCCACTAAACGGTAAAACAAACATAAAAGGCACAAACACCTCCAAACACAAGTCCCAAGGCACAAAACGCCTCCAAAACACAAAACGGTGAAACAAACACCGGCCATCAAAGTAAGCCCGAAATCACCTTCTCAACAAACAAAGCCCATACGAGACTACTCGTCCCCAGCAGACAAACACCGGCAGTCATCGTAAGTCCAACCTTTCCCCAGCGGACAAAGCACAAGGTAATCATGCCTCTCACAGTCAGAGGACATGACACATCCTCATGCACGACACAAACACAGTCAGAGGACACGACACATCCTCACACACGACACAAACACAGTCAGAGGACACGACACATCCTCACGCACGACACAAACATAGTCAGAGGACACGACACATCCTCACGCATGACACAAACACAGTCAGAGGACACGACACATCCTCACGCATGACACAAACACAGTCAGAGGACACGACACATCCTCACGCACGACACAAACATAGTCAGAGGACACGACACATCCTTACGCACGACACAAACATAGTCAGAGGACACGACACATCCTCACGCACGACACGAACACAGTTAGAGGACACGACACATCCTCACGCATGACACAAACACAGTCAGAGGACACGACACCTCCTCACGCATGACACAAACACAGTTAGAGGACACAACACATCCTCACGCATGACGCAACCATAAGTCACAAGGCATAACATGCCCTCATCTACTATCCGCAGCCCGGAAGGCTTTAAATCACTCAGTCAAGGAGACTGCATAAATCAGCCACATCACTATCCGCAGCCCGGAAGGCTTTAAATCACTCAGTCCGGGAGACTGCATAAATCAGCCATATCACTATCCGCAACCCGGAAGACTTTAAATCACTCAGTCCGGGAGACTGCATAAATCAGCCACATCACTATTCGCAGCCCGGAAGACTCTAAACCACTCGGTCCGGAAGACCGTATAAACCTCCCAAATCATTATCCCCAGCCCGGAAGGCTTTAAACCACCCGATTCGGAAAATCGTAAAATTTCCATTTCAGGATGCAACCACATCCTCGCAATCGGCCTCAGCGGTCACATCACTTCAGAGCACCACCACGCCCACATACACTCACAATTTTACGACGGCGAACTATGATCAGGCTTGATTCCCGCCAGGGATACGTAGGAATCCTATCACAGGGTCCAGCCAACCGACCTTTACGGTCACCCAGGATGCCACCACATCCTCACCACCGACCTATACGGTCACCCAGGATGCCACCACGTCCTCACAACCGACCTATACGGTCACCTAGGACACCACCACGTCCTCACAACTGACCTATACGGTCACCTAGGATGCCACCACATCCTCACAACCGACATATACGGTCACCTAGGATGCCACCACGTCCTCACCACTGACCTATACGGTCACCCAGAATGCCACCACATCCTCACAACCGACCTAAACGGTCACCCACAGGACACTGACACGTCCACTTCCCCACACACCCGAACTACGATTAGGCTTGATTCCCTCCAGGGATACGTAGGAATCCTATCACAGGGTCCAGCCAACCGACCTATACGGTCACACACACCTCAGGACACCACCATGTCCTCATGCGATCCAGATCAGGACCCTTATCTTATTGACGACCCCACTTCCTCCGTAAGCGACGTCGTCGAGGGGCTTCTGTAAGTACCCCAATCTGGATCACCCTCTTCTGAGCATCTGGGAAATACCGCAGACTCACCCAAACGCAGTCTCGAACACCCGGAACCCTCAAAAAACCCTCCAAACCCTTCAAAAACTCTCAAAGGCCCAAAAAACCACCAACCAAACCAAGAAGGGGCCTTTCTGGGACAAACAAACACACAAGGACCTTTTGGGAATTATGCAGAAAATGGAAAAAGCATGGAAGTCCGTACGGACCTCGTTTGCATGCAAGAAGGTCCGTATGGACCTTCCTGCTACCAACCCTCATAATTACAGAATCCCTCTAAAGTCCACAAGATTCCCCTAAATCCGGGAAAACCAAAATTTTGGTTTAGCATGGAGGTCCGTACGGACCTTATTGCACGAAAATTTTTACTATAAATAGAGGGCTCCCCCTCCCTCATTTCACACACCCTCCCTCTTCTATTATCTTCCTAGGCCTTTTGGCTCCCCTTCTAAGTCCTTCCGAGGCACTCTCGGCCCTTTCGGATCCTTCCGAGGCCTTCCGAGCTCCCTTGTGGTGCACCGAAGCCTTTCCGAGCACTCCCGAGATGCTCCCGCGCTGCCCCGAGGCACTCTCGAGGTACTCTGAGGCCCCTCGTGGTACTCTGAGGCCTTGCCTGGTCTTTCCCGAGGCATCCCGACTCTTTTCGAGTCAAACCGGAAACTCGGACGCACGCCGGAACTCTACCCCAACGCAATTAACGATCCCGACGCACGCCGGAACTCTGCCCGAACGCAACCGACGATCCCGACGCACGTCGGAACTCTGCCCGAACGCAACCGACGATCCCGACGCATGCCGAACCTCTTCCTGAATCCAACCGACGATCCCTGCGATCCCAACTCACGCCGAAACTCTGCCCGAGTACACACTCGACAATCCCGAGGCACGCCGAAGCTCTGTCCGCAGACAATCGGTACATCCCGAAGCAATCTTGGTCCGTCCCGGAACACTTTTCCATCCTCAAATACTATTCCCCCGTGGACGACAGACACGAACCAACATTGGTAAGGCTTTCTTCATACACTATTTCAATACATTTCAATAAAGTAGTGTACAATGTAGACATCCGATACCGCATGCATTTTTAAAAGCACACACACACACACAACATTTAAAGAAAGAAGGGGTATCGAAAGACTCATTTTTACGAGGCTACTCGGGTGAGCTCTAATATTCTAATATTCTCTTCCCGAGGAGTAACCTGACCTCCGAACTCAAAATCTCATCACACAAAAACAGTTTATTTTAAACTGATGCCTTTTCTCAATGTTTTGGGCTTAATCAAAATGGCGTGGTGACTCTACAAGCAAAAACACAGCGAGACACCTCCAACGCAGTGAAAATGCCAGATGCCGGGGCGCGATCGCGCTGATTCTCGGATTCAGGTAATTTTAGCAGGCCAGCTTACTTCGGGAGGATTTCCAATGAAGTGTGGGTCCATTCCTTGGTCGAGTTCCAATTGGGTATCTGCCTCTTGGTTTTCTTTTAAGCATTCTTCGCAGTCGCATTGATCTGACTCGTCATCTTGACTCAGGAATTCTTCGATCGCTAGCTCGTCACGGCTTAACGCATGGATTTAGGGATCACTTTCGAATTGGATTGTGACTGGGGCCTCGTCCGCCAAGGGGTACTCAGTCATATCGAGACCTTCTTCTGGATCGTAGCTTGCTGGCCAAGCACTCTCCATTGTGCTGCCACTATGTATCACCTCGAGGTTCCCTTTGATGTTGATAAACTTTACGTATTGGTGTAGGGTTGAGGCTACTGCTTTCATTTGGTGCAGCCACGGTCGTCCCAGCAAGGCGGAGAAATTGGACTCGATTTCCACCACTTGGAATTCCACCGACTCTTCTTGCTCGTCGAACTGGATGTCCAGAGTGATCACCCCCAAAATAGTGCAGGGGGTGGAGTCGTAGGCTTGGATTACTCGGGCAGAAGGTCTCTTTCGGGAGCGGTCAACCCTTAGCTGTCTCATTGTACGTGCAGCGAGGACATTGATCAATGAACCATTGTCGACTAGAACGTCTGGTATGTAGATCCTTTCTATTTTTATGAGGATGTGGAGGGCCTCGTTGTGTCTGTTTTCACACTCCGGCAAGTCTACATCTGTGAAGGTTAGACTGCTTCTGGCGCCAGCATTTGTTTCAGTTTGCCTTGCCTCCGGGGAGTACTTGATCCAACCGTTGGTGTGTCTCGATCGTGGAAGGGATCGTAGGGAGACGGTCATTCTTGGATCCTCCCTTCTGGATTCCCTTTTACGAGAGCGTTTGGTTTTGGTTTCGCATTCCCAATCATTACGGGATAGCATGTTGACAGTCTCGGAGATTGCATAGGGCCTACTTTCATAGGAGTTTTTATTGAATGCTATCATATTCACTCTGTCATTCCGGGGAAATGGATTTCCGACTGTGTTGGGGCCATGGGGGCGTTCTAGCTTTCCTTCTTCAATTAGCCCTTGGACCACTTATTTCAGCACGAAGCAATTGTCGGTGGTATGGCTGGGGTAGTTATAGAAGGCACAGTGTTTACTCCTGTCCATGTTAGGATTGGGATTCTTTGGCTGGTAATTCTTAAGGGGCTTGAGAATGTTCCACTTCACCAATGCTTCAAAAACTTGGCTTAGGGACATCTCGAGGTTATCAAAGCGCTGGAACTGCTGTTGTCGAGGAGGATTATTGTTCCTTAGGGGCGCTTGATCGCAGCTTACTTGAACTCCATTTTAGATGTAGTGGACTACTCTGACGGCTTCCTTTCCTTTATTTGGGATGGGTGCCGGATTTGACGGGGCTGCCCGGTAGCGGTAGGAAGAAGCAGGGGTAGCTGCTGTCTTTTGTAGGCTCAACGTCTTTTTGAATTTGGTCCCGATATTGACCATGGCATGAATATCGGGATAGAAGTGGTGGCTAATCAGGGCCCTCAGAGATGGCTTGAGGTAGGAATGGAAGATGTCCATTTGCTCTTCTTTGGAAAGCGGATCCATTATCTCGCTTAGTTTCCAATTCCATCTTTTGTAAAACTCTCCCACAGGCTCGTCATCCTTTTGTTCGGTGGCTTGCAGATCATGGCGATTGGTTTTCCACTTGAGGCTGGCATGGTACTTCTCCAGGATGATCTCACTGATTTGATCCCAAGTGGAGCGATTTTCCGCTTTTACATTGAGGAACCACCTTAGTGCCGTGGATTGGAGGGAGTGTTGGAAGTGATCCACCATTAGTTATGGGGTAGCCCCTTTGGCTCTCACACCTAAGACGTAGGTATCGATGTGAGTCTTTGGGCATTCTATCCCATCGAACTTCTCCATTTTTGGCATTCTGAACTTCAGGGAGAGAGGATCCACCTTGCTCGGATATGTGGGCATAAGCGAGTCCTTCCAAGAGTTGGCCAATTTCCCTTGCATATCCTTCATTTGTTCCACCAACCAAGCCATATGAGGGTTCAGTAGACAGAGGCAGGCTGCCATTTTCTGGGATGGAAACCGAAGACGGAGGTGGATTGGTTGATGGGATTGCCACTCGGGAATCTTGGGGAGGTAGTTGAGTGTATACCAACCCGTATCCTTGATTGTTGAAATTGGAGCCAAGGGCATGATTGCCCAGACCACCATTGGTTGTGTTTGGGAGCTGGGGGAATGTTTCATTAGGCCCAAGTGGAAGTCTGGCGGGTGACAGATTTGAAATGTCAGGGTATCCGCTCAATACGTCTATCCCAGATAGACATTGGGATTTTAAGTTGTGGCTGCGGGGCTCATATAGAGGCAAAGGATTGAATCTCGGGGGATACCGAGAGATATTGGGATCTGGGGGAGCAGGCCCGTATGTGTGCTGGTGATATTGAGTTTGCGGAGCAGAGCCAAAAAACTGATTATGCAGGGGTTGGCAGATCGGAGCTGCTTGATTGAGGCTCGAGTGGAGCTTTGAGCGGGAGCTACTTTGCATCACCGGATTTTCATAGCTTTGTGGAGGAGGGACCTGCTGATAGCTTTGGGCAGCCAGGGGAGCAGGCATGTCTTCGTCTTCTATGAGGATGAAGGTTCCATCGGGTTGGGGAACCGCAACAGTTCCGCGATGGCGTATGGTATCTACAATCCAAGCTTGCTGCTCTTCTTGGCGCTTCTTAAGGGTCTCAAAGGCTTGTAGCACCTCCTCCATTATTTGGAGATTTCTCAGAGGCGGAGTACCATTTCCCTCACTGTTATCTGTCGTCCCTGCCATTGGGGACTGACGGACTGTTCTGCCGGCTAAACCGGAAGGGCTGTCGGACCTTGCAACTTCGATACTGAAAAAATGGCTCCCGGGGACTCTCAACCACTCTCGATTCGTTGGAGGGGGTGAAAGGCAAGGTTAAGACTTGGGAGGGCTTTTTGGATGAAGGGGGAAAGCTCATGCGACATGCAGTTTCCTTTTTTTAATTTTTTGTTGTTTTATTTACTGAAAACATGTTTTCTGAGAATCCTAAATGGGTTGGAAAAGATTGCTCTTCTTTTTCGCAACTATTCTAGATCCTGGGTCAGTGGAAACCATCACTACGGCTATAAGCCCCTCATTTTGCACCTGTATTTCGACCTCCCAGGGTGGACAGCCCCGGGCGAGGGTCCTATAGGGCAAGCGGTTTCCACCGGCCAAAAGAAAAAATGAACCTAAGGACCGAGCATGTCATGTTCGTTTTAATGCATCTGTCATGTGAATAGTGAACGAAGCCAGTACCTAAGTCAAGATCGGGTCAAGAATTCAGCATGACCTCTCTTTACCTTGCTTGCGCAAGGGATCTATGACTTTAGGTTTTTGGCTAGGTCATATTGTCATGGATGACGCATTAAAGGCTTGATGACATGGTGTCATGTGGGCATGGACGTATATCCGGTACGGATCATTGTCTAAGTGTAGCTTTAGAAATCAAGATTGGGTCAAGATTTTAGCATGACCTTTCATCGTCTTTCTTGCACAAGAGATCTTGATTTCTGGGCTTTGACTCAGATAATGGCCGACATGGGATATGTATCCAGGCTTTATGACACGGAGTGGGTAAAAAACCAACCGAGTCTGGACAGAGTGTGACGCAAAAGTGCATGGTTGACACTGCTATGATGGGAAGTATGGAATGATCCCCTGCGCACTCAAAAGGCATAGGAACACCAATTGAACTGCATCTTAGACCATCCCGGGTTTGGGGTTGTAGTGTACAGTGTACAGGATAAGGGTGCGCATAGTGTGCGATCACTAAAATTCTTTTTCTGAGTAAAACAGAATGTTTTACAGAATGTATTTTAAAAGTATGTACACAGATGTATTATGATGCATTTTTTGTATTTTTTTTAATAAACAAAAAAAGTAAAGCACATGCTTACACACACAACTGAAATTACCTGATCCGACGCGCGGATGACATCTCGAAGTTGGGAGGCCCGTTTCCTGCTTTTCGTTTTGTCGAGTCGCCACGCCGTTTTGATTATGCCCAAAACATTGAGAAAAACTGTTTTTTTTTTGTTTTGTTGTGTGATGAGATTTTGATTTCGGAGGTCAGCTGGTTACGCCTCGGGAAGGGATATTTTGAGCTCACCCGAGTCGCCTCGTATACACGAGTCTTTCGATACCCTTTTTTCTTCAAATGTTGTGTGTATGTGTGTTTGTGTGTGTGCTTTTAAATAAAATGAATTAAGTAAATAATTGAAAGACAGTGCGGGAATATTAACAAACCGCTATCACCGTCAGACCTCCATAGTGCAATAGAAGGTCTTGTGGGATCGTTTGTACGGTTTGGGTCTGTGTGAATAGTAAACATTGACTACATTGTAAGCAATAAATTTAAAGCAGTAATGTATTTAAATACTGAAATTGAGAACAGTATTTAAATGTGCGGAAGGAGAACTGACCAATGTTGGTTAAGTTTCTATATCCCTAGGGTTTGTAGGAGGAATGTGTTTGGCTGAGGGTGTTTAAAGAGGAGAGAGGGTTTGCCCTCACTAAAGGCAAAATCTCCCCTAATTAACTCTCGGTATCACACTCGGGATTTCTAAAGAGGAGATAAATTATGCACTCACTCGGGCAGAACCTCTCCTAATTTGCACTCGTTCACACTCATTTGGACTCACGGGTTTGGACCGGTTTGAGCCATTTGGGTATTTGGAGTTTGTTTTGGGATGAATAGGGTTTGTGGGATGTCGGGAGGTCGATCGGGATGGACCGAGATCACCTCGGGAGGGCTTCAGAGTGCCTCAGGATGGCTCGAGAGGCCCCAGGAAGGACCGGGAGAGGTTGAAATGGCTTAGAATTGTGCCTGAAGGCTGGGAGGAGATAGGAGAGAGTTGAGGTATGTTTGAAATGAGAGGAGGAGCCCTCTATTTATAGGACTCAAAAAATTGCAAAAGTCTTCGTACGGACTTATATGCAATTACAATTTTTTGGTTTTCTTGGATTTCAGGGAATATTGTGGACTTTGTGGAGATTTTGCAATGATTCTGGCGTGTTTACATAAGTGTTCATACGGACACATCTTACTTTAAATATGTGTCCGTATGGACATGTACGCAAGCTGATGTTTTTTTTTGCCTTTTTTGTTATTTCCTGCAAAGTCCTTGGATTCCCTTTTATCCCTGAAAGGTCCTTCCTTGGTTTGGATGGTCAGCTTGGACCTTTTGGACGTTACGGGTCTTCGGATCACGAACGCGTGAATCCTCGGTGTTTCCCGTATGCTCGGATGGAGAGCGGTCCGGATTGGGGTACTTACAATATGAAGCAACACACTTTGTGATTTCGTCCCTTTGATTGATTCATAATGATTTGTAATCTAGTCCTCCACTGAATAATCTTACGTTAACATCCATCTACAATCAATTATATATCTCAATCACTACATTGCTAAGTCAAGTTAAACAGAGAAAAACCTCACCACTAAGGAGAATGTCTCTTCAAATTCCTATCTGTAGAGTTCATTATTATGCATACTTAGACATTCATTCATTCTTGTGTCCTCAAAAAAAGACATGTTTCCTCTTTGGTGGCATACTCCCACTGGAATAAGCATTTACCACTACTAGATATCATTTTTGACTCTCGCAGGCGATCACAACTAATTAAGTAGAGACAATTCCCCACATTCGCCTAGAGAAATCAAAAGTTCATGCGATCCTATCTTAGTCATTAATTACAACAAGTTATTCACCATACATAATATAATCTTTGTGGAAGCACATATGCCATATATAAGGCAATATTTCCAAATTTGATTTAATGTAATGTGTTTATAACGTGTATAAATAAGAGGTATAGATACTCCAATTGAGCTTCTGACGTTCCATAACTCATAAGAGTTACTGACTTGCTAGACATTAAGTTAAGTATTAAGTTGCAATCGATTTCTCAAAAAAATTTGAGAAAATAATACATTAGCATCTATCTAACCATTTGAAGATCATATGAGTACTTATCTTTGCAACACTATTTTATTGCGAAGAAAAAGTAATCATTAACTATACACGTATCTCATATTTTCTCACACAATTATACAATTGATCAAATATATATTCACAAAAATGATTTGTTATAAGATCACTTAGACTCTTATCCTTTTGATTCCCAATCATTGCTAAAAAATGATTAAACAAATCAAGAGTTTAATAACTATAAGTTAAAAGGTAAATAAAAACACCTCATATGTATTTATCGATAAATTAAGAAAATAGAATACATGCTAACATGTCTTGACTTTCACAAGTTCCCATATGTCCGAATGAATTAGGGATTATGTTAATTTATTTGTCTTTAAATAAAGACTTTTTGACATCTAATTGCAAAATAAGATTATACAATTATAGGTTGATATTTAGAAGAGCTCCTTATAAGCTTATTATAAAAATATCTCCCCACATATCCAATAAAGTCTAATTTTATCAATATCTAAAATCTTAAGAATCAATAGCCATATAAGAATAAATATCTAAAGGAATTTTGTTAAAAACTAATCTTAACATAATTTATATGACTAATTGATGTGGTGGATTTTTTATATGTAATTCCCTATTTTCCGAGACATATTATCTCTATTTTGATGTACGTAGTTTAGTTTTGATGTAAATTTGGGAGAATATGTTAAAGTGAGGTTTTATTGAGAGTTATTTTAATCCGAGGGCATTTTAGTTGTTTTATTTCATATTCGGATGTAATATTCTCGAGGAGCCAAAGTCAAGCCTAAAAACTTGAAGAAAAAACATAGCTAAATGGATCAAGATTGTCAAATTGAGGATTGTTCTGCAGAAATCTGAGAAATCCAGTGACCAAACAACAAATCTGAAAAACCAGGGACTTTTTTGGAATTATTGGAATCTGGAGGACTTAAGTGGAATATGCAAAACTTCAGGGACCTTTTGGGAATTCCAAATTCAACTTGGAGGAGGATTTTTTAGGCTGCTTTTTGGAGTAATTTTAGGAAAGTAATTAATTATTTCTTTTTCTTTTTATTTCCCTAGTATAAGTAGGAGTTTTTAATAGACTTTTAGTTTTTTTTTCTTCATCTTATGTTTCCATTAGAATTGAGGGAGGAACCTTTGAAGATTATGACTTTCATGGAGAACTAATCACCTTTTCTTTGGAATTGATTATTGAACCGTTCTTGATTTCAATTGAGGTTATTTTTTTTAAATCTTTAATCCTATTTATATTATCTCTTGTTCTTGCTTGATTAAATCGATTACTAGGGTTTTGCAATTAGGTCGATTGCTTAATCCTTGTTATTGATCTGTTGCTAGAATCCCCTAAGATTTTATCAATTTAGTGTTTCACAAGTAGCATCTTTATAGTCCATGCATGTGTCATGGTGGATTGTGAATTAGAAGAAAATAAATAATTATCTAATTGAAATAATATTAGAAAGTATTCTCGATCTTCATCTCTTAAATCATTAATCAATTAGTATTTTGAATCTAGACTATGTCAGTTAGGTTTGAATATTGATTAGGGTTATTAGTGAGTGTGTCACTACTATTAACTAATATTAAAGAAAGAGATTGAGATTGAAATACATCTCGTGATCGAGTGAATATGATAAAATTGAAAAGAATTGATCGATGATATTTGAATGATAGACGGGGATAATAATTATTCCAAAGTGCTTTTCTTTATTTGTTTACAATCTAGTTTTTATTCCCGTCTTAGGAAGTAATCAAAATCAATCTTAGACCCCCCAATCTTGTCAAGTGACAATTGTGCGAACTTATAACCATTTTTCGTGTTCGATCCTGGACTTGCTCTAGCTACATTATTGTGGCCAAGTCTTTGGTAAATTTGTAGGTGTGCGACTTTAGCCTATCAAATTTTGGCGCCGTTGCCGGGGAACGGTGTTTATTTGTTTGCACTCTTATTCTTATTCTTAATCTATTTCTTTTTCTTTTTTTTTGTTAAGCTACATTATTGTCATCTTGTGGTGTGGAACCTTATATGGCCCATACCCGTTCTGATAATAACCTTGCTAGTCCTTTGGTTCCAGTTATTGAAAGATATTTCAGGAGCAGGAAAAAACAAAGTAAGGAAGCTAGGAGGATTTTGCGGTTAAAAGAGATGAATATTAATAATGGCAGGGGTGATCATGAGCGAGAGGATGTGAATAATGGCGGTAATGGAAGAGGTAATGGAAGAGGCAATAATAACCCACCTCCTCCACATCTGACTTTGAGGCAGAGAATTGCTCCGAACTGGAATAAGCAACTACAAGCAGTCCAGTTCCCTAATTTTCCACTGGGGTTACATTTGAATTGAAGCCAGGGTTGTTGAATCAGTTGCCCCACTTCAATGGGATGTCAGGGGAAAACCCTAATTAGCACGTTGCACAGTTTGTGCAGATTTGTGAGAGCATGAAACCGGATGCACTTCCCCTCGAAAAACTGTTGTTGAGAGCATTTTCCTTTACTCTTTAGGATAATGCAAATGCGTGGTATTATCACTTGCCACCGAATAGTATCACATCTTGGCAGCAGCTGAAAGAGGTATTTCTTGATGAGTTCTTTCCTCCAGATCAAATCAATGTAATGAAACGGGATATCAGTAACATGGAACAGCAGTCTGATGAGTCTTTATATGAATATTATAACCGGTTCTATAAGCTTTGTAGAAGTTGCCCGTATCATGGCATTGTTGATGAGTAGTTGATTGTGTACTTTTATGGGGTATTAACAGTGCAAGATAAATGGATGGTGGATTCTTCTTGTGGAGGTAGTATTTTGAATAAAACTACCAGGGATGCAGAGAAATTGATAGAGGAATTGGCCAAGAGCACAAGAACTCACGGAAGAAAGTCTAGTATTAGACAAGTCAGTGCACTAGGATCAGTTGATAAAACTAGCAAGTTGGAGGCTGATGTTGAGGATGTTAAGAGTTTATTGAAAAAGTTGGTTCTGGATCAGCAACCTCAACATTGTGGCATTTTTAATGATGTGACTCATCCTACTGATTCTTGTCCATCTCTTCAGTCGGATGAGGTGGAGGATATTAATGCTATGGGTTTTAATCTGCAGAGTCAGAGGCCACCATCGTACAACTACAACTCCTCAAGCAATGTTCATCCGAACCTCAGATATGGTCCATCACAGGGTCAACAAGGTTTCAGAGGACAGCAGTTTAATAATCAGCAGGGGTACCAGCAGGGTCAGCAGTATCAGGGAAACTAGTTTAATCAGTACAGAGCACCAGTTGAATAGCAACAGCAGGGCCCACCTCCTACAAAGTCTACAGAGGAATTGATTAGATCTTTAGCACAGAGTGTGAGTACCATGAATGGGCATTTCCAACAGTTTCAGCAGTGGACTGAGTCGAGTATCAGTAGTTTAGAGAAGCATATGAGTCAGCTTGCAGATGCAGTTGGGAGGATGAAGGCTAAGGATTCGGGGAAGTTACCATCTAGAACTGAACTAAATCCTAAGTCTAATGTTAGTGCGGTGACTTTACGTAGTCGAAGGAAGCTTGAGGATGTAGTTGTGGAGGAAGAGCCCAAGTTAGTGGTTGAGATGGGTACACCCGCGAAGAAGACTCCAGATCAGGAGAAGAGTACTGTACCTGTGGACCCCGTGTATGAGTGAGTCCCTCCGTTTCCTTATGCATTGAGGGAGTCTAGAAAACCGGAGCCTGACAAGGCTATTTTTGACACCTTCAAGAGATTGGAGGTAAACATTCCGTTTCTAGATCTCCTTCAGACAGATCCGAGGTATGCAAAATTTCTGAAGGAATTATGTACATTGAAGAGAAATCAGAAGGAACGGAGTCAGAAAAAGGTTAAAGTCAGTGAGCATGTATTTGTAGTTTATCAGAGGAAGTTGCCTAAGAAGTGCAGTGATTCAGGTATGTTTGTGATTCTGGTGTCTTTGGGGGGATGCTTCGGAGCATATGGCTATGCTTGACTTAGGGGCCTCAATCAACGTGATGCCCTATGCATTGTTTGAGAACCTAAAGTTAAGACCTTTACAGGATACTCGGGTGGTTATTCAGCTTGCTGACAGATCTAATGCTTACCCTAAGGGGTTGATTGAGGATGTTCTAGTTCGGGTTGGTAAACTTATATTTCATACAGAGTTCTATGTATTAGAGATGGACACGGATCCTAAGACTCCCATTCTGTTAGGGAGGCCATTCATATCGACTGCTCATACCAAGTTGGATATTTCTAATGGGTCATTGACTATGGATTTTGATGGGCAAGAAATGGAGTTTAATATTTTTGATGCCATGAAATATCCTAAGGATGTCCATTCGGTGAATTTCATTGATGTAGTTGAGCCCATAGCTCAAGAGGTGTTTGATGTGTGTGGGAGAGATGATGACATAAAATTTGTGTTTGAGAATGCTTAAGGATGTGCAGAGTAAGAATTTGATCTTTCTGATGAGATGAAGGAGGCGGTGATGAGCCTTTCTGAGGGTGCCATGTATGCCTCATCACCGGGTTATGGTCGTATGCAATTGGAGGTGCCACCGGAGAAACCATTGCCACCTATTGAGAAGGCACATGTGCTTGAATTGAAACCCCTACCTGAGAATTTGAAATATGCTTTCTTAGGTGAAGGGAAGACACTTCCTATAGTAATCTCTAGTATTCTGACTGAGGACCAAGAGAAGAGATTGTTTGATGTGATCCGGGGTCGAAAAGAAGCAATCGGGTGGACTATTGCCGACATCAAAGGCATAAGTCCTTCTTTATGTACATACCGGATCTTGCTAGAAGAGGATGCTAAGCCGGTACGGAAACCACAGAGGAGGTTGAATCCACCTATGATGGAGGTGGTGAAGAAGGAGGTGTTGAAGTTATTACAGATGGGGATCATTTATCCCATATCTGATAGCTAGCGGGTTAGTCCTACTCAATGTGTAGCCAAGAGGGGCGGGATCACCATCGTCATCAATCATAAAGGCGAGTTGGTGCCAACCCGGGAGCAAACGGGATGGCGTGTTTGCATTCATCTTCGTCGGTTTAATGAGGTAACTAGAAAAGATCACTTTCCCTTCCCCTTTATTGATCAAATGTTGGAAAGGTTAGTCGGAAGGGCGTATTATTGTTTTCTCGATGGATATTCCGGGTATTTTCAAATACCAATTGCCCCGGAAGACCAAGAGAAAACTACTTTTACTTGCCCCTTTGGCACCTTTACCTATCGGAGGATGCCTTTTGGTTTGTGCAATGCACCTGCGACTTTTCAAAGGTGTATGATGAGCATCTTCTCAGATTTTGTGGAGAGTTTTATGGAAGTCTTCATGGATGACTTCACCGTCCATGGAGACTCTTTTGACCAATGCCTTGCTCACCTTGCTTTAGTTTTGGATTGATGTGTTGAAACTAATTTGGTGTTGAATTTCGAAAAGTGTCATTTTATGGTTGAGCAAGGCATTGTGTTGGGTCATGTGATTTCTAAAAAGGGTATTGAAGTGGATAAAGCTAAAATTGATGTTATTTTGGCCTTTCCTTGGTCATGCGGGGTTTTACAGGCGCTTCATAAAATATTTTTCAAAGATTGCTACACCTCTATGCACTTTGTTGCAAAAAGAGGTTGATTTTAAATTTGATGATAACTGCAAAAAATCTTTTGATGAGTTGAAGGGTAGATTGACTTCTACCCCCATAATTCAAGCCCCCAATTGGTCTCTTCCTTTCGAGATCATGTGTGATGCTAGAAACTATGTTATGGGGGCAGTTTTGATTTTTTTTAAAAAATGAGAGGCTAAGTGAAAATCCGAAAGGGCGCTTAGGCAAAAGGCAAGGAAGTGAAATTATTGAAATCCTTTATATCACCAGAGTGGAGACATAAGGCAGATTTTGAAGTGTCAGGTAGGCTCACTATTTGGAGTAGGAGGTTCGGATAGTGGTGCCTAGGATAGAAACTCTCGTTCACTGTTGGAGTTATAAGGGGAATTGGTCTCTTCCTTTCGAGATCATGTGTGATGCTAGAAACTATGCTGTGGGGGCAGTTTTGATTTTTTTAAAAAAAAATGAGAGGCTAAGTGAAAATCCGAAAGGGCGCTTAGGCAAAAGGCAAGGAAGTAAATTATTGAAATCCTTTATATCACCGGAGTGGAGACATAAGGCAGATTTTGAAGTGTCAGGTAGGCTCACTCTTTGGAGTAGGAGGTTCGGATAGTGGTGCCTAGGATAGAAACTCTCGTTCACTGTTGGAGTTATAAGGGGAGTTGGTGCTTTCACGAGCTAGTTTTGTTGGGATTAATATTCTTTAACGAAACTTTTATACAAGGGCGGTAGTAGTGTGAGATAAGCGTGGGGAAAATTAGGACATTTTAGTTCCCACATTTGCTTTTATGTGTGGGCCTTAGTTCGGATGACCATTTAAATGTTAGAGTTGGTATCGAGCTAAGGCCTTGTATTTATATGTTTTTGGGGAGTTACAAGGAGACGAAAGTATTTATATTCCGTATTGTGATTGACTTACATATATTGGTGGATTAGAGGAGACTAGGGGTCATTTTCTTCTCATGTTATCTGTTTAGACCGGTGCTTTAGAGTGGGGTTAGGATATTACTCAGGGACGATTAATGGTCTAAGCTGTTGGGTTTTGGGGTTACAAACGCAGCGGAAATCTTTATAAAACAACAAAACCCTAGCCCTTGAATCCGTCTAGCATGAAGAGGTAAAAGCCATGGAATAGATTTACATACCTTGAATGTGATTAAGTTTGTTCGAAAACGGATCTTCAAAGCGAATCTCAAAACGAATCTCAAAAACTGTTGATGAAGTTTTTGATGTTCTCCTTGTTCTAAACCTTGTGATGAATCAACGATTGAAAGTCTTCAAGCTTTTGGTGATAAAGTAATCACCCTCTATCGGTAATCCACATGCGAACGGACCAAGAACACTTCTTGTTGGATTGCTAGATGATCCCCGATTGTTGAATCAATATTCAACAATCAATGGCTATTTAGTAGAATGAATCTATGGAATTTGATCTTTGATTTGTAATCAAAATCAACCAATTAGTGTTTCAAAAACTCTAATTTTCGTCACCTATGGCTGGGACAAAAGGATTCTATTTATACTTGTTATAAATCCCTAACCTTTAGGGAAAAGAGTCCTTTTTCCAAGCTAAAACGGGTTTCCAGCGCCGCCAGGACGAGTCGTCTCGTAGGGGACGAGTCGTCCCCTAAATCCTGCAGCCTGATTCATTCGTCCCTTTGAAGGGGAATAGTTGGGCCAATTGGGGATGAGTCGTCCCCTCAAGGCACGAGTCATCCCATAGAGGACAAGTCGTCCCTTGAGCCCAGAATTCACCCCTTTAGCCATTTTTAATCCGTTCTTCTGTGTGTGACCCTTTAGGAATTATATTTTATGTTTGTAGTGAGTTGAAACATCAACCTCACAAGACATAAGTGACTTCTAGAAAATCATTATGTCCACCCAATTAAATATAACATCAAAGCTTGATTCCTTGATAGATCAATGTCACAATCCCTTTGTCCACGATCTCCAATTGAACATGAGTCATGGTCCATGTCAACTCACATATTCAATGCTTTCTTGATTCCGAATATATTGATAATCCAAGTGCATTTGATCTCTATCAAATCTCTTGAGTATGGCCATACATTTCATCAACATCATTCATCGAGGGGCCCAAGCAAACATCTCTCTCACACAGAGAGGAACAAATCCCATCTTGACTTATCATTCTTCCCTACATGAATCCAATCGTGCCAACATAGCCCTTATTGCTATCCTATTAAAGATAGTGTTAGACTACATCAAACACAATGTTCATCATGTGGAAGACGATGATAATCTCAGGTATAAAGGATTCAATAACACGACTATCATGAGATTTAATCATGACACATATGACTATTGACCATGTCATAAATCTCATTAGTAGGTCAAGTCCAGTACTTGTTCTCTAGCAAGTACCCATAAGTGTAATGTGCATCCCCATGCATATAATCATCTCCATGATTATCCATTACCAACTTATACTAGTTGTTCACAACAACTAGGGAGCAGTTCGATATAATAAACATGTAAACATATAATTAACCAAATAAACTTTCTCTATAATAAATGGTAAAGACGCTAGTATAACGCTATTGATTATCAGTCACAATAATCATCGACCTAGGGCATAACAACAACATAAACGTGGGGGAATTTGATGTGGTGGATTTTGTTATATGTAATTTCCTATTTTCCGAGACATATTATTCCTATTTTGATGTACTTAGTTTAGTTTTGATATAATTTTGGGAGAATATGTTAAAGTGAGGTTTTATAGAGAGTTATTGTAATCCGAGGGCATTTTAGTTGTTTTATTTCATATCCGGATGTAATATTCTCGAGGAGCCAAAATCAAGCCTAAAAAGTTGAAGAAAAATAGCTTAATGGATCAAGATTGTCAAGCTGAGGACTATTCTGCAGAAATATGAGAAATCCAGTGACCAAACTGCAAATCTGAAGACCAGGGACTTTTTTGGAATTTCTGGAATCTGGAGGACTTGAGTGGAATTTGCAAAACTTCAGGGACCTTTTGGGAATCCCAAATTCAACTTAGAGGAGGATTTTTAGGCTGCTTTTTGGAGTAATTTTAGGAAAGTAATTAATTATTTCTTTTCCTTTTTATTTCCCTAGTATAAGTAGGAGTTTTTAATAGACTTTTAGTTTTTTTTTTCATCTTATGTTTTCATTAGAATTGAGGGAGGAACCTTTGAAGATTATGACTTTCATGGAGAACTAATCTCCTTTGCTTTGGAATTGATTATTTAACCGTTCTTGATTTCAATTGAGGTTAATTTCTTTTTAAATCTTTAATCCTATTTATATTATCTCTTGTTCTTGCTTGATTAAATTGATTACTATGGTTTTGCAATTAGGCCGATTGCTTAATTCTTGTTATTGATCTATTGCTAGAATCCCCTAAAATTGTGTCAATTTAGGGTTTCACAAGTAGCATTTTTATAGTCCATGAATGTGTCATGGTGGATTGTGAATTAGAAAAAAATAAACAATTATCTAATTGAAATAACATTAGAAAGTGTTCTCGATCTTCATCTCTTAAATCGTTAATCAATTAGTATTTTGAATCTAGAATGTGTCAGTTAGGTTTTAACTAATATTAAAGAAAGAGATAGAGATTGAAGTACATCTCGTGATCGAGTGAATGGGATAAAATTGAAAAGAATTGATCGATGATATTTGAATGATAGAAGGGGATAATATTTAATCCAAAGTGCTTTTCTTTATTTGTTTACAATCTAGTTTTTATTCCTGTAAGTACTTCGCAACCTTTTAGATGCATTTTAATATAATAAAATTGCATTTAGGGGCATTTTGGTAAATTCCCGGCCTATCCCGAGACTTCCGGAAACGTTCCATGAGTTTCCCGCGAAGGAAGTACCTTTTGGTACATTATTCATGCCAAAGGACCCCTTGGGAATAAAACCTGTTGGACCTTTTGGGTATTTTCCCGGAATGTTCCAGAAACTGGTTTTTGGCGCCAAAAGCGGTTGAGCCACCTTGTGTCACGCGACAGCTTGAGGCATAAAAAGTGGACGCGTAAGGTCGTGCGACACATTAAGGCGGCAATGCGGCCTATAAATAAGACCCTCCCCCTCTCTCATAAATGGATCCGAATTTTTAGCCTCTTTGTTACTCTGCGGGGAATTTGCGGCGTAACGAACCTCTCTAAACACAAACCTCTCTCTCTCCTACCTTCAACCTACCCAATTCCTCCTTTCCAAACCCAATTCTCAAGCTACACCAATTGAGCCCCTTGCATCGAGTCCTTCCGGATCGAAGTGAAGAATTGAAGGATTCTATATACGTGGATATAGAATTCGTGGAAGCAACAAGGGTAACGATTCCCTAAACCCAATCTCTCTCTCTCTCTTGCTTAATTTCTATTAATTCTAGCATTTAATTTTGTTTGGATTCGATAATCGGATCCTAGCTATCTCGGATTCTTGAATCCCAATCGCAATCTCTCTGTTTAATCTGAATAATTCGTGCAATTGAGCTTATATTGTTGATTATTTGATTGGATTTGGTGTTTGAACCCCAAGGGGTGTGGATCTACCCATATCCACACTCCCCTGGGTTTGATTTAGTTTCGTTTACGTATTTTGTTCGTAATCTAGTTAAATGATTAGATGCTGTATAGCTTTCTGTTGATTACTGTGTTCTTATTGTTCGGTTTTACAGATGGCTCATGTGTGTCACGCGACACCTTTGTCTCCAAGTGATCCTGTGTCACGCGACACATGTGGTCACTGGTGCGATGTGTCATGCGACATACATGACCCATCTGCAGAGACCCCTTTTCCTTTGTAATCTGTTTTTAGATTGTTTGTATCAGGGATGTGGCCTCCCTAAATAATGGGCTCACAATATGTAATTCTCGTTCCATAATTAATAAGATGCATTTAATCACACTTCGTTTATTATCAATATTTGCACACACTTTGGATTTACTTGGATGTTTTGATTGAAAGACTCGTCTACGGACGAGGCGTGTTGGGTGAACTCTCGGTTCTTCCCAACACGTAACCTGACCTCCGAACTCTTGTTTTTCTCTCTAAATAAAGGTTTTCAATGTTTCCTCTTAAAACGGCGTGGCGACTCCCTTTTTTTTCATTTAAATCGGGAAAACCAAAATTTTCCGGGCGAGCGCACATTCAGTGGCGACTCCGCTGGGGAAGAAACACTTGAAAACCTGTTTTTCAAGTGTTGAGTGGGTCAAGCATTTATTTAGTCAAACATCCAATACATCCATTTTGTGTGCATTATTTGATAATCATTTGTGATTCATACATCTTGTTGATTATGGAACTTGTGAGCCCTTTGTGCTTGTGGTCACTTTTTGTGCATTAGTCTTCTTTTGTGTTGCTCTTGCTATGGTAAAACAGGGGCTGATTTGATGATTGAAGAGCTGCTGGTTTAGTGACCATCCAGGTCGTGCAACACCTTTTGTCTCTGGTTGTCCTGTGTCACGCGACAAAGGGTGGCCACTGAACAGAGCATCAGAAGACTGGTTTGAGGGCAGTCCCTTGGATCAAGCGTGACTCAATTGATTGTTGTTCCCTGTTTATCATGTGTGAGGGTGTGTGTTGTTTTCTTTTCCAAAAAAAAAAAAATCTCTTTTTTGTAAATAAAGGAATATAGTCATCCGCACACTACATCACTTAGATTTAGAACCCTCGGGTGCGATTGACGGCATCGCGGACGGCCATGAAATTCGCCTACGCTTGAGCACCTGAAATCAAACCTAAACCCCTAGTGCGTTATAGGTGGCACCACACTGAACCTTACCCATAGTTGTCTTTGATACAATGTTTTCATTACAACAAAATGAAGTGTTTTTGAAAAATAATATAGGTCCTTATACCTTCTCCCAAAACCTCACACCTTGTGGACATGTTGCCAAATGCAACATGATTTCACGTGGGAACATGTCACTCTCGTGGCGTGTTCTAAACGAGAGATCATGCCGCATTGCCAACATGTACCGACGAGAGGTCATGCCGGATTTTTCTTCGAAATTCTTTGAAAAGACCCGTTATGCTGCCCAAATTTCCTTAGAAATTTGGACAAACCTTTTCGTTCCATAAAGATGTTAGGGTTTGGGCTAGGTACCATCACCTATTATATGTTTCAAAACAAAGCATTTGATGTAATTCGAACGTTGCGTCATTAGGTTTCCCCGAGGTATAGTTAGCATGAATAAAGGCTTATCCTTTCCCAACTGTATTTAGGATTTAAAAGACTAATTTATACTTGAACATAAATAAATTTGTGCTTGTGCGAGTTTATCCCATCCTCTTTTCCTCCCTGTTCCTCAAATTCTCCTTTCGATGCCTTATAACCAATCCTTTTGTAGTAAGGAGAAGCGACAAGTTTGGGTGCGTGCTCTGTTACAAGGAGGGTGATTAATCAGTCCGCATTTCCAAATATTTGCAGTTTCCTCCAAAGTTCCTGTTTATTCTACTGCTCAAGGATGTCTGGTGCAAAAGATGTGTCACCCGCTCAGTCTGGAATCCCTTTTGCTTCGGGTCAGTTGGATATGAATGATTTGTCAGTAACGGAATTGCGAGCCGCCCTTGAAGCTGCCATGATTCGGGAATGCAAGGCCCAATTGCTTGCCCAGGTTGCCAAAGCCCGAGAGGAAGAGGCTCATTCCAGATTTGTCGAAGCGATGCGTCTCCGGGGAGTCACAGTGGTTCGTCATGAAGATGGATCATACGAAGAGATTGTCAAGACCAGTAATGTTGATTGCGGGAATGGAAATGCAATGAAAGAGATGAATGGAGACGGGCAGAATGAGATTCTTTTTCCAAAACCTCAGGTGGCTCAAACCCAAATCGAGTATAAGCAATCAATCCCTGAATTTTCCAATATCCCTAAGCAACCTGATTTGAAAGGCCAATACCAACCAGATTCCCAAGGGGTATGTCATTTCTTCAATCAGAATGGTTCACTGATATTCCACCCTGACCAAGGATGTTTCCCGCCATCACCAATGAATGCATACGATTTCAACTTGTCACCATCGCATGAGCAACCTTTAGGACCAACTTCATATGTAACCGTTAATCAGATGTCTTTTATGCCAACTCTAAACCCTACCCCGCAAGAGATGACCATATCTGAGCCTCCTTCTGAGAAAGCCCAGAAAGGAAGGAAGAGAGCTTATTGGGGAAAGGTGGGAATGCCCATGAATCAGTTTCTTAAGGTTTTGACAAGCGGAGGTTTGGTGCAACCACTAGTGAATTATACTCCTCTCTATCACAATGAAAGCCTGGACCCAAGCAAGTACTGCGATTATCACCAATACTCAGGACATGTCACCCATGCATGCTTGCAATTGAGGATAGTCATCCAGAAACTTATTGATGAGGGAAAGATTGATTTTGGTTCCCTTGATGATGGCAATGTCCAAGAACTCCGCCAATTTTCCCCTCGCAAGAAGCGAGAATTCGATGATCTCGGGATATCAACCGAGGAAGCTTTCAACGGACTAATGCAGAGAGGAATGATAAAGCCACTGGAGAATTATCAACCCAGCAGACCTAAACTTAATTTGGATCGTAGTAAGTACTGTTACTATCACCAATACCCTGGGCATTCAACTAATGATTGTTCCAATTTGAAAGCACAGATTCAAAGGCTTGTGGATGAAGGCAGAATTGAGAAAGCTCACCCCAATGTGATCACCAATCCTCTTCAATAATACCAACGAAGCCCAGAGGATATCTCCACCAAAGAAGTCAGTAAGTCGGCATCGTAGGTTCTAGAGTGTCTTTTATGTAGTTATGAGTCTGTCAAGTCTATGTTATGAATCTTTTATTATATTAATGAAAATCTTTACTTCTATTCTTACTAGACTCGAGACATTACTTGCTCACTTACACTTTGCTTAAATTGAATTGGTCTTACTTTACATGATCACTTATGCTGCTCACCGACCAACGCTTTGAAATGACTAATATTTAAATTGATCGGAGCGGGAAAACCTGCTGATATCATTTCCCAAAGTGGGGCTTATCAACTCCCCACCTCGATTCCAATATGCTCACATAATTTCCTTCATTCTTCCTATCTCTTTGTTCAATGGATTTGCATGGATTTTTCTCAGAGTAGACTTAAGCAAGCAATGAAAACTCAATCTCGTTCGGATCATCCGGTAGGGGCTGCAGTTGAAACCTTTCACCCTTAGGAAAACCATTACCTTACCCTCACCAAATAACACCCTTTCATTTCAAGATCGGCACATTTGAAACCCGTTTAACCATCTCAAGAAAAAGAGGGACTATCCTTGAGGCTCCCGTAATTCAAAAGAAGAATTGACCGTCTCCAAGCTCAAGAATGACGGGAGGCAATGATCCATCTTGGGGACTAGCTGAAGTATTTCTCTCAAAGACAAAATTGAAAAAAAAAAAGGAATAATAATAAAAAAAAGAAAAGAGAGCCTAGTCCCCAGTGTTTCTCTCGAAAAAAAAAATGTCAAAGGATCCGTTCGTCACTCAAAAGGGAGTCTCAGAATGAATAAAGAGACAGCACGGATGTCCCTCACCATTACCTCTAACCGATCCCAAGCCGTCTTCTCGACTTTAGAAGACATCACCCTTACCTTTGCCCTTTAACCAAAGCCAAGATTGACCTCTCATTCTTAGAGGCAGCAAAGATGAAATCATGGATTCCCCCACCATAGAAATTCCAAACACATACCCAAGAGCCAACCTCTCATTTTTAGAGGTACAGCCAGCAAAAAGCCTAGCCGACCTCTCATTTTAAGAGGTCATGATATCCCAAATCACCCGAAGACGGATCGAAATCCCGAAGCCCAGCCGCAGTTACTACCGGATAGCAGTTACATTCCAATATCGCCGAGATCTTAAAACAGATTATTGTTTAAAGCGGAGCCAAGTCCATCCCGGCTCAAAGGACCATCAATTGAAGATTGTGCAAATTCCATCCGTTCATTCGACGTTGTATGTGAGCATATTTCATTTATCCTCCGCAAACACCTGCCGTGGACGTCCCACTGGGGCTTCGCATCTGTGTCTCCCATCGACACTCCAAGAGGACATATTCTTTCAACGCTCAAAATTCTCGAAGGTCCTTACATCCCCGAACTTCACCGTTCATTCTTTTCATTCGGGATAAGCCCGAACTACGGCGACCTGAGCTCCTCGTAAGGAGGGGAACGTAGGCAACCTTAATTGGTCCGGTCGAAATCATAAACAAATCTCAGAAAATCCGGTCTCTTCAAGGAACATGCCCATATACTGTCTATCTTTCCGATTCTCGATATCAGTGGTCTTTCTCCTCAGGATTGATAAAAAAAAATATTTGCTCATATCAGCTTTGGCGGTTTGACTAACCCGAACATCAATAAAGGGTTTTAAGCAGCTTTGTGATCATTACGAATAAGACAGTTTTTCAAGTGTCTCGACAAGTCTTCTTTTCTACATCATAGGAAGATATAGCTAAACACCGTTTCGGTCAACAGGGGCTTCCATACACTTTCCATACCTTGTGATGATTATACTCTCTCAAAAGAGTCAAACCTAAAGCGAGAGTGTCTTAAACAGAAATTCGGGATTCATTTCCCACCATTCGAAAAGATGTGCCCCTGCATGCAAATTTCTTGAGTCTTGTCCGCTGTCCGTCGATTCGAAATCGAGGATCAATCTCATCCTGGGCTGCATAAGGGTGTGTGAGTAAGGGGGCTTGATCGAGGAAAATGATACATATCTTGTGTGTGGTTTCCGGGGCTGTTATTATGATGACAATGCTTGAAGGTGGGTCCTGTTGCAAGAAGCTCACTCTTTGATGAAGCTACTGAATTCCACATCCTGAGTAAGAAGATGAATCATGGGAAACAATGAAGAAGTCCATGCCTGAAAGATTGTCAACCTGGCTTATAATGTCACGCGACAGAGTGTACCCTGGATGCCTAGAGTCGTGCGACATAATAAGTCCAACATCAGACATCAGCAAGCTGCAAATCTGGTCTATACCAGGGCACGCCCCGACTTGTCCCAAGCTGCAAACAACTAGACATCCTGCAAATATCATGGGGGAGGGAATTTCATTCAAAGCAACATACACATTCACCACTCTCATATACAAACCCAAAGTCATATAAACCATTTGCAAATCAGTCAAAAGCCATTCATTCCCATTCATCTCTATCCTTCCCAAAATATAGACTCGCACAAGCAAGCTAAATAACTAATAATGTACTAGGTGCAATAAAAAAAAAGGAAAGAGAGTGTTTGTTTCCTTTCCCCAAAACAGGGTACAACAACCAAAAAAAAAAAGGATCACAAATCAGTCCGAGGGCTACTCCGAACTATCGTCTCCGGAAATATAAGTATCATCATCGGCAGAACTACTATCATCATCTTCAGCCTCCTCGTTGTCTTCTCCATCAGCATCACCCTCCTCAGGATCCGGGCCAGCAACAGTCTCGTGATAAACAACGGGATCATCTCGGAAGAGCTCATGCATAACAGGAATGGGGAAAGTCTCAAGCTCATGAGGATCTCGGGAAGAATCACTATCAGAGCTAGGAGGATTAGGAGGACTGACGAACGGTTTTGGTCTGGGCCAATGCGTATCCTCGGCGAGACAAATCAGTGCGAGCCCTCTTCCTACCGGGCAAGCTAAGTGTGGAATCACTGTCATCAGAACTACTAGAACTCTGAGCCGCAAGCTTCTCCCTCAAATATTGATTGCTCCTCATCAGCTGATCAACCATGTCCATAGCCTCGGTATAGTGACGAGCAAAACCCCGGTAGATGTCAGCTGATACCTGATACAAGCAAACAAAAGAGAATCAGAAATCAGATCAGAACAAAAGATGTAAAGGATGTTCACAGTTTAAAGCCACTTACAGATTGAGTGCCCTCGGGAGATGAAAGTATGGAAAAATCCGACTAGTATCAAGAGTGGCCCACCTCATGACATCCCCATCCACGAAAATCAACGAAAGGAGGTAGTAGAGGAGCATACGTAACATGTCCATCGGAAGGTCTCGCAGCCTGAGTATCAGGTCTCGGAGCAACCTGCGGTGACCTCAGCCTCGTAGCCACATAAGTGTCATAATCCCCATCATCATCCGTATAATTGAAGGCAGGCTCTCCCTGGATCAAAGCGGCTACATTCTCTAATTTCCGGGGAAACCACATCTCAGCAGGAGGATCATATGGAACTCTGGCCATGCTACGGACCGTGTTGCCCTCTGAGCACGCTGCTCACCCAAATATAATGCATCCCCAGACAAACCTACCAACAATTTGCGACACTTAGTAAGATGAAGGGCATGCTCCAAGTGGACCCCAGCATATCGATCAGCCCAAGGAAATAAAGTCAAACTCCCAGGAACTCCCCGTAAGCAAACCATGGTATCGGTTTGAGAAGCGATCATCCGTCCCTTAGTATCAATTTGTCCAGAATCTTACGCCTTGCATCCTTCACCCAACGCTTCATAGCAGGAAATGTGGTAACCGGATAATCCTCCCCTACCCGCCAAGCATAACACCCAATGACCTCGTAAGCCCAAACCTGAAAAGAAAAGACAGAGCAGGGGCAGTTAAAAAGAAGAGGGATGGAAGAAGCGGTATTCAAAAATGAGAATCAAATCAAGAAATACCTCAAAAGCAAAGTGGCAGCAGTTGAAGGATTTAGCCTTCCCCCGACTGATATCATCTAAAGCCAGATATAACTCAGCCAAACCTGCCTCTCCCCAAGACAGCGATCCAACATTAGCCCAATCCCTCAGGAGCTCCAACAAAGAAAGCAAAGCCGTGGACGTAGCATTGATAAACAACATATCCGAGAAGCCAACCCAAACAAACGCCCTAGCCAACCTCTCAGCCCTCAACCTGTCCTCATCAGTATCTGCCACCTCAGCTGGAAAACCAGTGCTCTGCTCAACCATCTGGCCATGGAGATCCCCCAACTCATAACCATTCCCCTTCTTGTCCTGGGGAACGAAGCCGATCAACTCCATGAAATAAGCCTCAGTGGGGGGCTGCGGGTCAGCGACCAGAACAGGCTCCTCTAGATACAAGGGCTCATCAGTAAAAGGCAGACCAGTAATAACAGCAAAATCATACGGCGTGACGGTCGCCTCGCCCCAAGAGAAATGAAAAGAGTGAGTAGTCTCCCACCAGAATTCTCTGAAAGCCTTTACCAACCCAATGCTCCTCTGTGTGCCTCCAACAGCTTTGGCCATCTCAAAGAATCCGCCCTGACCACACGGCAAAGATATACCAAGCCTTTCGGCGAAGTGAATAAGCTCGACTCTGGGTAGCAAATCCTGATCGGCCAACGACCTCTGGAGAGCCCCGGGTACGCAAATCCTACAGGTAAACACAGCGCAGGTATGAATATCCCAAATTTACTTGTCGAATCAATTGCATAATTCAATTCCAACCAAAACTAGGGTTTGAATATTTTAAGCATACATTTCACAATTGCCAGAGTAAATCAGAGCATGCAATAAATTTTGGAATCCAAACGGAGAAAGAAAAATCAATCATTTTCTAAAAAAAAAAAAAAAAAAAAGAAAAGTAATTTTTCTCAGTGCACCAAAAGCGAGGGTTACAACGATTACCTTCTTCGCCGGGCCCGAGGAATGTTCTTTCAGATGCGGGTAGAAGTCTCCTCTAACAGTTTGAGGGACAAAAGGCCTTTGATTCCTCAAGGCATTCTTTCGCCGTGCGGCTAACTGAGCTTGAGTCGGAGCATTTTTGGTGGGTCGGCGCCTAGGGGCATTTTGATGAATCAAAGATTGAAATCAAGCCCTAAAAACAGTCGACAACGATTGAAAGCGAGCGAAATGGTGTTCTTCCCTCACCAGACCGTCCACCTCCCTCCAACAGCATATTTCGAAATGAGGATTGTTCACCCTTTTAAAAGACTGATCAATGACCTTAAATGGCCGTGCAACATAACGTTCCCCCCAAAGCTAAAATTCCCAAAATGCCCCTGTACTCTGATGATTTACCAATTTTGACCCCGTATGGCATACTTTGTTTTACCCCCGCAGGTACAATAATCAATTGAGACTCGGAAGACTGACCCTCCGATTAAACTGGAGAAGAAAAGAAAAAGCAAAAGAGGCATATGTATCCGTGACAGCCCCAAGAAGAGCTCAACAAAACAAACAGCCCCACGAAAAGAAACCAATTCCCCGGAAGACAGAATCCCCGGCTTGACGAACAAATTTCCAGAAACCAGTGGCCTCGAGGCACAGGAAAGAAGCAGAGTCCCCCCAGCTCTCCAAGGAAAGCTAAGGACACAAAAGAAAAGCGGCAATCAAGCAAAGGCCGTCCAACAGCAAAACCAATAACAGAGAAGAAAGGATTAGCATAAGACCCCCTGGCAGCTACATTCATCAACAAAGCAAAAGATGTGGTATGAGTCCCTTTGGCATCCACAAAGAGCAGCAAAGAGCAGCAAAGAGCAGAAAAGAAGTAGCATGAGTCCCCTGGCAGCTACATTTTATCCCCAGCAGAAGCAGAAGTAGTGTGAGTCCCTTGGCAACTACCCTGCACCGACATAGTGGTATGAGTCCCTTTGGCATCCACAAGACAGAAGAAAAGGAGATAGCGTGAGTCCCCTGGCAGCTATACTTATCAGCACAGAACAGATAGAAGAAGTAGCGTGAGACCCCTGGCAGCTACATTTATCCCCAACAGAACAGAAAAGAGATAGCGTGAGACCCCCGGCAGCTATGCTCATCCCCAGCAAAGAAGAAGAGAAGTGGTATGAGACCCTCCGGCATCCACGAAGAAAAGCAAGCAGAGTGTGAGACCCTGCAGCAACTACCACCGTAAGAGAAGTGGTATGAGACCCTCCGGCATCCACGAAGAGAAGCAGCAGTAGTGTGAGACCCTCCGGTAACTACCCTGCAAGAAAGAGAAGTGGTATGAGTCCCTCCGGCATCCACGAAGAGAAGCAGCAGTAGTGTGAGACCCTCCGGCAACTACCCTGCAAAAGAAAGAAGTGGTATGAGACCCCTGGCATCCACAGAAGACCCGTTGCAGCATGAGACCCTCCGGCAGCTACAACTCATCAACAAAGCGATAGCATGAGACCCTCCGACAGCTACTCGCAAAAATACCAGTTGCAGCATGAGACCCTCCGGCAGCTACAACCTGGTGAGAAAGAAAGCAATTACCCGATCCTACAGGAAACAACAGGTAAGCACAGCAAAGGTATGAAGATACGTCTCTACCCCTTTCTGGCTTATGAATTTAATTTTGGTATTTCCGAACTACGATTTGGCTTGATTCCCTTGTTCAAGGGATACGTAGGAATCCTTTCTCAGAAAGGTCCAGCCATCTTTTCCCCTTCTCACCCTTCTAGCCCTTCACCTTAACCCTAGCCGCTCATTGAGATTGGGTCTTATTTTATCGACAACCCCACTTTTTCCAAAAGTGACGTTGCCGAGGGGCTCTGTAAGTACGCCAATCCAATTCGCAACCTTTTAGATGCATTTTAATATAATAAAATTGCATTTAGGGGCGTTTTGGTAAATTCCCGGCCTATCCCGAGACTTCCGGAAACGTTCCATGAGTTTCCCGCGAAGGAAGTACCTTTTGGTACATTATTCATGCCAAAGGACCCCTTGGGAATAAAACCTGTTGGACCTTTTGGGTATTTTCCCGGAATGTTCCAGAAACTGGTTTTTGGCGCCAAAAGCGGTTGAGCCACCTTGTGTCACGCGACAGCTTGAGGCATAAAAAGTGGACGCGTAAGGTCGTGCGACACATTAAGGCAGCCAACTGCAGCCTATAAATAAGACCCTCCCCCTCTCATAAATGGATCCGAATTTTAGCCTACTGTTACTCTGCAGAATTTGCAGCGTAACGAACCTCTCTAAACACAAACCTCTCTCTCTCCTACCTTCAACCTACCCAATTCCTCCCTTCCAAACCCAATTCTCAAGCTACACCAATTGAGCCCCTTGCATCAGTCCTTCCAGATCAGAAGTGAAGAATTGAAGGATTTTATATCTGACTGGATATAGAATTCGTGGAAGCAACAAGGGTAATGATTCCCTAAACCCAATCGCTCTCTCTCTCTCTCTCTTGCTTAATTTCTATTAATTCTAGCATTTAATTTTGTTTGGATTCAGTAATCAGATCCTAGCTATCTGGATTACTGAATCCCAATCGCAATCTCTCTGTTTAATCTGAATAATTCGTGCAATTGAGCTTATATTGTTGATTATTTGATTGGATTTGGTGTTTGAACCCCAAGGGGGTGTGGATCTACCCATATCCACACTCCCTGGGTTTGATTTAGTTTCGTTTCTATATTTTGTTCGTAATCTAGTTAAATGATTAGATCTGTATAGCTTTCTGTTGATTCTGTGTTCTTATTGTTCAGTTTCTGCAGATGGCTCATGTGTGTCACGCGACACCTTTGTCTCCAAGTGATCCTGTGTCACGCGACACATGTGGTCACTGGTGCGATGTGTCATGCGACATACATGACCCATCTGCAGAGACCCCTTTTCCTTTGTAATCTGTTTTTAGATTGTTTGTATCAGGGATGTGGCTTCCCTAAATAATGGGCTCACAATATGTAATTCTCGTTCCATAATTAATAAGATGCATTTAATCACACTTCGTTTATTATCAATATTTGCACACACTTTGGATTTACTTGGATGTTTTGATTGAAAGACTCGTCTACGGATGAGGCATGTTGGGTGAACTCTCGGTTCTTCCCAACACGTAACCTGACCTCCGAACTCATGTTTTTCTCTCTAAATAAAGGTTTTCAATGTTTCCTCTTAAAACGGCGTGGTGACTCCCTTTTTTTTCATTTAAACCGGGAAACCCAAAATTTTCCGGGCGAGCGCACATTCAATTCCCGTCTTAGGAAATAATCAAAATCAATCTTAGACCCCCAATCTTGTTAAGTGACAATTGTGCGAACTTATAACCGTTCTTCGTGTTCGATCCTGGATTTGCTCTAGCTACATTATTGTGGCCAAGTCTTTGGTTAATTTGTAGGCGTGCGACTTTAGCCTATCACTAATCTTCATAACCCAATAAAATACTATCATCAATAAAATGTCTAAAGCTACCACTAAGGTTAAATGATAATATAGCTCAAGCACTTTAATTACATAGATAGTAGATTATATCATGTTCTAGGCACATATAATACATTACATAGAATCAACGTGCGTACACTTCGCAATGGAAGTCAACACAAGTCAACTTCTTTGATTCTATGATAATGTTTTTTTTATGGAAAAACTCTTCTAGTGCCCCCAAGAACACAAAAACAATCTACAAAACCTACTTAAACACTCACCATTTGTTCAATTGAGATTAAGTCTACTATGCACTTTAGGAGAGATTCAACATCAATACACGAGAACAAACCTGATTGGAGAGTTTTAGGATCTTATGATACTTT
This sequence comes from Adenophora triphylla var. japonica, assembly GCA_022495995.1. Lineage (NCBI taxonomy): Eukaryota > Viridiplantae > Streptophyta > Magnoliopsida > Asterales > Campanulaceae > Adenophora > Adenophora triphylla. The sequence goes on along the minus strand of JAFEMH010000630.1, from coordinate 449,240 downwards.
CTTTAACTCAATAAAAATCTGAGTGAATCGATTCGTGATATCATAAGGGTAAAAATTGTTGGTTAGCTAGATTCATTTATTCTTGTGGTACTTAATGATCTTTTATCTTTTATGATTGTCTCCTACATTTCGGCCCACATTTTTATGCAAACCTCTAAGGGAGATAACATAAAAGCATAAGGTATGCACTCATTACACAACTTTGTTCATCACGCTCATAAAACATCTAGTAAAAATTCAAATGGAGTCGGTATGGGCTAGAACAAAAACTATCTCAAGTTACTGCACAAGTCTAGTAGTTAAAAATGACCGCTTTACACTTATTGCTTATTAGATAAGGCATCCCATAAGGATTTGATTCATGAGTCATTCCCAACATCTAATGAAGTTGTTTATCAATGAATTTTTTTAATCTTTCGTTAAGTATTAGAACTTTATCACACATGGTACCAAAAGACGTAGAGGATGTGTTGCATAACAAACTAACTTGAACAATATTAAACATTTCTTAATTTATTAGACAAATCATAAACTGCCAATTAAATTATATTGATTTACATGTTGTTTAACAATCAATACAATTAAGCATGCACATAAATCTTTGTTAACCTATACTAAACAGGTCTACACATGATGACTATATTGGATAGAGTACTATTACCCAATTATGAATTAAGTCATCATAGTTTTCATATGATTAGTTATTTCAACCTTGTATAATAAGAAAATAATTTATTAGCTACTCATATTTATAGGTATTGTTTCACTATTTACAAGTTGCACAATGTGACATTAAGCATACATAATAATTCACTTTTTGTTCTTAAAACATAACTAAAAAAATATAATCTCATTCAAACATGATGAGAAGGAAAATCTGTGAGGCTCATAATCACGACCCGCGCATGAAAATGTTAAAATATTTCTTGATTGATTTTTGAACAAAAGATAACAAGATAAAACGAATTTATCAAATAAGTTCACTTTTAAATAATTCCAGCATGTCCGAAAAAATTTCATTGGGTATCGCGTAATCTCGATTTTATTATCAAACAAAATAATGCTTTAAAAAACACCTCAAAAATGATTTACAAAATATCAAATAAATATTCAAACCACCAAAAATTTTGAAAATATTCACAGCTGTGTAAATTCATGTAATTGAGCACCAGAAAAAAATTTGTAATTTTTGGATAAATATTTTTCAGTTTAAAAATAAAACACGACTTAAAATACACTAAAAATAAAGAAAATATATTTTTGATCATCAAAAAATAATACAAATTTTATCTTTACAATATTTATTTAAAAATTTAAAAATTTTGCAGCTATATTTTATTTTTAATGAATTTATTACGCAAAAAAATATTAAAATAATTGTAAAAAACATATTTCTGCTCAAAACTAAGTTTATCTGAGGTCACCATTCAGAATGGCCAAAACAAGATGTGGTCAATGTCAGTCATGATTTGGTCAAACCGGTCAAAACTGCTTCATGCACAAACACAAGAAATCTGAATTTCCAGCAAACGTATTTTGTGAGCCATATTTTGACATGCGATATTTCACTCGTTTTAAATCCAAATCAAACAAATAAATAGAATATGGATAGATCTCAGGAAATATAATAAATTTTATGTTGACATATTTCATCAAATCAGATTCTATGAATGTCAGAAGCGGCCTCAAACTTTCAAAAAAAAATTACAATTTTCAAAATTTCAATTTGCAATAATTCAAGATCTACACAACCAAATTAAACAATTTTTGACTATGTTGTTCTACATATCAATAACTATGCAGGCATATATGAATCGCATAAAACAGATAAAAATTGGTCATCAAACTCACTTGATCCGATTTTTGAACAAATACCAAAAACGAAAAATCATGCAATTCAACTCATTCAATGGCGAGCACAAATGTATTGACTATGATACCAATGAAGGACTAATAAAAATAGTTGGTACAACGAAATACCTCATTAGGTATTAGTCCATATTGCATTTTGCGTAATACTTTCTGATTGTGTTATGAACCCATGAACATATGCCTACAATCACCACAATTCTCTCATCGAGCCGATACCACAAAGTCGGACATCTAGCTATGATTTCAATCTCATCTTCCAAGGCTCTCGATGATAGCTTAGAGATAGTAATTTGGCTAAGATCTATAAGGTATGTTATTGTCTATATTTTAGTCTACAAAAGCCTAAAATATATAGTTAGATGAGAGCACTGAGTTACTGTCTCATATGGATTGTATCCCATCATCTTATCCAACAACTATTATTATCCCATATTTGAACGTATAATTATGGAACTAAAAGACATAGAGTCCAACAAACCTAAAAAGAAACAACACCCCAAACACAATCGAAAGACTAGACCAATTTAGTATTCGACAAATAGTTTATAAAAACGGGATTGTGTAGGGTGAAGTGTTGTAGCATCCCTAGAAACAATCGTATATGTATGAAATTTGTGAGTTTTTATCTCTATAAATATGTGTTTTTCTTGAAACCCATCAGCCTTTATATAGGCTCGAACATACTTGCTGGCTATGTTGGATAAAGTGGGTGTATTTAAAAAATAGTCTATAAAATTGGGACGAAAAAAGAAAATTATTTTAACAAATAAAATAAGTCGAGGCAAGAGTTTGATTCTTTTTCCGTAAGACAATATTGCCCCGTATACGAGTGCTCACGGTTCTCGGAAATTGTCTCCAAGATACAACGACTTTCATAATTTCAGATTGCAGCACAACAAATCTGAAACTTTCGGGCGAACTACTGAATACTCGGGATTTTCTGGACTCGAATGCAAGACTAGAGAATGCTAGGATGCCTTTTGGGAATGGTCACAAATTGTACCTGGTGGAATCTCCACCCTTGGATCAGATTCTGATGGAAGGCTAGGATCTATCGGGTCGACCCATTAAGCAGACCCGCCTGCTTAAAGAGATGAGGGTCACCCTTACCCTATTCGCCCACCGAACCTTCTAGAAGGTTTTGCCCATTTCCCAGCCGAACTACCCCATGATGATCCGGGCCGCGAGCCCATCTTCAGCACAACAAACTGGGCCAGCCCATTACCCTTAACCAAACCACATGAACCAAAGTTGGATTGGACCAAGTATGGTGAAATGAGCCAAATTTCGTCAAAAGTTCAAGGCTCCACAGCTCCCAGCGACCAATGCGGAAGTGCGAAGTGCAAAGTGAGCCCTAAATCGCCCATTCCGCCTTTCACACGCTTCACGGGACTTCTGTTAATTTGGAGCTAGTCCAAAATTAACACTATTGGGCTACTAGTTGCATGGATGGCCCAATGATCCACTTGGTTGGCCCATGGAGGAAACAACTTGATGACTCCTCCTTAGATGCTCACATTTATAAGTTGGAATAAATTCCCCTTTCTTAGCAATGTGGGATATGGCTTTTTCATTCCAATCTCTCTTCAAACAACAACACCAAGTTGCTTACTTTATCAATTAATTTCTCATTCACCCGAAATTGGGTTTGAGAAAATAAATATACAATCTTTATCTACACTAAATGCAGTTTAATTATTTGCAACTTATTTCTATTTTTACAAAATAGAATCTTCTAGAAACTTGGTCAAATATTGATCAAATACCAATATTAATACCAATTTCCAACAATCCCCCATATGAATGAAATTAATGCATGTATGCAAACACTTAAGAAAATCCCGACAAATTGTTACCGCTTCGGGGTAGGTAGCTTTCGGCTTTGAACCACCCCTAGTAAGATGCTATCGAATTTACTTGATGTTCAGTGAACGCGATGTCTTGAACTGGTCAGCGTTTTGTGTAAACCAAGATAATAATATTTACACGAATACAATTCTGATATATTTCATTCTCACGTTGTGTCCAATTCGGCCCTGGACCATATCTTGGATTCATAAGTGTTCTCTATTTAGAAGCGGCCAAACTTCTTCACTTATATAGGTGATCTCCTATAAGAAGTAACCTGCTATACTCCACCTTTTTCAAGGTATAGGAATCATTAAAAGATTTTAAGCTTACCCTCACCACACGTCAGCAGGGTTTTTGCACCCGGGCAGCTTCTGGAATACATCATGGAGAGAAGAAAGAGATGGAGGTAAAGTCAATCGATAGGCTAACTCACCAACCTTTTCTAATACCTCGAATGGACTAAAAAATCTAGGTGCCAGCTTCCCTTTGTTGCCAAACCTTTTAATTCCCGTTCTTGGTGAAATCTTCAAAAATACAAAGTCACCAACCTGGAATGATAACTCCCTTCTTCTGGTGTCGGCGTAGCTCTTCTGTCGACTTTGGGCTATCTTCAATCTGTCTCGAATTACTTTAATCTTCTCAGTTGAGTCTCTAACTAAGTCTGGACCCCAAAGTCTAGCTTCACCAACCTCGTCCCAACACATTGGAGACCTACATTTCCTCCCATACAGTGCCTCATATGGTGCCATCTCAATACTGGACTGGTAGCTGTTATTATAAGCAAATTCCACTAAAGGAAAATGATCTTCCCAAGATGAGTGAAAGTCCATCACACAAGCCCGTAGCATGTCCTCAAGAATCTGAATGGTTCTCTCAGTCTGCCCATCGGTCTGAGGATGAAATGCGGTGCTAAAACTCAACTTGGAACCTAGAGCTTCGTGCAAAGCCCTCCAAAACCGCGAGGTGAATCTGGGATCCCTATCTGAAACAATGTTAATAGGCACTCCGTGAAGTCTCACAATCTCACGAATGTACAACTGGGTCAATCTCTCCAATGAATACTTGGTTGAAACTGGTAGAAAATGTGTAGACTTGGTCAATCTGTCCACAATCACCCATATAGCATCCATCTTCCTCGAAGTAGGAGGAAATCCAGTCACAAAATCCATAGAAAATGCCTTCCCATTTCCACTCCGGAATATCCAATGGTTGAAGTAATCCTGCGGGCCTCTGATGTTCAACTTTGATTTGTTGGCAAGTCAGGCACTTTGATACAAACTCAGCAATTTCCTTCTTCATGCCATTCCACCAATACCCTCTCTTCAAGTCCTTATACATCTTCGTGCTTCCAGGATGAATAGCAAATCTGGACTTGTGGCCTTCCTCTAACACTTGCCTTTTGATCTCTGGGGAAGAAGGAAGGTACACAGAATCTGCCTTTGAATGTTAGAATCCCCTCTTTATTCAATGAAAACTCCCCAGTCTTTCCATCCTGTAACTTTCCCAAAATTTTCTTCAATTCAATATCATTCTGCTGAGCTTCCTAAAGATCTCCATATAGAGTAGGAATGGCTCGGACATTCACAAATAGCATATCACCTCTCAATTCACAGGACATCAAGGATGATAAATGAGCCTTTCGGCTAATAGCATCAGCCACCACGTTAGCCTTCCCTGGATGATAGGAAATGACACAATCATAGTCCTTTAGCAACTCTAGCCAACGCCTCTGCCCGTTGTTCAACTCCTTCTGGGTAAACAGGTATTTCAGACTCTTGTGATCAGTGAATATCTCAAATTTTGCTCCATATAAATAGTGCAGCCACTTATGCAATGCAAAGACAATAGCAGCCAACTCGAAGCATAAGCAATCACTTTCCCATTTTGCATAAGGACACAACCCAATCCTTCTTTGGAGGCGTCACTGAAAATAACAAAATTCTCGCAACCATCTGGCAGTGTAAGGATCGGAGCTGAAGTCAATCTCTTCTTCAACTCAGTAAAGCCAACTTCACACTTAGCGTCCCAAATAAATGGTATATCCTTTCGAGTCAATCTGGTCAACGGAGTTGCAATTCTCGAAAATCCCTCTATAAATCTTCGATAATAACCTGCTAAGCCAAGGAAACTACAAACCTCTGTCACTGTAGAAGGCTGTTTCCAGTTGACTACGGCCTCAATCTTTGTAGGATCCACTGCAATACCCATACTCGACACTACATGACCCATGAAAGAAATATGTTCAAGACAAAACTCACATTTGCTGAACTTGGCAAATAACTGTTTCTCACGAAGCACAAATAAAACAATTCTCAAATGTTTCTCATGTTCTTCCCGGGATTTAGAATATACCAGAATATCATCAATAAAGACCACAACAAAACTTTCAAGATACGGCTTGAAGATCCTGTTCATCATGTCCATAAATACTGCCGGTGCATTGGTCAACCCAAAGGCATAACAATAAATTCATAACGACCGTACCTTGTTCTGAAGGCTGTTTTAGAAATATCATCTGGTTTGATTTTCAACTGATGGTATCCGCTACGCAAGTCAAGCTTGGAATAGATAACGGAACCTTGAAGTTGATCAAACAGGTCATCAATATGCGGAAGAGGATATTTGTTTTTGATAGTAGCTTGATTCAGAAGTCTATAATAAATACATAACCTCAGTGTACCATCCTTCTTCCTGACAAACAAAATTGGTGCTCCCCAGGGTGAAACACTGGGACGAATGAAACCCCTGTCAAACAATTCTTGCAACTGAATTTTCAATTCTTTTAACTCAGCTGGAGCCATTCTGTAAGGTGCTTTAGAAATTGGTGAAGTACCTGGCAATAAGTCAATACAGAACTCTACCTCTCTATCCGGATGCATAGAATACTCACTTGAGAATACATCAATAAACTCATTCACAACTGGAACATGAGATAGTTCAGGAGACTTCTTACTAGAGTCTAATACATATGCCAAGTATCCCTCACACCCCTTTGATAACAATTTTCTAGCCTTTAATACAGATATAACATGAATTCCAAATAAAGACTTATCAGCATCAAATATAAACACAGGAACATCAGGCATAGAAAAGGTGACTCGCTTCTTGCGACAGTCCACCAAGGCATGACAATTACTCAACCAGTCCATGCCTAAAATGACATCAAAATCTCGGATTGGTAACTCTACCAAATCCACTAGCAATACATGCCCACATATGATCACCTCACAATCATGATAAATCAAAGAGGATTTGAGGTACTCTCCCACAGGAGTAGAGACCTCTAGCAGATAAGGCAACAACTTAGGCAATTTGTGCAAAGTGAATGCAAAATGAGATGCCACATGAGAATGGGATGACCCAGGGTCTATAAGAATACGAGCCCTGACACCTAAGATAGGTACAATACCTCTAATGACCGCGGTAGGATCTACCTTGCCTCGACCCAAGGAAAACACTCTACCTTGCACTCTATCTTTAGGCTTCCCCTCAATATCCCTCTTCACACCACTTCTTGGCTGGCCACCCTGCTGTCTACCACCCGCAGCTTGACCCCGTTGAAATCTAGGACAATCCTTCTTGAAGTTCCCCATTTCTCCACAACTCATACATTTCCCTTGTTTGCTTCAACATTTGTCTTCAGAATGTCCCACCTTCTTACAAAAAATGCAAACAGTCCCAAATTGGCTGGATACAGGATGAGTTGAAATTGTGACAGTTCCTCCTCTAGCCACTCCTGGAGTTAAAGGCTTTGGTTGTCTTCTACTCTGACCTGAACCCTGGCCTGAAAACTTGGGGCTTGATTCCACTACCTTCAGGTCTGCCCCGATGTTCTTCAATATCATTTTCAATTCTATAAGCCATGTTCACTGCTGCTTGATAGTTGGGGAAATCATGTGTCAATAGCTGCTTTCTGAACTCTAGTCTCAGCCCTTTCACGAACCTATAGACTCTCCTCTCCTCCTCTGGTACTAAATGAGGACAATACCTTGCTAATTTTGTGAACTTCGTCGAGTACTGGGCCACTTTCAACGTCCCTTGCTCGAGCCTCAGAAATTCAACCTCTTTCTTATCTCTGGTGATCAAAGGAATGAAATGTTCTTTAAACCTTCTAGTAAATTGTCCCAAGTTTAGGGCGTGTGTTCCCGCTCCCAACTCTCCTTAAGTATCTGCCACCAGTGCACTACAGGACCTTCCAACTTAAATATAACACATCTAACTTTCTCCTCGTCTGAGCTTTCCATTGCCACAAAAATTTTACTCATAGCTTCCAACCATCTTTCTGCTTTCACTGGATCTAGATCCCCATTGTAGCTTGGTGGAGCCATTTTAACAAACTTATCTAACCCGTGTTCTTGTCTTCCCTCAGGTTGCTGTTGAGCCTGACCCTGAGCTACCATATTTTGTAGGAAAACCCTGAACATATTCATCATTTCTGCATTCTGGTTTCCCCCGGCTCCCATATCACCCATATTTCCTTGATCCCTTTGCTGGTCATCACCAGTTCCATCCATTACACCAATCCCTACATTAAACACTCGGCATCAGATATCACACACTCCCCCTTAGACTAGACATCTACCCTTGACTTCTAACCAATGCTCTGATACCAACTGTGAGGCCCCTCCCAGACTTGGGACCTATAGACTCGTGCCCCAAGCTGGAGGGTCTCAAACCTTCCAGTAAAAAAACTTTTTGTTCAATTAACTTGGAAGTAAAAATAACCTTTACCAAAATCAACATAACCTCTCCACTTGGAGGCGGTATATAAACCAAGTTTCAAAAGTCATAACCTGTTTAGTTACAAACTCACAAATGTAAAGGCTTACCCAAGCCAACTTTGAAAGATAACCAACTCCCCTGTTTAATTACAATACAAACACCCTGAAAACATATTTATAAAAGTTTTATATACAAATCTCTCCAAAAGAATAACATCCACGACCTACTCCCAACTCCCAAACCATAACATACCATGACAACCCAAAAGTATGAGATCCAAACTCCTTTCCGGCCTCACCAGTCTGGTCCTCCTGTCTCAGCGAGATCTAAAACAATAAAAGGAGAAGGGGTGAGAATAAATCTCAATAAGCTATTATGGATGCAACAATATGCCATATAATATGCAACACATAAACAGGTTGCTCATAATCACATTTATAAAGCGGTAAACACATTACGTTACCTCATTTTACCTTTCCCGTCTGAATAATAAGTCGTACAATGGCGGGAGTAAACTCCACTCATTTGTGAACTGCTTAGGCATATTCACATCTTATAAGACCCATTTTTTAGGAAAACATATAAGATACCAGCAATCTATAAGGCTTTTGGCTCGATACAGAAGCTGCAACCCCAGTCTGTGGCCATAGAGGGGAGCGGTCACAGGTATAATGTAATCTGAGCACCTTATGGAACAATTTCTCATAAGTGATCGTATTCCATTATACCCCCTATGATCAACTGATATAAACACATTCAAGCACATAATAGATACTTGAAAATAATCTACACCTTGGGATATCACTAAATAACATGGTACTGTTACTCATGTTAACTCATCACAATAGTGCAACATATATTTAAACACTATTGAATAACAATAATCCAACACATGGTATTAATACTCATGCTCAAACCAATGAAGTAGTGCAACATATATTTCACGCACTATATGAACCAATAACCATATATAGGTAACCACGTAGAGGTACAATGTAGTACAAGTAGCCCTACGTATTCAAGACATAACATGGAACACCTTCTATAAAGATTCAATAAGTATTTACCAAGTTTTATCAACTTTGGCCAAGTGTTTACAATGCCTTCCAACCATTTTCAGGACATTATTTAAAGACCTTCCCTTTATCATTTTGGGACATTTAAGACTCCATTGTAAAGTACTAATGTTGTACTAGAGTTATAGTCAAAGAGGAATTACAAATATATTACATAGCCTAGGATTTCAAAGCTTGGAAAATGATTCAGAGTCACCAAGGCAGGGCACGACTCGTGCCACCTTAGACCCCTCTCTGATTCAGTCATCCCCAACATGGCACGACCAGTCACGACTGAAAGGCACAACTCGTGCCTCAGGGCACGACTCGTGCCTCAGGGCACGACTCGTGCCCTTCCCCAGAAATGCATGCTGAAGCTGAAACATCAGTAGCAAGGCAAAACAACCCATGTTTTTGGTCATAACCCCCTATTCCAACCATTTACATGTTAATAATATCATCATTAAACATGAAATGAACAATCATTGAAAGAAATCATAATAACTTACCAAAATATGTCAAAATAAAAAGAAGCTTTGATCGGCTAGAATTGTTCCACTCGACTCCCTGAGCGATTATATGAAGTCAAAATGAAGAACAGATTGACGGTTGAATTTTAGGGAATTTTTGAAGGTAACCCTAGGTTGAAAGTACGTTCTTGGCTAAGAGAGAAAGAGAGAGAACTGAGGGAGAGAAAATGATTTTGGGAGAAGCTTTAAAAAGGATTTATATATAAAAAAATCCAACTAAGCTCTTCCAAGCATAGAATAACTACAATCAACCACGTTAACTTTATATTTACACTCAAGATCCTCGACAACTTTTATAACTTCTCAGTTAAAATTTCAAATATTATAACTTTACTACAACACTACCTATTTATTCTATTTAGACATTATATAATTAAAATTAATTTATTAACATCTAAAATCACGTAATTTACCAACTTATAAAAATAAACACAAAACCAAATCCAACAACCATATAATGCCTACCATGAGGTGCAATGCACCCCACCCCCAGGTGCTCCACGTGTGACCAAAATGGTGCCTAGGTTTAGGGTCGTGACACTATACACGTCTGTTTAGAGGATTTCCAAGACACGGCTCCTCCACCAATGGTAAATACATACCCACTTGTGGACTTTGAGTCTTTCGTGTCTGATATCCAGTTTGTATCACAGTATCCTTCCAATACAGCTGGATATCTTGTATAATGTAATCCATGACTTATGGTATGCTTTAAATACCTAAGAACTCTTGTTAGTGCTGTCCAATGATCTTTACTTGGATTACTCGTGAATCTGCTCAGTTTGCTAACTGAGTATGCTATGTCTGGTCGAGTACAGTTTGTCAATTACATCAAACTGCCAATGACTCTAGCATAATTCAATTTTGATACTGGGTCACCTCTATTTTTAGCTAAATGTAGACTTAGATCTACCGGGGTATTAGCCGGAGGTAAATCAAATGCTTCGAATTTCTTAAACACATTCTCGATGTAGTGAGATTGTGATAAGACAATTTCGTCATCTGTCCTATAGATCTTTATCCCTAGAATAACATCTGCTTGACCTAGATCTTTCATGTCAAAGTTTTTCTTTAACATGTTCTTGGTTTTCATGATTATATCATAATTACTACCAATGATCAGCATGTCATCCACGTATAGACATACTATCACATATTCAACGGGTGTTCCCTTAATGTATACAAATTTATCACACTCATTTATTTTGACCCGTTCGATAACATGGTTCGGTCAAACTTCTTGTGCCATTGTTTCGGTGCTTTTTTAAGACCGTACAATGATTTGACAAGTTTACACACCTTTTGTTCTTGTCCTCGTGCAACGAACCCTTCAGGTTTTTGCATATAAATTTCTTCATCTAATTCTCCATTTAGAAAGGCTATTTTCACATCCATTTGATGTATCTCAGGTTATGCAACACGGCAATATCAATGAGAACACGAATGGATGTGATCCTTATCACAGGAGAATATGTATCGAAGAAATCGTATCCTTTCTTTTGTTTGAACCCTTGAGCCACCAACCAAGCTTTGTAATTTTCAATAGTCCCATCATCTTTATACTTCGTTAATGTTAGAAACATGTTTTGCCATGTGTGTTGTCCCGTGTGTCACCATACCAGTGTTGCCACTGGTGTTTCCACAAGTGTTGCCATTTGAGATTTGGCAACACCAGAATAGTTACTGTATTTTTCATAAATAACAACGTGGTAATTAATGAATATATAACAGTAGTTAGTCTGCTTTAGATGAGGTTGAACATGTCAAAGAAGATGCCCAGGCGTAAACTTTGAAATTGAAGAAGAAAGTTACATTTAAACACATGATTTATATGTAAAATTGGTGACCAAGTAAAAGGGTTATTGGTTAGCTATTCAGGGGGAGATAAAGTCAGATGTAAAATGCTGCTAGCATTGGTGTACAAGGCTGAGGAGCTAAGAAGACTTGGTCTCCTACAAAAGGGCGAGTAGGAGCTATTTTGAAGGAACAAACTCTAGGTTGTTTATCTGATCATTTTGAGTAGGCTCCAAGTTTTGGAGTCCTATAAATAGTGAAGTCGATCAGTATTAGTGATCACCCAATTCAGAAAACAATAATCTGCACAAGAAAGAATTTTGCTCTTCAAGTGTTTCCATTCAGTGTTGGAAACACTCTGTCCGACACTAGAGAGTTTCAGATATATTTTTATATTTTTGTGAGGTTTTGAGTGTTTATATTCAGAGAAAGTTCTTTATTTATTGTTCCTTGAGTTAATGATTATTTATCATTAAGGGAACTTCTTCGACCTTGTATTGAATTCATTATATATAGAAAGGTCTTGTCCTCCTGGCACCCATCAAGTTGTATATTTATATAACTTGATAAAAATATAATTCTTGTGTATTGTTATTTATTCTTCCACTGCAATAAGATTTATTTCGATTATTTGTTTTTTGAATTGGTGTGTGTTGTGGTTAGTGTTGCCGACACCAATAGTAATACTTGTGAGTTTCGTCTCACTTTTGCTAAGCCATAGACAATTTCAATTGGTATCAGAGCCTAGCACTTGATATACTAAGTGTCTTGATCCTTTTGTCATGGCTTATGATCCTGCCAACCCTAATCAAAAGAGATTACCGATTTTAGATGGATCAAATTATGCTTATTGGAAGATTCGCCTTCGCTCGCATATCAAATCAATTGATCTTCGAGCTTGGTGATCTATTTTAAATGGTTATTCTCTTCCATTACTCTTTCCCGATGAAGATGGTGACGTTCAAGTCAAACCTGAATCTGAATGGACAATTGAAGAAAATAATCTTGCTAGTTTCAATGAAAAGGTACTAAATGCTATCTATGAATGGGTTGATATACATATGTTCAAACTCATTCAAAATAGTCCCTCTGCAAAAGATGCTTGGGATAATTTACAAAAATTTTGTGAAGGAGATGGTAGTGTCCGAGAAACAAAGCTTAGGGGTCTCACTAGTAAATTTGAAAGATTAAGAATGGGTGAAAACGAAGACATTTCGTCGTATTTTGAAAAGTTGATTGATATTTCAAATACTTGTCAAGTATTAGGAGAACCTTTTACTAATAAACAAATTGTTTCAAAAGCCATTCGTACTCTTCCCGAACGTTTTAATATTAAAGTTTCAGCCATTGAAGAGGCCCATAATCTTTCAGTTATGGACATTAATTCCTTGATGAGTATTTTAAAGAATTTCGAATTGAATTTGAATGAGCAAACCATGGCTTCAAAAGGCAAAAACATTGCTTTAAAAGTCAAATCTTCGGACACATGTGTGGATGATGAAGATGAAGCCTTCGAGGAATTAGATGAAAATACTAGTGTAGCTTTACTTGCAAAAAAATATATAATTCCATGCTTAGGAAATTTAACAATGTGCAGGTGAAAGCTAAGGACCAACAACCCAAAACATCAAGTTTTGTGCCAAGAAGAGTCCCTCCTCCAAACCCAAAAGACACCTTACCTAGACGTGCATCCTCGGAAAAGTCCCGGTCCGATCCTAAATACATTGAATCTATTCAATGTCATGCTTGTTCCGGTTGGGGTCACTATGCCAATGAATGTGCTAATACATTGAGAAAGGCGGGCAAAAATATGTGGGTGTAGTGATGGAAAGGAGGAAGGAACGGAGAAAGATGAAAAGGTCGAGTAAGTGGTCATGATGGCCACGGTAGAGGAGCTGCCTTCGACAGAAGGTGTTGCCTCAAGTGTTGTCTCAGATATGACAACACCTGAACCAACATTTGTGACTTCTTCAGAAAGTGTTGCCTCAAGTGTCGTCCAGGAAATGGAAATACTTGACACAACACTCAGCAGGTATGATTCTTTAAATGATATTTGCTTGCATGGTTCTGTTGGTTTAAATTCAGAGGAGTCTATAGAGGATGAACTTGATAAAGATGAGCTCATTCATGAATTAAAAAACCTCTATAAGTCTCTCCTCGTAGAATGGAAAAAGGAGAACAAGATGGTGGTTTTCTTGAAAAGGGAAAATCATGATCTTAAAAACTCCTTGACTCGGCTAGAGGTTCAACTCAGTAGGAGAGATTTGGATCTTGATAAACTCAAGGCCAAACTCAACCTAGCCGAATTCACCTTCAAAAAACTCAATACGAGTTCATCCAAATTGGATGAGATACTCAACTTGAGTAAGCCTCTTAAAGCTGGTCTTGGCTTCCAAGAATCACTAGAAAATATTACCTCTTCCTTGTTTGATGTTGAAACTAAAAATCGTTTTGTAAAAGAACAAGCCAAGGAAAAGGGTAGTACTTCGAGTGATACTTCTGATCAATTCATTGAGTGTGAATACTATCACAGACCTGGACATAAAAAATCAGATTGCTTTATTCTTCAAAAGAAAATGTCTAGTCTACAAGTGTTGCCTCAAGTGTCGCCAAATTCTCAGGACAACACTCAAGACAACACTGGTGGATAGAAATTCAGATTTTCAAAAAAGGCTTAGTTACCCAAAGAAAAACTGAAATGCTATGTTGTGTACACTGCTTTAAGGACTAATGTTTCAGGAGCTTGGTACTTTGATAGTGGTTGTTCACGTCATATGACGGGAACAAGATCATTCCTAACAGAGTACCAACCTATTCAAGGAGGCTCAGTGACTTATGGTGGTGGAGGCAAGAGTGAAATAATTGGAAAAGGAACACTGGATATTGTTGGTTTTCCTCCTTTAAAAAATGTCTTGAATGTAGATGGTCTACTTGCTAATTTAATTAGTATTAGCCAATTATGTGATGACAATTTGGAGGTAAAATTCAATAAAAATACCTGTGAAGTGTTTGATAATACTAACTTTTGTGTCATGACTAGAATAATATCTAGTGATAATTGCTACCTTGTTGGTAATAAACAAGTGTGCTATTTGACAAAACTTGATGACATAAGGTTATGGCATCAAAAGTTAGGTCATTCTCATTATAGGAATCTTGAGAAGATTATCAAACTCAATGCCGTCAAAGGTGTTTCTAAATTAAACCTCAAAGACACCATGATGTGTGGTGACTGCCAAAAGGGTAAGCAGACTCGTGATGCTCACAGTGTTGGACAACACAATGAGCAACACTCAGGAACAACACATTGTTTTCAGCTTTTACATATGGACTTGATGGGTCCTATTGAGGTATAAAGCTTGAGAGGTAAGAAGTATGTTTATATTATAATTGATGATTTTTCTAGGTTTACATGGGTCTATTTCTTAAGAGAAAAATCTGAAACTTTTGATAAATTTACTCACTTAGTTTCTAAAATTAAAAACATGTCTTGTTCTCCTATTTTTCGAATAAGGTCAGATCATGGTAGAGAGTTTGAAAACATCTCCTTCTCTATATTTTGTAGTAAAAAGGGGATACACCATGAATTTTCAGCACCCAAAACACCACAACAAAATGGTATTGCTCAAAGGAAAAATAGGACTTTGTTGGAGATGGCTCGTGTTATGCTAATTGCTAGAAATATTTCTAAAGATTTTTGGGCCGAAGCATTAAACACAGCATGTCACACTACGAATAGAGTTTTCTTAAGACCCGGTACAACTATGATACCCTATGAGATTTTAAATGGAAAGAAATCTATGGTTCACTACTTTCACGTGTTTGGGTGTTTGTGCTACATTTTAAATGACCGGGAATACTTAGGAAAACTAGATTCTAAGAGTGACAAAGCTATCTTTCTTGGCTACTCTCAAAACAGTCATGAGTATCGTGTCTATAATTTGAGGTTAAAAGTGATTCAAGAATCGATAAATATTGAATTTAACGATTACTTGAGTGCCACAGGAGAACCAACCGAATTATATACCTCTGACTTTGCTGGAAGAAGTTGAACAAAGGGTCGAAATGTAAACCGGTTCGACCAAGATGCCCACAGATTTCAAGTGTTGCCCCGAGTGTTGCCCCTGAAATGGCAACACATGAGGCAACACTAGAGAACAGAACAGTGGCTGGAAATTTTGAGGGTAGTGACTCAGAAGAAAAGATGGATTGGCATACCATCAAGGCAGGAGAGATCCCCCATCACGAATTAGAAATTATCATCCCATTACTCAGGTAATTGGTGATGTAAATGAAGGGGTTCGAACAAGAAATAAGGAGCCAGTTGACTACAGAGATATGGTAAGGTATATGTGTAAGTCCTCCACATACTCCAAGGTAAAATACTCATGTTTTGTTTCTTCTCTTGAACCAAAGAATGTGACTGAGGCTTTAAATGATAATTTCTGGATTCAAGCTATGCAAGAAGAGCTTGAACAATTTACCCGAAACGAGTTTTGGTGTTTAGTTCCACGTCCTTTTGTAAGTATGCCAATCCAATTCGCAACCTTTTAGATGCATTTTAATGTAATAAAATTGCATTAAGGGGCGTTTTGGTAAATTCCCGGCCTATTCCGAGACTTCCGGAAACATTTCATAGGTTTCCCGTGAAGGAAGTACCTTTTGGTACCTTACTCATGCAAAGGGACCTGTTAGGAATAAACCTTTTTGGACCTTTTGGGTATTTAGGCCTGAATGTTCCAGAAACTGGTTTTGGCGCCAAAAACGGTTAAGGCCACCTTGTGTCACGCGACAAGTCGAGGCATGGAAAGTGGTTACGTATAGTCGTGTGACACAAGGTGACTACTAACTGCAGCCTATAAATAAGACCCTCCCCCTCTCAGAAATGGATCCCAACTTTAGCCTACTGTTACTCTGCAGAAATTGCATCATAACGAAGCCCCCAAACACAACTCTCTCTCTCTCCTACCTCCAACCTACCCAATTCTCTCCAATCTCAACCCATTTCTCAAACTAACCACTTGGACCCTCTTGCATCCATTCCCTTAGGACTCCAAGGCTAGAAACAACCAATTGAAGGGTCTTGTATCTAACTAGATACAGGATTCGTGGAAGCATCAAGGGTAACGAAATCTCAACTCCCTCTTCTCTCTTCCTTTCCCTCAATTCTTCATAATTCTACTGTTTATTCCTGTTAGGATTCAGTAGTCAGACTCCATCTGTCTAGATTACTGAATCCCAATCGCAATCTCTCTGTTTAATTGATCTCATCTTTGTAATTGAATTGCTCTTGTTGAATATTTGCTTGAATTTGGTGTTCAAACCCCAAGGGAGTGTGGATCTACCCATATCCACACTCCCGTGGTCGATTTGTTGTTATTTCTGTATTTCGTATATAATTCGGTTAATTAATTGGATCTGTATTAGTTATTGTTGATTCTGGTGTTCATTGTGTAAGTTTCTACAGATGGTCTCTGTATGTCACGCGACATATTGCTCCAAGGTGATCTTGTGTCACGCGACATATGTGGTCACTGGAATCATGTGTCATGCGACATATCGTGACCTATTTGCAGAAACCTTTTTCAATTGTAATCTGTTTTAGCTCGTTGTATCAGGGATGTGGCCTCCCTAAATAATGGGCTCACGAGTTGTAAATCTCAATTCATATTGAATAAGATGCATGTTTACCCTATTTGTTCATTGTCAACACTTACACACACTTTTGGATTTGCATGGATGTTTAATTGAAAGACTCGTCCATGGACGAGGCGTGTTGGGTGAACTCTCGGTTCTTCCCAACACGTAACCTGACCCCCGAACCCGTGTTTTCTCTCTCAAACAAAAGGTTCTCAATGTTTCCTCTCAAAAACGGCGTGGCGACTCCTTATTTTCAAACCCAAATTTCGGGCGAGCGCACATTCAGTGGCGACTCCACTGGGGATAACTTTGAAAACCTGTTTTTCAAATGTTGAGTGGGTCAAGCTTTCATTAAAATTAAACATCCAATACATCCAATTTTGTGTGCATATTTGACAATCATTTAGGGTTCATGCATTTTGTTGAATATGAGACTTGTGAGCCTTATGTGCTTTGTGGTCATTATGTTGTGCATTAGGTATTCTTGTTTTGTTCTTGCCATGGAGAGACAGGGGATGATTTGATGATTGCAGAATTGCTGGTTCAATGACCACTCAGGTCGTGCGACACCTTTGTCTCTTGATGTCCTGTGTCACGCGACAAAGAGTGGCCACTGAACAAATACTCAGAAGGCTTGATTTGAGGGCAGTTCCTTGGATCGAATGTGGCTCAGTTGATTATTGTTCCCTGTATCTCCTGTGAGGGTGTGTGTGTGTGTTTTCTTTCTTTTCAAAAAAAATAAAAATAAAAAAAATCTTGTTTTTGTAAATAAAAGAATATAGTCATCCGCACACTACATCACTTAGACTTAGAACCCTCGGGTGCGATTGACGGCATCGCGGACGGTGATGTACGTCGCCTACGCTTGAGCGCCTAATATCAAACCTAACCCCCTAGTGCGTTATAGGTGGCACCACACTTAAACCTTACCCACGGTTGGTTTTGATACAATGTTTTTTTATTACAACAAAATGAATTGTTTTTGAAACATTTCGTAGGTCCTTATACCTTCCCCCAAAACCTCGCATCTTGTGGGCATGTTGCCAAATGCAACATGATTTCACGTGAGGACATGTCACTCCCGTGACGTGTTCTAAACGAGAGATCATGCCGCATTGTCAACATGCACCGACGAGAGGTCATGCCGGATTTTTCTTCGAAATTCTTCGAAAAGACCCGTTATGCTGCCCAAATTTCCCTAGAAATTTGGACAACCTCTCCGTTCCATAATGATGTTAGGATTTGGTTAGGTATCATTACCTATTATATATTTCAAAACAAGGCATTTATTGTAATTTGAACGTTGCGTCCCTTTAGGCTTCCCCAAGGTATAGTTAGCATGAATAAAGGCTTTCCCTTTTCCAACCGTACTTAGGATGTAAAATACTAATTTATACTTGAAGATGAATAAGATTGTTTGTATGAGTCTGTCCCGTTCCTTTCCCCCTCCTGTTCCTAAAAAAAAAATTCCCTTCAATACCTTATAAGCCCGTCTCTACCCCTGCAGCTACGGCGAGTTGGACCCGTTCATCCGTCCCAGGAGCTCGCTTTGCTTGTGTTCAAGCAGCTTCACTGGTGTAGAATCGTAGATGGCAGTGGAACGGAGATGTATTTTTCGCTTCACCCGCCGGAGGCTCAAAGACAATGGGTCAGCCAAGTTTGAATGATATGACCACGGAGGAATTGAGGGCGACGTTGGAAGCTGCTCTAGCCCGAGAACGTGAGGCCTATCTATTGGCTCAGAATGCCAAGGCCCGTGAGGAAGAAGCTCATAACCGCTTTGTAGAGGCAATGAGAGCCAAAGGGATTGTAGTACTTCGTCGGGAGGACGGTTCCTATGAGGAGATCACAGAAGACAACCACAATGAGATCGGATCCGCTTCACCTGCCCAGCCTACTCAGCCCAGTTACAATGCGATGCCTCCTCCAGTAAGCTACGCTCCACGCCCCAATCAAATGTCATCTCCTGGAATGTTTGTGAGTGACTAGGGAAGGTTCATTCCCCCATCTTCTCAAGGGTGTAACCAGGTTATTCAGCAAGGTGCTAGCAAGAATGGTGGTCAAGCAAAGAAATTTCTTCGATCTCACCGCCTCTCCAACTCCCAATGTCCCAAAGATCGCAGCTTCGCATGGATCTCGCCAAGGTGTTATCCCCAACCCTACCCGCAGCATATCCCGACAGCTTTCCAGAGTGGTCAGACGGCTTTCAGTGGAGTCAAATTTGTTAAGACAATGTTTCAAGATATCGCCAGCTGCACCCAAGGCTGTCCTCACTGCAGCTGTGTTCTCCCCTTACTCAAAGACTTATATGGTTCCACTCCGTATTCCGCCCCATGCACGCACAGGTTTCTCTACTCTTGGTCAATTCGTAGGTCGGGCCAACACAAGACATGCCCCCGTAACCCCTGTGCAGCTTAACGGTTATGATATGTATGGGAACAGGATCCCTAACTCGGGCCACTTGTTGGACAGTAATATTGGAATTCCTAGTACTTTTGGTCTTCCATCAGCAGATTTACCCATCGGACCTAATTCAGATTTCCCAGTGCCTTCATCAACAGTGGCTCCCGCTATTCCCCAGATTTCAGGTTTGGCGCCAGAAGTGACAGCCTTGTTGAAGCAGATGCAGCAACAGATCGATAAGTTGACCGTGGGTTCTAGTGGTCTTAAGGTTGTAGATCCTGCCCAAGTAATGCCTTTGCCGCACAAGTTTAAAATTCCCAAAATGGATTTTGATGGTACCTCCTGCCCGAAAACTCATATAGATACGTATGTTATGACAATGGGGGCAATGGGCTGCACGCCCGAGTTTATGGCATCCCACTTCCATCTGACTTTGAAGGGATCAACGCTCACATGGTTTCTGGCTTTGAAACAGGAGTGTCGCTCCACCTGGACCCAGATAACAGAAACCTTCTTGGAGAAGTACAAAGGCAATTTGGAGTGGCATACCACTCGGGATGATTTAGTGGGGACTATCCAGAAGGCCGATGAATCAATTACAGAATTTTACAAATGGTGGAATGCCAAGCTTAATGAGTTATCAGAGCCGATACCCCTCCAGGACCAAAAGGACATCTTCTTGTCGTGTGTTAAGCCAGTGCTCAGGGAAGCCATAGGGAAAGGTTGGTACCCATATCTACGAGAAATGGTGGGAATGGGAGCTAGAAGTGAAAACAGATTGTTCAATCAAACCCCGAATGCAAATGCCGGTGGTGGCAACAGTAGTGGAGGTTACCGATATCGAGCACCCAACCCTGTTTCAGCAATGGCGCCAAGAGGAAGAGATGTGGCCAAAGACAACAGTATTAACAATCTACAGAGAGGAGGTAATAATGTGCAGAATGCAATGAGATTCCACCCTAAGCAGCAGCCGAGATTTGATGATTTGGGCATGTCTACAGAGGAAGTTTTCAACGGATTGCTTCGTACCGGTATGATCAAGCCATTGGAAAATTATAGTCCTGCTCATCCTAATCCCCATATGGATGCTAGCAAGTACTGCCGATTTCATCAATTCCCAGGGCATACCACAAATTCCTGCATAACCCTCAAAAAGATAATTCAAGGTTTGGTGGATGACAAGAAAATTGAGAAATCTCCTCGCCCGAATGTGGTCAGCAATCCTCTGCCAAGTAACAACGTGAATCTTATCGACTTCGGGCAAGACTATTTTGTTAATGTAATAGAGTTTGGGAAGTCAATAGATGAAAGTGATAGTGATGGTTGTAATGAGATTGAGAATGATGTAACCCCATTTTCTGGTGAAATGAAAGATAATTTCTGTTATGTTTTGTGTCTTGATGATCTGTATGGCTTGAATAATACTGCTGATTATGACGATTATGAAGAGAATGTGATTGCCAACACTATATCCTCCATGGTTCCTAGAGATTCCCCAATCTCCTTGGAGGAACTTAGGATAGCGGCTAATGTATGGCGCCATTGTCCATAAATGAAATAAGGCAGGCAGCATGGCCTTATAGCACTCGTCCTGTCCCGATTACGCTAGCAGAACTCAAGGAGGCCAGCAAGGAATTTGTGGTTGATGATCATCAAGATGTTAATCTGTTGACTCGGTCAGGAAGAATGTTGGGAATGAATAATTTAGATCCGTCCGGAAAAGGTAAGGCAGTTGCAGTCTCTAACCCTCAGTCCCCTCAGAATCCTTACAGATCGGCGGGAAGCGAAGAAGTCCAGGAAGACCCTATCCTAACACAGTTAAAGAGAACACAAGCCAACATCTCCTTATGGTCTCTGCTCACATCCTCCTACCCTCACAAATTAAAGTTGGAAGAGGCTCTGTCCAAAATGAAAGTGTCTGTCAACGCCACCCCAGACGAGGCCTGTCAGCTGATTGGAACTGCGCAGTATGGGAACATCATTACTTTTACGCATCTCGACCTGCCTGCTTATGGTGCAAAGCATAATGAGTCTCTACATATCACGGTTCCCCTGGAAGGACAGCGGATTCCCCATGTGTTGATAGATAATGGGTCAGCTATGAATGTGCTCCCTGCTAAAATGATGAGTATGTTGGACATCAATGCGCAGAATCTCAAACCATCCAACCAAACCATAAAGGCCTACGATTCGACATCTAGGGCGGTGTTGGGGATAGTCTCTCTGAATTTGATGTTTGGAGGCAAAGAGATGATGGTAGAATTTCAAGTTATCGACATTCCGGTCACATTCTCAGCATTACTGGGCAGACCCTGGATTCATGAAATTGGAGCGGTAGCCTCCACTCTTCACCAGTGTTTAAAATTTGTGCAAGAAGGAGGCCGACGACCATTTATGGTGACAAATAAGTTACGATTGGGGAAACCAAAGACCAACACCTTACCAAGAATGGAGATCAAGCTCGACCAAGAAAATCCGATGCTCAAGTGGATTCACAATAGAGAAACCCAAAGGACAGTGTCCGCACCATAGATCCGACGACATCTTCCGCACAAGATTCCTCCTGTGTTGAAAATGCTAAGAGGCATGAGCTATATCCCTGGTCTGGGGCTGGGAAAACGCCAACAGGGACCGTGTAAGCTTGTGTTGCCAGAAGCCAAGAGAAACAAGCAAGGCCTGGGATATGCCGTGACTAGAGAAGATAAGGCGTATGACAAGACTGAAGATTTTAAAGAAAAGATGACCTGGGCCGGTAAGAGGTACAAGAGGCCCGAGATGCGCCCGTACAGCTGGTCTTTGAACAAGCATTTTGTCAAAGAAGACGGAGATATGTTTGTTTGCCCGTAACCAAGACTCGAGCCAAATGGAAGAAAGAATGAGAACAATCCAGAGGTTCGCTAGCCCCAAAGTCCGGTGAAGGAAATGTTTGATAGCTTGCCCAAAAGGCCAGTGTGACCGCCACTTACGAGAACAAACCTACCATTTCGGGGCCTCGATCATGTGAACCAGTTTGAAAAGCTTGCTTTGGGTGAAACCCACGATATGCAAGATCCGCGGTGCTGACCCTGTGGATATTGATGGTGATTTGGCAGATTTGTTTAAAGAGCAGGGGCTATCAGAGCCTGAGGATGTTATGTTTTTGATAGAAATACCTACAAAAGAGGTGTTTGTTGCTAAGGAGCCAAGTGATTTGATTGACTTTTCCTCCGATAGCGAGGTGGTGGCTATGCTAGAATTTGAGAAAGGAGCCAAGCTTGTGGAGCTAAACAGTTGAGACTGCGCAGAAACCGTTGGCTGCACTTGGACTTCATTTCGAGGACCGGTCGCCGACAGGGAGACTATGATTGAAAAGCTTGGGCTCAAACCTCGTCCTTGTCCCTCCGAGTGTAAATTTGTTTCTCGTGTCTTGAGTCGGTCTCTTGAATCTCTTGTTATTGAATTCGAGTCTTCCGATAAGTCCGACGTCCTCACGACAGAAGACCGTCTTCGAGTTGTAAACACTGTTTTTCCCTATGCTTTGAATAAAATGGTTGACCTTTCTGAGTATCTCGTGATTGCAAATCTAACAATTGAACGCTTAACAAAAAATAATCATCAAGATTTAAAAATAATTAAGCCTAATTCAATTGAAGATAATGCAGACTTAATAGACCAGCAAATTTTAGAAAATGATTCAAAGAAGGTTTGCGAACAAAAGGAAAGCCGGGCCCAAGCTGCCGATGAGGTATTGACAACGGTGAACCTGGGAACAGCCGAAGAACCCAAAGAAACGCAGATTGGTAGCTTCTTCTCCGGAGATGAACGGGTTGCCCTGGTTGAATTGCTTAAAGAATATATGGACGTCTTTGCTTGGTCCTACAAAGATATGCCTAGGCTGGATACTTCTATCGTAGAGCACCGGATTCCTCTAGATCCAGAAATTAAGCCGATCGCGTAAGTTGAGGCGGATAAAACCCGAGTGGTCCTTGCAGTGAAAGAAGAAATTGAAAAACTCCTACTAGCGGGCTTCATCAAAGTGATTGAATATCCGACTTGGTTGGCAAACATTGTAACAAATACAAAAGCAAATGGAAAGGTTCGGCCTGCGTGAGATTTCCGAGATCTCAATAAGGCTAGTCCCAAAGATGACTTCCCTTGCCCAACATTGATATGCTAGTAGATGCAACCGCAAAATTCGAGGTCAAGTCCTTCGTTGATGGTTTCGCGGGTTACAATCAAATCAAAATGGCTGAGGAAGATCAAGACAAGACAAATACATAACTCCAATGGGTACTTATTGTTACACAAGAATGCCGTTTGGTCTGAAGAATGCTGTGGCTACCTATCAGAGAGTCGTCACTACCCTGTTTCACGACATGATCCACAAGGAGATTGAAGTGTATGTAGATGACATGATTATTCACTCGAAAGGATCAGATGGACATCATTTCATTGATTTGAGGAAATTCTTCAACAGACTCCGAGGGCACTCCATTAGACTAAATCCAGCCAAGTGCACCTTTGGGGTTATTCGAGGTAAGGTCCTGGGGTATATGGTCACAGAACGCGGCATCGAAGTAGATCCCAGAAAGGTCAAGGCAATCGTTGAAATGAAGCCGCCCAGAACTGTCTCCGAAGTGAAAGGATTCATGGGTCGCCTACAGTACATCAGCAGATTTGTCAACCAACTGACCTCCATGTGTGAGCCGATCTTCAAGCTACTAAAGAAGAATCAGGAAGTGGTTTGGAACGAGGAATGCCAACAGGCCTTCGAGAGGATCAAAGCTTACCTTGTCAATCCTCCCATTCTTTGTCCGCCTCACGGGAGCAAGCCTTTACTGCTATACTTGACGGTCACAGACACAACCACTGGGGCTATGCTAGCACAAGAGAAGAAGGATTCAAAGATTGAGAACGCCATATACTTTGTTAGCCGCAAATTCCAAGGTAGCGAGTTGAACTACTCTGCCCTCGAGAAGACATGAGCAGCTCTGGTCTGGGTGGTCGGAAAGCTAAAGCACTATATGCTATCCCACACTGTACACTTGGTCTCCAAGATGGACCCAATCAGGTATCTGTTCCAAGGTGACAGAGGTAACATCTCTACCAGATTGGCAAAGTGGACTTTCTTCTTGGCTGAGTTTGATATCAAATATGTGATCCGGAAATCTATCAAAGGACAGGCTTTGGCGGATCGCTTGGCCGACTTCCCCAAAGCAGTAAGCCCGAGGACCAGATCTCCAATTTCCAGACGAGGGGATTCTTGCTATAGAAAACAGCAACCGGTGGCAGTTATTCTTTGATGGAGCAGCAGACAA
Source organism: Adenophora triphylla var. japonica (assembly GCA_022495995.1). Classification (NCBI taxonomy): domain Eukaryota; kingdom Viridiplantae; phylum Streptophyta; class Magnoliopsida; order Asterales; family Campanulaceae; genus Adenophora; species Adenophora triphylla. The sequence continues at coordinate 424,076 of JAFEMH010000630.1, read as the reverse complement.
AAGAGGTAACAGCATCGGGATGGTACTAGTAGATCCGAATGACATGCATACCCCCATAGCTATCAAGCTGAACTTCTCGGTTACCAACAATGCCGCCGAGTACGAAGCTTGCATAGCTGGTCTAGAGGCTGCCCTCGAGCGACACGTGGAAGAGTTAGAAGTATTCGGTGATTCCCAATTGATAATCAATCAGGCCGCCAACAAATGGAAAATTATAGATCCGTGTCTCCGTAAGTATCATGCTTACATCGCGTAACTCGTCTGGCCGCTCAAGGAAGTGTCATTCCAGCCTCGCCACGAGACAAGAACAGATTTGCCGATGCCCTAGCTACTCTGGCCTCTTTGGTAGAAATCCCGGAAGGAAAGTCGATCAAACCGTTCAGGATCGGTAGGCGAGAAAATCTTGCATATTGTTGTGAAATTGAGATCGAAACCGTCACTGAACCGTGGTACAACCAGATCTTTCAATATCTCAAGCATGGTGAAGCATCCTTCCCTGTTGACAAAGAAGGAGACTTAAAAGGTGTACATGCCAAAAGCTTGCAAGCTCTAAAGAGACTATCAACACAGTACGTCATACTTGGCAATGAGTTATAGAAGAAAAGGGAAGGTTGCCCACTCCTACTCAGACGAAAGGAAAAGGCCCAAAGAGTAATGGAAGATGTTCATAACGGTGCTCATGACCTCATATGAACGCTCGATCCCTTATGCATAGCATTATCAGACTGGGCTACTTCTGGATCACTATGGAGACGGATTGCATCCAGTTTGTGCGGACTTGTGATAAATGCCAGCGATTCTCCAACCTTAATCATATCCCTCCTCATGACCTATACTGTATGACAACTCCGTGGCCCTTCGCAACATGGGGAATTGATGTCATTGGGAAAATAACTCCGCCCGGGAGCAATGGACACTCATTTGTATTGGTTGCGGTAGATTACTTCACAAAGTGGGTAGAAGCTGCATCTTACAAAGTGCTCACAGCCAAGAAGGTCGCTCGCTTCATAAAGGAACAGATCTTCTGCCGCTACGGAGTCCCAAATGAGATTATTTCTGACAATGGAACCCATTTCGAAGGAGAAACTGATCGATTACTCACTGAATACAGGGTCAAGCGCCATAAATCTTCACCATACAGACCGCAGACGAACGGTGCTGTTGAGGCTGCCAATAAGAACTTGGAGAGAATCATAAAGAAGATGGCCGAGCGAGGAAGGGATTGGCCAGAGAAGCTGCATTTAGCATTATGGGGCTACCGCACTTCAATTCGAACTGCCACCGGTGCAACTCCATACGCTCTGACTTACGGAATGGAGGCTGTCATGCCTATTGAATTAGAAATTCCATCCCTCAGGGTTTTGCTCGAAAATGAAGTGAATGAGATTGAATGGCTCCAAAGTCGATACAATGAATTGGCTCTGTTGGACGAACGCATACTAAAAGCCATGGAGCATAACCGGGCGTACCTAGAAGAATGGCCCGTGCTTTTGACAAGAAAGTGAAACCTGTGGACATCAAGGTTGGTGATCTCGGTCCTTAAGATGAAGCCCTCGAATCGAGCAAAGGCATTGGGCAAATGGGCACCCGTTTGGGTCGGACTGCTTTCTAGTGAAGAAAATATTCTCCTGAGGAGCTATGCACTCGACATACTTAGATGGCAACCCATTTCCGCACCCCCGTCAACGGCGACAAGTTGCGGAGGTATTATGTATGATCGAGTCTTTTCCCCTCTAAATAAAAAAAAAAAAAAGAAAAAAAATGAGAAATAAAGGCGCAACAAAATTGTCCCAAATGAGACTGAAAACCTCTCAAAAGGCAGTCCATGCAAAAATAAGGGAGGCGCCCGGTGCTAAAGAATATACCCAGCTAGACCGAAAACCCTAAAAAAGGGCGGTCTAGGTAAAAAACATGGTCGCACCATGTCCTCCTTCTATCTTCCCCTTTCTTAAACACAAATTTGATTGAGTCAAACTACGGAGACCTGAGCCCTTTAGTTCTCTTACAAAAGGGGAACGTAGGCAACCACTTGTGGTTCGGTCTAAAATTGCTGCAAAATCTCTTATCCTGCCAAAATATGTTTTGATTACAGTTCCAAAGTTTTTCAAAGGTTCATTCTGAGTTAATATTCTTTTTGATGAGTTCAAGCATGGCCTGCTTTTGACTCAAAGAACCTGCTGCGAATAAAAGTAATAAATTTTCAACATCTATCAAGTCTGCATTAAGCAATCAAAGGGTACTCAGTTTCCATACAAATAATTCCTACTCTCAAAACACAAAATAAAAGAGTCCCCCGTCTCTCGTAAAAGTGTCTAGAAATTCGTCCCCGCTCCCGAACTCGCTCCTCTCGTCCTTCCTCTTCCTCGGTCCCCGGGAGGTCTTTGGCTTAGGAATGTCAAATAAATCGGTTTGAGCCCGTCCCAAGTCAGAATAACGCGCGCCATGGTTCAATCGCACCAGCCTCCCTCAAGGCGGCCCTAGAAATCCTCTCTCGTCTCAATGCCTCTCGCGAGCCATCACCTCCGGGTCATCCTCAAAGCAGCCCTCCGGATCTCTTGTCTTCGATAGTCCTCGCAAAGATCGCCGGTAATATTGTCCGGGTTTCCCGTGCCTCCGTATCCCCGAAAGACCGACCGGATGGATAATCTCGCTCCCAAGTATTCCCTGCGGCGAGCCTCTATAGCCACCGTGCAGACCCCGTTGCTCCTCATACCAAACCGTATACTCGTGGTCGAAATGTAAACCCTCCGGATCGCCGAAGAAGCACACGAGTGGGAAGAAAACCCTCCGTAAAGGATCTCGTCAAGAACCGTATAACCCGGGGCTTGGCCATAGACATCGGAACAAAGACGGTCACCGCCTCTCCTCAAAGCTCTGACACCCGCCGAGGGTACCTATATTGTCTCGCTCACCAATGATGGGACACAGAAAGAAGATACATGCAAGCCTCGGCAGCCGACTACTACCGATCCATCCCGAATGTCTCTCATGGTCCGTAAATTCCAAAGTGTGAATCCAAAAGCTCAAATCGCAGTCCCGCACCGTGACAATCTCATCTCGCTAACCGGCCGCCAGCCTCTCGTCCTCAAAGACTCGTTGTCCCGTCACCCAAGGCATAGCAATTTGACCCGCCGGAAGTGGCATGATCAAGCGTAACCTCTCGTAAAGCCACAAAGACAACAAGTCGGGCCGCTCGCTCCCATGAAGTCTCGATCCCCGCCACTCGTCGATGCCATGATAAGTCTCAGCCAAAGAACAAAGGGTACAATGTCCATCTCCCTTGGCCCGATTTAATTTGACGAAGATCTATACCCCGATCACCCTCGCTTGCTCGACAGCCTCCAAAGCAACGCACTTGAGCGTACTCCGGCATATCCGCAGTAAATAGTAATCCGACAGAGTGAACAAAGATGTATATATCCAAAGAGGTAGAAAGGTTAAACAGCTCAGGACGGGACAAGCATAACCTAGCCATCCGAGTCAAGTCTATGGACCCACAGGCCAGAATCATAGACGACACCTGATCACCGGCAAGTGAAGGAAAGCCGACAATTGCTCCACAACCGACCGGTCATCCTCGGGAATGCTACGCTGCCGCCGCCCAAGCCTCGTCAATGCCCTAAAATCTTCCATTGTTGGAGTCAAATCATTGTACGACAGAGTAAAGACATGACGCTCTAATCCTGCAAGGTGATGCACCTCAAGCAAATCCCAGTCGACCCTCCAGTCTTTTAAGGACCAGAGACACGGCATGCTATACCTCCTATCAATAAGCTCCCTATGATGCCTCCGGTGATAATGCGAAATTTCGAGAAAGTCTTGGCGGAATTGATGCTCCCGAGAAGCTATTTCCCTGTTATAATGCTCCATCGCAGCTAAAAGTATCAGTCTTGGTCAAAGAATTCGCTTGTCTGACAAGTCAGGGCAGCTGGTTTCCTTCACTAAAGAGACAGTGTTTACAAAATGAAGCCTGGGCCGATTTTAAAGAGAGCCTGTTACGAGTCACTCCTGGTCGTGCGACACAATAGGCCAAGCAGACATAGCATGTCGGGCGACACCTTTGGTTGACATCAGATAGTATGGAAAGGCCTGCTGTGGTTACCCCAGAGCATTTTCTGACTCGCCGTCGCTGTAATACACCTCCTATCCCTGCATACATGCCTACGAAAACGCACGGGAAGAAGACCCCTAATATACGCACCTATTCGAGACAATCCCAAAACCTCATACACAAACCTGAAAAAGCCGACCTTTTAACACAATGATCGCGTTTCCTTCCTGCAACGTACGTGCACTCGTGCAAACAAGCTAACCTAGGTTAATCTTTGCTAACAAGATAACTTAGTTAGATGCAGCGCTGGGAATTGTCATTTTCCCTCGCAGGTACAATGATCAACTGAGTCTCACGTAACCTCAAGACCGGCCTCGTGTCAAACCGAAAAAAAGAAGACAAAAATCCGTATGTAATCAAGCAAAGTCAACAGAATTAACGGCCCCAAAGCAAAGGAAGAAGCCAACTCCCTGCAAATGCAGTCCCCGCTTATCAAACAAAAAGAAGCCAACTCCCCAGAAATGCAGAGTCCCCGGCTTATCAAAGCACCGAAAGAAGCCAACTCCCCAGAAATGCAGAGTCCCCGGCTTACCAAGCAAAATTTCAAAGATCGCAGCCTCGAGGCGCGTACAAAAGCAGAATCCCCGCTTCCCAAGCAAAGCTCGTGACACAAAAGAAAAGCAAACAATCAACAATAACACCAAGAACAAGACCGACAAAAGAACAACAAAGAGGGAAACGAAAGTAGCGTAAGACCCCTGGCAGCTATACTTATCCCCAAAGAGCAGGAAAGCAGTAGCGTGAGACCCCTGGCAGCTACACTTATCCCCAGCAGAGCCAACAAAGTGGTATGAGTCCCTCTGGCATCCACGAAGAGCAGCAGCAGTAGTGTGAGTCCCTCCGGCAACTACCCCGCACCAACAAAGTGGTATGAGACCCTCCGGCATCCACAAAAGACCCGTTGCAGCCGTGAGACCCTCCTACAGCCTACAACTCGTCGCCAGCAGAGGTGAGACCCTTCCAAGAACTACCCTGCACCAGAAGAAGTGGTATGAGTCCCTTCGGCATCCACAAAAGACCCGTTGTAGCATGAGACCCTCCGACAGCTACAACTCGTCGCCAGCCGATAGCATGAGACCCTCCGCAGCCTACTCGCAAATACCAGCTTGCAAAGATGAGACCCTCCAAGCAGCCTACAACCTAGCATAAAAGGCAGCTACTAGCCAACCGCAATAGTACCAACCCCTCAAGAAGTCACAGGTAAGCACAGCAAAGGTATGAAGACACATTTCTACCCCTTTCTTGCTTGTGAATTAGTAATTTCCGAACTACGATTTGGCTTGATTCCCTTCTTAAGGGATACGTAGGAATCCTTTCTCAGAAAGGTCCAGCCATTAGACTCCCCGATTCACCCTCTAGCCCGTTACCTTATCCCATGATGCTCATTGGGATTGGGTCTTATTTTATCGACAACCCCACTTTTTCCAAAAGTGACATTGCCGAGGGGCTCTGTAAGTACGCCAATCCAATTCGCAACCTTTTAGATGCATTTTAATGTAATAAAATTGCATTAAGGGGCATTTTGGTAAATTCCCGGCCTATCCCGAGACTTCCGGAAACATTTCATAGGTTTCCCGTGAAGGAAGTACCTTTTGGTACCTTACTCATGCAAAGGGACCTGTTGGGAATAAACCTTTTTGGACCTTTTTGGGTATTTAGGCCTCGAATGTTCCAAAACCGGTTTTGGCGCCAAAACGGTTGAGGCCACCTTGTGTCACGCGACAAGTCGAGGCATGGAAAGTGGTTACGTATAGTCGTGCGACACAAGGTGACCACTAACCGCAGCCTCTATAAATAAGACCCTCCCCATCTCGTAAATGGATCCCAACTTTAGCCTACCGTTACTCGCGTAAATTGCATCGTAACAAAGCCCCCAAACACAACTCTCTCTCTCCCTACCTTCAACCTACCCAATTCTCTCCAATCTCAACCCATTTCTCAAACCAAACCACTTGAACCTCCTTGCATCAATTCCCTCAGACTCCAAGGCCGTAAACAACCAATCAAGGGTCTCGTATCTAACTCGGATACAGGATTCGTGGAAGCATCAAGGGTAACGAAATCTCAAACTCCCTCTTCTCTCTTCCTTCTCCCTCAATTCTTCATAATTCTACTGTTTATTCTCGTTAGGATTCAAGAATCGACTCCATCCGTCTAGATTATCGAATCCCAATCGCAATCTCTCGTTTAATTGATCTAATCTGTGTAATTGAATTGCTATTGTTGAATATTTGCTTGAATTTTGTGTTTGAAGCCCAAGGGGGTGTGGATCTATCCATATCCACACTTCCGGGGTCGATTTGTTGTTGTTTCTATATTTCGTATCTAATCTAGTCAATTAATTAGATCTGTGTTGGTAATTGTTGATTCTGGTGTTCATGGTGTAAGTCTCTGCAGATGGCCTTCGTATGTCACGCGACACATTGTTCCAAGGTGATCCTGTGTCACGCGACATATGTGATCACAGGTATCATGTGTCATGCGACATATCATGACCCATCTACAGAAACCTTTTCTCTTGTAATTTGTTTTAGATTGTTGTAGCAGGGATGTGGCCTCCCTAAATAATGGGCTCACGAGTTGTAAATCTCAATTCATATTAAATAAAATGTATGTTTACCCTATTTGTTCATTGTCAACACTTGCACACACTTTTGGATTTGCTTGGATGTTTAATTGAAAGACTAGTCTACGGATGAGGCGTGTTGGGTGAACTCTCGGTTCTTCCCAACACGTAACCTGACCTCCGAACCCGTGTTTTCTCTCTCTAAAAAAAAGGTTCTCAATGTTTCCTCTTAAAAACGGCGTGGCGACTCCTTATTTTCAAACCAAATTTCGAGCGAGCGCACATTCAGAGCCTAATTATCAAGTCCAAGGAACAGAAATTGCAATGAAATTGTGTAATGAGTAAATATGAGAGATAGAAGGAGGGAGGGAGTGGTTACCCTTATAGATCCACAATTCTACACTATGTTTAGTGTAGAACCCTTCAAAACAGCCTCAGATTGGGATTCGAACGCAGGAGGAGCTTCTGGGCTTTGATCTTCAAAGGTGTATGTGAGGATATGAGAGTAGATGGGTGAATTGGGTGAGAGGGATTGAATTGGTGAGGATTGGTAGGTGTTTTGTGTGTATTTGGGGAGAGAGAGAGGTATTCTGGCGTAATTTAGGCAGAGTGACTTTAGGGAGTGGAAAAGGGATCCTGAAATGAGAGGTGCAGGGCTCTATTTATAGCTGCAGATGAGAGGCCAGTTGTGTCGCACGACCGCCTGCTTCAGTTTTCCATGACTCGAGTTGTCGCGTGACACAATATGCCATTAACCGTTTCTGGCGCCAATTTGCCATTCTGTAACCTTTTGAGGTAATTCCTCTTAGGTCCAAAATGGTTTAATTCCCTGTAGGTCCTTCTGTACATAAAAATGACTTAAAAGCACTTCCTTCGCAAGAACTTATAAAAAGTTTTCGGAAGTCTCAGAATGGACCGGGAATTTACCAAAATGCCCCTAGTGCAATTTTATCATACTAAAATGCACCTAAAAAGGGTTGAAAATTGGATTGGCGTACTCACAGAGCCCCTCGGCAACGTCACTTATGGAAGAAGTGAGGTTGTCGATAAAAAAAGGACCCAATCCCAATGAACGGCTGGAGGATATGGCAGATGGTGGAAAATGGATTGATGAGGCTGGATGGCTGGACCTTTTGAGAAAGGATTCCTATGTATCCCTGACGGGAATCAAGCCGGTCGTAGTTCGAAGACAAAACTGTTTGAAGGAGTCTAATCATAGGGGGGACCATTTGAAGGTGTCTATACCTGAAAGAGATCATTTGAAGGTATCTAACCTGAAAGAGATCATTTGAAGGTATCTAGCCTGAAAGAGATCATTTGAAGGTATCTAACCTGGGAGAACAAGATTATTTGAAGGTATCCAACCTGATAGAACGAGATCATTTGAAGGCATCTAAACCTGAGAGAACGAGATTATTTGAAGGTATCCAACCTGATAGAACAAGATCATTTGAAGGAATCTGTACCTGAGAGAACGAGATTATTTGAAGGTATCCAACATGATAGAACGAGATCATTTGAAGGCATCTATACCTGAGAGAACGAGATTATTTGAAGGTATCCAACCCTGAGAGAACGAGATTATTTAAAGGTATCCAACCTGATAGAACGAGATCATTTGAAGGCATCTATACCTGAGAGAACGAGATTATTTGAAGGTATCCAACCTGATAGAACGAGATCATTTGAAGGCATCTATACCTGAGAGAACGAGATTATTTGAAGGTATCCAACCCTGAGAGAACGAGATTATTTGAAGGTATCCAACCTGATAGAACGAGATCATTTGAAGGCATCTAAACCTGAGAGAACGAGATTATTTGAAGGTATCCAACCTGATAGAACGAGATCATTTGAAGGCATCTATATCTGAGAGAATGAGATTATTTGAAGGTATCCAACCCAGAGAGAACGAGATTATTTGAAGGTATCCATCCTGATAGAACGAGATCATTTGAAGGCATCTAAACCTGAGAGAACGGGATTATTTGAAGGCATCTAAACCTGAAAGAGATTATTTGAAGGTATCCAAACCTGAAAGAGATTATTTGAAGGTATCCAAACCTGAAAGAGATTATTTGAAGGTATATAAACCTGAAAGAGATCATTTGAAGGTATCTAACCTGGAAGAGATCATTACTTTTAGAAAAGTAGTTGACTGAAATGTGCTTTTATACCTGTGCTGTGCTTACCTGTAGCTGCCGGAAGGACTGAGGCTACGGCTGATGATGATGATGGAGGGTTGTAGCTGCCGGAGGGTCTTAGGCTACAATTGCTGATGTTGATGGAGAGTTGTAGCTGCCGGAGGGTCTTTGGCTACAATTGCTGATGTTGATGGAGGGTTGTAGCTGCCGGAGGGTCTTAGGCTACAATTGCTGATGAAGAGTTGTTGGTTTGCCGTGCAAGGGACGGTCTTTGCTGATGATTTTTCGTCCACTCATGGGGAATTTGGTGAAGATGTACCAGTGCATACATGCTTTGATGAAGGTGCGCCCATGAGAACGGGCTTTTGACGATGATTTGCCCCTGAGAATGGGCTTTGATGTCTCTGGGACTGATGAGCATTATTCCTTGGAGATTGGGGCAGCTGAAGCTCTTTTTTGACGAACATTGCTTGGAGACTAAGGCAGCCAAGGCTCTTTCAAATGATACTGATGAGTCCGAAGATGACGGAACTGATAAAGATGATAAAAGTAGAATATGCCACCTGCAGGATTTGAAATCTTTGTCCAGGTTGTGATTTGAGGAGCAATCCCCATGATCAGATCATGATCACTTTGATTATTGTAACCTGTGAGGGGAGGAAAGAGAAACTGTTGGTCCCAAAGGTGGCAACAAGGGTGAAAATACAGCTAGAGGGGGGGTGAATAGCTGTTTCAAATTTTTCGCCCTCTTTTAAAACTAAACCTCTAAGCTTACAAAACCGCTTGCAGTTGATAATACACTGCAAGTAGAGTTGTAAAATGCATAGTGGAATATTAGAGTTATAAAGCGGTTTTGTAGAGGCGGTTTGTAAAGCGATTTTGGTGAAGCGGTTTTGATAAGTGCAGTTTTACAAACACATGTAGTTTTGACAGTGTTAACTCCAAACACAATTTCACAATAATGGATATCTAAATAAAGATCAAACAGAGATAAAGATAGATAATCAGTAAGCACAAGAAATATAAATGCAGAAAGTAAGAACACAATATTTGGAGTGGTTCAATCGATAAATGATCTACGTCCACTACCAAGATGGTTAGTCTTGGATTTCTAAGAGAGATTTTATATTGAGTATGAGAGATTACAAAGTACAATGAGTAATACTCAGATCTAAAATCTTTTCTATGAAGAACAAATCCTAAGACTATAACCAGTGTATCTCAAATGATTAATCTATGTGATTAAACAAGTGAGGTGTGTGTGTGAGAACAAGATCAAGGCTCTTTAAATCTTTGAGATGTAGAGCACAATGATTCTTGATGTGTTAAGGCTTGATTTCTGGGCTGGGATAAATTTCTTGAAGTATGAAGATGAAGATTCAAAGGACTTATGAATTTCTGGGCAGAGCTTCAGCTTCTTATGAACTCACAGCAAATCAATTTCTCAAGCAATCTTCAAATGGTGAAGATTGGGGGTATTTATACCCAAGCACCAAGAAACTAGTCGTTGGACACAGCTATTGCAAGGAGAGTACTTGAAGCTTTCTCATTGGTCCACAGCAACCACTTTTGTCCTTTGGAACTGTTGTTGCAGGAAAAGCTGACTAGGCTCCAGCTGCAAGCAATGAGGTTTGGACACCTATCACCTTTTCAAGATCCTTGCAGATCTTGTCTGAAAAGTAGTCACGTGACAAGATATGGTGGTTGACATTTGATATTGCTGACGTGGATTCCAACGGTCAATGTGGTTTACTTCAAGTCTTCAATCATTGGGGCGGTTCTGGTGTGCAAGCGGTTTGAGTGAGGAGCGGTCACACCAATTGAGGATTCTCTAAGTGCGGTTGCATGGAGCGGTTCCAAAGGGGTTTGCACTTAGGAGTTCAGGGAAGCAGTTTCAGACATAGTTCCACCAAGCGGTTCCAGGAGCGGTTTTGCCAAGCGGTTTGATGAAGCGGTTCTGAAATTATTGAACTGCAATCCTCAGATCCAATGAGTCTTGTGCCAGTCTTCAAGCCTAATTTTAACCTATTCTATAAAATGGACTTAGCTAAAAAATTGAAGTCTAAGCTTCATTACATAGGGTCCTAAAGTCCTTAAAATAGATAGGAGGTTATGGTATCAATCAAATCTAATACAAAATAGGAGAGTTAAAATATGCATACCCAACACTCCCCCTATTTGATTGATGCCATTACCTACTACAGCAAAAGCAAATATTGTACTTGGTAAAAACATGTCCATAGGAATAAACATGGTAAGTCATGTCCCAAGTCAATGCACACACTTAGCTTAAGCTATAGATTTTTATACTATTGAAAGATTTAAACTTACAATCTGAAAAGTATAGAAATGCATTCAGTGCACTTGAAAAATATGAGTTTAAGTTCAAAGTGGTTTAAACTGAATGTTTAAACATCAATTCAAAAGAGTGATTTTTAAGTTGAAAAATATTTGAATGAGGTTTAAGACCATAAGCGGTTTCATTGTTCTACAAACAAGCAGTTTGATATGAACAAGGTTTTGGAACCATGATGCAATTTCCATTAATTCCTCAAGTGATTACAAAACAGGAATGAAAGAAAATTACAAGGTTACAAAAACAAAACAAAATAAGTTGGACAAAAAATACAAAGGTAGTGCGGTCCAACTTACAAAAGGCGGTTCAAAAACAATAAGGAGAAGCGGTTACTGCTGGGGCGGCTTGTTGACTTCATGTTCTGCTCCACTGGTCCCAGCTCTAGATTGGTCAGGTGCAAACGCTTTCCTTAATCTTCTTACTTCTTCTGCGGTTATGGTCAGGGTAGCTTCAAGCTTCTTCAAGGCATTCACAGAATGGGCAGAAGTGGAATTGGTGGCACCAACCGCTTTGGTGTTTTCCACAAGATTATCTCTGATAGTATCAAGCTGAACATGGAGGGATGAATATAGAGAGTTGAAAATAGTATGTACTTCCTCCTGAACAGCAGCGGTTTGGGCTTGAATAGCTTGTTCCATTGGCTCAAGGTCTACTGAAATCTTCAAGGAGGTTTTAAGATCATTGACTGTTGAGCCAAGTTTGGAATTGAATCCTTCCCTGAGGTTGTCCAAGCGGTCGTTGAATTATTCTTGGATTTATTTCAACTTGGCCATGGTAGCATCTCCTACACAATCAAGATTCACCTTGGAGTCCACCTTGAACAAATCAATCTGCTCCAATACTTCTTCACGAAGAGAGTTCAAGGCGGTTTGGACTATTTGAGACATCTGCGGTCTGGAGTTCAAGAAATTTAGGAATTTTGAGCCCAAGTCTCCAAGATCCTTTTCAAGGGATGTGCAGATCTTATCTCTTAGATCACTCAATATTTTGTCCAAATCAACAACTGATGCCTTGTCTCCTAAGGCTTTGACCATTCCTTCTTCAACTGCAGATTTGATAATAGAGGTGGTTTGATCATCTGGAGCGATTGAGGAGGATGGAGCGGTTGGAATTGCTGTAGATTTCTCCCCCTTAATGGCATCTAGCAAAGAGGATTTAATAGCTACCATCTCAAGGGAGTGAGTATCTACCTTGGCTTGGAGGGAGCGGTTGGATTCAAGGAGGGAGGCATTGGATGCGGTAAGGGAAATGATATGGCCTTGGTTGATTACAAGTTGGCCTTGGATAAGGTTTAGGGTGTGGAGAATTTGGGAGTATTCAGTGGGAGGAGCGGTTGAGGTTGAAGCGGTTTGGAAGGATGGAGGTGGTTGGTATTGGGTAGTTTCAGGAGCGGTTTGAGGAGGTATGCTTGGAGGAGGGGATTTCTGTCTTAGGGGAGAATTTTGGGGAGTTAGGGATTTAGCAGGGGAGTTGGATCTGGAGCGGTTAGGTGTAGGGGAATGGGAGCGGTTATGATTGGGTGAATTGTTTGGGGTTGGATCATCCCTAATGGATTTGGATGTGGCATGTCCAGCAGAGGGCTTGGATTGCCATTATTGATAGGCATGGGATTGAGTAGGGGTTTGGTTAGAGTGTTGGGAGTTTATGGAATGGGAATGTTGGGGTGAGTTATTTGGGGATTGAGAAGATAAGGGTGAAAGGGATTTTCTGGGGGAAGGTGAAGGTGAGTTTTGAGGGGATGGTGGAGGGGAATTTCTGGGAGGTGATGGAGAGGGTGAGGGTTGAATTGGTTTGCCCTTTTTGGATTTCTTTCTAGCAACCATCTTCCTTCTCTTCATAGGTTTCTCCCCCTTAGTAGGTGTGGTTTTGATAGGGGAATGAGTTATGGATTTGGAAGGAGATTTTGAAGGTGATTTGTTGGGGGATTGGACTGGGGATTGAGCAGGGGATTGAACTGGTGATTGGTCAGGGGGTGTCTGTGAGGGAGGAGGCGGTTGGGTTTCAGGAGGCGGTTGGGGCTGTGAAGCGGTTCCATCATCATGAAATTTTCCCTTGGCAGCATATCTCTCTGCCTGCTCCTTGGCCAATCTTTCAATCTTGTCTTTGTAAAGTTGAATCTGCTCTTCAACAGTCAAGCCTTCAACATCATCTCTGGCTTTCTTGGCCCTAGCCACCAAGTTTGGAATACTTGGGTCTTCTTCTTCTTCATCCTCTTCATCTAACAAATGCATAGGTTCAGACTGATTCTTAGCCTTGCTAGTACCAGCTCCATCAGATGCACGGGTTTAGAAGCAGGAGCGGTCTTGGATTTCTTTGGGAGCGGTTCTGCTCTGGCTTGAGGCTTTCTGGACCGCTTAGCTCCTTTAGCTTTTGGAGCGGTTGAGGGATCTCTAAGCTCATAGGGCTCCTTCAAGGGATAGGTATCTGCATCATACAAGTATTTGTATAAAGCATCTCCATTAGCATACCTGAAGGAGTGGCATGCAAGCAATCCAAGTGAGTCATCAGAACAATCCACCATTAACTCTGGGTTCTTGTTGGCAATTTCATCCAGATGTTCAAAATCCATCAAAAGTGCAGTTAGAATTCTGCAAAATGGTCTCCACCTCTGATCTTCTCCCTTGACCTTGGACTGATAAGTGTCCACACTATCACGAATCTCCTGGTAGAGGATTTTAGGCCAGTGTAGCTTAATCTCCATAAAGATTGCTGAACTATACATCCATTGTTGGGATGTAAAGTTGTTGTGATTTCCTGTCTTCCCACAAATAGATCTTCCAACCAAATGACCAATGTGGCTCATCAGCTCACCAAAACCCTTTCTAGGTATCTTCTTGTATCTCCTCACCATGGAATCAACTTTGGCAGTTTGAAAGGCAGCATTGTCTTGAATAACCTGATCTACCTCTAAAGGAGCTCCACCAACTACTAATTTGAAAAGCCTTCCGATATCGATGTAGTCAAAGGAGAGCTTTAGGCCTTCAATCACAGCAGATAGGCAGGAAACTCTTTGTCCTCCATCTAGAATCCTGCTACCACGCTTTGCAGTAGCATAAAATTGATCTACAAAGGAAGGCACAATGAAGTCTTGCTGCTTGGTGAAGAGGGGCAGGATGCCTGATACTCTCAGCTTCCTAAGCAGTTCCCTTCCAAGAGCATCTGTCTTGAGTTCAGCCTCATTTACTTCCCATCCAGGTAGGAAGGTAGATGGATCCTACAAAGTAAAACTTTAAGAGTTAGATCCATTTTTGTATTCACAGTCACAAGCGGTTTGAGCACCAAGCGGTTTAGCAATGGTGCGGTTTGAAAATTTCATACCCCAAGTGAACTATGAATAAACAAAGATAATGAGGATTTGAGAATAAGATTACTTAAGTACGTGGCATTGTAATCCAAATTTATCCCACACTGCAAGCGGTGCTTAGAGAGGAAGTTCTTGGTTTCCAGCCTATATACTTAGTAAAATCTCAAAAGGAATGAAGGAAGGAATTTAAAACAGCATGCGGTTTCAAATGATTTGAACAAGCGGTTTAGCATGCGGTTTGGCTTTGAAAGGAAAAGCAGTTTGAAACAGAGAAGCTTGAGCGGTTTGCATACAAGCGGTTTCAAGACCAAATGAATTCCAAAAATTTTCTAAGTGTTGAAAAACACTATTTAGATTCAAGGCATCCAAAACATATGATTTTTCAAGAAAAACACATGAGTTTCATGAAGAACACGTATGAACAGTCATGAACACCAAGAACAGAGATTTTCAAAACTTAACCAAAATGGACAAATAGCATGTCAAAATGATCACATTGGGAAGTGGAACAATAATATATCATTAAAATTTCAACCTTTTCCCAGAATCATCCATAATCACTAAGAACATAAAGTGGGTTTTCGAAGTTCATAAACTGAAAAATACAAAATCAATGCTCTAAACATGGATTGATCATGAAATAAACAACATATATTGAATCCATGCAAGATTCCGAACACAACCCAACAAGAATCATCAAAAATGAGCAACAAACAAGAACAAAATCACCCAAAATGAAGAACATGGCATACGAAGGGTTTTTGTTCAAGTTCATCAATGGCAGATTCAGAAAAGTAAGAATGAAGATTAGAAATTGTTACCATTTCCAGAATAGGCCTTTTGGGTGCTCTTGCAACAGTGGAGGCTCTTTGTCTTTTTGAAGTTGTAGCCATTTTAGTTTGATTTGAAGAAATGAGGTTTTGAAGGTTTTAGAGAGAGAAAAAGTTTGGTAGAAAGTACGTGCAGAGGGTGACAGTAAAAGGTTTTAGGTTTTCACCAAACAAGGTATATATAGGGTGAAGGGGTAGGCAGTTGGTTCAGAAGAAAATGATTGAAATATACCAACTGTTGCACCCTTTCACCTCCTGCACCTCTCTCAATGACGGCTGACATGAGGGTTTTTAATGCTCATGTCCCCTTAGCATTAAATGCTGTTAAATTTTGAAATAAACGAGGGAAAACATTTGCAAAAATACCCTTATGTCAAAATAAGGACTAAAAAATAAATAAAAAGAATTTGAACAGTTTTTTTTTGATAAATAAATAAAGATAAGAAAGATTAGACAGAATTTACTCTTATATTGAAACACGGTTTTGATCCAAGTGGTCAGACTGCATCTAGCGATTTGGCACTGGCGGTTGGATGCAGGCGGTTTGACTGCTTGTGGTTTTGGTACAGGCGGTTTCAACAGAGGCGGTCTGAATCCTCAATAAGAGTTTCAACCTAAACTCAACAAACAAGTTAGCAAATAAAAAGTAAGGAATCATTTAAGTTCAAGCATACCCATTTCTCCTCTGAGAAAAGAAAATCTCTTGGAGTCAAGAGCCTTGGTGAGGATATCAGCAATCTGGTTGTCTGTCCCCACGTACTCTAAATGGATATTCCTCTCCTCCACATGGTCTTTGAGGAAATGATACTTGATATCAACATGTTTGGTCTTGGAATGCATAACAGGGTTGTTGGAGACTGAAATTGTTGAAGTGTTGTCACACATGATAGGGCAATTTCCTTCTTCAATTCCATAGTCCACCAGCTTGCTTCATCCAGGATTTGACAGCAACAACTTCAGCGGCAATATACTCGGCCTCTGTGGTTGACACGAAGCTGAAGCTTGCTTCTCTGGCCCAAGCAACTAGTCTATTCCGAGGAAATGACAAGTCCCACTAGTGCTTTTCTGTCAATAGTACAAGGCTGCATAACTGCATCTGAATAACCTACAAGATCGAAGTTCGAATCTTTGGAATACCAAAGTCCAAGGTTAGTGGTTCCGGATAAATAGCGGATTATATGCTTGGCGCAATTAGATGTGCTTCTCTAGGATATGCTTGGTAGCGTGCACATACACAGACACTAAACATGATATCGGGCCTACTAGCAGTTAAATAAAGTAATGAGCCGATCATACCTCGATATAGGGTTTGATCAACCTTCTTACCTTTTAGATCCTTATCTAGCTTATTGCCGGTGGCCATAGGAGTATCATATGCTTTAGCATTTTCTAATCCAAACTTCTTTATCAACTCCTTGGTGTATTTGGCTTGGCTGAGGAAAATACCTTCTTCGCATTGCTTGATTTGAAGCCCGAGGAAGAATGTTAATTCTCCCATCATGCTCATCTCAAACTTGCTTTTCATTAGCTTCTCGAAACGCTTACAAAGTAACTCATTAGTAGAACCAAAAATAATATCATCGACATATATTTGAACAAGTAAAGTATGCTCATTATATTTGGCAATAAAAAGAGTTGTATCGATTTTACCGCGTTTAAATCCTTTTTCTAGTAAAAATTTAGAAAGAGTCTCATACCATGCCCTTGGAGCTTGCTTAAGTCCATACAAAGCTTTCTGGAGTTTGTAGACATGATTGGGAAATTTGGAGTCTTCAAATCCAGGCGGTTGGGCAACATACACGGTCTCTTGCAGTTCACCGTTGAGGAAAGCACTCTTCACGTCCATTTGATATAACTTGAAACGCTTGAAAGAGGCGTAGGCTAAGAAGATCCTAATAGCTTCCAATCTTGCAACTGGAGCAAAGGTTTCATCATAATCAATTCCTTCTTCTTGCCTATATCCTTGTGCAACCAACCTTGCTTTATTCCTAGTGATGCTTCCATTCTCGTCCATCTTATTCCTAAACACCCACTTAGTTCCTATCACTCCTTGATCTTGAGGTCTAGGCACCAAAGTCCAGACCTTGCATCTTTCAAACTGGTTGAGTTCTTCTTGCATAGCAACGACCCAACTGGAATCTTGGAGTGCTTCATCAATCTTCTTGGGTTCAACTTGAGATAATAAGGAAGTATGCTCATCATAGTTCGATCTCCTTGTTTGAACACCGGAAAACAGATCACCTATCACATTAGAGAGAGGGTGACTGCTGACTTCACGAACCTCCGGGGGTAAGTCTGGTTGGACTGAGGTTTGCTGAAGATCTTCAATTGGAACATCGTTAGATCCTTCAGCGAAGTCATGGAATGTAAGTTGACGAAGAGGTTCAATAAGCTGGATGGGGGAATTCTCAACTTCTTCTTCCCTTGGAGTTGCATCTGGAATGGGAATTTCAGGTGCGGTTTCAAAGGTGCGGTTTAAGGGAATTTCAGTTGAGGGTCTTTGGATTTTGCGGTTGAGGTTCGGGTGCGGTTTGAGATGGTTCACTGTTTCATTATGCTCAGCAAAATCATCAGCAACATTTGGAGCCAAATGTGGCTCAAGGAGAGAATGCTCATCGAATGTAACATGGACAGACTCAACTATTTTTAAACTAGTTTTATTGAAAACACGAAAAGCTTTTGAATGTTTAGCATACCCAACAAAAATACCTTCATCGGCCTTGGCTCCGAATTTACCTCTATTTTCTCTTCCGTTGTAGAGGATAAAGCATTTGCAGCCAAAGATCTTGAAGAATGCAATGTTGGGGGTTTTTCCTCTCCAAAGCTCATAGGGAGTCTTGTTATAGGTTTTATTGATGAGGGAGCGGTTACGAGTGAAGCATGATTGTGTTGATTGCTTCAACCCATAAATGCGAGGCAGCTTGGCTTCAGATATCATTGTCTTTCCAGCCACAATCAACGTCATGTTCTTCCTTTCCACAACCCCATTTTGTTGTGGAACACCAGCAGTTGACAAATTGTGATCAATCCCATGGTCATCACAATATTGGGCTACACCGTTGTTTTTGAATTCTGTTTCATTATCTGATCGAACACTAACGATGTCGTCTTCTTTTTGGGTTTGGAGCCATCTAAAAAGTGCGGTGAGAATCTCATAGCAATCATCTTTGGAAATCATCATCTCAACCCACGTATATCTTGAATAATCATCCACCACCACTAAAGTATATCTACTTCCTCTAATGCTGGCAGTGGTTACGGGTCCAAACAAAACTATGTGAAGCAGTTGTAAGCATCTTGAGGTTGATGGAGCGGTCTTGCTGGTGAAAGACGACGCGGATTGCTTACCAAGTTGACATGCACTGCATTTCTCAGGATGGTGGTCAACCACTTTGGGTAAACCACGAACGAGGTTTTCCCTACCAATATTTGCAAGATACTTGATGTTCAAGTGGCTCAACCTCTTGTGCCATAGCCAACTATTTTCGCTCAAATTTTTAGCTACAAAACAGAGATTAGTAATACTACATGCAGAATCTAGATCAATAATGTAAATATTACTCTTACGAATCCCTGTGAGTAGGGTGTCTCCGGAAATGCTATCTTTGATAAAGCAGTTTGATGACTTGAAGTTGTAAAGCATTCCTTTGTCGCGGAATTGAGAAATTGAGAGGAGGTTGTGCTTGAGTCCTTCAACAAGAGAAACCTTCTCAATGGTTAGGTTTCCTCTCCTTATTACACCATATCCAATGGTCTTGCCTTTGTTGTTGTCACCAAAAGTTACGAGACGGACCACTTGCTTCAATGACATCTTCAAGTAATGATCTATCTCCGGTCATATGTCTTGAGCACCCTTTGTCAAGATACCATTCATTATCCTTGGAGTGACCGGCCATTAAGCGAGAGGACTGAAATGTAAACATTAAGAACGAGGTCCCCCTTTATTCCTTGGGTCTGAAGTTAGCAACCCTTTACGACCCACACCTGTTTGACGAAGGAGGTTTACTCTTCCTGGCATTGGATGTGAACCGCAAAAGGCATTCTGCAGCCTTATGACCTAAACCATCACACAGAGCATTTATAAAAGCTACAAGCATCATGAGGTTTTACTAACTCCTTACTCTTCTTAGGAGTTACATACGGTTTGGGAGGCGCGGTTTCAGCCTTAACAAAGGGAACTGGCTTGAGTTTGACCACGTATTTTACGGGAACGCTATTCACCTTTTGAAGGCGAGGAGGAGCGGTCGAAGAAGAGGCGCGGTCGGCCTTGCGGTTGCCGGCATCTCTAGTTCCACCGAAGCGGTTGGAGCGAGGATACGGCCAATTCCATAAGCCATTTCCTACGAAGCTACACTCTCGAGAATCCTTTGGCTTCATCTGAGAGTTCTTCCCATATTGCTTCCCTTTTGGGTAGACAAAATTAAAATTTTGTTGTCCTTTACCCTTAGCTTTAGCATGCTTCCCCTTAGGAATTTCTTTAGTTAGTTTCAAAATTTCCTCATCCTTTTCACTGCAGGATGCACACTTCTCTTCTTCATCAGATCCAAATCCCAGACCCTCCTTAATTCCAGGGAATTTGGGTGTCTATGATTTGATCCATGGTGACTTTTGACTTTGTCCACCCATCAATGATCTTTTGGAGATCGAGTTTCTGGGCAACTAGGTCATCATTACGGAGTTGATGTTTAGTTTCGAGGATGCGGTTTTGATCAGCAAGAGGAGTCATTCTTTTGATTTGGTCCTTAAGATTTGAAATTTCAGACCTCATCACAGTTTTCTCTGTCTTGTACTGAGAAATCTCATCATTAGCTAAGCTTAAGGCTTTCTTAAGATTAGAGAGTTTGTGGATCATCACTTCAGCTTCCTTAAACATCCGTTCGTGTTCCGAGGAAGAAACTTCTTCCACCACCTTTTTCAAAATTTTCTTCTTTGGAATTACTTTTAAAGGTGGAGCATTTACAGGAGGAAAAATGGGACGTGAATACGAGCAATTTCCTATCTTAATGCTAGGAGTAAGTTTGATATTTTCATCCAACTTAAAATTTGGAAGTTTTGCAGAAACCTCTTCTTCTTCCATATCTTGCAACTCAATAGACTCAGAATCTGACTCATCGAAAGCATCTGCAATTAAGCAGAGATTAACATCTTCGGTTTCATCATCACTTCCATCATCAGAATCAATTTCAATCCAAGTTGCCAATTCCTTGGAATTCTCTTCCTCCTCAGCAACCATTCCCTTGCGACGAAAAAATTTCGCAGGAGAGGTTTTCTTTCTCATGTATTCATATTTAGGCTGTGGACACTCAGATGCAAAGTGACCAGGTTTTCTACAGTTGTAGCAAACTAGATCACTCTTTTTCTTTGTATCTTCAGCCTTAGAAAATGTTGCAGGAGGTTTGCCTTTTGAAAAAGTTTTTGTGAAAGGTTTTGAGGATTTTCTAAACTTTTGAAATCTTTTCACAAACATGGCAAAATCATCATCATCCATCTCGATGAGTGATGAGGTTGATATGGAAGGATCTGCAGTTTGATTGGATGTAGATGGTTTCTCCTCTTGTTCCACTACGGACATGGAAAGTGATTTGGTTTTCCCTTCAATCTCTTCAATATGATTTAATTTAAGTTCATAGACTCTAAGATTGGCGTACAAGTTACTTAACGACCAAGTACCCAAAACTTTGGAGTCTTCTAGAGAGGTAGCCTTATTAACCCATCTAGAACCTAAAGCAGATAGGAAAGTCATATTGATTTCCTTATCAGTTAAAGTTTTGCGAAGAGATCTACAAGCATTAACTACCTCAACATAGAGTCGTAGGTTTGACGCAAGGTTTCATTGGATTTTCTGTTGAAGTTGTTGTAAGATCTTTCAATAGCATATAATTTGCTTTCCTTGCATTCGTCATCACCTTCGAGGTAGCTCTCTATGGCATCCCACATCTGCTTTGCGGTTTTGAGGTACATCACCTTCTGAAGAGTTGAAACTGGAAGGGTTCCTGAAATGATGTGCCTTGCCTTCTTTGTCGAGGCGGCTAATCTCTTCTCTTCATCCGACCACTCATCTTTTGGCTTTTTGACCTCTGGAGTTTATGTATTGGTGGTTGCATCAGTATTGGCCTTCATGGGAACAAACGGGTCGTTGATTACGCACTCCACCAGCATCTCATCAATTGTTTCCAAATGAATGAGCATTCGGCACTTCCAGATGTCGAAGTGGTCTTCGTCCAAGATTGGAATGTGTGAATAGTTAACAGTTGTCATTGTCTTTGAGTTTGCCATATTGAATCGGCACACAAGCTGTTAAGCTTGAAAAATAGTGGTTTTAAAATGTGTTAGCTCTGATATCACTTGTTGGTCCCAAAGGTGGCAATAAGGGTGAAAATACAGCTAGTGGGGGGGGGTGAATAGCTGTTACAAATTTTTTGCCCTCTTTTAAAACTAAACCTCTAAGCTTACAAAACCGCTTGCAGTTGATAATACACTGCAAGTAGAGTTGTAAAATGCACAGCGGAATATTAGAGTTATAAAGCGGTTTTGTAGAGGCGGTTTGTAAAGCGGTTTTGGTGAAGCGGTTTTGATAAGTGCAGTTTTACAAACACGTGTAGTTTTGACAATGTTAACTCCAAACACAATTTCACAATAATGGATATCTATATAAAGATCAAACAGAGATAAAGATAGATAATCAGTAAGCACAAGAAATATAAATGCAGAAAGTAAGAACACAATATTTGGAGTGGTTCAATCGATAAATGATCTACGTCCACTACCAAGATGGTTAGTCTTGGATTTCTAAGAGAGATTTTATATTGAGTATGAGAGATTACAAAGTACAATGAGCAATACTCAGATCTAAAATCTTTTCTATGAAGAACAAATCCTAAGACTATAACCAGTGTATCTCAAATGATTAATCTATGTGATTAAACAAGTGAGGTGTGTGTGTGAGAACAAGATCAAGACTCTTTAAATCTTTGAGATGTAGAGCACAATGATTCTTGATGTGTTAACGCTTGATTTCTGGGCTGGGATAAATTTCTTGAAGTATGAAGATGAAGATTCAAAGGACTTATGAATTTCTGGGCAGAGCTTCAGCTTCTTATAAACTCACAGCAAATCAATTTTTCAAGCAATCTTCAAATGGTGAAGATTGGGGGTATTTATACCCAAGCATCAAGGATATAGCCGTTGGACACAGATGTTGTAAGGACAGTACTTGATGCTTTTCCATTGGTCCACAGCAACCACTTTTGTCCTTTAGAACTGTTGTTGCAGGAAAAGCTGATCAGGCTCCAGCTGCAAGCAATGAGGTTTGGACACCTGTCACCTTTACAAGATCATTGCAGATCTTGTCTGAAAAGTAGTCACGTGACAAGATATGGATGTTGACATTTAATATTGCTGATGTGGATTCCAACGGTCAATGTGGTTCACTTCAAGTCTTCAATCATTGGGGCTGGTTCTGGTGTGCAAGCGGTTTGAGTGAGGAGCGGTCACACCAGGGGAGGATTTCCATATGTACGGTTTGCACATTGGAGTTCAAGCGGTTTCAGACTAAGGAGTTCACAAGGCAGTTAGCTAGGAGCAGTTCTGCCAAGCGATTTGATGAAGCGGTTCTGAAACACTTGAATTGCAATCCTCAGATCCAATGAGTCTTGTGCCAGTCTTCAAGCCTAAATTTAACCTATTCTATAAAATGGACTTAGCTAAAAATTGAAGTCTAAGCTTCATTACCTAGGGTCCTAAAGTCCTTAAAATAGATAGGAGGTTATGGTATCAATCAAATCAAATACAAAATAGGAGGGTTAAAATATGCATACCCAATAGAAACACACACTCTAGGCACTTGCATTCTATTCGCTTGACTATTGTTAATCTTATGCATTATTAATCTTGATGCATGAGTCTATCTCGACTGGGGATGAAAATGGAAAGAGGATTTTGAACAGCTCGATGAACTGATATGTATATAGCAAATGATGGATTGACTGTGTATATATATGATAATGTATGGGTCGAGTGAGTATAGGGATGTATGTGGTAAAGTGAACCCTCTCCCATGAGGTGGGGAAATGTATGAGGGATGATTGAGATGGTGCAGCCTAGGCAAGTCGGGGATGCTCCCAGGAGTACAAATTGCAGCAGATTGATTGTTGCTGATAAGAACAAGGTGTGTCGAGCGCCCGAGACGGCAAGCAGCAGCGGAAGTGCAGAGAATGCCCTGGTTTTGAAGATATGATTAGGCGGAGCCCCAGTTCTTGATGAGGTGACCATGGCGAAGCCCCAGTTGATAATGCGAAGCAAACTCGGAGGGAAATCTGGTAAGGAGAGCCCGAGAGAATAGCTTGGCAAAGCCCCAGCTTGGAGAGATCCGATGCAGCCCTATTACAGATATAGAGTCATTTTGTGGCCAAGGAGGCAACCCATCATTTCAAAATATAGTCAATCAGTCAATGGACAAGACTCAAAAATGTTTACGTGCAGGGGCACATCTTTCGAAAAGTGGAAAATGAATCCCAATTTTGTGCGACACACTCGCTTATGGGTTTGACTCTTTTGAGAGAGTATAAGCATCACAAGGTGTGGAAAAGTGTATGGAAGCCCCTGCTTGACAGAAAAATAGTGTTTAGCTCTATCTTCCTATGATGTAGAAAAAGAAGACTTGTCGAGACATTTGAAAACTTGTCTTATTCATGATGATCACAAGGCTGCTTAAAACCCTTTATTGATGTTCGGGTTATTCAACCACTAATCCAGATATGAACAAATATTTCAATTAATCATGAGGAGAATGCCCACTGATATCGAGAATCAAAATCGGAAGATGGAACGAAGGATCTGTGTATAGGGATGGCCCTTGAGGAGACCAGATTTTCTGAGATTTGTTTGAGATTTCGATCGGACCAATTATGGTTGCCTACGTTCCCCTCATTGGGAGGAGCTCTGGTCACCGTAGTTCGGGCAAAGTCCCGATTGGAAAGAGATGGAGTGCGGAGACTCGAGGATCTTTTGATAATTGGAGAGTTGACGCATATGTCTCCTTGGAGTGTCGATGAAAGATACGGATGCGAAGCTCCGGTGGGACATTCACGACAAGTGTTTGCGGAGAAGAAATGAAATATGCCCACATGAAGTGCCAAATGAATTGGATTTGAATTTGCATAATCTCTGATTGACGATCTTTTGAGCCGAGATGGATTTGGCTCCGATTTAAGCAAGCAATGAAGCATTAATCTGATTTAAAGCTCGATGAAATTAGAATGAAACTGCTATCTGATAGGAACTGTAGTTGGGTTTCAGGGCTTCGATCGGCCATTGGGTGATTTGGAAAATCATGACCTCTTAAGATGAGAGGTCGGCTGGGCCTTTTGCTGACTGAACCTCTAAAGATGAGAGGTTGGCTTTCGAGGATGTGTTTAGGATTTCTACGGAGGGGAAGATTGATTGCCTCTAAGAATGAGAGGTCAAATTTTGACTTTGGCCAAAGGCAAGGGTAATGGTAATGGGAATATTCTCTAAGAATGAGAGAATGTCTTGGGATTGGTTCCGGTAATGGGAATATCCTCTAAAATCGAGAGGATGGCTGGAATTGGTTGGAAGGTGTTGGTGAGAGGAAATCCAAGCTATCGAGAACTATTGCGAACTTGCGAGGATTCGGCCTCCTTTTGAACATTGGAGAGCTTCTTGAGAAGTCGGGGATTTTTGCTGACTTGTGAGGATCTAAAGTCCTTCTTTTGAAAAGCCTCTTGAGAAGTTGAGGATTCTTGCTGAATTATGAGGATCTAAAGTCCTTCTTTTGATAACTTGGAAGGCCTCTTGAGGAGTTGAGGATTATCTTTGTCCTTCCTTCATGGCTTGAGTATTTTATGCACCGCCGATTCTCGAAGCTAACTTCTTGGTATTGCTTGGACTTCTCTCAACTAGGAACAAAGATGATGGCTAAACGGGGTTTCAAAACACGCCGATCTTGAAATGAAAGGGTATTGTTTAGTGAGGGTAAGGTAATGGTTTCCCTAGGGTTAAAGGTTTCAACCGCAATACCATACTGGAGGATCTAAACGAGATTAAGGCTTCATTTCTTGCTTAAGCTTAAATGAGAAAAGATCCATGCAAATTCATCGAGCAACGAGATGATGAGGATGATGAAAAGGATGTGAGCATATGAGATGCGAGATGGGGAGTTGATAAGCCCCAATTTTAGAAAGATACCAGTCGATTTTCTCACTCTGTTTAATTTAAATATTAACCATTTCAAAGAATTATTGGTTGAGCAACACAAGTGATCATTTAGAATAAAACCATTTCAATTAAATGTGACGTGGGTGTGCAAGTGATTTCTCAAGTCTAGCAAGAAAAGAAACAAAGATTTTTATTATTGAAAGCGAAAAACCAGTCCGCAATGGACTTGACAGACTCGATACTGAAAAGTAACATTTACTAAAGGCATAAAAACAATCTAGACCCTAGGATGACTGATTGCCTGACTTCTTCAGATGGGAGACCCTTGAAATCATGGAAGAAGAATGGTAACCACGTCGGGGCGAGCTTTCTCAATTTAACCTCATCAACAAGCTTCTGAATGAGCATCTTCAGGGGGATGCAGTCATTGGTGACGTGGCCAGGAAACTGATGGTAGCAACAGTACTTGCTCGTGTCCAGCTTTGGGTTACGATGAACAGGACTATAATTATCAAGGGGCTTGACCATTCCCGCCTTCACCAAGCCATTAAATGCCTCCTCCGTAGTCATGCCAAGATCGTCAAACTTCCGTGGCTGGCGAGGTGGAAATTTCCCACTGCTTGGACCAACGCTTCCTCTCTGAAGGTTGTTGATACTATTGTCTTTTGGGACCCGGGAAATTGGATTGACCATCTTGGAACCATAACCACTAACATTACCAGTCTGGACATCTGGGGTGAGATTGAAGAGTCGATTCTCGCTACGGGCTCCCATGCCTACCATCTCCCTTAAATCGGGGTACCAACCTTTTCCAATAGCCTCACGGAGAACCGACTTCACACATGACAGAAAGATGTCCTTTTGGTCCTGCAAAGAGATTGGCTCGGAAAGCTCATTCAGTTTAGCGTTCCACCTCTTGTAGAACTCGGTGATCGATTCATCCTATTTCTGAATTGTACCGACCAAGTCGTCTCTAGTTGTGCGCCATTCAAGGTTCCCACGGTACTTTTCAAGAAAGGCCTCAGTGGTCTGACTCCAAGTAGATCGAGCTTCTGGCTTGAGAGTTAGAAACCATGTCAAGGCAGGACCCTTGAGTGTGAGATGAAAGTGCTGAGCCATAAACTCGAGAGTATAACCCATTGCCCCCATGGTCATCACATATGTGTTGATATGGGTTTTTGGGCATGCTGAGCCACCAAATTGTATTTTTGGAATCTTGAACTTATAAGGAAGAGGCTCTACTTACCTTGGATCAACAACTTTAAACGCACTTGATCCTATAGTCAGCTTGTCAATTTGTTGTTGCATCTGTCTCAACAATGCTGCCACTTCTGGAGTCATACCTGGAAGCTGAGGAATAGCAGGAGCAGTAGCTGAAGAAGGCATAGAGCTGGCTGATTGGAAGAGGGACGGCTGAACTGACCAAGATGCTGGAGCTGGAAAATGATCAAACCGACTAGTTGGAGGATTCTGATTCTGCAGAAACGCACTAGAAGGCATCTAGGGAGCTAACCCCGGATGTTGCATAGGTGATGAGCCAAACCCATAAGCCGAACTCATTAAAGACTGAGACATATATCCTTGTGACTGAGGCTGGCTAGCAGGAAACTGCAGAAATCCATCTTGGCTGAACTGATTCCTGGAGTAAGGGTGCTGATTTTGATACTGGGCGTTACCCTGGAAGTGAGGACCATGAAATTGACCCTGCTGATACTGAGAATTCAGAATCAACAAACCCTGACTGTTCGAAAGCTGGGACCCAAATTGGCTTAGAGGCATAGAAGCATTGGGAATTGGTGAGGAAGTCAAATCATAGAAAGTTGGCTGTGGTCCTCCAAAACCAACTTGAGAGCTCACTGGCAGCCCCTGATTCTGAGCATAATTGAACTGTGCACCCTGAGCCTAAGGCTGAGACATTGGGGAAGGAGTGTTGCCTTGTGCATTCACATCCATCCCATAATTTTGAGAAATGGGAAGAGATGTAGCACCATAGGTAGGATGAAAAGGGAGAGAAAAATTCTCGGCTCTTGGATCAGTGTCATTAGCCTCGGTAATCTCTTCATAAGACCCATCTGCACGACGAATCACAGCAATACCCCGGACACGCATTGCTTCTACAAATGTAGAATGTGCTGCATCTTCTCTAGCTTTAGCGGCTTGAGCGAGTAACTGGGCTTCCATAGACAGATCATGCATGCCTTGTTGACCCATGGCGGATGAACTCCCAGATTGAGTAGTCATACCCTTCTCTGCACTAGACATCTCTGAAATTGAATAGGATGCAAGCTCTGCCAAAACTGCAACTGCCTCAAAGACGTGAACCAAAATGAGCACCAGGAATCGGAGCGCACGCCCAACTTGCCGTAACTGGAGAGGAGAGAGCGTGTATAAGGCGGGGGATAGAGAGCCTTAAGATGGCATGGGAGAGGGAAGAGCGGGAAAGAAGACGGACTCGTGCAACATCTTATTAATGTTGAAGTAGAAATCGGTGTCTTTTAAATCCTATGAGCGGTTGGAAAAGGGGGAAACCTTTATTTACGCAATCTAGACCTCGGGAGAACTTAGGGACACACCATCCGAAAATACACCAAATGTATTGATTAAAAATTAATAATAGGCAATAATACCTAGATAAAACCGAAGCATTTATGGGACGGACGAGCAATCCCAATTTCTGGGGAAATTTGGGCAGCATAACGGGTATTCCTGAGAAATTCAAGGAAAAATCCGGCATGACCTCTCATCGGTGCATGTTGACAAAACGACATGATCTCTCGTTAGAACATGTCGTGAGAGCGACATGTCCATACGTGAAATCACGTTGCATTGGCAACATGCCCACACGTGCTAGGTTTTGGGATAGGTACGAAGGCCTATTAAAATTTTTGAAACAATTCATTTTAGTGTATTTGAAAATGGCTTGTCAAAAACCAACCGTTGGGTAAGCTTTAAAGTGTGGCGCCACCTATGATGCGCTAGGGAGATAGGTTTGATTTCAGGCGCTCAAGCGTAGGCGAATTACATGGCCGTCCGCGATGCCGTCAATCGCACCCGAGGGTTCTAGAGCTATGTGATGTAGTGTGCGGATGACTATGTTCCTTTATTTGCGAAAATGATTTTTTTGTATTTTATTTTTTTTATTTGAAAATGGGGTGATAAAATGGAAAAACAACACACACACCCCACAGGGAACAATAATCACAATGATCAATAATTTGATCATGGGGGACTACCCCACAATCACAACCTGTATCAAGGAAATCAAATTCTGCAGAATGGCAACTTCTATCGCGTGACACAGGACAACTATGGCATGTTCTGTCGCGTGACAGAAGAAGCCAATTCTAGAATTTGAACAAAAGACATAGAACCAGCCCTAGCCTCCAAGCATAAGCAAGAGCTCAACACCAAGCATCAGCAACATAGACAATCATGGAGAACAAAGACAATAAAGCACATAAAATGCATTTTAGGCACATATGATGTCACACAACAAAGCACACAACAACTGAATGAAATGGACGTTGAACAAACACGAAAGTTTGACACACTTTTGAAAAACAAGTTTCAAGTCCCCAGCAGAGTCGCCACTGATTGTACGCTTGCCGAAAAATAATATATATTTTAGGAGTCGCCACGCCGTTTTAAAGGAAACATTGAAAACCTTTTTGAAAAGAGAATTTGGGTTCGGGGGTCAGGTTACGTGCTGGAAAGAACCGAGAGTTCACCCACATGCCTCGTTCGTAGACGAGTCTTTCTATGTTCAACATCCAATATTCAAACGTGTGTGCAAATTTGTGTAGGACATGATATGTAATGAAATGCATATTAATGCTTTGTTTTATTGCTCAACAAGGGGAATTACAACTTGTGAACCATTTACTCTGGGAGGCCACATCCCACTTTACAATGGAAACTGAACAGAACTTACAACTGAACTGAACCTGCTGCAAAGGGCTAGTTATGTCGCGTGACACAGGACCTGAGGGGTCAGTTGTGTCGCGTGACACAACAAGGCACCTTGCAGAGGTTTTACAAGTCTCAAACTACAGCAACATCAAATGATCATAATACCACACTACAACATAAATTGAACACAGAGATCAACACAAATCACTTCAAATGAGTGTGGATATTGAGGATCCACACTCTGTTTTGAATGACAAGTGCACTAGATGAACAAATTACAATTGAAAAGGTGGTCTCTGCAGAATGGCTAGTTATGTCGCACTACACAGGACCTGGAATGGTCAGTTGTGTCGCATGACACAACTTGACTCTCAGCAGAGACTTTACAATTTGGGAACAGATTCAACAGAGACCAATTCAGATCAAACCACAACACTTATTCAACTCAGAGAACAACGAATCCACAACTATTCACCCAAGGGGGTGTGGATATGGGGAGATCCACACTCCCTTGATGAACAAGCAACAAAATGATTCAAATTACATCACAAGCATGAACAATAACAAGCACAGTAAATTAAACAGAGAGATAGCGATTGAGACTTAATAACTGAAGGCAGATGGAGCTTAATTATCAAGTCCAAGGAACAGAAATTGCAATGAAATTGTGTAATGAGTAAATATGAGAGATAGAAGGAGGGAGTGGTTAACCTTGTAGATCCACAATTCTACACTATGTTCAGTGTAGAAACCTTCAAAACAGCCTCATATTGGGATTCGAACGCAGGAGGAGCTTCTGGGCTTTGATCTTCAAAGGTGTATGTGAGGATATGAGAGTAGATGGGTGAATTGGGTGAGAGGGATTGAATTGGTGAGGATTGGTAGGTGTTTTGTGTGTATTTGGGGAGAGAGAGAGAGGTATTCTGGCATAATTTGGGCAGAGTGACTTTAGGGAGTGGAAAAGGGATCCTGAAATGAGAGGTGCAGGGCTCTATTTATAGCTGCAGATGAGAGGCCAGTTGTGTCGCACGACCGCCTGCGTCAGTTTTCCATGGCTCGAGTTGTCGCGTGACACAACATGCCATTAACCGTTTCTGGCGCCAATTTGCCATTCTGGAACCTTCCGAGGTAATTCCTCTTAGGTCCAAAATGGTTTAATTCCCTGTAGGTCCTTCTGTACATAAAAATGACTTAAAAGCACTTCCTTCGCAAGAACTTATAAAAAGTTTCCGAAAGTCTCGGAATGGACCGAAAATTTACCAAAATGCCCCTAGTGCAATTTTATCATACTAAAATGCACCTAAAAAGGGTTGCGAATTGGATTGGCGTACTCACATGCTTATAATTATATGCGGTTAATCTTGGAATATGTTTTAAGGTTGTACACTTCGCTTTTGTTTAACTTTTGATCATAGTTCTTGTTTGGGGTGAAAAAATTCACTCAACCTGTTTTACATCTTGATCATACGCCTTGAGGTAACGTCTTGGAACTACATCTTGAAACTAACGCCTTGAGTTGTTTGTTGTATATCTTTCTATTTTTCAGGAATCAAGTCATAAACAAGATAACTCTATCACGACTACGTGAAAACCTTGTCAACGATGATAAAATCCTTATAACGGCCATGACTTCAACAAAGAAGTAACGACTACAAATCATCAACCAAAAGCGTGATTCTAGGCGAGAAAGCGGGGATAACATTTATGTTGTTATTTCGGTTACACCTTTTTGTATATAAATCATCTCTAGAAAATCACATGTGGACACATGGCACTACGTTATATTGGCAATTTGTACTCAAAACACTAAGTTGAATAAAACTCCATTTTTGGTTAAGGTAGGCTTTTCTAAAGCCTCCCGAGGTTTTGTGCCGACGAACAGTTGTTCAAGGGCTTTCCTTGTTACATCCTTGCGTTCATCTTGATAGTAAATTAAATTCCATTTGTACCCCAAAAGTTCATCAATAACAGTCCACCTTGTTGAAAATTGTCCAAAACAATTTAGCGCCGTCTGTGGGAACTTTAGTTTTTTGGATTCCAATCAAGATGAGCAATCCTACTTCTGCGATATCTACACCCATTATCACAACTGGGGCAAGAACCAACACGTCAAGCTTACCCATAGCTTCTGGTATTCCTTCGACTATTGGCTTCATTGCTGTGACGCCTCAAAACCAATGACTCAACTTGGGAGATTCTTCATCCATGACGCTGCCTGGAATCTCACTAGAAATTGTGACCAGCATGACAACCATGATGCAACAGTTGAAGATTCAGATGGACATGCAACAGTATACCAATCAAATGATATTCCATTCAATCAATAAAATGCAACATGAAATATCAACCTCAAGGCGCGGTGGTCCAACGGTCAACACGCTTGAAGTTTCACCTCTGCAGCCTAGGACTCTTTTCCCGGATGTTGGACCAAGCTCAAGAGGTGACCAAGGCAATATCGCAATGGCCAGCACTATTTAAACTGAAAGCATCACTGTTGCATCCAACCCGATTCCTCTATCAACATGTTTTACCTTTGCAACCCCACCTCCTGTGGGGCAAACAGGGAGTTTTAATATGTTTGACACTCTTTTAAATCCATTTGTTGCCACTAACCCTGTTGCAGATAACACCCTCGCACGTGAAGTGCAACAGCTTAAGGATATTCTCATGAAGTGGTATCACATTACTCTTCAATCAAGCGTCTCCGACCAGCCATCATGATTCACGTTTCATTCCTGCCATAGCCGGTATGGAGATCCCTAAAAGATTTCAAGTACCTCTAATGAAACAATACAATGGCACAACAGACCCTGCAGAACATATAGCCCTATACCAAGAGAAAATTTACATCATTAGCATTCCCCACCATCGTAAGGAAGTCTGTTTGTGCAGAGGCTTTGGTTCAAACTTATCCTGTCTCGCCTTTATGTGGCTGACTAAGCCTATGAATTCTATCTCTTCTTACTCTCAATTACTTAACATGTTTTTTAATCAATTTTCTTGCAATCGTGTGTTTGAAAAATTAATGAGTGACCTTTGCAGGGTGGTACAACAGCCTGATGAAACTCTAAAAGATTAAGTGTTCAGGTTCAAGAAGGAAGCCGTGAGCATCCCTTATGATGTAAACGAACTAAGGTTAAGAGGTTGAACCGAACAAAAATCAACAAGATTCGATAAACAAGAAGGCACGGCCGTTCTTTTCTTTAATTCAATTCATAATCAAAAACTAAGTTGTTTAAAACTCTAAAACAAGTTTAAATACTCCTAAGAAAACCCTAAAAATGCATTAGAATGACAAAAGACTAAAATACCAAACTTAAGATGTTTTAACAAACACCAGAAAAATGCATCAGCAATTGCCTCCGTCAATGAGGTACCCGCCCAGCCAAAAGTGAGGCGCCAGCCTCGTTCCCAGTCATGTTGAGTTGAAGGTGAGGCGGCCGCATGGACTGATGTGAGGCGCCAGCCTCGCATCCATGAGATTGGCCTTGGTTTCCTCCAAATGAGGCGCACGCCTGGCCACCAATGGGGTGCCCACCTGGCTCACAGCCCCTTGGCCTGTAGCATTCTTGCCCTATTTCAATTGCCTGTTGATCTGCATCAATCACTCCTCCCCCTTAAAAAAGACTCGAACATGAGTCAATACCAACAAAATGCTTAACCCCATATTGCATAAGTGAACCCAAAGTAATCTGCCCGCCTGAGAAACAATTCTCTTTCGATGTGTACCAACTTGCTGCTTGGGCATGCTATTTCGCTTTGATGTGACATCAACAATAGGCCAGCTGAGAAGTTGATGACTAACGGGAACAGAAGCCTTACCGGGGTCAAGTTTCTGTCGGACGTGTGTAGGGTACAACGTAACAGTCATCCCATCTTTCTTAAAGGTATAAGTGTTCTTGTATCCATCATGCTTAACCCTCCGATCAAAAAACCACGGAAGACCAAGAAATAAGTGACTCGCAACCATGGGCACTACATCACACCATACATCATCCGTGTAACGTTTACCAATGGAAAATTGCACAAAACACCGCATGTTTACCTTCAATGCACTCCCCTCACTCAACCAAGACAAATTGTACGTCTGTGGGTGTTATTCCTTCTTCAAGCTTAATTTCTCAACCATCTCAGTAGAAACAACGTTTTCACAGCTACCACCATCAATGATTAC
This sequence comes from Adenophora triphylla var. japonica, assembly GCA_022495995.1. Classification (NCBI taxonomy): domain Eukaryota; kingdom Viridiplantae; phylum Streptophyta; class Magnoliopsida; order Asterales; family Campanulaceae; genus Adenophora; species Adenophora triphylla. The sequence goes on along the minus strand of JAFEMH010000630.1, from coordinate 390,506 downwards.
TTTGCACACTTTCCCCTTGGCAGTGCACTTAGTCCGAAAAATATTATGACGAAGCCACTCCTCGTCTTCCACATCAGTCACATTCAACACCCGTTGAACCACTAATGCCACTCCTTGATCTGCATACACTTCTTCAGTCTCACCACTTGAATCATCTGGTGCTTCATCATAAACTGGTGGACCATCCTCTATTAAAGCAACAACATGTTGGTTGGGACACTCGGCCCTTAAATGACCAATCCCATGACATTTGAAGCACCGCGCAGACTTGTTACCCCTTAAAGAATCCTGAACTACACCAAATTTTTCTGCCACTGGTGTTACTGGAACTGTTGGTGTAACCCCCTCAACCTTGCTAGGACTTCCACTACTATGAATACCAGAAAAATTCTTGTGTTGCCAACTATGCACACTCTTCTTTCGCTGCAACTGCTTTTCAACCTTCAAAGCAAGCCTACAAACATCATCATAAGTCCAGTATTGCTGCAGGTGGACCACATCTGAAATATCAGTATGCAACCCCCAAAGAAAATGGGCCACTGTTTGCTCGTCCTCTTCTGAAACATCACACTTCATCCACAAACGGTCAAACTCATTGATAAACTCCTCTACAGACATATCCCCCCTGATTCAAACTATGATAAGCAATAAAAGAATCATGTCTATAGTGTTCCGGAAGAAATTTTTGCCTTAACAATTTCTTCATCTTATCCCAAGATTGAACCTTGGATTTACCCTCTCTAACCCTTTGTTTCTTAACATGTTCCCACCAAATCGAAGCATGTTTCTTCAATTTGATTGCTACCACTTTCACCTTAGTAGCATCTTTCATAGGTATTAAATCAAAAATACGTTCAACAGTATTTAACCAATCAACTGAACTCGTCAGGATGAGTCTTACCTTCGAATTCCGGAATTTCGATCTTGACACCAATATCCTTCAAAGAGTCCACAATTTCTAGCAAAGAGATGTTGGTGTAATGCCCTAGGCTTTAGTTATGTTTAACTTAAAACCTTTATGTATCATCTTTATCATTTAAGTTTATTATTTGATTGTTATATATTTTGCATATTTATTGTAATAATCTCCGTCCCTAATTATTAAGAGAATAATTAATATAATTGTCAATGGATAATCATATGATGATTATATGCATAGAGATGCACATTGAAATCATGGATACTTGTTAGTGAACAAGTGACTGGACTTGACCCGTATGAGATTTATGTCATGGTCAAATGTCATAATTAAATCTCATATGGTCACTTCATTTAGTCCCTAGACCTGAGATTATCATGACCTTATATATAATGAAAGTTATGTTTGATTTTAGTCAAACGTAATCTTGTCCAACATTTTTTTTTATCTTGAGCGGGAGGAAAAAGAAAAGAAAAAAAAGAGAGGGAGAGGGGGGGGGTAAGGGAACTGGTGCATGGGCGTACCAATCCGTTATAATATGGACCGTTATATTATTCAAGGGGTTTGATTTTCTGACCCCCACTCTCCCACCAAAGGGTTCACAAAGGAAGGGAAAGAAGGTAAAGCAAAGGTTGCTAAACCTAAGGAAAAAGTTGCAAAAGCCAAAGAGGCTAAACCCAAAAGTGTCTCAAAAGGATGCAGTTTGCTACCATTGCAATAAGATTGGTCATTGGAAGAAAAGTTGCAAGGCTTATTAGAAAGGCCTAAAAGGTGAAGAAGGCAATATGATTGCTACTACTTCAAATACCTATATGATAGATATTTTCTTTTCGACTTCTTGTTCTTGGGTATATGATACCGGATTGGATCCCACATTTGTTTAAATGTGCAAGGAAGAAAGAATAGAAAGCTACTCAAAGAAGGTAAATCAAACCTATGCGTGTAAATGAAGCAAGAGTTGCTACATTAGCCATAGGGACTTATGAAGTCACTTTACCTTGTGTGGTAGTACTTGTTTTGAACAAGTATGACTACGTTCCGGATTTGAGTAGGAGTATTATTTCCATTTCTTAAATGGATGATGAAGGATATAATTTTCTTATTTTCAAAAGAAGTTTTATATTTATTTAATGATATGCCTTATTGTAATGCATATGTCATTGAATGGTCTTCATATCCTTGATGATGAGAAACAAAATAATATTGAAGATATCTATAATATAAATGGGAAATCTAAACCGAACAATATGAACAACGCTTCATATGGCATTGCTGGCTTGGTCAAATAAATAAGAAACATATATCTAAACTCCATTAATATGGACTTTTAGACTCATATGACCATGTATCATTTGAGGAATGTGGATCTTATTTATTGGGATTATTGACCAAACCACCCTACACTAAGAGTAGTGGGAGGGCTAGTGACTTATTGGTCATTATACATGAGATGTATGTGGACCATTAAGTAGCATTGCTAGGGGAAAATTTTGGTATTTCATCACATTTCACTAAAGACTTATCTAGATATGACTATGTCTATCTGATGAAGTCCAAAGGTGAATCGTTTGAGATGTTTCGAACATTTCAAAGATGAAATACAAAACAACTTGGTAAAACTATTAAGTACTTCGTTTGGATCGAGGTGGTGAATATTTGAGCCAAGAGTTTGACAATCATCTCAAAACTATGAAATCGTTTCAGAGTTGACTCCACCCGGAACACCACATTGTATGGTGTGTCTGAAAGGAGGAATTGAACCTTGTTAGACATGGTTCATTCGATGATGTGTCAAGTTGACTTTCCTAATTCCTTTTGAGGATATGCATTAGAAATGATGCGGTTACACTGAATCGAGTCCTTACTAAATTGGTTCCTTAGTCCCCACATGAGATGTGGTATGGAAGAAAACTTAGTTTGTCTTTCATGAAGATTTGGGGTTGCGAATCTTATATAAAGAGACTTGTCTCTGATAAGTTAGCACCAAATCTGACAAGGTTATTTTCGAAAATTAATCTTACAACCGCAAAGAGAACAAAACGTTTGTTGCTCTATACGATTCATTTCTTGGGAAATAGTTTCTCAATAAAGAATCTAGTGGGAGTAAAATTAATCTTGAAAGAAGTTCAAGAACCCGAAAATAATATGAGACCAAGAGTAGAGACGGAACCAAGTTCACAAATGAGTTGTGGAACCGGTTCAAGATGCACAAGTCCATCATAGATCGGATAGGTTACGATCCGAACTCAAGAAATATTGATTTCTCATTTCGGAAAGTAATAAGGTGGAAGTCATTGAGAATGACGATCCTACTTCCTATCTTGAGGCGATGTCCACTCCTAATTTGGATAAATGGTTAGGAACCATGGAATCCGAAGTACAATCCATGTTTGACAATCAAGTTTGGAACTTGATTGGGCTACCTGAAGGTGTAAAAACTAAAGGGTGCAAGTAGGTCTTCAAAGACCGACATGGATGTGAAGGTGTATACTTTCATGACTAAGGATTGTAACAAAGGAATTTAGGTAAATTCATAGTATTGACTATGTTGAAACCTTTTTCCCCAGTTACAATGTCGAAGTCTGTTAGAAGTTTCAATTGCCATTATCACATATTGTGACTATGTGATATGACAAATGGATGTCAAAGGACTTTCTTTAAATGGAAAGATTATTAAGGATGTGTATAGTACACAACCTAAATAGTTTGTCGATCCAAGAAACTCTAATAAAGTATGCATGTTGCAAAGATCCATGAGATGGGCTGAAGCAAGCTTCAAGGAATTGGAATCTTCGTTTTGATGAATTGGTCAAAGAGTTTGACTTCATAAAAGAACAAAGATGAATCTTGTGTATGCATGAAATTCAGTGGGAGCGTAGTATTATTTCTATTGTTTTATTACAATGATATCTTGCTCATTGGAAAAACAAGTTCCGACACTTAAGACTGTCAAGTCTTAGTCAAGGAAAGGTTTCTCAATGAAAGATATGGGTGAAGCCGCTTACATCCTTGGCATCAAGATCTATAGAGATGGATCTAGAAGGATAAATTGGTTTGAGTCAAAGTATCCACATTGAAAAGATTCTTAGAAGAGTCTAAGAAGAATATCTTGTCAATGGGTCATGGTATTTCTCTTAGCAATATTCATTGTTTTATGACAACTGATGAGCAAAAGGGAAATGAATGAAGTTCCATATGCTTCGACATTTGGATCAGTCATGTATGCCATGATTTACACTAGACCCGGCGTCTCATATGCTCTAAGCATGATGAGTCGATACCAATCTGATCCTGATGTAAACCATTGGATGGTAGTCAAGATGATCCTTAAGTACTTAAGAAGAACTAAGGATACGTTCTTGGTATTTGAAAGATTGGAAGTTAATCTTGTTGTAAGGGTTACATAGATGGTAGCTTCCAAACTGACAAAGTTATTTTAAAATCACAATTAGGATTTGTGTTTATGCTTATTAGAGATGCAGTTTTGATTGAAATAGTTTCAAGCAGAAATTGTAGCCGATTCTACTACTAAGGCCGAATTTTAGCAACATATGATGTGGCTAAAAGAGGCAGTTTGGATCAAAGTATCACTAATCAGTGAAACTTTTGTTATGACAATAGTGGTGCCACTTGTGCAAACAATGGAACCAAGGTCACAACAGCGATCCAAACACTCACTTAGACGTTTTTCGAGGAATTCATAAAGAATGAGAAGACGTTAAGATATACAAAGTATCAACCGATGATGACATAAGGGATTAACTTACAAAAGACCCTCGCACAGGCAGAAGCATGATGGTCATGTTAAATCCATGGGTATTCGATACATAGATGGAGCCTAGTGCAAGTGGGAGACTGTTGGTGTAATGCCCTAGGCTTTAGTTATGTTTAACTTAAAACCGTTATGTATCGTCTTTATCATTTAAGTTTATTATTTGATTGTTATATATTTTGCATATTTATTGTAATAATCTCCATCCCTAATTATTAAGAGAATAATTAGTATAATTGTCAATGGATAATCATATGATGATTATATGCATAGAGATGCACATTGAAATCATGGGTACTTGTTAGTGAACAAGTGACTGGACTTGACCCGTATGAGATTTATGTCATGGTCAAATGTCATAATTAAATCTCATATGGTCACTTCATTTAGTCCCTAGACCTGAGATTATCATGACCTTACATATGATGAAAGTTATGTTTGATTTTAGTCAAACGATATCTTAACACGATATTTATAAAGGCTATTTTTGGCATGATCGGATTCATGATGGGAAGGATGATAAGTCAAGATGGAATTTGTCTCTCGAAAGAGAGATGTTTTGCTTGGGCCCCTCAATGAGTGATAATAATGGAAAGTGTGTGGCCACACCCCAATGCGATTGGATTATCATTATACTCAAGATCGAGAAAGCATTGAACAGATACAAGTTGACATGGACCATGACTTGTGTTCAATATAACATCGTGAGACAAAGGGAGAAATGGAAGTGTACCATTGGAAACGTGAACTCCTACATTATATTATTTGGGTAGACATAATGGCTTGCTAGAGTTCGCTTATGTCTTATGAGGATCGATATGATCGAACTCATTGCCAACATAATATAATCCTATTAGGTCATACACATTTAGAATGAATTGGTTAAACCAAAGGAAGAAATGATTGAGAGTTCCTGATATGGCTTGTTCTGTAGCGCAACACAACTGGCCATCTGGCATGTTCTGTAGCGCGACACAACTGGCCATCTGGCATGTTCTGTAGCGCGACACAACTAGCCACAGAGGCGGTTTACACTTGTTTCCTAATTTGATTAGGGCACAAACTCTAATACTAAAGTAGTATAAATATGAGTCTGTAAACAGCCGAAAAAGAGCCGAATATTCAAGAGAGAAAATCACCAAAAAGTTTCTCAATATTTCTTCCATAGGTTTAAGAATCTAGCAATTCTCAAGAACTGTTCTTGGTTCATTCTAATGTGTGGATACTACTAGAGGGTCTTCGCTCGTACGACGATCAAGGCCTAGAGTTCAAATTGTCCAAAGCAATCTGAAGGTTCAAAGGTTTTGAAGATCGAAGATTGTGATTCAAAATCACACCGATAAATTGTTCGATAGCTCAAGACCGGAAAGCAATAAAGGTTGGTAAATTCTATCTCATAGGAATTCAATTTAATCGTATAGAACGGATCTTAGGGTTTTGGGTTTTGTGTTAATTTGATGCTTAATTCCGCTGTGCATGGACCCATAAAACCCAACAAGGGATTGACTCCCTTGTGATACTCCCCACCCTCGGAAGAATTATCTGAATCAGAACCCATAATCGGCGGTGACCCCCCACGATTTCTGCAATTCTGAACTTGGAGTTGAAGTACCTGAACCTGTCTTCTCAGATCGTCGATCTCGATATCGCGTAGATCACGCTCGCGGTGATGATCGTCTTCCGGAGGATCTGCTGCACGGCCCCTTCCACGACCACCTCTTCCTCCATGAACTCCACGCCCTCGTTCAGCCATCAATTCGTCCAGACAACTGATACCAAATGATGTAAACGAACTAAGGTTAAGAGATTGAATTGAACGAAAATCAACAAGATTCGATAAATAAGAAGGCACAACCATTCTTTTCTTTAATTCAATTCATAATAAAAAATTAAGTTGTTTAAAACTCTAAAACAAGTTTAAATACTCCTAAGTGTGAATGTGTGCCCAAAATTGGATTCACGCGAGTTTGAAGACATCCGGTTTAATTTGAAAAACGGAGTCGCCACGCCATTTTGATTACCTCAAAACTTTGAAAAAAAGGTTTTATGGGTTCGGAGGTTAAGTTACCCCTTGGGAAGAACGTTTGGCGTTCACCCAAAGTGCCTTGCCGGAGCAAGTCTCCCATGATTTCATTAATCGTGCTTGCTTGCGTGCTTTCTTGTGTGCATGTGTTTGAAAATAAGGAGGGAATGTCCCAAGTCGTCTTCCGGACGTACAAACCATTTGTTGGTTGTCGCTCGGGATTTCTTGGTATTCTTATGTGTTCGGGATTATGATCCCGCCCTCATCTTGTGACTTATGATCATCGCATTTTAACCTCGGGACCCTCGGTACTTGCGTGATCGAGAGAATGACTCTCTTTATGGTCAAAGATGAGGTTCTTTAGAAAAGGAAGGTCCTTAGCCCATCAATCCTACGCTTTAAGACGGTCGAGCTCGTATAGATGCTTCATACTCTTTCTTAAGCGATAATTGGAGATATAGGGTTCAAGGTGTCCCTTTCTAAAGAGATTATGGAACCTTTAATGGAAGGAACGATGTAAAGATAGGATCTTTTACACCTTTCCGTTCCTAGGTTGCTAATGGGGGAATGGGGGAAATGTATGTAAACAAATGACACTTTAATGAAAAGATGACATTTTTGGGTTGCAAATGATGCACTTAGTTTAAAGAAATGATCTTTATTGCAAATGATGCATAAAGATTTGATTTTTATGCAAATGATGCATTTTTGTTGAAGAAATTGGCATTCATTATGCAAATGATGCATAAAGATTGCATTTTGAAAAGCATATGATGCTAGTTTATGGTAAAGACATGGTCTTTAAAGAAAATGATGCTTGGAAAGATGATTTTGGATGCAAATGATGCATTTTGATTGAAAAGATTTGATTTTTATATGCAAATGATGCATAAAGATGACATTTTTATTTGAAAATGGGGGTTTTAGGTGCAAAGGATGCACCTTTATCGGAAAAGACTACATTTTTATGACAAATGATGTCTAATGCATGCAAAAGAGGAAGGGGGAATATGAAGATATGATCTTTAATCTACCAAGTCCCAAGCAATATAAAGGTAACGCAATGAGCAATTTATAAAGCAATTAGGATGCGAGGTTAGGGCGTGCGAGGTTACCAATGGCTTCCTTCTTCTTCGTCGGGCGGAGTTAGGAGGAGAGGTTGGTCTTGGATCTTCAAGGAGGAGGGAGGGAGCTTCTTGACCTTCTTCTTCACCTTCTTGGATCTTCCAGTAGTGTTCTTCACGTCTTTGGAGTGTTTGTGAGTGATTTGTGTGTTGATTGTTGCTTATGAAATGGGTAGAGGAGGGCTCTATTTATAGGCAGTCTGGATAAGGCTAATGAAGCCGTGCGGCTAGGGGCAGCGAGCTAATGCAGCCGTGCGGCATTATCCACAATGACTCAGCATTCTAGAACCATGCAAGGTGGCAAATTCTAGAACCTTCCCTCCTAATTAAGAAAAACGTGTTTCTTAATTAGGAAGGATTCCCTTCAGCCCTTATTTAATTAAAAACAGTTCCGGAATGTTTCCGGAACGCTGGGAAGGTCTGGGGAATTACCGGAAAACTTACCGAAATTGCCGGGAAAATTAACCGGAAGGCATGAGCCAGATTTGGGTACTTACAGAAGCCCCTCGGCAACGTCACTTGCAAGGCAAGTGGGGTTGTCGATAGAAAAGGATCCGATCTGGCGAATGCCGAGACGGATTGGGAGACCAAGGTGGTCGAGTGGCTGAACCTCTTATGAAAGGCTACCTACGTATCCCGGAGGAATCAAGCCAGGCCGTAGTTCGGAATTAGGATCCGCTGGGGAATGGAGAAGAGAAACTGGTCTCTTACTGGGGAAATAGAAGAGAGAATGACCTAGGAGGTCAAGCAATTGATCCTACTGGGGATATACTAGGAGTGACCAAGGTGGTCAGATAACAAAGTCTCCTATGAGAGACTACTTCATTACTGAGGAGTGACGGAGGAAAAAGGGTGACCAAAGTGGTCGGATGGCTGGACCTTTTTATAAAAGGCTACCTACGTATCCCGGAGGAATCAAGCCTTGATCGTAGTTCGAGCTTTGACTAGATCGAAACGTTATTCCTTCAACTTGGAATAACGGAGATCGAAAGAGAGAGCGAAATGTCATTCTTCCACCTTGGAATGACGGAGATCGCGAGAGAGATCGAAATGTTATTCTTCCACCTTGGAATGACGGAGATCGAAAGATAGAGCGAAATGTCATTCTTCCATCTTGGAATGACGGAGATCGCGAGAGAGATCGAAATGTCATTCTTCCACCTTGGAATGACGGAGATCGCGAGAGAGCGAAATGTCATTCTTCCACCTTGGAATGACGGAGATCGCGAGAGAGAGAGCGAAATGTCATTCTTCCACCTTGGAATGACGGAGATCGCGAGAGATCGAAATGTCATTCTTCCACCTTGGAATGACGGAGATCGAAAGAGAGAGCGAAATGTCATTCTTCCACCTTGGAATGACGGAGATCGCGAGAGAGATCGAAATGTCATTCTTCCACCTTGGAATGACGGAGATCGAAAGAGAGCGAAATGTCATTCTTCCACCTTGGAATGACGGAGATCGCGAGAGAGATCGAAATGTCATTCTTCCACCTTGGAATGACGGAGATCGAAAGAGAGAGCGAAATGTCATTCTTCCACCTTGGAATGACGGAGATCGCGAGAGAGATCGAAAATTCCTTCCACTTGGAATGACGGAGATCGAAAGAGAGAGCGAAATGTCATTCTTCCACCTTGGAATGACGGAGATCGAAAGAGAGAGCGAAATGTCATTCTTCCACCTTGGAATGACGGAGATCGCGAGAGAGATCGAAATGTTATTCCTTCAACTTGGAATAACGGAGATCGAAAGAGAGAGCGAAATGTCATTCTTCCACCTTGGAATGACGGAGATCGCGAGAGAGATCGAAATGTTATTCTTTCAACTTGGAATAACGGAGATCGAAGAGAGAGCGAAATGTCATTCTTCCACCTTGGAATGACGGAGATCGCGAGAGAGATCGAAATGTTATTCTTCCAACTTGGAATAACGGAGATTGAAAGAGAGAGCAAAATGTCATTCTTCCACCTTGGAATGAACGGAGATCGCGAGAGAGATCGAAATGTCATTCTTCCACCTTGGAATGACGGAGATCGCGAGAGAGCGAAATGTCATTCTTCCGCACTTGGAATAACGGAGATCGCGAGAGAGAGCGAAATGTCATTCTTCCACCTTGGAATGACGGAGATCGCGAGAGAGATCGAAATGTCATTCTTCCACCTTGGAATGACGGAGATCGAAAGAGAGAGCGAAATGTCATTCTTCCACCTTGGAATGATGGAGATCGAGAGAAAGAATAGATTTTGTAAAGAAGTAAGAAGGACTCGATGAATTTTGTAAAGAAAGTGGGACGTACCCGATAATTTTATAAGGAAACGGGCGTAATTCACATTTTTTTTTAAAAATAGAATTAGAAATGCCAAAGGCAAATAAAATGAGCCACGGGGGTAAATTTGTAAAATAAACCTTGGGAGCACGGAGAGGAAAAATTTGATTGAAAATGATTGGAAATGCCAGGGCACAAAGGGTAAAAGCAGACCTAGGGATAAAATTGTAAAATTGAGCCTTCGGGGGCAAAATTGTAAAAACAAGCCACGAGAGGCTTAGTATGTCGCACGACATAATAGGCCCATTTGTGATTCATTAAAATTCGCACGATCGTCATTTTGAAACTCAATTGGACTTGAAATTGAGAGGGAGGCAGCGGTGAGAAGAGAGAGCGAACATTGAGGGGGAGATTCGAGAGGGATCGAGAGAAATCAAACACTTTTAGTTTGATTCAATTGGAAAATGCCTCCTAGGCTCTATACGACCAAAAGGGGACCTCAGCACGCCGAATTAGCTAATCGACGAAAGGGGGTGACCAAAGTGGTCGGTTAGTTGGACTTTTATGAAAAGTTTACGCACCATTGAGGAATGGGGAAAGAAAAAGGTGACCAATGTGGTCGGATGGCTGGACCTTTTATGAAAGGCTACCTACGTATCCCGGAGGAATCAAGCCTTGGTCGTAGTTCAAGCTTCATCTAGACAGTTAGGAACGATGTCTAGGATCCTTGAGGTTTTGACCATTAATGGAGGTTGTCACCTGAGGAAGCTAAAGCTTACGTCACTATCGAGTAGATAGAGGTAGCTATAGCTGGACAAACTTGAGCATACTTCTCAATCTGTGATAGAGGTAGCTAAAGTTAGATTTTTGACAATTAGGAAACTGTCGCCTGGCGTTATCTCGTTATAACGGAAGTAACGGAGGCGCTTTTGGGAGAAAATGTTATTATTAGAAATTGGCACGTTACTTGAGCCTAGGGGTGATTTTTTCTTGGAAACAATGGTAGGGACTGGGTCTGGATGTACATATGGAATGTGTTTGGAAATTGTTTAAGACAGGTTTCAAGCAGGTGGGGTCGTATCCCAGGTGCGCGGCCCCGTTGTTATTCTTGAGATGTTGTCAACGTGGACTAGAATTCCCTCTTGGGCCGAGGCCCAGGTTTAAACCTCGAGTCTCGATGAATGTTCCTTTCTCACATTACGGCATTTGAAGGCCGATGTGCAGGCTTTTACCACCAAAGACTAAAGCAGATGTCGAAGTGACCAAACCTTTCTTCAAGGATGGATGCAACTTATCGAAGCCCCGGTCTAAGGAAAAACTCTCTGCAAAAGCCCCATGCCTTATTAAAGCAAGGAAAGATCCTTTCATTTGGCAAAGCCCCGGTTGGATGAACCGAGTAGGCGAAGTTTTAGGTTACAAAGAAGTGACTTGATGAAGCCCCAATCGATGACCTAGCAAAAATCCCAATATGATTGGTGCTGCGAAAGTGATCCTGAGGTTAATCTGACCAAAATCGAATCCGTCTAGGGACCTAGTGAAGAACCCGATGTGAACCCCAAACATGGCTAAAGAAGCCCCGGTTTAAAGGAATGGCTTGGCAAACAGAGTTTCGAGCGGCCCTAATGCGAATTGTAGCGAAGAGGGAGAACCTATCCTTCTCTCTCTTTTTTTCTTTTATTTTCTTTAGTCAATCAGTCAACCTTAAGAAGATGTGGAAAGAGAAGAAATTCTAGGAAGATTTATACATGCGGGGGCATATTTTTCGAAAGGTGGGAATGGATCCCAATTTTGTGTTATTTTGATGGCCTTATTCGATGTAGGCACAAAACTCGCTTTGTGTTTGACTCTTTTGAGAGAGTATAAGCGTAGAAAGGTTTGTAAAAGTGTATGGAAGCCCTGGCGACGAGAAAATCAGTGTTTAGCACTATTTTTCCTAAGATGTAGAAAGGAGAAGACTTGTCAAGACATCGAAAACTTGTTTTATTTACGATGATCACAAGATTGCTTAAAACCCTTTATTAATGTTCGGGTTATTCAACCACTAATCTCGATATGAAAAAACATTCTTATTAGTCATGAGGAGAAAGTCAACCAATGTCGCGGATCAAGGTTGGCTGGTGTGAAAGAAAGGTTTGTGTATAGGGAGGTCATTGATGAGACCGGGTTTTCTGGGATCTGACTGTGTCTATGGGAGAGGTCATTTGATGAGACCGAATTCTCTGGGATTTGAATATGCTTATGAGGGAGGTCATTGATGAGACCGGATTTTCTGAAACTTGGATATTCTTATGAGGGAGGTCATTGATGAGACCGGATTTTCTGAAACTTGGATATGCTTATGACCGGACCATTTCTGGTTGCCTACGTTCCCCTCATTGTGAGGAGCTCAGGTCGCCGTAGTTCGGCCTTGGCCGGACTGTGTTTGGGAAATGGGATTTGTGGTTCCTTTAGTGAAAAGGCTAGGATGAGATGATGAGGCGTGGGCCTCGGGATGATTCCTTGACCAAGTCATTCTTGAACGGCTGCCTCTGATTGTTTCCTCTTTCATTGGGGGAGAAGGGATTTGCACGTGCCTAAAGGCTTACGAAATGCTTCTGGCTTTGCTTCGACCGTCCCATTGTTATTGACAACTTTCATTTTCTGAGCTTTGGTCTCGCCTGTCTGTCAAGCTTTTGATGGGCGGTGCTGGGTCCTTGGCCTCATTTTCTTTTATTTTCTATGTGCAACCCTGTTTTTTGCCTAGACTGCCCTTTTTAGGGATTTTCGGCTAGTGGGCATTACTCTTTTGCACTAAGATTTTTTTCTTCTTTTTTTTTTTTATATATGTGCAACCCTGTTTTTGCCTAGGCTTTGCCCTTTTTAGGGATTTTCGGTCTAGCTTGGGCATTACTCTTTTTGCACTACATTTTTTTCTTTTTTTTTTTTATAAAGCACCTGAGGGCCAAGGCAAGCCTGCTTGAACTTTCTTGATATCCTTGAGGTCTAAGGCAAGCTCTTAGGTTGTTGTCGACATGGGGTCAATCTTTCGAAGGCGAGTGGCCTTTTGTTGTCCCTTGATGTTGCCGCCGTCGTTGACTTGGTCAAGATGAAGGTGGGGGCATGATTGGGAAAGTGTATGGTTTAATGAAGGCCTTGAAGTAAGGAAAGTGTATGGCTTGATGGAGGCCTTTTGTGGGGTAAGGAAGGTGTATAGGGAGAGCATTGGTTGACTTTCTCACAGATTAATCGAAACGTGAATTATTTCGAGAGATTACTTGTTGAGCAATGCAAGTGATCATCTAAAATAAAACCATTTCATTAAATATAATGTAGGTGTGCAAATAATGTCTTAAGTCTAGCAAGAAAAGAAGAAGACTCTTTTATAGAAAATTGAAGATTAAATACAATGTCCGTGGAGGACTTGATTGACAAAGAAAAGTACTAGAACCTACGAAGGTTGACTGAGTGACTATATTCTTTTCTTTTTTTTTTTTTTTTTTTTTAGTCTTACTTAAGGATAGGTAGACCCTAGTCTAGCTACTCTTCGCGGGTTGGGTGCCCGGGTAACTTGAGCTTTCCTTCGTAGATCGGCCAGCTGAATTTCCTTTCTTCGAGATCCACACACTTGTACGTCACATGACCAAAATGCTTGTGGTACTCACGAGAACTTGGTCTATTAACTCTACTTGAATTTCTTGGCTTATAATTCTCGAGAGGTGTGAGAAGGCTTCGTTTCACCAAATCATCGAAAACTTTGCTCATGGGCATCCCAAAATTATCAGGCTGACGTTTCTGACCTTCCACTTCCCGAATCGACCTCTTACCATAGCTTTCTGTTTTTGGCCCATGGAGGTTCTCGAGCTTCCCATCTTCTATCAACTTCTGGATCTCATACCTCAAATAGGTGCAATCATCAGTGTCGTGTCCAGGGTATTGATGGAAAAGACAATGCTTAGACTCATCCAACTGAGCATTGTGGTTCCTGGGCTTCCAATTTTCCAATGGCTTTATCAGCTTTTCTTTCATCAGTTTTTTTCCAGAATCTTGCTTAAAGGCATCTCTGCATCGTCAAAGTGAAAGGAGCGAGGTTTTTGGGAGACCTTGTTGTTCTCAAAACTCGGATTCCCATCGTCCAATTGGTTCCACTGTTGGATTTGGCTGAAGGAAGCTACGACATTCTTTCCTTTGTGAGGAACTGGTGCTGAGCTGGGTACGGTTGCTACTTGGTACTGATGGCATTGGGTTATGCTTGGTGGAGTCATTTCCTTGCCTGGTTCAACATCTTGGGTCAAGGGAGTATTGATACTCATCATGAGGTCAAGCTTCTCTTGCATTTGTTTCACTTGCTCCATCAGTATTGCCACATGGGGGTCAACGGGGACTCTCGGGTTACAGCGCTTGAGGACTCTGTAGTAGAGGGAACCGAGCAAACGTTTGAATTCATTAAGTCCGGTAGGTGACAGTGAAAACTTGGAATCATCCTTTTCTTTTGGCAACTCATGATCGCATTCAGGTGCGAGTATAGTGGCTTGAGAACATAGCCACATATCTCAAACCCGATTATGTGAGGCCGGAGCATAAGCTGGCGGTATTGTTGAAGCGAGGGATAAGTGGGGTGAAATCCAATCCGTTACGAGGGCTGAAGGCAATTGGGCCACGATGAGTGGGATGTTGGAAAGGACTGAGGAGAAGTGGTCCTTGGCAGGGGATCATATGTGGATGGAGGAAGGTATTGGTTATAGGCTGGGGGGTCTTGGTTATAGGATGAAGGGACTGAAATCACTGTTTCTGAAGTCTCATCTTCGACTACTATCGAGGAACCGTTGGACTCATTTGTTACTTGGACTCCATTGCGGCGAAGAGCACCGATAAGCAATGACTTTGCTCTTCATGAACCTTCTGGGCATTTTCCAAAGCCGGGACTAACTCTTCCTTCCTAATCATCGATTTCCTGCACCCTCATTTGTTTTACATCAAATGCCATTCGACTCTACGGCAAGGCCGACGATGAAAATATCGAACCTAAGGTTTTACGACTGAAAGCCGGCCCGACCCGGTATTCTCGCCCACTTCTTTCTCGGCTGCGGGAAAGGGATAGACAAGGTTTAGACTCGGGGATAGGTAAGGTTTAGACTTTGAAGGTAAGTGTTTAGGCTAAGGCTCAAGTAACATGCACTTATCGCTTTAACTTTTGTTCGAAACACGTTTTCTCCTAATCCTAATTGATCGGAGAGGATGAGACCTTGAAATGTCAAGATTGAAAATTGGAGATCGGACCGAGGAGGTCTCAATTAAGGATATGACCATGAAAGGTCGAGATGGAAAATCTGAAATCGGATCGAGGAGGTCTCGATTAAGGATTTGACCATGAAAGGTCGAGATGGAAAAATGGAAATCGGACCGAGGAGGTCTCGATTAGGGTTTTGACCATGAAAGGTCGAGATGGAAAGTCGGAGATCGGACCGAGGAGGTCTCGATTAGGGATTTGACCACGAAAGGTCGAGACGGAAAACCGGAGATCGGACCGAGGAGGTCTCGATTAGGGTTTGACCATGAAAGGTCGGAATAGAAAATCGGAAATCGGACCGAGGAGGTCTCGATTAGGGTTTGACCATGAAAGGTCGGGATAGAAAATCGGAAATCGGACCGAGGAGGTCTCGATTAGGGTTTGACCATGAAAGGTCGGAATAGAAAATCGGAAATCGGACCGAGGAGGTCTCGATTAGGGTTATCAGAGATAGGAAAATGCAATTATGATTACATTAATTGTTCAAATTTACTTAAAACAATGTCTTTTATTAATTTCTATTTGGTTGGAAAAGGGGTTTGCCCTTCTTTTCGCAACTACTCTAGATCTGGATCGGTGGGTTCCGTCACTACGTCTATAAGCCCCTCGTATTCCACTGTATTTCGACCTCCCGGGGTGGACAACCCCGGGCGAGGTCCTATAGGGCACGCGGATCCCACCGACCGAGAGTAAAGAACGCTCCTAACGGGTCTAGCGGGTCATAGGAACCTTCAACGCACGAGCGATGCGGATTATGGTCAAGGCAATGTCGGAAAAGTCTCGTCTTGCCTTAACGAAGTTTCGACGAGTTTCGCTTGAGCGATTGACGTTTTGACTTTCGGTAATGTCCGAGAAAATAATAGGCATGGGTCGGGCGGTAAGCCGGATGACGCGGTGTCACATTGAGCTTCGTTGCATACGCGATGCGTGAGTCAGAATCGAAGTCAATGCGGGTCAAGATCTTGCCAATTTTTCCTTGTCGGAATTTCGGCGGAGCTTCGCTTAGCGAAAGATCTTTGGATTTTTGGCAAAGACTCGGTCTCGACTCTTACGCATTCCGTGCGAGGTCAAAGTCGAATAGTCAACGTCGGAGTCGAGATCCCACCAATTTTCCTTGTCGGAATTTTGGCGAGTTTCGCTTGAGCGAAAGACCTTGACTTCCGTTATGAGCTAAGGCTTGACCTCTACGAGGGTATGCAAGCGGGCTATATGACACGGACTAGACCAAAAACCAACCAAAAGTCACGGTTTTTGAAACGTGTGACACGGGCTGTGCATTGGTCGACACTTTGTTTGCCATGGGGAGGTTGAGATGATTTCGTGCGCGCCGGGAGCATCGTAAGGCTGTCCGTGACTGCAGGTGGAACCACCCTCGGGTTTGAAGGACGTGCGTGCAAAGTGTACAGGATATATCAGGTGCGCGTAGTGTGCGGTCTCCTAAAATTGTTCCTTTTTGAGTTAAAACAGAAATTTTCATAAATGTGTTTTTAAAGGAATGATTTTCGGGACGGGGAGAATGCAACACATAAGCACGTAAATTTTAAGGAGCCCCGATCAGTCATGAAGTGAGTAGCCCCAAGTGCTAGGACTGCCAGATTAACCATGATTTTTCTGGTGGAATTGCCACCGAGGTCGCCCGGTCGAGAATCCAAGGAGGATTGAGCCGTACGACTGCATGGATCAATTTTCCAGGTTCCACTCCTTTTGCTATTTTTCGGGTTGTTTCCCGTTTCAAAGTATGCACAAATTCCAAGATGCAAATGATGCAATGCATGGTAAAGAAAGCAAGCACGATTAATGAAATCGGTGATGGGAGTCTAACCCGCTCAAAGGGAAAAGCTTTCTTTTATTTTTTTTCAAAATTGTTTTTCGAAAAGGAATACTGGTACGTGGATTGTTAAACCACCGGTTATCCCAACTCCCACGTCAGGGAGTGTACAGGAAGGGTAAGTGGTTTCCACCTATATACCGAGTATCGATTTTTTTTTTGAAAATGAAGCTTTTCTCCTTTGGGATTTCCCCAGCGGAGTCGCCAAACTGTGAATGTGGTGCCCAATTTTTGTTGGATTCACGCGAGTTTGAAGACATCCGAGTTATTTGAAAAAAACGGAGTCGCCACGCCATTTTGATTACCTCAAAACTTTGAAAAAAAGGTTTTTACTTGGGTTCGGAGGTTAAGTTATCCCTTGGGAAGAACGTTTGGCGTTCACCCAAAGTGCCTTGCCGGAGCAAGTCTCCCAAGATTTCAGTAATCGTGCTTGCTTGCGTGCTTTCTTGTGTGCATGTGTTTGAGAAAAAAAAGGGGGGGAAATGTCCCAAGTTGTCTTCCGGACGTACAAACCATTTGTTGGTTGTCGCTCGGGATTCCTTGGAATTTTATGTATTTGGGATTATGATCCCGTCCTCATCTTATGACTTGTGATCATCGCATTTTAACCTCGGGACCCTCGGGACTTGCGTGATCGAGAGAATGACTCTCTTTTGGTCAAAGATGAGGTTCTTTAGAAAAGGAGGGTCCTTAGCCCATCAATCCTACGCTTTAAGACGGTCGAGCTCGTATAGAGGCTTCATACTCTTTCTTAAGCGATAATCGGAGATATAGGGTTCAAGGTTATCCCTTTCCAAAGAAATCGTGAACCTTTAATGGAAGGAACGATGTAAAGATAGGATCTTTTACACCTTTCCGTTCTAAGGTTACTAATGGGGGAAAGGGGGAAATGCATGATGAAAAATGACACTTTAATGGAAAGATGACATTTTTGGGTTTGCAAATGATGCTTTTTTGATTGAAAGACATGATCTTTATGCAAGTGATGCGTAAAGATAGGATTTTTATGCAAGTGATGCATGAAAAAGGGTTTTGAATGCAAAGGATGCATTTTTATTGAAAAGATTGGATTTTTATATGCAAATGATGCATAAAGATGACATTTTTATTTAAAAATGGGGGTTTTAGGTGCAAAGGATGCACCTTTATGAAAAAGACTACATTTTTATGACAAATGATGTCTTAATGCATGCAAAAGGGGAAGGGGATGATAAAGATATGATCTGAATGCCAAGTCCCAAGCAAGATATATGAATGTAATGAGCAAGTATATTAATTAAAATGCAAGGTTAGGGCGTGCGAGGTTACCAATGGCTTCCTTTGTCTCTTCGGACGGAGCTAGGAGGAGAGGTTGGTCTTGGGTCTTCAAGGAGGAAGGAGATGGCTTCTTTAGCTTCTTCTTCACCTTCTTGAGCCTTCACCAATATTCTTCACGTCTTGGGAGTGACTGATTGTGGGTGTATTGTTTTTGGGGTGGTAATGTTGTGTGTTGAAATGGGTAGAGGAGGCCTCTATTTATAGGTAATCTGGATAAGGCTAATGAAGCCGTGCGGCTAAGAGCAGCGAGCTAATGGAGCCGTGCGGGCTTATCCTGAATGACTCAGCATTCTAGAACCATGCAAGGTGGCAAATTCTAGAACCCTCCTTCCTAATTAAGAAAAACGTGTTTCTTAATTAGGAAGGATCCCCTTCAGCCCTTATTTAATAAAAAACAGTTACCGGAATGTTTAGGAACATTTGGAAGGTCTGGGGAATTACCGGAAAACTTACCGAAATTATCGGGAAAATTAACCGGAAGGCATGAGCCAGATTTGGGTACTTACAACTGCCTCTGTTCTTCCTGGTACTATCTCACGTGATATCCCAAGTGCTTTCCCAGGTGCTGCCCCTAATACTTTTGCAGGAACTGATGCTGCAAGTATTCTGTCCAACATGATAAATCTTCTGGGCAACACTTCTCCATCAATTTCAAAGTCAACAGTGCTCAACTTTTTGCACAAACAGTCAAGTGCAATGGGAGAACTTGTTGAGGGATGGGCTAAGCTTAAGCAGGCTACTGATGCTTTCATTGATGAAATTTCTTCCCAAACAGGGGGAGGATCTGCTGCTGCTGCAACTTCTGGAGCTGGTGCTACTGCAGGTGCTACCACCAGTGCTGGCCCAAGTGATGGTGAAAGTGATAGGAAAGGAGATTAGGAGGAAGATGAAGATGAAGAAGAAGAAGAGTTTGAAAAAGAAGAAAGCTGCAACCTGAAGGTTGTTGAACCTGAAGGTTGATGTTGCAACTATCTTGTTGGTGGATTAGGTTTGTGTGTCCTAAAATAATTTCTTTTTATTTGGTGATGTGATGTGGTTCTCTAAACAATTTCCTTTTTATTTTGTTTGTGTTGGTTGCAAAACACTTTAGTTGGTCTGTTTAAAACTTTAATTGTTAGGATGTTTTGCTAGTTTGGATGATATTTTGCTACAATGGTTTATGGTTTTTATTTTAACTTAGTTTATTTCGAAAACTTTTTAAAGTTTGAAATAAATTAGTTTATTTGTGATATCATTATTTAGATTAGCTCCTTGATTAAGGAGGAGTTAATTTTTATGGAGATAGTATAATGTGTTTCTATGCTCTGCGTATTTATTTATGGACTAACATTGCAGGAGAGCAGCACATTAGGTTTGAGAAGAAATATCCAACTAAGGGGGAGATTGTTAATGTAAACTGCAGGTGATATCGTAGATGATTTCCCAAACTCCAGATGATATCGCAGATGATTTCCTGTGCTAGAATTTACATAGTTGAACATTTCTTGTTTATTATTTAATGGACTAATGTGCTAATATAATCTGTATAGTCTATGGTTTATGTCCATAATTCAGGTTGCAATAGGATCAAAGAAAGAGCTAGACACGTGGGGAATTTGGAAGAAAAAGGTTTATGCATAAATGACATTTTATGCATAAATTCGTTACTTTGGCAACAATAAATTAAAACGTGTGAAGACTTGGTCAAGGAGTTGTTGCTGATTTAATAGGAAGTACAAGGCTGATAAAGCTTGGGAGTACAAGGTGTTGAAGCTTGGAATTGATGATTAAACAACACGGTTGCTATAATTGAGGAAGTGGGCGCATGAAGTGAGGAACAAACTTAACCACTCTTCCCACTCTCCCTCAACGTGCAAGACAGCCCCAAGGTTGTTTATTGAGTAGCCTTCAAGTAAATTGAAGACTATAAATATGCTTGGAAGGTTTCATTTGAAGATGTGCCAAGAAAAATCATTTTATACACACCTTCGAAGCATATAGAGATGGAGTTCTTTGTTTGGTTCTTTTCATCCTTCCTCCCTTGTAATTTCGCACTTGATTACATTGGTATCAAGTTGTGTGAAGTCTAGGATATGATTTCGTTCTTTATCTCTTGTTCCATAGAGCTCATAGTGTTATAGCCATAGGGAACATTTCGGCTTTTGTAATTATTTTATAAAGTGATTATAAAGTCTTGCCTAAGAGGCACTCTCAAGTTATATTATTTATATAACTTGA
Source organism: Adenophora triphylla var. japonica (assembly GCA_022495995.1). NCBI lineage: Eukaryota > Viridiplantae > Streptophyta > Magnoliopsida > Asterales > Campanulaceae > Adenophora > Adenophora triphylla. The sequence goes on along the minus strand of JAFEMH010000630.1, from coordinate 369,774 downwards.
GAAAAACAATTTTGGTGTCATTATTCCGCTGTAATCTCTTTTACAAAATTGTTTTATTTTTGAAGTGTGTGTGTGCTATCCCAAGTGCTATCGTTGGTGCTGTTATCACCTTGGATATCACTTGTGATTCTGGCCGTGACAATTTCAGTTTCCTCCATGCCAAAAATACTTGACTTGCATGATCGTTCCCTCCTACAAATGTTTGGAACCCCTCCACGTGTAATGACCCTAAGAGACCTAGGATGGTCCCCCTATGAGCATGACCGTAAGTACCCAAATCTGGCTCATGCCTTCCGGTTAAATTTCCCGGCAATTTCGGTAAGTTTCCCGGTAATTCCCCGGACCTTCCTAGTGTTCCGAAAATGTCCTGGAGCAGTCCCAAATTAAAATTAGGGCTGAAGGAAGCCTTCCTAATTAAGAAAACACGTTTTTCTTAATTAGGGAGAAGGTTCTAGAATAATGCCACCTTGCATGTTTCTAGAATGCTGAGTCATTGTGGATAAGCCCGCATGTTTGCATTAGCTGTTGCCTCGGCCGCACGGCTTCATTAGCCTTATCCAGACTGCCTATAAATAGAGCCCTCCTCTACCCATTTCAACACAACAACAATACACACACTCCATAGCAATACACTCAGTCACTCCCAAGACGTGAAGAATATTGGTGAAGGCTCAAGAAGGTGAAGAAGAAGGCCAAGAAGCTCCCTCCCTCCTCCTTGAAGATCCAAGATCAATCTCTCCTCCTAGCTCCGACCAAAGAAGCAAAGGAAGCAATTGGTAACCTCGCACGCCCTAACCTTGCTTTTAATTGATATACTTGTTCATTGCATTCATATATCTTGCTTGGGACTTGGCATTCATAGTTAAAGATCACATCTTTATCACCCCATTTCCCTTTTTGCATGCATTAAGACCTCATTTGTCATAAAAATGTAGTCTTTTTTCATAAAGGTGTATCCTTTGCACCTAAAACTCCCATTTTCCAATAAAATGTCATTTTTATGCATCCTTTGCATATAAAAATCAAATCTTTTCAATCAAAACGCATCATTTGCATTTCAAATCCCTTTTCCAAGCATCATTTGCTTTAAAGACCATGTCTTTACCATAAACTAGCATCATATGCTTTTCAAAATGCAATCTTTATGCATCATTTGCATAATGAATGCCAATTTCTTCAACAAAAATGCATCATTTGCATAAAAATCAAATCTTTATGCATCATTTGCAATAAAGATTATTTCTTTAAACTAAGTGCATCATTTGCAACTCTAAAATGTCATCTTTTCACTAAAAGTATCATTTTTTATCATGCATGTCCTCATTAGTAACCTTGGAACGGACCGGTGTAAAAGATCCTATCTTTACATCGTTCCTTCCATTAAAGGTTCCATATTTCTTTAGAAAGGGATACCTTGAACCCTATATCTCCGATTATCGCTTAAGAAAGAGTATGAAGCCTCTATACGAGCTCGACCGTCTTAAAGCGTAGGATTGATGGGCTAAGGACTCTCCTTTTCTAAAGAACCTCATCTTTGACCAAAAGAGAGTCATTCTCTCGATCACGCAAGTCCCGAGGGTCCCGAGGTTTAAAATGCGATGATCACAAGTCATAAGATGAGGACGGGATCATAATCCCAAATACATAAAATTCCAAGGAATCCCGAGCGACAACCAACAAATGGTTTGTACGTCCGGAAGACGACTTGGGACATTTCCCCCCTTATTTTCAAACACATGTACACAAGAAAGCACGCAAGCAAGCCCGATTAATGAAATCTTGGGAGACTTGCTCCGGCAAGGCACTTTGGGTGAACGCCAAACGTTCTTCCCAAGGGGTAACTTAACCTCCAAACCCAAGTAAAAACCTTTTTTTCAAAGTTTTGAGGTAATCAAAATGGCGTGGCGACTCCGTTTTTCAAATAACTCGGATGTCTTCAAACTCGCGTGAATCCAACACAAAATTTGGGCACCACATTCACAGTTTGGCGACTCCGCTGGGGAAAACCCAAAGGAGAAAAGCTTTTATTTTCAAAACAAACTAAAATCGATACTCGGTATATAGGTGGAAACCACTTACCCTTCCTGTACACTCCCTGACGTGGGAGTTGGGATAACCGGTGGTTTAACAATCCACGTACCAGTATCCCTTTTCGAAAAAAACAATTTTGAAAAAATAAAAGAAAGCTTTTCCCTTTGAGCGGGTTAGACTCCCATCGCCGATTTCATTAATCATGCTTGCTTTCTTTACCATGCATTGCATCATTTGCATCTTGGAATCTGTGCATACTTTGAAACGGGAAACAACCCGAAAAATAGCAAAAGGAGTGGAACACGGAAAATTGATCCATGCGGTCGTACGGCTCAATCCTCATTGGATTCGGCCAGGGCGACCTCGGTGGCAATTCCACCGGGAAAAATCATGGTTAATCTGGCGAGTCCTAGCGGCTTGGGGCTACTCGGCTCCATGGTGGCCAGGGCTCCCGAGAAAATTTACGTGCTTATGTGTTGCATTTTCCCGTCCCGAAAATCATTCCTTTAAAACACATTTATGAAAATCTCTGTTTTAACTCAAAAGGAACATTTTTAGGAGACCGCACACTACGCGCACATGATATATCCTGTACACTTTTGCACGCACGTCCTTCAAACCCGAGGGTGGTTCAGTGCGATCACGGACGGACCTTACGATGCTCCGGGCGCGCACGGAATCATCCCAACCTCCCATGGCGGCCGGTGTCGACCAATGCACGGTCCGGTGTCACACGTTTCAAAAAACCGTGACTTTTGGTTGGTTTTGGTCTAGTCCGGTGTCATATAGCCCAGTTGCATACCCACGTAAAGGTCAAGCCTTAGCTCATAACGGAAGAAGATTTTCGCTCAAGCCAAAATTCCGACAAGGAAAAATCGGTGGGATCTTGACTCCCACATTGACTATTGACCTTGACCCGCACGGAATGCGTAAGAGTCAAGACCGAGTCTTTGCCAACAAATCAAAAGATCTTTCGCTCAAGCGAAGCTACGCAAAATTCCGACAAGGAAAAATTGGCAAGATCTTGGCCGGCATTGACTTCGATTCCGACTCACGCCTTTGCGTATGCAACGAAGTTCAATGTGACCTTTGTGTCATCCGGCTTTACCGCCCGACCCATGCCTATTATTCTCTCGGACATTACCGAAAGTCAAAAACCGTCATTCGCTCAAGCGAAACTCTGTCAAAGATCCGTCGAGGCGAGAGACGAGACTTTCCGGTATTGCCTTGACTATAATCCGCATCGCTCGTGCGTTGAAAGGTCCTATGACCCGCTAGACCCGATAGGAGCGTTCTTTACTCTCGGTCGGTGGGATCCGCGTGCCACTATAGGACCCTCGCCGGGGTGTCCACCTGGGAGGTCGAAATACGGGTGGAATACGAGGGGCTTATAGACGTAGTGACGGAACCCGGCGATCCGGGATCTAGAGTAGTTGTGAAAAAGAAGGGCGAGAACCCTTTTCCAACCAAATAGATATTAATAAAAGACATTGTTTTAAGTAAACTTGAAGATTCTAATTTGCATATTGCTTGAGCCTTGACTAAACACCTACCCCGAGTCTAAACCTTTCCTATCCCTTTCCGCGGCGAGAAAGAAGTGGGTGAGAACACCGGGTCGGCGACTTGTTAGCGCGAGAATCCTCGGACAGGTTCGCGAGAATCCTCGGTTTCGAGAGTCGAGAATGGCCGATTTGACAGAGAACAGATCTTGGTTTGGGTAACCGGATGACTAGGGAAGAAGAGCTAGCCTATAACCAATGCCCTCCCCATCTTCATATAACCCATTGCCAAAGCTGTCCCTTCTCGGTCTTCTCCAATACCCCAAGTTTGTTAGGGTCCCGACACCCTCGCTTCCTCTGCATCCCCCACGGGACCTTTTTCCTCCTTTCGGCTGAGCCTACTTTGGAATCCCGGTGCCAATTTGACCTTTCCAATTTTGTCAACGCATGTGAATTTGCCTACCTCTCGGACGGCTACGGTGAAGAGTCGGTCGGAAACGAGAATAGGAATGGATGGATTTACGGCGATGATGACGATTCGATAAAAGGAATGGACTTGGAGCCAACGGAAGTGAAACCCGAAGGGCAAGATGAGGTAGAAAGCCACGGACCTGGAATAGGGGATGAAATCACTTCAAAGTGTGTCTGCGGCCTATCTGCAAAGGCTCGGAGAAGGATGAGGTAGTGTATGAGTCCTATATCCTAGAGTTCAATACTCCGTACAAGGACTTGGTAGGCGAATGGAGGAACTTGATCGAAGCTTTAGCCAAAAGAGGGAAGTGGGCTCCGCCCACCGATCTGGAACATGTAAGCGTCGCCGAAGCCAACCTCTCATCAGGAAGGGTAGACTCTATCACAGTGTTAGTAGTCACTCACGAAACTTGGTACGAAGAAGAATGTATGGATGCCTTGGAAAGAGTCTGAGTTTAGAGGCGACCCAGTCCCCTTTATGTCCTACGATGATAATGATGTTTTCTGGTAATCCCTAAGCCCGAGGAAGAGTGCGAGATACCCCTCATATGGCGTCAAGTATCCCGACCTGCTTTTGCCCTCATTGGTCATCGAGTCAAGGCGAAAGTTCCCACGAGAGCTACGTAGTGACAACGATGAAGACACGGTCGAAGTGCCGGAAGGGACAATAGAGGAGTGGTTAGCCCAAGGAAGCCAAAAAGCCCGGAAAATATCTCGACGGTAAGGAAAAGGAACCCGCCATGAGATTTGACCCGCGAAATCCTTATTGATGATGGAATTTCCCACTTGAGAAAATGTTTGGCCAATGTCAAAGATGCCGTCGAAGGTTGACCCCAGGGAAAGAAAAGACATGCTTGACGGTGATGAGGAATGTGATCCTACTCTGTTAAAGAAGTTGCTAGGTTCGGATGAGAAAGCCATTTGCCAAGCTCCAAACTCGGAAGTGATAATTCTTGTTGCATGCGACTTTGAAAAGTTTGAATGAGGCTGTGAAAGCTTTAAACGGAGAATGTGAAGTTGAAATCAGTAGGTCAAACTCGGGAAAAGGTCAAAAAGCCGGTAACCTGGGACCGATTCGGGAAGCCGCCTATGCTTCCGGCGGCACCGTCAATCGGATCAATCAGCGAATTGGCCATACGCCGGTAAGAATCCGCCTCGACTTTGAAAGAATTGTGAGAATCCTCCGGTAGGAATAATGACCAAGGAAAATCCAATGTCTATGTGATGACTCGATGCAGGCGAGATGAATGTTGAGCGGCCTAAGGGTGACAAAAGAAGCACCGTCTACGAGCCAAAACGAGATAAAAGACCTTATAAGCCGAAGCGAGAAAAGCGACTCGATAAGGAGGATCCAGTCCTAACTCGGTTGAAGTGTACCTAAGCCAATATCTCCTTATGGTCCCTGTTGACCTCTTCATACCCTCATAAGTTGAAGCTAGAAGAAAGTTTGGCCAAGACCATGGTACCCATAGATGTCACCCCGAGATGAGGTCGTCTAAATGATTGGAAATATCCACTACGGAAACATCATTACCTTCTGAATTAGACACCGCCAAAGTATGGGGCTAGTCATAACGAACCTCTTTACATCACAGTCCAGTTAGAAGAGCGTCGATGCCACGAGTATTAGTCGACGGGGAGTGCAATGATGAATGTCTTGCCGGCTAAAATGATGGATTTATTGGATACGAAGCCAACGGACTTAAAGCCTTCTAGTCGAGACTATTAAGGCCTATGACTCCTTTGCACGATCGGTTTTGGGGATCGCCACTCTCAAGATGTGGTTCGGAAAAAAGGTCATGGACGTTGACTTTCAAGTTATTGATATTCCGATTTCATTCTTGCCTTCTTTGGGACGGCCTTGGATCCACCGGATAAACGGGGTAGCCTCTACTTTGCATCGGTGCGTCAAATTTCGGTCGAGTGATGGAACTATCACCACCATTTATGGAGACAGTGTCACGGTAGAAGGAACCGGCCTTTGGGGATATCCCGATATTGGAGATCAAGCACGATGATGAAGGGTTAGCATTGACCGGATTCTCCGTAGCTTCTTCCAAGGCACAAGTGTGTTGCGCGACCTCACCACTACTTAGATAAAATCCCTCTGCCATGAGAATGATGCGAAAAATGAGTTATCTTAGGGACTTGGATTGGGTAGAAGACTTCAAGGTCGTAACACCATCATTGATGTGAAGGAACAGACTACCGAGATATGGCTTGGGGTACAAACCGAACTCTCGGGATGCCGAGAAAAGCTAAAGGCACGAAAGGTGAAGGGGTCCGGCTCCATCCTTACGGTCTGTCTCGACCCATTACTTTACAAAAGGAGGGACACAATATGATGAAAGTGATCGCCGGATCTCCTTGCGAGAAAACCCTTCTAGAGAACCTTGAGAAAGTTAGGGGAAAGCCGGCCAATCCGTTCGAAGAATGTTCCTTGATTTGCCGGATATCCACAGGGCTACCACTACCGTTCGAGAATGAGTACGTCTTCAAAGGAAATCCGGCCGGTGTCAAAGAGTCGGCATCCGGGACAATGGACTTCTCCGCCTTTGAGTTAGCTCTTCCAAAGATCAGCGGATAGAAGCTGCCCGGCGGTGAAGAAGCGATCGGTGGGGTTTGCAAGAGTTGTTTGACGAAGAAGCACAAATCCCGAGACTTGATCGACTTCGGTTCGAGATGATGAGATAGTTGCCGTTATTGGAGACGATGGTGAAAGTCATTTTGATCCTCGCACTTTGGTGACTAAGACGAAATGCCATTGAAGAATTGGGAGACATTCTCGGGGCCGATAGCCGATCGACGGCAAATGATCACGGAGCTTGGATTGGTACCGTCCTTCTCGGCCCGGTCGTGTCAAACACCTGTTGTCTATTCGGTCGAGTCGGGAATCTTTGAATTCCAGTCCTCGAAGTCATCCGAAGGCCTCACGCCCGAGGATTATGAAAATGTAATCGATGTCATCTTTCCCCTTATTTTGAATGAAATGACAAATCTTTACGATTATCCTCTTATTGCCAACTTAACAAATGATAAATTAACTCAAAACTTAACAACGAGTTAATAATGAATCATTTGAACAAGATGCAAACACACTAAACGAACAATACATTAAAGAAATCTTTAAGCGGGTTTCGAAAAGAGGAAAACCGGGCCCAATAGAGGAGGTTTTGATAAGTGTGAACTTGGGTACTATTGAGGAACCTAAAGAGACACGAGATTGGAAGCTTCTTCCGGGGGGTTGAAAGGGACAGATTGATCGAAATTTGCTCGGAGAATACGTCGACGTGTTTGCATGGTCATACAAGGATATGTCGGGGCTAGACAGGTTCGATAGTAGAACACGAGAATCCCTCTAGCACCGAGATGCTAAGCCGGTAAAGCGAGCGAGAAAGATTAGCCGGAATGGTCTCTACGGGTCAAAGAAGAAATTGAGAAGCTCTTGCGGGTAGGGTTCATCGAGTCATTGAATACCCGACATGGTTGTCCAACATCGTGACCGTAACCAAGGCCAATGGGAAGGTGCGGCTGCTTTGTGTGGATTTCCGAGATACGAACAAGGCCGGCCCAAAGACGACTACCCTCGCCAAACATAGACATCTGGTGGACTCCAGCTGCCAACTACGAAGTCAAATCCTTCGTTGATGGTTTTGCGAGCTACAACCGGATCAAGATGGCCGAGGAAGACCAAGAAAAGACGGCCTTCACCACACCATGGGGAACCTCTTGTTATACGGTAATGCCATTCGGGCTCAAGAATGCCGGGGCTACTTACGAAAGGCGGCGGCCGCGCTTTTCATGACATGATCCACAAGGAGATTGAGGTCTACGTAGATGATATGATAATCCACTCCAAAGGAGAGGGTGGGCGGCACTTTGTTGACCTACGAAAATTCTTTGAGAGGTTGAGACAACATTCCATGAGATTAAACCACGCCAAATGCACCTTCGGAGTGACAAGGGGAAAAGTGCTTGGGTATATGGTCACGGAGCGAGGTATAGAAGTTGACCCCAGAAAGATCAAAGCCATCATGGATATGAGGCCACCTCAAACCCGGACGAAGTCAAGAGCTTCATGGGTAAATTGCGGTACATCGGCCGTTTCGTCAATCGGTTGACCACTATGTGCGAGCCCATCTTCAAGCTCATGAAGAAGAATGTGGACACAGAATGGACCGAAGAATGCCAAGATGCCTTTGACCAGATCAAGGCATACTTAGTACATCCCCGGTACTATGCCCCCACATAGACGAAGCCTCTTACGCTCTATCTCATTGTCATGAACACGGCGGTTGGGGCTATGCTTGCTCGGGAAAAGAAAGACTCTCGGGTAGAAAACGCCATTTACTTTGTCGGCCGGAAGCTACGGGGAGTGAGCTCAATTACTCGGCATGTGAAAAAGACACTGTGCGGGAGGCGAGTGCAGGTAGTCGGCAAATTGAAGCATTATATGCGAAGCCCACCACTGTGAATTTGGTCTCGAAAATGGACCCCATCAAGTACATCTTTGACAAGCCTTCCCTCTCGATGCGTTTAGCGAAGTGGTCCTTCTTCTTGGCGAATACGACATCAACTATGTGACCGGAAAGGCCATCAGGGTCAAGCATTGTCGAGATCACTGGCGAATTTCCCCGATGTGAAGACGAGAGGGCACGAACCCCAATTCCCGAGATGAAGGGATCTTTGCGGTTGAGCACGAGAATAGATGGCAATTGTTCTTTGACGGAGCCGCTAACAAAGAGGAAATGGTGTAGGAATGCTATTGGTCGATCCGAAAGATGAGCATACCCCATAGCCCTCAAGTTGAACTTTCTGCCACGAACAATGTCGCGAGTATGAAGCTTTGCATTCTTGGTTTGGAGGCTGCCTTAGAAAGAAATGTCAAGGAGCTCGAAGTTTACGGAGACTCGGCCACGATCATCAACCAAGTCTCCAACAAGTGGAAGGCTGTGGACCTGTCTGCAACGGTATCATGCCCATATGGAGGAGTTATTTGGACGGTTCGAGAGAAGTGACTTTCCACTACTTGCCGAGGGAAAAGAGCAGTTCGCGAGATGCCCTAGCTACTCTAGCCTCATTGGTAGAGATCCCCAGGAAAAGCCATAAAGCCCTTGAGTGGGTAGAAGAGAAGCCCCGACCTTACGTTTGTGAAGTGGACACAGGACCAGAGCCCATAAAGGAACCTTGGTACAATCAGTTACCAATTCCTCAAAGACGGAGAGTCGGCTTTCGAGAGACGAAGAAGGTAGACCAAAAGAAGGTGTCGAGCCAAAAGCTTGCGAGCCACGAAAAGGTTGGCCTCCCATTATGTCATCCTAGGAGGCAACCTGTACAAGAAACGCTATCAAGGACCACTCCTCTTATGTGTCACTCAAGAAAGAGCCGGAGAGTTGATGACCGAAGTCCACAATGGTCCTTGCGGTCCTCACATGAATGCGAGCCACGATGCAAGTGATCCTCGAGAATGGGTTACTCTTTGGATCTCCATGGAGACATTTGCGTTCAACACGTCCGAACTGCGACAAGTGCCGGCGGTTTGCCAACCTCAACCATCTCCCGCCCTCATGACACATGCTTGCATGACGACTCCTTGGCCGTTTGCAACTTGGGGCATTGACGTGATAGGGAAAATAGCCCCGACAGGAAGCAATGGGCACGAGTTCGTGTTGGTAGCCATCGACTACTTCACCCAGTGGGTAGAGGCCAAGTCTACAAGGTCCTCACTTCGAGAAAAGTGGCCCGGTTCATCAAAGAAAACATAATGTGCAGATATGGGGTGCCCAGCGAGATCATTTCGATAATGGGTCACACTTCGAAGGAAGGCTGCGATAGGCTGGCATCGAGAATTCGAGTTACTCGCCACAAGTCATCCCCGTCTGAGACCTCGAGACCAATGGAGGTGTGGAAGGCTGCTAATAAGACACTCGAGCGGATCATCAGGAAGATGGCCACCCGTGGTCGTGATTGGCCCGAAAAGCTGCACCTAGCACTGCAGGGCTACGAACGTCTGTCGGAACGGCCACGGGAGAAACTCCTTTTGCCCTAACTTACGGGATGGAAGCGGTGTTACCGGTGGAGTTGGAAATCCCGTCATTAAGGGTCCTCTGGAAAACAGTGTCAATGAAGTAGAATGGTTGCGCGGCCGGCATGATGAGTTAGCCACCTTGATGAGAGAAGGCTAAAAGCCATGGAACACACCCGAGCCTACCAGAGGCGAATGGCCGAAGCGTTTGATAAAAAGGTCAAGGCCGGAGACATCAAAGAGGCGACTTAGTCTTGAAAGTAAAGCCCCCTACCGAGAGACAACCCCACAGGAAAATGGGAACCCGTTTGGATCGGCCCTTATGTGGTGCGAGAAGATATTATCGGGAGGAGCAATGAAGCTTGAGACTTGGATGGCAATCCCTTTGTCCACCCGGTCGATGGTGATAAACTCAGAAGATACTATGTCTAATAAAAAAAAAAAAGGGAAAAAATAAAAAAAAAAAAGTGCAAAAAGAGTAATACCCGGCTAAGTTTGAAAACCCCAAAAAGGGCGGTCTAGGCAAAAGACAGGGTTGCACATATAAAAAAAAAAAAAAAAAAAAAATCTTAGTGCAAAAAGAGTAATGCCCGGCTAAGTGAAAACCCCAAAAAGGGCGGTCTAGGCAAAAACGAGTGCACACGAAAAAATTAGTTCACCAGAATGAACTACGTAGACCTGAGCCCCTTAGCCTTTCTTGTAAAAGGGGAACGTAGGCAGCCATATATGGTTCGGTCTAAACAATAAAAAGGACGATTAAGTTTCCATGAAATATGTCCTGATCAATAAAAAAAGAAGACATTTGAATTTTCATGAAATGTGTCTTGACTAATTTCTAAAATAATATTTCTTGTTCATTACAAGTTAAAAACTTCTTGATGAGTTCAAGCACGGTCTACCTCTTGACTCTGCTAACCTGCTACAAAGATCTAAAATACTATAAAATGCCTAAATAAACTAATGTGTTTGCAAAATGGCAATAAGGGAATCCTGAGAAAAGACTTGTCAGTCGTCATTCGCTGAGTCTTCTTTGGTCTTCTTCCCTTTTCCTCGGCCTCGTCGAGTCTTCTTCCTTTTCTTCTCAATAATGTCGGTATCCCTCATCCCGACCTCTGGTATCCTCACTGGAGCCTCCACCAACCCCGTGTCAATGAGTGCTCTCTCTATCCGAGCACGAGTCCGTACCTCCTCCCTCTGAGCCTCAGTCAAAGGAGCGACCTCGGACAACCTCTTGTACCGAGCCTCCATATCTCTGACCAAGTCACACATTGGTTATGGCAACTCGCCTTAGCCTCGGTCTCCTCGAGTCCTACTCGAGTCGCGATCGGCTCCCAATAAAGCTCGACGTCTATCCTCCAAGATAACCTGAGTCGCTCCCATCTCCCTCTCGTACCGGTCCCAGTAGACGGTGGTCAAGATGGTGCTCTTCCTGCTCCTGAAGATAGCCACAGGTGGGAAAGCGGCATATGTCCAAGCTCTCGAGAAAAAGAGAAGCCGGGCTGGATCCCTCATGTCCGATGACACCACCTCCATGGTCCGAATGTCCTCCCGTCACTCAATGGCTCTGTAAAGCCCCAAAGCTGCCTGGATACCAAGCGGGGTATGTAGAAGGATGACCGGCGAGAATCACGGAACCCTCGCGACATAAGACTCCTGAAATATCCTCTGACAGTGCAATCTCCGGTGTGGTATCCACCAACGGATGTCCGAAGTGGATAGCCTAGCCATCATCGGCTCCCGGCTACCACTGTTCCTGCTTGCTAGGTGCACCTCTCCGAGAAATCACCCAAGGGCACCGAGTCGGCAAAGCCCCGAGCAAAGCCCCGAGCCTCTCCTGACCACAAAGTCAACATAGCCGGACTCCCGGACCTCATGAAATGGTCTCCCGAGCCATCCTGTCAATCCCATGAAATGTCTCTCCCAAAACCGGCGGGACAATATCCTTCCCGGCCTGCGAGTCTCGACCATGTCCAAGAGGCCACTATGCCAGGAATCCCCACGGACTCGGCGGTGAACGAGAATAGAGAGTACGCAGAGAATGAAAGCATCCATAGCCACCGTGGTCGCAGCCATATCTGGAGACCCAAAGCTGCCGGGATATCGAAAGGTCAATCCTATCAGGGCTACCATCATCCTCTCGGCCTCTCCCAAAGGAATCTGCGAAAAGATGCAAGCTTTACCGTCACCGGCACGTCTCCGATCAGCGGAATAGATATAGCCTCGGTCTCGGGACCCCCAATCAAGGCTCACGAAGTCTTCGTGCGTTGGGACAATTTCGTTGTAAGAGAAAGCGATAAACATGTCTCGGACGTCCCGAACTTTCTTTGCGGCTCTCAACGAGTCCCAATCGGGCGGGAGATCCCTCAAATGCCATAAAGACTTGATCTTGAAGGAAGAATCAAGCAGTCCCTTGTGATTTTGGAAGTTATGTCTCGCCCAAGATTGAAGACCGGATAGAAAATGGTCTCGCTTCCCCTTTGCAATCGACGGGCTTCTCCATCGCAAAGTGTTCAAAGATGGTGCTTTTAGGTCCAAAATATGCTCTGGGAACAATTGGGACAAGTCTAGAGTGAAAATGAAATGAAATGGCCAAGCCTTGCTTTTATTCGAGAAAATAACCGGCTCGAGACGGGCGTGAGCCGCACGGCTTCATTTGCCCCAGAGACCTATCCGCACGGCTACATTAGCCCTCTGCAGAAAACAATTTTGCAGCAACCAAAGTTGCTGCCCAAGGGAGTTTTCACCCCACTTTTTCAACCAAAACCTGTACAAAAACATATCCAGAAGCCATTCAAGCATTTATACACCATTATAAATCATTTTGGCCCAGTTTCAGCCCCAATTCCAAGCAAAAAAGTCGCCCCAAGGCTCAGATAATATGCAAATTGAAAAGGCATAAATTAGAAAAGTAAATAAAATGTAAATACAATGTTTTCGCCCCAACGGCGCCCAAATAAAGCAAAAAAATAAACAAAGTGTGCATAAAAAATTGTTCATTGTTTGTTTTTGTTCCAAATCTATTCTAGAGACCTCCTAGGCCTCAGATTCTTCTTCCTCTTCATCGCTGCTCAACTCATAGATGCTAGCCTCCCTCATCAAGTCCTCCTGGTCGCTCACGTCAGACAAATGGACATTATCGTGCCGTACTCGGCCAGTTTGCTCCCGGAATGTCGGCGTTGGGTCCTCGCCCCCGAGGCATGGCCTTTGGAAGAGTACTCCGAGGCCGATGAGGTAGGCTGTGCCCCGACGTGCCGTCTCTTGCGCCCGGGCTCCTGTGCATCCGCTGCCGCCTTCGAAGCGTAGGCCGGCTTCCTCGAAGAGACCGGCACATGTCCTTCCCGGCCTATTGCTGACCGGCCTATCGTAAGTGCGAGCCGGAACACGAGAAAAAGAAGAAAATCTCGAAAAATCTCGAAAAATCTCGAAAATTGCAAAAGCGAGAAAATGCGAAAGCTAAAAAGGGAATAAGACCCTAAGAGTATACTCACGGTGCTATCGGGCGGCAAGGTGTGCTTGGGGCTCCCTAGCATCGGGGACAGTATCCTCATCCTCCTCGGCACTCCATGGACCACGTAGGACAGATGCGCAGGAGGGATCGGCGGGTCAGTAGGCTCATCCTCCCCATATCCCTGAGTGACCGCCAGCTTCACTAGCTTCTGTGGCGTCCTCAGGCGCTGCTCCACAAACACAACGTAGGGGGTGTCCATGTCAAAGTACTCCTCTGCAGCCACGCCTGCCTGGTACCTCGCTATCTCATCCTCTGGCCAATCCCTGGGCTGTAGCATCCGTGCTGGAGGATCCTGAGGAGTAATGGCGTCCAATGGAGGGACATGGCCATGCTGCCTCGAGAAACGGTCCCCCAAGTAAATGACATCACATGTCAGCCCAGTGAGCCACCTCCTCTGCCTCGTCGCCTCAATGGCATCTCCCAGCAAAATCTCCGGATACCTGCCCCAAGGGTAGAAGTCCACTCCGTCATGCCCATCCCTGTTGATGACTGGCCTCACCATTTTGTAGTCGAAAGTGATCCGGGTCTTCCCCGTGAACCTATCCCTCACATCTCCCCTCCAGCGAACCATCGCAGGGAAAATGGTGATATCACTCTGCTGGTTCCAAGGAAAGAACCCGATCACCTCGCAAAACCAGGCCTGCATATTCAAAGCATCAAAAGGTCATTCTCTCCCTCATAAAAGTCTCAAGACGGAAAAGAGAAAAGAGAAGAGAAAGGAGACTACCTCAAGGGCAAATGAGAAGCAGTCCATGGAAGCAGCTTTGTTCCGACTGTACATGTCCAACGAGAAGTACAACTCCGCCAATCCGGCCTCGCCCCAAGAGACCGTCCCTATCCCATCAACATCCTCCAAAGAGTCGAGGAGGCAAGTCATGGCCAGCGTCCCAGAATTAGCAAAGATGGTGACTGATAGCATCAACCATATGAATGCTCTAGCCAGCTGCTGGGCAGTCACATCATTAGCAGCAAAATTCTGCATGCAAGTCTGAACTGCCACCTCGACGTTCCGCGTCTCCATCCCCAGCCCCTTGGGAATCAGCTCAAACCCGACCAAAGCCTGGAACTCCTCAGCTGTAATGTGGTCTCTCCAAGTCACGGGCCTCCCGGTGAACTGTAGGCCAGTGATAGCTGTGAAGTCGGCAGGAGTCACTGTCGGCTCTCCCGGCTCAGGTGAAAGCTATGGGTACTATCCCGAGAACTCGAAAGGGCCTGGACCAAGCCCTTGCTCTTAGAGGTGATGTGAACACCCCTGCCGATGGCCTCTACAAACGCATCCAGACCGGTAGCCCTCACCAAATTCTTGGGGTTCACCCCATTCTTCTCAAAATCCGGCATCCTCTGCCAAAGCTTAACTGCTATCTCCGATGGTCCTCTAGACTTGTTCTCCTGTAGACAAGCACAACAAAAAGAAGTGTGTCAATCATTCATCATTTTCAAAAGCATGCATATATTCACAAAAGTGCACATATTTTCAAAAGAAAAGCATTCACAAAAGTTTTTCTAGCATCATTTGCATCAAAAAAGCGTCTTTCATCACTTGAAACGCGTCATGTCAAGTCCCATTGCTTTCCTAAGGCACAAAATCACAATTTTCACGATTCTTTGCACATAAGCATTATTTTTTCAAATAAAATGGCATGCATGAATCATTTTCATCTTCCAAAATCATGTTTTCTCATTGAAAATCAGAATTTTGACCTAGTTCTAGCACAAGGCAAGAACTCCGTCTCATATTTTGAAAATTCTCATTCTTACTTCATTTTGCGAGAAAAAAGTGAGTCATTCTCATAATTTTCATCAAATAAGTTGCACATGCATATTCTTAGCCTCATAGGTTGTTCATGCATCTCAAAATCATTCAAAAAATCATTCAAAAATCCTAGAATTTGGGTCAAGCCCTAAATCATTCAAAATTCAAGCAAAATCATCGGAATTGAGCAAATTAAGAATGCTTACCCCAACCGATCGCGGGTTCGTTGATTTATGCTCCCTTCTCCCCGGATAAAGCTCCGATGGAGGCGTAAGAAAGTCATACTTCCTCTCCGTCCGAACGAGCTCCTTTCTCCTCCTTCTCGCAGCCGCGGAGATGTTCCTTCTTGCTTGCCTCGGTATGGGATTGCCCTCCGGATCCATTCCAATCGATAGAAGCAAAGGGAATTGAAGAATTTTTGAAGAAATTCTCTCCTTTCTCTCTCTCTTCCTCGGCAGTTCTTGGGCGGCAATAATGCCCAATGCCCGTTCAAACCTGTTTTAAATAATCTGGAAAAAACAGGTCTCTAGCCGTACGGCTCCTTTTTCTCCATCTCATGCCGGGCGGCTTCATTCGCTACGGCGAGAAATTACAATCCTGCCCCTGGACCTTCCACTTGGGCATACAATTTCCGTTATCTTTTAACCAAGATAACATCTTTTTCAGAAAATATCCCTTATCTCTTTAGCAATCAAGCTCTATTCCCAGTCGCCTCCGTTAATTCCGTTATAACGGGATAACGCTAGGTGACAACCTCCGAATTGTCAAAACTCTAAACTGAGCCTACCTCTATCCAGAATAGTGACGTATGCTAAGTTTCTATCAACTTAAGCTACCTCTATCCAGAATAGTGACGTATGCTAAGCTACCTCTATCCAGAATAGTGACGTACGCTTAAGTTTCTCTCAACTTAAGCTACCTCTATCCCGAATAGTGACGTATGCTTAAATCATTCAAGCTCTGGCAACCCATATCTCTGATTCGAAAGAGATTGAGACGTATGCTTAAATCATTCAAGCTCTGGCAACCCATATCTCTGATTCGAAAGAGATTGAGACGTATGCTTAAATCATTCAAGTCATTGGCAACCCATATCTCTGATTCAAAAGAGATTGAGACGTATGCTTAAATCATTCTAGCTTTGGCAACCCATATCTCTGATTCGAAAGAGATTGAGATGTATGCTTAAATCATTCTAGCTCTGGCAACCCATATCGCTGATTCGAAAGAGATTGAGACGTATGCTCAAGTTCACCAAACTCTAGCTACCTCTATCCACTCGATAGTGACGTCAGCTCTAGTTTCCTCAGGTGACAGCCTCCATTAATTGTCAAAATCTCAAGAATCCTAGACATCGTTCCTAACTATCTAGTGATGCTTGAACTACGATCAAGGCTTGATTCCTCCGGGATACGTAGGTAGCCTTTTATAAAAGGTCCAGCCATTCGACCACTTTGATCACCCTGTTTCTTTGTCACTCCTCAGTGATAAAGCAGCCCCTCGTAGAAGTTCAGATATCCGACCACCTTGGTCACTCCTAGCATATCCCCAGTAGGATCAATTGCTTGACCTCCTAGGTCATTTTCTCTTCTTTTTTCCCAGCAAGAGACCAGTTTCTCTTCTTCCTCCCCCAGCGGATCCAAAGTTCCGAACTACGGCCTGGCTTGATTCCTCCGGGATACGTAGGTAGCCTTCCAAAAGGTTCAGCCACTCGACCGTCTTGGTCACCCAATCCGTCTCGGCATTCGCCAGATCGGATCCTTTTCTATCGACAACCCCACTCGCCTTGCAAGTGACGTTGCCGAGGGCTTGTAAGTACCCAAATCGCTCATGCCTTAGGTTAAATTTCCCGGCAATTTCGGTAAGTTTCCCGGTAATTCCCGGACCTTCCTAGTGTTAGGAAATGTCCTGGAGCAGTCCCAAATTAAAATTAGGGCTGAAGGAAGCCTTCCTAATTAAGAAAACACGTTTTCTTAATTAGGGAGAAGGTTCTAGAATAATGCCACCTTGCATGTTTCTAGAATGCTTTGAGTCATTGTGGATAAGCCCGCACGGCTGCATTAGCTCGCCGCCTCGGCCGCACGGCTTCATTAGCCTTATCAGGATCGCCTATAAATAGAGCCCTCCTCTACCCATTTCAACACAACAACAATACACACACTCCATAGCAATACACTCAGTCACTCCCAAGACGTGAAGAATATTGGTGAAGGCTCAAGAAGGTGAAGAAGAAGGCCAAGAAGCTCCCTCCCTCCTCCTTGAAGATCCAAGACCAATCTCTCCTCATAGCTCCGACCAAAGAAGCAAAGGAAGCAATTGGTAACCTCGCACGCCCTAACCTTGCTTTTAATTGATATACTTGTTCATTGCATTCATATATCTTGCTTGGGACTTGGCATTCATAGTTAAAGATCACATCTTTATCACCCCCTTTCCCTTTTTGCATGCATTAAGACCTCATTTGTCATAAAAATGTAGTCTTTTTTCATAAAGGTGTATCCTTTGCACCTAAAACTCCCATTTTCCAATAAAATGTCATTTTTATGCATCCTTTGCATATAAAAATCAAATCTTTTCAATCAAAACGCATCATTTGCATTCAAAATCCCTTTTCCAAGCATCATTTGCTTTAAAGACCATGTCTTTACCATAAACTAGCATCATATGCTTTTCAAAATGCAATCTTTATGCATCATTTGCATAATGAATGCCAATTTCTTCAACAAAAATGCATCATTTGCATAAAAATCAAATCTTTATGCATCATTTGCAATAAAGATTATTTCTTTAAACTAAGTGCATCATTTGCAACTCTAAAATGTCATCTTTTCACTAAAAGTATCATTTTTTATCATGCATGTCCTCATTAGTAACCTTGGAACGGACCGGTGTAAAAGATCCTATCTTTACATCGTTCCTTCCATTAAAGGTTCCATATTTCTTTAGAAAGGGATACCTTGAACCCTATATCTCCGATTATCGCTTAAGAAAGAGTATGAAGCCTCTATACGAGCTCGACCGTCTTAAAGCGTAGGATTGATGGGCTAAGGACTCTCCTTTTCTAAAGAACCTCATCTTTGACCAAAAGAGAGTCATTCTCTCGATCACGCAAGTCCCGAGGGTCCCGAGGTTAAAATGCGATGATCACAAGTCATAAGATGAGGACGGGATCATAATCCCAAATACATAAAATTCCAAGAAATTCCGAGCGACAACCAACAAATGGTTTGTACGTCCGGAAGACGACTTGGGACATTTCCCCCCTTATTTTCAAACACATGCACACAAGAAAGCACGCAAGCAAGCCCGATTAATGAAATCTTGGGAGACTTGCTCCGGCAAGGCACTTTGGGTGAACGCCAAACGTTCTTCCCAAGGGGTAACTTAACCTCCGAACCCAAGTAAAAACCTTTTTTTCAAAGTTTTGAGGTAATCAAAATGGCGTGGCGACTCCGTTTTTTTTCAAATAACTCGGATGTCTTCAAACTCGCGTGAATCCAACACAAAATTTGGGCACCACATTCACAATGACGATCACCCAAGTGGTCCCTCTGACAAAGATCTCCACCAACAACTCCATTCCCTTTGCATGGCAGGGATCATGCTCCCATAATCTCTGTCCAAACAGATATTTGCTCCCCACTCTCCCAACCTAATGGATCCTCCGTCAATGAGATATGAATACGTGTCTTCTTGATATTGGTATTAGCCCAATCCTCCTCCCAATATAAATATCAATTCTCCCTCAAGGCGGAAGGTACGTGATTCTTGCTCAAGCCAATTTTCATGCTCCATAGTTTCATCACTATAATTGTGTTCTTATCTTCACTCCGGAGCCTCATTGCCGGGGAATTTCCCCCTCGACTTTGAGCTAACAGTTCTTTCTCTTATTCTCAGGTCAAGAGGATCAAGTTAAGCCAGATATTCAATCGCCATCATCCTTGAACCGGACCACCGTTGCATACCCGTTTCTCTTGGTAACATCAGTTGGTTCCGATGCTGGGAAAGTTTTCACTCATCATTCTTCTTGCCCGAGTCTTCTTTTTCTTGCCCAAAAACTCATAATCTGGACATTTCTCATTAGTTCCTCTTCAAACCATATCCTCTTGTTATTATTTTGTTGCTATAGAGTCTCTTGGTTTACCTAAACTGAGACACCTCAAATCCATCGTGGAAATTGGAGCCCCAACACCTTCCAAACCATCTGAACGTCACAAAATTCACCATCGTAGGGTCAAGACCATGCATACCTTATCCGGAAATGATGAAGAACACGATCTCAATGTGATTGCTAGACAAAAGGAAGTTTAAGAAGCAAGAAATGCCAAGAAACTCGTCTGAGAACCATCCAAAGCAACTCAAGGAGACGTTAATCTAGAACAAGGAGAGAACGAGATAGCACTTTTGCAACAACAAAGTTTGATGTATGATAAAATATTGCTGAACAATGAACGATTGAAAGAGCTAGGGAAACCACATATGCTCTTCGTCACCGATGAAGTTAACAAAATCGCAAACTGCGTTCACTCTCCCATTAAAACCAAGAGCGAAATTGTAGCATATGTGAAGATGCGACGCCCTAATCGGGATGATTCCAAAGTTCCACTCAAGAAGCGCTTGATAGAGAAAATCACACACAGGGAAAATTCTAAGGGCCATTCTCATCATGATGATCAGAAGAAGAAACAGCGCCAAGAGAAGGAATCCTCCTATCAGGCTGAGGATACCAGATCAACCTATGATTCCTCATACCAGCCCTCAAAGGAAAGCAAGGGGAAGAAAAGGTCATTAAAATGAGCGAAGCCATAGAGAAAGTTCATGGGAAAGGGAGATAATGAGGCGATTGGCCCAAGTGGAAACCGCCAAGAAGGATGAACTGGAGAAGGACTCCTTCCTTCGACCTTTCACAAGATGGATCAAGGAAGCCCCTCCAAACCCCAAGATCAAAATCCCAACCTTGCTTGATTATACCGGCACAATCAAAGCAAACAACCACATCGTGCAGATCGAAGTTAAGATGTCCTTGCTCATAAAGGATGATCCCATCTTATGTAAATCTCTAGATAGTACTCTCACCACCATGCTCTGGAGTGGTTCATAGCTCTCCCCAACGAACTCCATTGATATTTATGATGATTTCAAATCCAAGTTCATCACTCAGTTTAGTGCCTCAGGAGCATTCCTCATAGCCAAATTGGAACTGTGTCAAATTAGGCAAAGGTTAGGAGAATCGGTCATCAACTACGTCACAAGGTTTAGGGCACTTGGCAGATCAGATAGCGGATATTAACGATGGGGAAATCATTATGTTGTTCAATACTGGTTCGGCTTCCTAGAAGGAATCAAACTGGGAGAAGACAAAGAAAAAGGCCAAGGGGAAGGAGGAAACTACACAGTTATACGCGTGATCAATAAAAGAATCCCAAGCATTACCCAACTCAATAACCAGATTTACAGCTTAAATCACACTTTCAATGTGCCGGTGTACGTATGCCCAGAGGAAGAAATAATGATCAGTTTTATTAGGAAGGAGTTAGCTTTGTCGCCTGGGCATGCCGATCAGCCCATCATTATCAAGTTATACACCCCAAAAAGGGAAATCAGAAGGATCCTTGTTGATACGGGGGCATGCCGCAATATCTTGTATTATGAAGCTTTCCTAGGAATGGGGTACTCTGAAGCTCACCTTGCACCTTTTGCCGGGATGCTGGAAGGTTTCATAAACCATGCGGTTAGAGTCAAAGACACCATTGATAACCAAATTTTTGTTGAGAATGGCGATATGATCATATCCAAAATGGTTACTTCATGGTCCTAGATCTTGCATCTCCTTATAATGCCATTGTGGGCATACCGTTCATGAAAAGCTTAGAAATGGTGGTTTCCATTCCTCACTAAAAGGCAAAATTTCCTACTCCCAAGGGAATTGGATGATTGAAGAGTGAATCTGTTGATACCCTCAAGAAAAAGATCATCATGCAAAAGAACAAGAATAATATAACGATCTATGAGCCAGATTGGGATGTAACACTCGGCCGTTCCCAAACCTCCTCTAGAAGTACGATTGGGGTAACTTCTGACTTGGAAATGGAGGAAAAAGAAGATTCCATGATATGGGAATGCCAAAAGGAAAACCTCATGATGTGGGAGTGTCAAATTTCCAAATCGCCAATTCTAATGGAAATGATCTCCAATATTGAAGAAATTGCGGCTTGCAAATCTGTCGAGAACAGGATATTGAAATGGTGTTAGAAATCAATGAAGATGTGAATGAAACCTCCTCAAAATAAATAATGAAAGAGAAAGCGATTACCTTGGAGGAAGATACCGATGAAGGAAAGAAGGAGGAGTAAACTGAAAGGGAGAAAATTCCAAAGAAGAGGGACATCGTGATCGATAGTTTGCAGATGAATTTTTATTGCTTTTCCTAAAGATGTAGCATCGGTAGAATGTTTTACTGCTTTACCTAAAAAATTGAATCTGTAGTAGGCTTTCCTCACTCTCCCTATAATTTTAATGAAAATCAATGTTTCTTCTCTTTGAAAAAATGTTCTCCATTATATTCCTTACATTATCTCTCCAAATGCTTTGTTCGAACAAGTCATTCCACCTGATATCCTAACAAATGTGTCCATACCGCACATTTCTCAGTTAATATGGGCCTAAGACAAACAAGCTAAAAAGAACGCATTATGCGAAAATCGGTCTAAGTGACCTTAACGGGTTGTAAAATGGTTTCCCATGTAAATCGAAGCCAGGAATGACTAGCCTGAATGCTTTGCCATGATTGGTCATACACTATCATAGCACTGCCACATTGCTAAGATTAACTCATAAAGTTATAGCATTTGTAACGATATCAAAAAATAAAAAATAAAAATGGAAACACTTACAAACATTAGTCTCGGTGATTATAGCAAAAGGGTATCGAATGACCACGATAAAGGTGCTCGCGACTATTGATATAGGAGGTAATAGCTAGCAGGAACACCACAAGCATATCGGGTGATGAAACAAAACCCTAGGGCTTCAGTGGTGATATGACTAAAAATAGGGCTTAAGTCCTTATTAAAATTGATCCTAGTGATCATAATATATAAACACTTAGCCATGATTGGTTCAATCAAACATAGCAACAAAAGGCTAAGGCCAAGATGATTATCTATAACGGTTTGCAAAAATTGGTCTAAGTTACCATATCCAACCGCAAAAGGATTTGCAAAAATTGGTATAACTGACCAGAGCAAACCGAAAGAGGATTTGAAAAAATTGGTTTGAGTAACCATAGCAAACCGCAAGAGGATTTGAAAAAATTGGTATAAGTGATCATAGCAAACCGCAAGAGGTTTTGCAAAACTTGGTCTAAGTGTGACCATAGCAAACCGTAAAGTATTTGCAAAAATTGGACTGAATGCCAACACTATTTCCTCCTCAACTCGATCATAAATAATCAAGCTAATGAGTCGGGGCTACTGATAAGCAAAAGCTCAAGGCTCAAGCCGGATAAAGATGTAGAATCTCCGAACTGGGCTTAGCGACTTGCCCCATGTGGTTTCCTCCAAACCGCCTCCCACACTTATCCTTTTTTCCTTGATCCATGTGGTATCCCCTTAGACCATTCCTCAGAGATTTCCTTTAAATCCCACTCCTTCCCTACAATATGTGGTTTCCTCCAAACCGCACCTCCTACTTGTTTAATTTCCTTCAATCCCCCATCAACCCTAAAAAAAGCCGGTATCCTCCATACCGCCGCCTACTCTCTCTGTTACATTGATATGAGCATGCTCCATACCGAAATGATGACCTTGTGTCCCCCCTTTGGAGCATATCGCATGACGCGGTTTCCCTCTTGAAGACTTATTTATCTCACTCCACCCTCTCAAGTGACTAAGGGGATCATACCAACCCAAACTCATACGATCAAGATAAATAAGGCTTACCCAAGTAATGTGCATACCACCCTTCAAAGAGTCATCCCCAAGCGGTTTCCTCCATGCCAAACAATCATAATTGACTTGCATGATCGTTCCCTCCTACAAATGTTTGGAACCCCTCCACGTGTAATGGCCCTAAGAGACCTAGGATGGTCCCCATATGGGCATGACGATCACCCAAGTGGTCTCTCTGATAAAAATCTCCAGCAACAACTCCATTTCCTCTGCATGGCAAAGATCATGCTCCCATAATCTCTGTCCAAACATAGATTGGCTCCCCACACTCCCAACCTAATGGATCCTCCGTTAATGAGGTATGAACAAGTGTTTCCTTGATATTGGTATTAGCCCAATCCTCCTCCCAATATAAATATCACTTCTCCCTTGAGGCAGAAGGTAAGTGATTCTTGCTCAAGCCAATTTCCATATTCCATAGTTTCATCTCCATAATTGTGTTCTTATCCTCACACCGAAGCCTCATCGTCGGGGAATTCCCCCTCGACTTTGAGCTAACAATTATTTCTCTTATTCTCAGGTCAAGAGGATCGAGTTAAGCCACACATCCATCCGCCATCATCCTTAACCGGACGAACGTTGCATACCCATTTCTCTTGGTAGCATCAGTTGGTTTTGATGCCGGAAAAGTTTTCATTCATCATTCTTCTTGCCCGAGTCTTCTTTTTCTTACCCAAAAACTCATAATATGGGCATTTATCCTTATCTCCTCTTCAAACCATATCCTCTTGTTCTTATTTTGTTGCTATTGAGTCTCTTGGTTCACCTAAACCAAAACACCTCAAATCCATAGTAAAAATTGGAGTCCCAATACCTTCTAAACCATCTGAACGTCACAAGATTCACCATTGTAGGGCCAAGTCGGTTGACCTACAGACCATTCATACTTCCTCTAAAAACGACGAAGAACACGATCTCAATATGTTTGCTAGACAAAAGGAAGTTCAAGAAGCAAGAAATGCCAAGAAACCCGTCGGAGAACCATCCAAGGCAACCCAAGGAGACGTTAATCTAGGATAAGGAGAGAACGATATATCACTTTTGCAACAACAAAGTTTGATGTATGCTAAAATCTTGCTGAACAAAGATTAATTAAAAGGCCTAGGTAAACCACAGATGCTCTTCGCCACCGATGAAGTTAACAAAATAGCGAACAACATTCACTCTCCCGTTAAATACAAGAGTGAAAGTGTAGCCTATGTGAAGACGAGACACCCTAATCTGGACGATTCCAAAGTTCCAGCCAAGAAGCGCTTGATAGAGGGAATCGCGCACAAGGAAAAGTCAAAGGGCCATTCTCATCATGCTGATCAGAAGAAGAAACACCGTCAAGAGAAGGAATCCTCCTATCGGGATGAGGATACCAGATCAATTTTCTGCAATAACTATGGGAGATAAGTACCTATTTCGTCCCTGACCTTTAGTCACTTTTTCGTTTTAGTCCGAATTGTATTTTTTTTTTCGTTTCCCCCTTTACCTCATTTTTTGTTATTGTTGTCGTCCTTCCGTTGTTCTCCGTCCATTTCTCCGTTAAAAATCCCTATGTGTCGAGATAACATCATAAAAATGCTGAGTTGGCCCAAAAAATTGATGAAATTGGCTGAGGTGTAAGTACTAAGGGGTGACATTGTACAAAATATAACTTTAAACCCAAAAATATAAATAATACTCCCTCCGTCCCTAAATGTTTGTCCCATTTGACTTTTCAAACATTTTAATTTAGTGATTTTGAAGCTTTAATTTTGGTTATTTTTACGAACGCTTTGAAAATTATTGATAATATACACCGCCGTTATGTAATACTCCGTCCCTAAATGTTACAAGTTTTGAAAATTTAGTGATTTTGAAGCTTTAATTTTGAAAATGAGACTAACTTTTTGGGACAAAGGAAAAGGGGAAATGGGACAAACATTTAGGGACGGAGGGAGTATCATTTTACATTTAAACCCTCCTCCTAGCCCTATATCTAAAACAAAAAATACCCTCCTTCGCTTTCTCCATGAGACAAGCCGCTCCTTTCCCCCCCCCTTACAACTGCACTTTCCTCCTATCTGCTTCCACCATCCACCCTCTGATGTCGCTCCCCTCTCCCACCACCAGGCAACTACGAAACTTTGTCTCTACAACGGCAAAAGCCCACTTGTCATCCACGTTGCCATCCACGTTGCCGCCTCTCCACCGCTGCACCTCGCCACTACCTTGCCGCATCGTGCCTCGTGACGATGACCCCCACACCGCCGTCATTTCTTCTTCATTCCTCATCCCTCTATGCTCACTGCTCTCCTATACAAGCTCTCTCCCCCTTTCCCCCATCGATTCAAATATGAATCTGATCCTGAAATCAGATCAATTCAAATATGGATCTGATTTTGGAATCCGATCATTTTAAATCTGAATCTGATTTTGAAATCAGATCTACCTCCCTCCACTCCCTCTCTCTCTTTCTTTCTCCCTATCTTTGATTTTTTGCTTCTTATTGCTACTTTTCTTCTGTTTAAAGTGTATTCAGATCCTTGTATCTGTTAGTGTTGATTTTCTGGATTTTCTTTAATCCTTTGATTGAATGTTCTAGTTGTTACTATGATTTTTGTTTTGGACCGGTGATGAAGGTTGATGGTGGTGGTTCTGATGGAGATTGTGTTGATGGCAGGTGGTTGAATAGTGGCACTAATGGCGATGAACTGTGGTGTTGGCATTTGTATTGGTGGCGTAACACTAAGCTAATAATAATTTTGGGAGAAATTTTAATAAAAAAATATTACAATTACAATAATTAATGGTTGAAACGATGGGAAAAATACATTAAAGTTATAAATTTTACTTTAAATAATAACAAATTTATTAAATGAAAATAGTTTTTTTTTGTTTTGGAATATTTTTATAAAAGAACATTAAAAGTTACTTAATGGGTTAAAAGTTTAACATTGTACACTTTCACCCTTTAAAATTTCTAACTCAACAATCTTCATTAGAATGTATGGCCAACTCAGCATTTTGATGAGTCATCATGCCACATATACATGTTTTAATGGAGAAATGGACGGAGGATTGACGGAAGGACGAAAACAACAACAAAAAACGAGGTAAAGGAGGAAAACGAAAAAAAATAAATACAATACAGACTAAAACGAAAAAGTGACTAAATGTTAGAGACGAAATATATACTTATCTAATAACTATGGTTACATTGTTGAATAATAAACATTTACATTTTTGAAAAAAAAAGAAGTTACATTCCTTTAAAGTAAGTGTTATATTTATTGACGAGAAAAAAATGACGGAAAGAAATATAGGGCAAAAAAAAAAGCGAGTCGGCGAGTGGGCGACTCGTCTCATATCGTGAAACCGTCTTACAAGAGACTGTCTTTTAAAATAAAGACATTGTTAAATCACAAAAGAAATTTATAAAAAGATCAATATATAGGTTGACGATATTTTATTGGTTGTATCAATCGATTTTATACTTGCATAATTTGATTACAAGCACCAACCCAATTTCAAGGTATCATTTTATAAACTAAACTAGTAAAAACCCGTGTTCGAGGACACATGTTTATTTATTTTTTTTTTTTTTAATTAAGCCCGTGTTCGAGGACACGTTGTGTTTTATTTTTTTTAAGGCAAAATGGGAAAGGGACAATTTAGTGAGGGCAAAATGGAAAATTTGACAGTTGATACTATTCATAGTACTGTAGGGTAAATACTAAATACAGAAAACGAAAAATACAGGGAACGAAAAATTCCAACCCTACCCTTGCCCGTCTCGTGTGTGTATACACGAGATGTTCTCGTGTATACACACACGAGAAGCAGAAACGAAAAATAAGTCTCCACAACTCCCCTGAGGTGTTCATATTAAATCTAAGTATCGAAAAACAGAAACGAAAAATTGGAGTTGTATAGAAAAACAATTGAACTTCCCTCAACTTGGATTGAGCTCAATTTCAATATCCTAGTCCTAATTGCAATGTAAGAACAATTAATTTCCAAAGCATCAGAAAGCCCCAATTTCATGGATCTAGGGTTTGAGTAGATCTAAGAAGAAAAGAAAGTGAACAAGAGAGACGGAGACAGATCGGACGACAATCGACGCATTATCTGTGGTACTCGCCGCTTCCATATTCAGGCCGACGAAAAATGTTCTCGTCTGATTCGGAATCATATAAGCGGCAGGTAGAATTCTCCTAGGTCCATCCCCTTCAGTTTATCTCGTGTGAACTCACACAAGAAGCATCTCGTGTGAGTTTACACGAGATGTATCTCGTGTGAGTTTACACGAGATGCTTCTCGTGTGAGTTTACACGAGATGTATCTCGTGCGATTTAAAATTAGGTTTAAATCGCATTAGAGGGAACAAGGTAACGGTGGTCGTGTTTGGCGTTGTTGGGGGTGGCGCCGATTGAGGAGAGCAGAGGAAGGTGGAGAGGGAGAGCTTGGTGATGGACTTGGCCGGAGAGGGCGAGACCAGGTGAGGAAGACGATGGAGGGAGCGAGCAATGGTGTTTTGCGTTTAGAGAGAGAAGGTCTCGTCTAGAGAGAGAGAGAGTAGTGAGCAACAGAAATAAAAATAAAATAAAATTAAGTATATAAATGAATATTTTGGTAATTTACATAGTTTCCTGTATTTTTGGTTCCCTGTATTTAACCATATCCATACTGTAGTCTGTAGCAAGGACAAGTTCCCATTTATACTATAGATTTTGTGACTTTTTTAAACTTTAGTATTACCCATTAAGTAAACTGAGATTAATCCGGATATAGTTAAATACAGGGAATCAAAAATACAGGAACTATGTAAATTATCAAAATACCCATTTATATACCTAAAGAGCTTTCTCTCTCTATACGCAAACACAGTCTCCCTCACCAAACCATTCGCCGGCGACCTAACTTCCAACCACAATTGCCCACCACAAGCCTATCCCCAATCTTCGTATACGCCACCACAGATGGCGTCGTCCTTCGCTCGATGGTGAATGAAGCTGCGTTGATAATTTTGGTGTCCCGTTCGTATGAAACCCTAACAATTGCATTTTCAATGAAGATTGATTAGCTAATCATACATGAACAAACACAAATTGAGTGAGAAAATGACAGAGAGAAGAGGAAAAAGTTACTTCTTTGTGCCTTAAGGGACTGACCAGAATCGCTCGTATGCTTGATGCGGAGCATTCATCTTTAGGTTTACTGGTAAACTATTCCGCCATTGGTAACGTGGGTCTAAGAACTTAGGTTTACTGGCAAACACAAATTGAGTGAGAAAACACGTCTCGTGTGGATCCATACGAGATCACAAATTGAGTGAGAAAACACGTCTCGTGTGGATCCATACGAGATGTATCTCATATGGATCCACACGAGACACATCTCGTGTGAAACTACACGAGACATCTTGTGTGCATATGTACACGAGACATCTCGTGTAGATTCACACGGAATGAGTGAGAACATCTCGTGTATACACATACGAGACGGGCAAAGACAGAGTTGAAATTTTTCGTTCCCTGTATTTAGTATTTACCTATTAATCCTTAAAATTTACTTCCAAGCACAAATAAACAAGTACTTAATGGTAAAAATTCACTCTCCATTACCTAGATCCAAATAATTACAAACCCTAGCAGTATTTGGGAATTTTCTTAGATGGGTATGATTGAAGGCAGAGTACACAACTGATGTCATTGTTCTGGATTGTTATTCGTCAGCTCGCAGAAATTGAAGCCATGGTAATGGTACTATCCCCAATTTCTTGTTCCAAATTTAATTTTTACGATCCTTTTAGATGGGTTAGATTCAATTGTTTGATTTAATGTGTATCTTTCAAGTATACTGGTTTTCAATTTAGGGTTTCTGTTGAAAGATGCAGATTTAGGTTTCATAGTATTTGATAGATATGGGCGGGCGTCTTCTATTTGTGAATCGGTTGCTTAATTTATCCGCTTTTCCAAATTGAGATGGGTAATCAAGATTCTGTCAATATGGCAGTTCATGCGCATATGTAGCTACTTAATTTGTTTGCATGTATGTATCTGTGTTTTTATTTTCACGATGTTGGAAATGCAAGGAGAAAGAGAATTTTTTTTCCTGGTCATTTCTTGCATCTGCTGATTGAGTTATGAGATGTGGCTGGGTTATGGTAGGGTGGTTTCTTGCATACTTCTAAATGTTCATTGCCCGAGATTGATCACGTTATTTGCATATTGTTCTTTTGGTGCTACTTTTAAATCCAGTCAATTGCAGTTATGAATTAGTTGCTCTTGTTGAGTGGTGATGGATTATATTGACCGTGTAAGCTCAATTTTCAGTGGCATAACTAATGTTAATTTTGATTTTTTTTTTTTCATTTATAGGCTACATCGAAGAGGTTAATAACAAGGGAGGAGTGGGAGAAAAAGCTAAATGATGTAAAGATTAGAAAAGAAGATATGAATAAATTGGTCATGAATTTTCTTGTTACCGAGGGTTATGTTGATGCTGCAGAAAAGTTTAAGATGGAATCTGGAACAGAACGTATCCTTTCCCCTATATTGACAACTATACTCAAGATTTGCCTTATTTCCTTTAATTGGTAGGATTCTTTATGCATTATTCTATGCTATCCTTAATAGATGAATAGCTGACATAGATCTTGCAACTATCACTGACCGTATGGCTGTTAAGAAAGCAGTGCAGTCCGGAAATGTTGAAGACGCAATTGAGAAAGTCAACGATTTGAACCCTGAGGTTAGATTCTCTAACTAGCCGAATGTGATATTTGTTTGGTGATTTCAACTGATATTTTCCATGATATGTATATGGTGAATTCATGTATTTAAGTCTTTCAGTGGCGTAGTGACCTTATCATATCCTTTGTACGTGACCAAGTGTTAGTAATTTGTATGGAAAACGGTCTTCATGATTTAAGCATTTAAATGACATAGTCTGGGAATTCCTTGGAGTTTTATTTCGTGTGAATATGAAAATCAATGTTTTGCTGAAGAAGTCAAAAGGTTCAAGTGATTTATGTTAACCTAGTTATTTGCCACCCTACCAGTTTAAGGGGTCTATGGAATGCTAGCTCCAGTTTCTATTGTCTTACATGCCTACTAGGAATGAATATTTTGACTTCAGATGTTGGGTGACTGTTGGTCATAAATCACAATTGCTCCTTGTTTATCTTATTATCTAGTTAAAGGTAGATTTTCGATTCTTCAGTTACTTGGAACATATGTTATTGTTTAGTGAGAGAATTTGTTTGATTACCTGTTCTTTGTAGTGTTCTTTCCTGAAATGATCAAGTGGTTCCTAACTGAGATTTTTATGTACTCTGCATCTGTGTGAAATACTAATCATTCACATAATGCATAGACGTGCTTGTGTTTCTGTTTCCAGGGGGTGGCATTTTTTCCTTTTTTTTTTTTTGATTCTAAGGTTTTATGTGATGTTTTTTATGCAGATACTGGATACAAATCCTCAACTATTTTTCCATCTTCAACAGCAAAGGTTGATAGAACTGATTCGAAATGGGAAGGTAGAAGAGGCTTTGGAGTTTGCTCAAGAAGAACTTGCTCCAAGGGGAGAGGAAAATGTAACTTTCAGATACTTTTGCTCTTCATTATCTGTTAAACTTGCATCTAGATTTATGGTATGCTGTATAGAGAACTTAAAACTGTGTAATTTGTCTAATGGCCTTACATGACAACTGAAAGGGAAAAATATTTATGTAACCAAACTCAACTTATTGTGACAAAGAGTGAGTTGAGCTCTGTGTGTAGCATGGAGGTGTATGCTCTGTATACGAACTTATTGCTATTGTTGCCGTAGTAGACAATTAATGTACCGACTTCTGTGCTTATATGTAATTTGTGTATGAGGTTGGTGTCAATAATGAAGTGGCTTATTTGGGGATAGTGGAATTCCTATATTTTCCTACATAATCTCACATTTAATTAAACATCTGGACCCCCTATCCATTTATTTTTTATCTCAGTAACTTCAGTTATATTTATCTATGTGGTCTAAGTAGTCATTATTACTCTTAAAATATTAGAATGTGCTCACACCTGTTTGTTTAGTTATCTGATGGAGATGTGATACTATTTGGTCCAGAAGCATTTCGGAGTAACCCTACCTTTTACTCCTTTTTTATTTAATTGACCAAAGTTCCCTTACTCCCACTTAAGGTCCATACTATTAGTGAAAATGAGAGGATATAGTTGTTATTTCATACGAACCTCAACTGAGTACATTTGTCTTCCCATCGATTTGGGGGTGTGAAATTACCTCTAACTAGCTATAGAATATTAAAAATGATAGAAGTAAATTCTATCTAGTTGCTCACATGATCATATCAAAGAGTTGAAAAAAATAGAGCAATGCAGTTTCCAAATCTCAATGCCAAAGGTCAAGAATTCCCATCTTTAATATCTATGTTTCTAGAAGTCATGCATGATTACGAATGCCTATCAACCAGGCATAAGTACTTTTTCTTTTTCTGTTTTCATTTCCTTTTTGTTATTATTACGAGTGGTGGTGTCATATGGGAAAGTGTGGCTGCATTTGGTTCTATATATATCTCTAAAGTCTTCAGGAGGAAAGGGAAGGGGGCTTGCGTGCGTGTGGAGGTTTTTAAAGCATATGATATATTAATTGACAGTGCTAAAAACTTAAACTTTTAGATTAATTGGTTACATATGCCTCTTGTGCCTTTCCTAAATATATGTTACTGAGAGTAAACAAACGAATGATATTCATACCTTTATACTTTTGTTTTGGTTTGATTTTTTATGTTATATGGCCACCAAAACCCAAAGGAAATATACAGGTGTCCATGGTTGTAATCAAACAGTCATTTAAATATGTTATTTTCTTCTTGCAGCAAAGCTTTTTAGAAGAATTGGAGAGAACTGTTGCACTATTGGCTTTTGAAGATTTCAGCAACTGCCCTGTTGGAGAACTTCTAGACATATCACAACGCCTAAAAACAGCAAGCGAGGTTAATGCAGCCATCCTTACAAGTCAGAGTCATGAAAAAGGTCAGTACGTATCAGTGAACTATATTTCGTGTACTTTCAGCAGCATGAAACTTTTGCGTAACTGCGAGTACGACTTCTTCTGTTATTATGTATCCATGGATGTGCATCATTGTTGAAAGGTGTTATTACAATCTTAGATCTGGTTAAGTGAACTAAACTCCTGTCTTTTCGAGGTCCGTGAAGGGTCATAAGTATTAGTGCTTTGGTTCAAGGTCTTGTAGTGCTTAAATGAATATTTTTTTTTCTCCTGAGATCTAGCTGTCACTCAATGAATAATTACCACCAAATTCTCGTAGTGTTGCATTTTATATCCTGAGATTTTTCTGTCAAAATTTTAATAGTTCCATGCCAACTATGTTAGGACGTACCTATTGCCTTTATTGTTCCAAAGTGGCGCGAGTTCATATCTAAGCCCTGAGACATGGTTGGACCCATTTACTGGGTCGATTGGGCTATTAGTCGGATTTTACAACCCATGTTGTTTGGGACTGGCGGACGATATTTTTAGGGAAAAAATAAAATTGAACATCTATCAAACTTGTGCAAGACTAATGCATTGTGCTTCTGTGTTAGCTGTTCATAACACGTAATGCTACTTGCTCCAGGAAAAATGTTCTGACATGAACCTTAAGCCAACAAAGTTTCTTGCTTTAGGTGGTCTCAGATGATCTCCCAATATTGTGTACTACCATATAAGTTTCTTCGTCCATGATTTCTTTGCCGGAGCTTGTGCGAAGCCTCATATCACCGTCTCCCATAATCGAAGGATATGTCTTCTTCTCTCGTTATCAGAGTATCATAGGATCCCAGCCAAAAAAAGGGAAGAAAATATGACGAGGAAAAGGAAGAAGGGAAAAGGGACAAACAGAAAATGAGGAGAAGCTCTGATTATTCTTCATTCTTCTTCCTCTAAAGTAGTACAATTGCAGATTAGTGTCGCTTTTGAACTGACAATAGCCGTTCTTGCATCCTTTCCTTTATACTGCTCATGATGCAGTATAGTAGCTTTCTTTTAAGTCTCCTTTCTATAATGTGGAAGGAAAACTGGATAAGGTGCTGGAATTAGAGAATAAATTGGTGCAAGTCCTCAGTTCTAAATGATCATTGAATTTAACAGTTACTCATGATAGTTTATAACTGTTTGAAGGAATTGAGTCCCAACTACAGCTGAAAATCAATGTGAGATAGGG
Source organism: Adenophora triphylla var. japonica (assembly GCA_022495995.1). Taxonomy (NCBI): domain Eukaryota; kingdom Viridiplantae; phylum Streptophyta; class Magnoliopsida; order Asterales; family Campanulaceae; genus Adenophora; species Adenophora triphylla. Next base: position 336,334 of record JAFEMH010000630.1, on the reverse strand, counting down.
TAGAAAAGCAGCATTTTCTTGAGCAAGCAGAAATAGCACATAGGAGAACTTTTTATTTTACTGAGGAGTGGAGTTGATATGATGGTGAATGAATAACCCATGGAGTTCAAGAATCTTACTCTAGGTGCTTTAAATGGAGTTCATGATACTTTCCTTTTTGTTCCGTCCCAAAATAAATGTCTCCTTTCTAAATAAGAAAATAGTCTTAGTGTAATTTTATCATATTACAAGTAATGTACCAGCAAGTAGAGCACATTCCTTAAAAAGTTGATAAGTGAAAGATGACATTTATTATGGGACGGATGGAGTACAGGTATGATTCTATTTGCCATTCATATGTTTAGAAACTCCATAGCCTATGACATAACTCTCTAGCAATACATGCTTTCGACTATTCAGCAGTTTGTATTCTAATAAGTTGATGATCAAATGAATTGCAGACCCAAAACTTCCTAGCTTGTTGAAGATGCTAATATGGGCACAAAACCAACTCGATGAGAAGGCTGCTTATCCTCATATAACTGATCTATCTACCGCCACTCTTGAAGACCCTTCTATTTGACTCACTACCATCAGAATTGTTCTCGTTGGTCAGCTGGCAATTATCCGGTTCATGTACTTGTAAGTGAAAAAGAAGTGTAGCTAGTTTGTTATAATATCATCATCTTTTAAGATTTGGATTTCTGCTAGTGTTGAATCTTGGAATTCTTAGTGGGCTGTACAGACTACATACAACTCAATTAGTTTTTCATTTTAGATTTAGAGTGTTAAGATTGTACCAATTACTTCTGGGTTTCATGTAAAAATAAAGTAGGGTTTTCTCTATGATTGGTATGTTTGACAGTCTCAATTCCAAGTCTTGGTATTGAATTGAAACAAGAACTAAATGAATTTTGCAGGGAAAAAAAGAGCAACGCCCCAGTTTCGGAATGATAGTCTTACTTTTTTTTTTTTTTTTTTTTTTAACATAAGATGTAGAAAAAGACCAAGTAATATTTTTTTGAATTGTGAAGGGTCCAAATAAGGACCCGGTACAAGTCCTGTATTTGGAAAGAAAATGTCACTTTGTTTTGCTGTAGACCTACAACTACAAGTAGCTTCAGCTCTCATCAAAAATGGTCAAGACCCTACTGCCTACTACAACTAGCTTTTTCTTTCTCTCTTATTTTCATTGGTAGTCAAAATTTATTATTGACTATTTTGGACCAATAGAAAATCCAAATTTATTAAATCTACATAATACTCCCTCCGTTTTTTGAAAAATAGTTTCAGTGATTTTTTATGATCAACACAAATAAAACATTTATTTTTCGAACGGGATGGATGGAGTGTCACCATTTGAATGTTGAAGCTTTTTAGTGATATACTCCCTCCGTCCCATGATAATCTGCAAAATTATCCCTTTTGGACTTCCCACAATAATTTGCACTTTTCCAAAATGAAAATGAGACCCACTTCTTTCTACTCACAACCATTACCCACTTACTCCACTTTCTCTCTCCTACCCAACCATCTACACTCACAACACATCACCTTCTTCACTTTTCTCCTTAATTCCCTCACCCTCCCAAAAAGTGCGTATTTACCAGGGACGGAGGGAGCATATTTTTTTTCCCTAAACACCATTAGTGAAGGTTAAATATCACACTAGCTAAAAAATTGAAGCAATATCACAAGTTAAAACAAATGCATTTCAAGGGCAATGTTGAAAATTATAACAAATGCACTTAAGGGCAATGTTGAAAATTTAATGATTCTCTTCAAATTATTGAAAGAAATTGCTTTACGTGATGATAGCAGAAGATTTTGAATAAGCCAAAAAGTTCTATCTCAATTGACGGACCGTGATATTTTTTTTCTCTCTCTAGGATTCTTTCTCTAGCCTCGTCCTAGGGTTTTTACCCATTTCGGCCGCCGGCAGCCCTTCCATGGCTGATTCGGATATGTTTCCACCGCTCCCTCCTTCATCTAAGCCCAACCCATCGTCCTTGCAAGTTGCGGCATCACTTCCGCAGCCAAACCCTAATAACGATCCTAAGAATACTACGGCCGCCGGCCCCTCCCCATGTAAACCCTACTCCGCCGCTCAACAAATCCTTTGCATCTCTCATTGCCAATATCCCGGTTAAACAAGTAAATGAAATCCCAATGCTTGCTTCGGCCATTCATAAGGGGGTTCCATCTCTTAAATTAACGAAGGAGGCTATTGCAGCCTTTGCTCGTCCTTTTGCTTGGACCTTAGTTGGAAGATTTCTCAATTGCCGGCCTACCATGGAAGCGGCTAGGTTGGCCTTTGCTAAGTTTCATTTAAAGGGCAATTACAAACTGGGCCACATTGATCAACAACATATGCTCATTCAATTATCTACCGAGGAAGATTTTCATCGGTTATGGACGAAGGATGTGTGGTATGTGACGAAGTTCCCTATGCGAACTACTGTTTGGACTCCTTCATGGCGACCTAAACAAGACTCTCCATTGGCTCCGGTATGGGTTAGCCTTCCAGAGTTGCCCGTCCATTTGTTTAACAAGGTTTTTCTATTCTCTCTTGCTAGCACATTTGGCAAACCTTTGTCTATTGATAAGGCTACGGCTGAATTATCAAGGCCAAGTGTTGCTAAAATTTTGGTCCAAGTGGATCTGTTAAAATCACTCCCGGAGAAGATTCATATTGATTGTGGGGATGTTTCTCCTAGTTTCTTCCAAGCTGTGGAATATGATAATCTGCCTCTTTATTGCCGTCATTGCTCGGTTTTGGGACATGACAATTTTAGTTGTCGTGTGTTGAATAAGGAGTACAAGAAGGATGGAAAAAAGGATGATAAAGAGAAAAATGTTGATTCCAATCCTAACAAGGTTGGTGGGGCTGGTCCTGAAAAAGGAAAAGCTAAGGAGGGTGTGAAGGTTTATGTTTCAAAGTAGGTTGAATCTAATTCTCCAAAGGTCGTATCTAGTAGTGGTGCGAAAATTGATGATTTTGCTCAAGAAACTGAGGTTGTTGATCTCGATGGGGGGATTGTTCATTCTAACGAGCGGTCTGCTGAAAATGGTTGTGAAGATATAGATACACATAATGAGACGGTTGACACTCAAGGTGAAGAATTGGTAGTCTTTGATGACACATCTATTGTTAATATAAATACAGGCAATGAAACTCTGGTAGCTACTGCTGCGCTTGGAGCACAGATGGGGGCTTTGGCCATTCAAAAGGGGTCTACGACCTCACTATCCATCCCTATGACGGCTCCTGCTTTGGATAGCGAAGCACTAAATCTCGATCGGGAAAAGGTTAGACAAATTCAAGCTTCATCAGCTCCTAACTTACGTCCCTCTGCTGCTCGTATGCCAAATCCTAAATATTTTAATCCCGAATTTATAAACCCAAAAATCCTAAAAGAAGCTCTTACTCTTCGGGAAAAATGCGATTCTGAACCGAAAGGCGGTCTTTCTGCTACTTCTCCTTCGGCATATCATGATGCTCGCACTTATGGGGGTATAGTTGGAGGAGTTCATGTTGATCAGTGGGCTCCAATGGCTGATTGCGATAATTTTGAAGATTATTACGATAAAGAAGATGGCTTTCAAAAGGTTAAAGGAAAACGAGGAAAATCTGGATCGAAAGCTAAATCAAAAAATCTCAAGCCTAAAAGGCCTTGGATTAATAAAAGGCAATTTGATTGACCTTTTTATTTATTTTATTTTATGATTTTTCTTTTATTTATTGTACTTTTTAATTTTCAATAAAATATAGGGGGGATTGCCATTTTCGCCAAAAAAAAAAAAAAAAAAAAAAAAAGTCAATGAAACTTGCAAATGAGTGAAAATAGATATCTCTGTGTATTGGATTTAAAAAAAAAAAAAAAAAACAGTCGACGACATCTGATTTTCTTTTCTATACGAGAAATTAGGAGTTCGAACCTAGACATGCCCGGTTCACGGTTCATGAACCGCCGGTTCACGGTTCGTAAAAAATTAAAACCGTTTATGAACCGTTAACTCACGGTTCACGGTTCGACGATTCACGGTACGGTTCACCAGTTTATCTGGTTCATCTTTTTTTAAAAAAATAAAATATTTTGAGCAGTTTTTAGACAATTTTTTTTTCAAAGTTTGTTTTTTTTTTTCAATTTTTGATACATTATAAATTATTTTACTTTACATAAGTATTAAGAAAATTTTAAATTTCATATTTTTATAGGAATTAATGGGTGGAATGAGACAAAAAAAAATATATATATATACTCCCTCCGTTCCGCTAAGGTTGCAACAAGAGGGTTGAAACACATAAATTAAGAAAGGGGAATAATGAGTGGTTGGGAGGAAGAGAGAGAATGGGTGGAGAATAATGAGTGGTTGTGAGGAAGAGAGAGAATGAGTGGAGAATAATGAGTGGTTGTGAGAAAGAGAGAGAATGAGTGGAGAATTATAAAAATAATAAAAAGTTTCCTTTTTTGGTAATGTTGCAACTTAAGTGAAATGCCGAAAATGGCAAAATGTTGCAACTTAAGCGGAACAGAGGGAGTATATATATTTTAAAAAAAGGTTAAGTTACCCTTATAATTTTATTAATATTAAGTAAATTTACACATAGAGGGACAATCAACCTTACCATTTTATAATTAAGACAATATGAATCGCGGGTATGAACCGTATGAACTGCCAGTTTCGAAGCCTAAACACCGCATATAAACGTAAACCGCCGGTTCACGGCTCACCCGATTTAGCAGTTCATCCGATTCACAATTTTCAACGATTTAAAAACGCCGATTCAAACATGAAGAGTGGACATGTCTATTCGAATTTGAAGGGGCAATTTCTAAGACTTTAAAGTGTCAATCTTCTTGTAATAGTTTAAGTCATTTATTAAAAAAAAAAAAAGATTTTGAATGAAAGCTAATTAAGTTTGTAATGGCAACCAAATGTAAGAAGTAAAGCTTCCATGGGAGTTTTCATTCCATGATACTATAATCATTCAATTACACAAATAACCCAACTACCACTTGCTACTAATTTACTTTTTCATTCAACTCCTAAAAATTACTTAAAATTAGACCCCAGTAAAATCACATAAACCCATGTAGTAGTAGCACTAGCAGCACCGGCGGAAGAGGCGGCGGCGGGTTCGGAAGAAGAGTCCGGCGACTTAGGGTGGCGGCAAAACACTCTTATCTTGTCTCTTCTGATGTCTCCCAAATGATCATCACCATCATCGAAGTTAAGGGCGTAGCTGCAAGGGTCATACTGGAATTTGAATTGACTTTTACTTTGATTCCTCTTCTTCTTCTTCTTCACTGCCGCTCTCACCCTCCAAAACACACTCCGGCATTGCTTCCTACTGCAACGAATCCATCTCCATCCTCCTATCAAACCCATCAATAATTTCGTAAAACTCAGAAAACCCAAATCATATAATGTGAAATTAATCAAGTACCCTTAACCCCATATGATGAAACAAGCCAATAATGCAGTAGAGAGAGATTGGGTTAGTGTGTGTGTGTGAAGTACCCTCAACCCCAAATGACTCTACATGAAAAACAAGACAAGTTAATGGTCAAGAACAAACAATGTTTTGAGTAGGGAGCAACCCAATTTATAGAATCTTGAAAGAAGTATCTCAACTACCCAAAGTACGAGATTTCAAGAACAGTGTGTGTGTGTGTGTGAGTGAGTGAGAGAGAGAGAGAGGGATGTTTAGGAGTTGAAAAGAGGAGAAGTAGGAGGATGGGTAGCCATGAAAGAGGGGTAAAAGGTGTTTTGAGCAATTAAAACAAGAGCATCAAAAGTGTGGGGGAGAGGACTGAGGTCTTTATAGAACAAAAATGTAGACAAGAAAAGAAAAGAAAAGGAAAAGAAATTGAAAAAAAAAAGAGAGAAAAAACTGACTTTTTTTGTTTGATTTATAGGGATTTGGGGCTTATGCGTGCGGTTGAACCGCACGGGACCGTTGATGTCGCATGGTCATCTATTCATTTTCATCTCGACGATTCTTATTTTTGTCTTTCATTATCGACATTTGATTATTTCGCTCGACTCATTATTTCTACCCGTTTGATTTATTTTGCTCGAATCATTATTTCTACCTGTTTGATTGCTGCTAATCGCATCTTGATCATACAGATGCGCGACCATTCAGGCCCAAGTCCGATTTTTAGGGCAGGTAGATGTAGAACTAGCTAGGATCTTTCTGTACATTTTTTATTGATGCATTGGGAGACTCAAATTCCCATGATCCCACCATTGGATGGAGAAGAGGATGAGGGTGGTGGGGGTGATGCAGACGCAGCAGAAAGAGGAGTCTGGCTGCCTCTGTTTGTTGTGTCGCCATCAGAATGTGGTCGTGACATTTAACCACTAGTACTCTGCCTAATGCTAATGTCTTTCTATAAACTCTTCTCAATTACTCGGCTTTTTTTCATGGATTATTTCCACAAGGATCCTTCAACCAGATCAATTTGCTTAAAAAGGACTCAATATTTGCTATATGGCATGAATAGATTTTGCCCAAATCAAAACTCCACAAAAACCCTTAAGCTCCCTGTTGCTGCTTTAATGAATTTGTTAAATGCCAAAATTGTCCCCGTCATAATCCTCACCTCAACTCACGTCGAACACACATACGCGTACACTCGGTCTCTCTATGACTTATCTTTTCTCCACCTTCGGCGCCTTCCATCTTCTTCAACGCCCTTCATCTTCTCTAGTGTGTCTCTTCAACTCCAATGTTGGTTGCTTGTCGGTGCCACCACCAAATCAGGCATCTCTTTCCCTCCTTCACTCCTTCCTCCAAAATCTGACAAGAACCTTATTTTCGTCTCGGTCACCCTTTTCTTCTTTGTTTCTGCCCTCTCTTTGCCGATCTTATTAATGCACCAAACAAACTCTCTCTCTCTCTCTCTTCTGTACAATCGATGCATTAATGCACCAAACAAACACACACACACACACAAACTCTCGCTCTCTCTCTCTTCTCTAAAACTTTGCCTCCCCTCATCTCTCTCTCATAGCCGTGAGCCTGTGATTAGGCAATTTGCCTCAAAATAATTTATGTATGTTACTGATGGACATATATACATATAATGAGTTATAGGATTACTTTGTAGGATTAAATCTGAAGCTTGTTGTGCAAAAGAATTACGCTTGTGCTACGAACCCTTGATTGTCTCGATCGATCATGCAATCACCACACTTTTCTCATCCAATCGATATCACTTTATGGATATTGATTATGTATCCTACTCTCAAATACAAAGCTCTTGATGGTAGCTTAGAGAAAGCAATATGATCGAGATAATATATGAGAGATAGATATATTTTGCATGTACTATATTATGAGGGTAAAGACCCTTTATATAGTTAGTTTGGTTACAGTCACAATTCCACTAGACCAACCTTATCCAACAAGAACTCGGTGGTATCCTATTTTGAACGTATCAAGATAGCTACCAAGAGTACAAGTCTAATAGTTACAAATTTTGGTCATATTAGTAAATGATCACATTTGTAATAATAGATGTTTAAAGGTTAAATTGATGATAATATGATAGTTAAAAATGTTGTTCATTCAACAACAACGATATCATATTATCATTGTCACAATATGATGTAGAACAAAACTTTGCTTGTAATTTTAATTACTTAATTTTCTATATAATTTTCGGAATTAATTTTAGTAGGATGATTATAGGAGGTGTTAGAGTATATTTAGACTAGACTTATTAGTTTTAGACTTCTAATATGTTACCTCATGGGTTAGGAGTTATTTTAGTACTTTATTTCTTGTTTTCCAATATTTAAGAACGCTATAAAATAGTCCTAAAAATGTAATCCAAAAATTAGACTTTTATTAAATAAAAGTTAAAGCTTTAGTTTATTTATCATTCTACATAGATAGGTGTGAAGTTTTGGTTGTTTAGGACTTGCAAAAGGATTCTCTTTGGTTGAATTCTTGTTTCAAGGATCTTCCTTCGCTGGTTATCCTTTGTGTTGATTTCCGCTATGTCAGTTGTATCAAATTAGGTAAATCCTGGAAAGATGGTCGATAACAACGGTAACAACAACGGCACTTATAATATTATTCATACAATCAATAATCAACTGGATAGTGCTCGACGGAAGGAAAAATATTTCCTAGAGATGGAGTATGAAGAACTGACTGAAGCATACTGTCACGATCGATGCAAAAAGAAGTATATATTGATGGGCAACGCGGATAGAGCATCTGTAGAACGATCGGCTAAGCAGTGACATAGGATGGAATCCAGTTTTTTTTTGCTGACAAAGCCGACTAAGATAATCCGGAGATTAGAAGCGCAAAAATATGCAGAATATGAGCTTGCCACTGAAGTATGTCAAAGTGCCTATCAAGGTGTTGAGGAAAAATGTCGTGCGCAGCTTGAGGAATTGTTGCAGAATCTCAAGAATAATGTCAACTCTGAATCACATGCAAGTGTCGAAGAGACGGGAGAGGAACTTATAGGGTGCGAGGCCACTTCCCTTGGTTACTCGTCGGTCTAGAGATTAGGAGATTTAGATTTATACGGAGAAGACGTCGTTGTAGTTGGGATCAATGAATCAGAATCTGAATAGTTAAGATGGTGATTCCAAAGGAGAGGAGGTTACTACTAATCTTCTATATGTGGGTGGAGATTTAGCTCCTGAAAAATGGAAACCATAGTCACTTTATTCCGATTTGGCCTCAAATGTCAGTCCTTTTAAAGTGGAGGAAAACAATGATATATGTGAGTTAGACCAAGATTGTGATAAACTTGTGATTAAATTTTGGAAGATATGTCACATAAGCATCTGCTAGATTTATCTGTGTTTCAGATTAATCAAAAGTATGAGGTTTTCTATAGTTCTTTTCCTTTATTTTGAACAAGTCATCGATGAAGAACCAAGTTTATTCGAAATAACTTTTCATTTGGCAGGGTCGTTTTCAAACATCGAATATGAACTTGAGAACGAGTTCTTTTCAAGAAGGAGAGTATGATGTAGAACATAAATTTGCTTGTAAATTTAATTTTCGATGTAATTTTCGAAATTAATTTTAGTAGGATGGTTATAGGAGGTTTTAGAGTAGATTTAGACTAGATTTATCAGTTTAGACTCCTAATATGTTACCTTATGGGTTAGGAGTTATTTTAGGACTTTATTTCTTATTTTCCAAGCTCTATGGGTGCTATAAAATAACCCTAAAAATGTAATCCAAAAAATAGAATTTTATTTAATAAAAATTAAATCTTTGGTTATTTATCCTTCTACCTAGATAGGTGTGAAGTTTTGGCCGTTTAAGGCTTGTAGAAGGATTCTCTTTGATAGAATTCTTGTTCCAAGGATCTTCCTTCGGTGATTGTTCTTTGTGTTGATTTCAGATGCATCACAATGCAATAAGAATATACTAGGTGATAACCCGTGCTTCGCACGGATACCATTCTGCTATTTTGTTATTTATTTTGTTGTAGATAGTTTTACTTTATACACTTTCAATTCTAATTTTAGGCAAATGGTTCACTATTAATAGAATATACACCCGTGCTTGGCACGGATACAATTTACTTTAGAAAGACAATTGTTTTATTTAGTTTACTAATACCACTTTTATTAAAAGTAATAAAAATAATGAGAAGAATATAGATAGTCTTTATGTGATGCTCTAGATTTCAAACTCTTCCAAAATTTCTGCTAGTGGCGTAAACATAAATTTCTTTTCTTACATTATTTTTGGAAGATTATTATGTGTACTCATATTTAGTTACTAATATTACTTTTAGTACAAATATAACAAAAAATGAATGAGAGAAATATAGAAAGTCTTGTGGTCTCCTAATAAACATGGATGTTTTAATTGTTATAGCATTAAATAGGTTCAAGAGAGACATATTGATGTGGCACCACGTGACACTAAATTTCAAGTTTTTTTTTTTTTTAAAATTTGTCCACGTGTCATAATCATAAGTTTCTTCATTTACAATATATTTTAGAGAGATTGTTATTTGCACTTATATTTGGTTACTAATACCACTTATTAATAAGCGAGATTTAGTCGACTAATCTCGACTAGATCTCGCTTAGGCGCTAGGCCCGACTCCACCGCCTAGCATCCGTCAAACGCTTTTTAGAACCTTGGGTCTTGAGTTTAAGGGTGGTGAAAATAATCGGCGATGAAAAGAAGGGCATGACCACTCACATCAAGATACCCTTTTTGCACAAAACCGATTTGTCTCAAGTAGAGAACCATTTCGTTGGATTATAGAAAATAAGTGAAGTATATTTTATTCCTGAAATAATCTTCATTTTCGTCATTATTCACAAAGTTATTTTTGCCTCCCAATATTCTCATTAAATCCTCTTTTGTCCCTTTCTTATACCCCTTTTTGCATTTTGACCCATTCCTCTCACTATTTATTCTCTCTCTCACCAAGTGGGCCCTTCCAATGTGACCTGTCATTCTGCCCTATTATTTTGCATGCCCCACCCTAACTCTATTCCTAGCTACAGTATTAAATTTGGACCTTTTTTATTTCACCTTCACTCTCTCAATGAGCCTCTTTTGTCTTAATTTCATTCCACTTTCAACTACTATAAAAATCTGGTAGGAGTAAGTTAACCGTCCCACTGTCCCAATAAAAAGTTACTGTACAAATTTATTTACGATATACTCCCTCCGTCCCATCTTAGTGTAGACTTCTTACTTTTTTCGTCCGTCCCACCTTAGTGTAGACTGTCAAAATTAGAAAGTTTTTTATTATTTTTTATTTGCCCTACCCCACTCACTCATTCTCTCTCTTCATTTTTCACCACACAATTTATTCAACCAACCTACTATTAACTCCACTCATTCTCTCTCTTCATTTTCTACCACACATTTTCATTATCTTAATAGTATTCCTTAGTTATTGTGCCCAAACATTTAGTCTACACTAAGGTGGGACGGAGGGAGTACTTCCTCCGTTCCATAAAATCTTATCCATTTTGTTATTTTGGGTGCCTCACTTTAAAATTCCATTTTCTTAAAAATGAAACTTTTTAATACTTCTTTATTCATGGGACCCACTTGTCATACTCACAACAACTATCCACTTACTATTCTCTACCCCATTTTCTTTCTCCTATCCACTCACAACTCATACTTTAATAACATTATATATATTTACTCCTTATTTTTCATTCTCAATAGTAAATGTGTAAGCAAATGTGGGATGGAGTAGAAAATAAGGTAAAGAAAATAATAAAAAGTGTAAATGAAATAATTGTGGTGAGTAAAAAGTTACGCTTACAAAAATGATTTTTTTTTTAATAAATTTTTATTTCTTAACCCACATTCTCTCTCATACCTCACTTTTTATACTTACAACACTTAGGGGGTTTTTGTTTTTTTTTAAGTGATAAGTCTTTGAAATACGATTTAGGTTACGAAAATAATGGCCGAATGATTAAGAGGCAACAACCGAAAACCGAATTACGAATTGGATAAGTTGTTTGATTTTGTATCTCGAATTCATTATCTCAAACAGCTTAAAAAAAATTAAAAAAATAATAATAAAAAAAAAACAACCGTAAACGCATTATTAAACAGTAAACAGTTTAAATTTTTTTTTACCCAAAACCAAATATGAAACAGTGACTTTCAGAGGCTTTCAGAGGCAATTCAGCAACATTTTAACCACTTAAAATTAAGAGGACATTAAGAGCCTAACCAAACTTATTTAAAAAAAAAAAACAAACACACTTATTTCTCTAATCCTCTTAATGAATAAGTGTTAAGAGACAAATAAGGCTTAAAATAAAAAAACAAATGCCCCCTTACTACATCATACACTCTCCTTAATAACGGTGTAAACCCCAATTTTTTTGTTTCTTTTCGAGTGAAACAGAAGAAGTCATTGACTAAATAAGTATTTTACATAAGTTTCGAGTTTAACTTTGCAGGTAAATTAAGAAAAAATAAATATTGTGAATATAAAATGTAAAATAGAAGATAAAAAGTTGGAAGGGAATAGTGTTATTATGAAGTAGCAAGTGAGTCTCATTTTTCATTTTAAGAAATAAAACAACTAAAATTCTTACTTTTGAGACAAATTAAAAAGGAAAATAAAAATCTTGCGGCATTCACTAAAAGAAAGTAAGGAGACAGAGGTAGGTAGAGTTTTTACTCTGGAAGGAAAAAGAAGGTATACTCCCTCCGTTTCGCTACGAATTATACACTTTTCATACTTGCAACATTTACTCTACTTACAATTTTCTTAATTTCCGTACAAATAGTAAATGTTTAGTTTTTAGCAATATTTTTTACTTTTGATTATGCGAACCTAACACAATGTAGCGGTTCAAAATTCTGAATGACGGAATAGAGGGAGTAGAATGATTATATTGAAGATTTCTTTAAAAGCTTATCTAACTGTAATTGCTGATAGATATACATCATTATACATATTGAAAGGTATAAAATGAGAACGGTCATGGATCATGAGATAGGTAAGGTTCAATGGGTTGAACCCAATAAAAATATACACAACGATCGATATAGGGAGTGGGTTTTCTTACTTATAATCGTCACTGCATCCAGGTACAGCCATATGTCGACCAAGGTATAATGGAAACTCGTCTTATGACGAGGACGGTCAATGGACATGTCTAGGTCGACTAAGACCTTGTCTCCCATATTTAAGCCCACAAAGGCTACATTTAAGATGACAAAGGAAGTGGGCTTTTCTACCTTTGGACGTTGACCAACAAATTACCGGCAGCCAAAGACTATGTCGACCACCGATCATGCCATGCCCGACAGACTTCCAAAACACAGTTCCAATCCTATTCAAATAAGGATACCATGAAATTAGGATCTGAGTAGGATTTAACTCTTTATTATCTCCTAACTTCATATCCAAGGCAGAAAACTGTCTCCTACAACTATAAATACATGACATAAATCACGAATTACTGTCACGCCAGAGGGCCTTCGCCGGTGAACCCCCAACTTAGTTTACGTGTTTGTTCATCTTTTTCAGACAGTTCAAGTGACAAGGAATATCTGAATCACTGGATTTGCAGTTAGTAGACCTACCTGACCCCCGACACAAAGTGCGAAATCAAAACATGTCCGAGATAATTCTAAGTAATGTGTCTTGCACAAGGATCATGGACATGACACGGAATACTGCATCTCCCTCAAAAGGATGATCCAAAGGTGGGTTGATGAAGGAAAACTTGACGATTATGTTATGCGAAATGATAACAAGCGAGGAAGAGATGACAATGATAGAGAGGAGAGAGAGGATCGACCTATCCGAGCAAAACTCCACGTCATAAGGGAGTAGGCCATCTAACAAAAAATTGAAGGATCAAATAGATGAACTGAGTAAAGTCTACCACATCCCTGAATGGGTCCACAATGAGGAAGAAGTTATTAGCTTCTCTCATAACGAGCTAGCTGGGAGTTGAGTTGCTTATGAAAAACCTTTGGTGATCAAGGGAAGATTGATAACTGTGAATCTGAGAGACTCCTCATCAACTCGGGGGGCCTCAAGAGACATTTTGTACTACTCGATATTCCAGAAGATGAACTTAAAAGACAGCATGCTGGAACCATACTCCGGTAGGTTGGAAGGGTTCACCAATCACAAGGTTAACGCCATGGGCACAGTTGACTTGTTGTTTGAAATTGGTGAGTACCCCTACCGAACGAAAGCCACAGTAACATTCGTGGTCATGGATTTAGCTAGTGACTACCATGACATCATGTGCATCCCAAGTCAAGGCAAACTTGGGATGGTTGCCTCCCTTCTTTACCGACGGGTTAAATTTCCAACCCCGGCGAAAATTGGATGCATGAGAGGAGACCCCAAGGAATTCTTGGAACATGTAATGAAAACAAGGAAAATGGCAAGAAATATGGAGATTGGCACGCCGAAAGAAATCTTGACACTTTCATAGTCTGTCAAGATGACTAGCACCGGCTCCAGGATCCATCTGATATTTGAAGCCGAGAATGAGGAGCTCATGATGCTCGATACGACCACGACTATCAATACCCATGAAGGGAAGGAAGAATTAGAACCCACGTCGGAAAAGAGAACGACGAAGTGGTTCAATGGCACCAATGGGTCTGGATCCATCACTCATGATGACGGTGGTGAGTTGCAGCTAAACCATCACATGTCTACCAGGGCAGACACACTTGGTAACACTGAGGCCACATATCTGTCCGACCTCGACATTGCTCCACAGTTCGTCGTCGATCAGAATTCGGGGGCCGACCAGGACAGAGGACCAGACGACCAGGTCATGGACGAATTGATCGAAATAGAAGATCTGGAATTGAAGGGAGATGATGGAGCAAGGCTTAGAGAGATCATCATTGAAACATTACAATTCAGAGACTAACCAGAAATGGAGCCCGTTGGCCATTTGGAAGAAATAATACTCAATTCCGACTACCCGGAGCAAAGAATAAAAGTTGGAGGACAACTCTCCCCAGAAGAAAGGGAGGAAATCATTGCACTACTCAGAGACAACCTTGACATCTTTGCCTGGAGGGTCAAGGATATGAGGGGAATAAAAAAAGAGGTGGTCGTCCATAGGCTGGAGGTTGACCCATCTGCTAAGCCTATAGCAGACTAGAAGAATCTTGCTAATGACAAGGAGGATGCAATCAAAGAAAAAAATACATAAACTTCTAAGGACTGGAATAATCAAAGAGGTGACCTACCCTGCCTGATTGACCAATGTCATGATGGTCAAAAAACAAAATGGGAAGGGACGTATGCGTGAGGATTTCATAGATCTGAACAAATACTGCCCAAAGACAATTAACCTCGTCCACGACTTCATCTGATGTCGCTTTGGGGTCTCACATACAATCATTTCAGATCATGGTCTCCAGTTCTCTAGAGTCTTCACGGCATAATTGAACAGAAATGAGTCAGGCATATCAAGTCATTTGTAAGTCGACCTCAATGTTACAGATAAGAAGAAGCTGCAAATAAGTTAGTCCTAATGACCCTCACTAAGAATCTAGAAAGAAGTGATGGTAGGTGGTTGCACGAGCTCCCCTTAGCCTTATGAGCAGTTCGCACAACCACTAGGGGGCCAATTGGTGAAACACCGTTTGCACTAACTTTTGGATCAGAGGTCATGGCACCAGCAGAAATGGCCATCCCCACAGCCAGAAGCACCAACTATGACGAGTTAATGAATAAAGTCAACAGGCTACTCGACCTCGACTTAGTCGATGGAAGGAGGTTTGCCGCCCAAATGAGAATGGTGAATTACAAGAAAAGGACAAAAGCCTACCATGACAAGAAGGTCAACAAATGAGTATTCCAAGTCGGGGATTGGGTACTCAGACAGATTGAAGCTACAGGCAGAAAGGCTGAGCATAACAAGCTCTATCCTAACTGGGACGTTTCTTACATCATCACTCAAGCCATTAGAGAAGGGACCTATAGAATGAAGACCCCTGATGGACAAGAGCTAAAGCATCCATGACACTCCGATAGGGATGTTTTTGGAATCGAGCAGCTCGAGCTCGACTCGATCTTTACTAAAAAACACTCGACTCGAGTGAGCTCGAATTGTGGCTCGAATTCGAGCTCGATCATGATTTTAAACTCGTTAATTTTTTGATTCGACTGGATTTGACTCGTCTGTTCGATTAGACTCAAATCGAGATCGACTCATTTCGAACTCGACTCGATAAGCTCGTTAAAAACTCGAATTTATCTTTGTTCGCAATCAGCTCGTTTCGAACTTGACTCGATAAGCTCGTTAAAAACTCAAATTTTCAATTCACTAAAACTCGAAATCAACTCGATAAGCTCGTTAATAACTCAAATTTTTATTTATAATTTTACGCAAAAATTTCCCCAAAAAAGCTCAAAATCAAACTCGGCTCGTTTAGGCTCGAGCTTGATACCGACTCGAGGAGCTCGCGAGATGCTTGAAACTCGATCCAGCTCGAGTTCAAACTATTAATCGAACTCGAACTTGAGAAAAACTCGAACTCGATAAGTTTCAAATGAGCTTGAGCTCGAACATCGCGACTCATTTACATCCCTACACTCTAATAATCTTCAGAGATACTATTAGTAGTTTATAGCAATGTTCTCCTTTTGTTAGTAGACTAGGTTTAAATTCCCAGCAATTTTCTTTTTTTTAGTTAGAGTAGGATTGCAGTTCAATGTAATCACAGTTTTAATAAATTAGTATTTGTTATGACAAGTCGAGCAATCACTACAACAAGCATGGCAGTCTACTCAACGACTAAGATGAGCACCTTGCTCATATTAATTGGGTGAATTGCCCAAGTCCTAAATATGAGCAACCTTGCTCGCACTAATTGGGTGAAAGTCCAAAGTCCTAAAGACGAGCAACCTTGCTCGCACTAATTGGGTGAAATGCCCCAATCCTAAAGACGAGCAACCTTGCTCGCACTAATTGGGCGAAATGCCTAAGTCAGAAAGATGAGCAACATCGCTCGCACTAATTGGGACAAATGCCCAAGTCCTAAAGACGAGCAACCTTGCTTGCACTAATTAATGCCCAAGTCCTAAAAACGAGCAACCTTGCTAGTACTAATTGGGTGAAATTCCTATCTCCTTATGACGAGCAACCTTGCTCGCGCTAAATATGTAAAATGCCCAAGTCTTAAGACGTGCACCATGATCGCATTAACTAGGTGAAATGACTATCTTCCTAAGTCGAGCACCTTGCTCGACTTAAAGGAGTAAAATGCCTACCACGGCAAAACGAGCACCTACCTCATATTATATTGACAAGACTTTATTCAACAAAACAAACACAAATAGATGAGCAGTTCAAGTAATCAAGCAATATAAACGAGCAGTTCAAATAATCAAGTGAAAGGAAAGTACACAAGTATAAGCAAAAAAGTACATCATATTGAAAGGAACTAGAAGTGCCACCCTAAAAAGGGGCCAAGATACTCTAGTAAAAATATATTGTACTGCCTCCCTTAAAACGGGCTAAGGCATTCAAACAAGAATAAATGTGGAACTTGTTTCATTTACAACATAAAGGGAAAAAGACGATCAGGGATGGTCGGCGTCTCTGAATAGGTCTTCTTGCTCGACCTCGGCTCCGGGAATGATGACTTGATCAACATTGCCCTCCTCCTATTCAGATGCCTCTTCCTCCTCTTAGATTTTGTCCATGAGAATGTGAATATTTTAAGGGTCAACCGAAGGAGCAACCCAGGTAGGATGACCATCACGGGCATCCCGAGCAACAATGACCTTGAGGGGATTTTTAGAGTAAGGCACAAGGGGATTGACCAGATTGAGCAACAATGACCTTGATTTCATAAATTATATGCTACCAAGTGGCCGATAGTTATTTGTATTCAAATTGATTGAACGTCCTTTGATGGTCTTACCATTGATATGTTCGTTCAATGAGTATCCATGTTGTTTGGATTTGATTATGTGTTCTTGTACCATGAACACCACATGTATATTTGCTATATCTGACTAAAAAGGATATAGTTAACTTTGTCCGACTAAAAAGGACTTAAATGAATTAGTTGTTGGGTTTCGAGGGTCCATGCGCAGCGGAATAATGCAAATAATTCGAATACCCAAAGCCCTAGAATCCGTTCTAGATGAATAATTAAGAAGTATGAATTAGGGTTACCAACCTTGATTGCCTTTGTCGTTGATATACGTGTTCCAACTCCAGATTGAAGAGTTAGCAAGTCTTCAATATACGATCCTTGAATCACGAACAAAAGATCTTGAGAAGCGAAGATCCTCTACGAGTATCCACGCGATGAACGAACCCTAGAACTCTTTCTAGGAGGATTGCTAGATCCCTTGATTGAAACCTTTTCAATCTATGATGAATTGTGGAATTGGTGTGATGATTTTCAATTCACAATTGAAAATCCTCTCTATTTTTGTCTTTCTCAAAGCTCAAAAACGGAACTGGCTGCTAGGGTTGTATAAGGATACTATTTATACTCAATAAATATATGCCCTATTAAAACCCTTGGGAAAAAAACGGTTTCAGCATCAGCGGACATGGGCGGTCGCCCATCAGGATATGGGCGGTCGCCCATGTGTCCAGAGCTTGAATCCTTCCTCCGAAACCCCATATGGGCGGTCGCTCATCAGGACATGGGCGGTCGCCCATGTGTCCAGAGTTTTAATCCCTTTATTCAAAACCATCGTGGGCGGTCGCCCATAAGGGCAAGGGCGGTCGCCCATGTGGACAGTCTCTAATGCCCGGTTTTCAAATAACATGGGCGGTCGCCCATAGAACCTTGGCGGTCGCCCAACACACCAGAAATCCATAATTCCATTTTTGACAATTCGTTCGATGCGTGTGACCCCATAGGACTATATTATGTTGGCAATGAGTTCGATCACATCGATCCTCATAAGACATGAGCGGACTCTAGCAAGCCATCATGCCTACCCAAATAATATAATATCATGTTCGTTTTTCCTACATAGAACATATCATAATCCCATTGTCACACGATGTTATATTGAACATGAGTCATGGTCCACGTCAACTCATATTGTTCAATGCTTTCTCGTTACCAAGTAAATTGATTAATCGAATGACATTAATCATATTAATTCATTCGGGCATGGCCATGCACTACATCAATCTTACTCACGAGTGGCCAAGCAAACATCTCTCTTTACGAGGGACAAGTTTCCATCTTGACTTATCATTCTTCCCAACAAGAATCATATCATGCCAATAATAGCCCTTATTGTTGTCCGGTTAAAGACAACGTTAAACTATATCAAACATGATATTCATCGAGTGGAAGACGATGATAATCTCAGGTCAAAGGATATCAATGATATGACTATATGAGATTTATTTATGACATATGACCATTACATAAATCTCATAATGGGTCAAGTCCAGTACCTTGTTCTCTAACAAGTACCCATGAATCTAATGTGCATCTCCATGCATATAATCATCACATGATTATCCATTAGACTTCATACTAGTGCTTCATAAGTACTAGGGACACAATTATTATAACTAAACATGCAAACACATATAATAATCAAATAAACAATCTCATATATAAATGAATAATGACATTACATAAAGGTCTATCTCTATAGGCCTAGGGCACTAACACCTACAGTCTCCCACTTGCACTAGGCCCGCCACTCATGTATCTTATACCCATGGACCTAACATGACCATCATGTTTAGCTTGTGGCAAAGGCTTGGTGAGAGGGTCCGAAATATTGTCATCCGTTGGTACCTTGTATATCTTGACGTCCTCCCTTTCACAGATTTCTCGTATGAGGTGAAAACGTCTCAAAATGTGTTTGGATCGCTGATGTGACCTTGGTTCTTTTGCTTGGGCAATAGCACCATTATTGTCACAGAACAGCTCTATCGGGTTAGTGATACTCTAACGACTTCTAAGTCACTAACGAACTTCTTGATCCAAACCGCCTCCTTAGCCGCATCCGATGCCGCTATGTATTCTGGCTTCGTTGTAGAATCAGCAATGCTGCTTTGCTTGGAACTCTTCCAACAAACGGCACCTCCATTTAGCATAAAAACAAAACTGCATCGCGATCTAAAGTCATCTTTGTCGGTTTGGAAGCTTGCATCCGTGTAACCCTTTACAACGAGATCATCTTCCATTCCTCCAAATACCAAGAATACATCCTTAGTCCTTCTCAAGTACTTAAGGATATTCTTGACAGCCTATCCAATGGTTCTCACCAGGATCGATCGGTATCTACTCGCTGCGCTTAGAGCATACGAGATATCGGGTCTAGTACACAACATGGCATACATGATAGATCCAATTGCCGAAGCATATGGAACATCACTCATCCTCTTTCGCTCATCATTTGTCTTAGGACAATGAGTCTTGCTAAGAGTAATGCCATGTCCCATTGGCAAGTTCCCTCTCTTAGAATTTTCCATGCAGAATCTTCTAAGGACCTTGTCAATATACGTACTTTGACTCAAACCAATCATCCTTCTTGATCTATCTCTATAGATCTTGATACCAAGGATATAAGCCGCTTCACCCATATCTTTTATTGAAAAACATTTTTCTAACCAAGACTTAACAGCCTCAAGTGTGAACATTGTTTCCAATGAGCAAGATGTCATCGACATATAGCACCGTAAATAGGACTATGCTCCCACTTCTTTTCTTGTATACACAAGGCTCATCTTCGTTTTTGATGAAGCCAAACTCTTTGATCGATTCATCAAAACGTAGATTCCAAACTCTCCGGAAGCTTGCTTCAATCCATAAATGGATCTCTCGCAACTTACACACTTTGTTAGAATTCTTTGGATCGACAAATCCTTCAGGCTGTATCATGTATACATCCTCAAGTAGGTTTCCGTTAAGAAACGCTGTTTTGACGTCCATTTGCCATATCTCATAGTCGTAATATGCGGCTATGGCAATTAAGATTCTAATAGACTTAAGCATTGCTACGGGCGAAAAGGTTACATCAGAGTCAACGCCATGAATCTGCCTATACCCCTTAGCAACTAGCCTAGCCTTATAAGTATGTACCTTCCCATCCATGTCGCTTTTCTTTTGAAAACCCACTTGCACCCTATGGTTTTTACACCTTCGGTGGATCAATCAAGTTCCAAACTTGATTATCGTACATGGATTTGATCTCGGATTCCATGGCTCCTAGCCACTTGTCCGAATCAGAGTGGACATCGCCTCTTGATAGGAAGTCGGTTCATCATTCTCAATGATTTCTACTTCATTACTTTCCGTCATGAGAAATCCATATCTCTCAGGTTCGGATCGTATCCTATCCGATCCGCGAAGAACTTGTGTATCTTGAACCGGTTCCACAACAGCTTGTGAACTTGGTTCCGTCTCTACTATCGGTTCCTTGTCATTTTCGGGTTCTTGAATTTCTTCAAGATCAATTTTACTCCCACTAGTTTCTTTAGAGAGAAACTCTTTCTCTAGAAAGACACCATTTCGAGCAACAAACACTTTGTTCTCGAATTGGTTGTAAAATAGATATCCTTTCGTTTCCTTAGGATAACCAACGAAAATGCATTTATCGATTTAGGTGCAAGTTTATGTTCGTAAACTAATTTCTTTACATAAGCCTCACAACCCCAAATCTTCATGAAAGATAAGCTAGGCTTTCTTCCATACCACATCTCATGTGGGGTTTTAGGAGCCGATTTAGTAGGGACCTTATTAAGCATGAAATCACTTGTTTCGGTGCATGTCCCCAAAAAGAAATAGGAAGGTTAACTTGACTCATCATCGATCGAACCATATCTAATAGAGTTCGATTTCTCCTCTCGGATACACCATTCCATTGTGGTGTTCGGGTGGAGTAAGTTCTCAAACAATTCCACAACTTTTCGATGATCGTCAAATTCTTGGCTTAAGTATTCACCACCTCGATCGGATCGAATGGTTTTAATAGTTTTGCCAAGTTGATTTTGTACCTCATTTTGAAATATTCGAATATCTCAAATGCTTCACTTTTGTACTTCATCGATAGACATAGCCATATCTCGGAGAAGTCATCGTGAACGTTATGAAGTACCGAAATCCTCCCCTAGCAATGCTATTCATTGGTCCACACACATCGCATGTATGAGAGCCAATAAATCACTAGCCCTTTCACTACTCTTAGTAAAAGGAGCTTTAGTCATCTTGCCCAATAAACAAGACTTCGCAAACATCATATGATTCATAATCATATGAGTCTAAATATCCATCTTTATGGAGTTTAGATACGCGTTTCTCGTTTATGTGACCAAGACGGCAATGCCATTTGTATGTGTTGTTCACATCATTTGGTTTAGATTTCTTACTAACATGATAAACATTCTCAACATTATTTTCAACATCCAAGACATAAAGGCCATTAAAAGAATGAGCAACACAATAAAGCATGTCATTCAAATAAATTGAAAATTTCTTATTCGCAATAAGAAAATTGTAACCCTCATTGTCTAAACATGAAATAGAAATAATGTTTCGCTCAAATCCGGAACATAATAACAGCTTATTTAAAACTAAAATTAATCCGCTAGGTAAAGTGACTTCGTAAGTCCCTACGGCCAATGCAAAGAACTCTTGCTCCATTTCCAACCCGCAGATCTACTTCACCCTCTTTGAGCGACCTTCTATTCTTAAGTCCCCGCACATTTAGACAAATGTGAGATCCACATCCGGTATCTAATACCCAAGAACTAGAAGTAGAAAGTAGAACATCTATCATATAGATACTCAAGTCGTGGCAATCACATTGCCCTTCTTCTTCACCCTTCTTGATAAGCTTTGCGCTTACGCTTCCAATGCCCGGCCATTGCAATGGTAGCATACCGCATCCTTTTGGGATTTGGGTTGAGGCTTCTCAACAACGGCAACCTTTGCCTCCGGTTTAGCAACTTTTGCTTTAACCTTGTTTTTCTTGAACCCTTTTCCTTTGTTCACCATCAACACTTGATTGGTTTTCTTGGTAATATTGTTCTCCGCATTCTTTAGCATCCCATGCAATTCAGACAGAGATTTATTCATCCCATTCATGTTATAATTCGTAACGAACTCGATTATAACTTTCGTGGAGTGAATGCAATATCATATCCGTAGCGCCTCTAATCGGATAGGATACCCAAGCCTCTCAAGATGTTCGAGGTGACCCTTCATTTTCAACACATGAGGCCCAACAAAGTTGTCCTTCAATCATCTTGCATGAATGAAGAGCCTTCATAGTGTCAAACCTTTCTCGACGTGCTTGCAGAATCGGAACATTTCCTTTAAATGATTTCCCAAATCATAAGCTTCCATGTGTACAAGGTCCTTCAAGGGCCTTACACATAGTAGCCAAGATCGTGCAACCAACATCTATAGAATCATCCACATGTTTCTTATGTTGGTCCCTTTCACTTTAGGTGCATTAGCGGCAGGCTCGGGTGGAATGGGTCCATCGAGAATGTACAACTTCCTTTCTTGTTTGAGAACAATTCTCAAACAAATGGATCCAATCCACATAGTTGTTGCCATTCTCTTCTAATTTGTCCTTCTCAAGGACTCGATCGCAGTGACAAATTCCGATTAGTGTTAGCAGCCTATTGATCTACAAAGATATGCAACAAGATATAAACATATATGAGCACCAATTTCATTTAAGAGATTAAATAATGTATTTCACAAATACTCCCACTAAATTATATAACCTTCATATACAAACATGCATAATATAATTTAATAGGCTAAGACCCAACTTTAATTTAATTTCAAGTCGGCTATGGCACATTGCTCAAAATTAAACTAAAAAGGTAGATAACATTTATCAATCATATCAACATATGACTCTTAGATCTTTTATGAGATTATAGACATCATATGTCACATGTTTCAATCTCATCTTATGCCTTAGGCCCAAAACTGTTTTGATAGCCTTATTGAGTTCAACCATTTTAAACGTATAGCAATCACTATTTGCTCATCTTGATCATACAAAGATAGAATTAATGTACCTCGCTATGGCGAGCCTACATAAAACTACCCGTGTACTCACAAGTGTTTAAAGTGGGTAGCATAAACAAACTCAAAATTTCAAAGAAGGTTCAATTTTTCATGTTTATCAATTAACATGGCAAGGTTGATTCATTAAAAACTATATGAGCATAATTATGAACATGGAATGATACAACACAAATCACATTTGGTCAGTAATTACTAGTACGCGGCCACGTGCTCCAAGGTCATCCCACACTTCCATCGAAGTGCCTGTGGGGAAGGTTTTGGTGTCCAGCCCATATACCAAGTAATACTTCACAAATATCCTAGATTAATCACATTAATCATATAAATGAAATTGACATCCCATAACCTAGATTAATCATATTAATCACATATTTCAATTTCATAATCATGGTATATCACTATATACAATTACTTCACAAGCAATACTCATACAATTTCACATTCCAAATCATATTTATCATGAAAATTCATATAATCACATTACACAATAATCATGATTATCTAACTAAACATCATGAACGGGGCTCTGATACCACTGTTGGGTTTCGAGGGTCCATGCGCAGCGGAATAATGCAAATAATTCGAATACCCAAAGCCCTAGAATCCGTTCTAGATGAATAATTAAGAAGTATGAATTAGGGTTACCAACCTTGATTGCCTTTGTCGTTGATATACGTGTTCCAACTCCAGATTGAAGAGTTGGCAAGTCTTCAATATACGATCCTTGAATCACGAACAAAAGATCTTGAGAAGCGAAGATCCTCTACGAGTATCCACGCGATGAACGAACCCTAGAACTCTTTCTAGGAGGATTGCTAGATCCTTTGATTGAAACCTTTTCAATCTATGATGAATTGTGGAATTGGTGTGATGATTTTCAATTCACAATTGAAAATTCTCTCTATTTTTGTCTTTCTCAAAGCTCAAAAACGGAACTAGCTGCTAGGGTTGTATAAGGATACTATTTATACTCAATAAATATATGCCCTATTAAAACCCTTGGGAAAAAAACGGTTTCAGCATCAGCGGACATGGGCGGTCACCCATCAGGATATGGGTGGTCGCCCATGTGTCCAGAGCTTAAATCCTTCCTCTGAAACCCCATATGGGCGGTCGCTCATCAGGACATGGGCGGTCGCCCATGCGTCCAGAGTTTTAATCCCTTTATTCAAAACCATCGTGGGCGGTCGCCCATAAGGGCAAGGGCGGTCGCCCATGTGGACAGTCTCTAATGCCCGGTTTTCAAATA
The DNA here is from genome assembly GCA_022495995.1 of Adenophora triphylla var. japonica. NCBI lineage: Eukaryota > Viridiplantae > Streptophyta > Magnoliopsida > Asterales > Campanulaceae > Adenophora > Adenophora triphylla. The sequence goes on along the minus strand of JAFEMH010000630.1, from coordinate 311,573 downwards.
ACATGGGCGGTCGCCCATAGAACCTTGGGCGGTCGCCCAACACACCAGAAATCCATAATTCCATTTTTTGACAATTCGTTCGATGCGTGTGACCCCATAGGACTATATTATGTTGGCAATGAGTTCGATCACATCGATCCTCATAAGACATGAGCGGACTCTAGCAAGCCATCATGCCTACCCAAATAATATAATATCATGTTCGTTTTTCCTACATAGAACATATCATAATCCCATTGTCACACGATGTTATATTGAACATGAGTCATGGTCCACGTCAACTCATATTGTTCAATGCTTTCTCGTTACCAAGTAAATTGATTAATCGAATGACATTAATCATATTAATTCATTCGGGCATGGCCGTGCACTACATCAATCTTACTCACGAGTGGCCAAGCAAACATCTCTCTTTACGAGGGACAAGTTTCCATCTTGACTTATCATTCTTCCCAACAAGAATCATATCATGCCAATAATAGCCCTTATTATTGTCCGGTTAAAGACAACGTTAAACTATATCAAACATGATATTCATCGAGTGGAAGACGATGATAATCTCAGGTCAAAGGATATCAATGATATGACTATATGAGATTTATTTATGACATATGACCATTACATAAATCTCATAATGGGTCAAGTCCAGTACCTTGTTCTCTAACAAGTACCCATGAATCTAATGTGCATCTCCATGCATATAATCATCACATGATTATCCATTAGACTTCATACTAGTGCTTCATAAGTACTAGGGACACGATTATTATAACTAAACATGCAAACACATATAATAATCAAATAAACGATCTCATATATAAATGAACAATGACATTACATAAAGGTCTATCTCTATAGGCCTAGGGCACTAACACCTACATTAGTCTAGTATGAGATTAAAGGACTTTGACATTTATATACTACTTGATGAAGTAGTTTGATTTTCATGATATATCAGAATAAGGGAACGCCTTAGATAAAAGGCGTAGATTCTCTTATTCAGAATAAGGGGGCGCCCTAGATTAAAGGCATAGATCTTTTTATTCAACGATCACCCGAAAAAGGTGTATCGGAGTCACCCTATATTAAAGGTGCACCATTAATTGGATTTGACGGACATATGTGTATACAATCTCCATCTTGATTATTTTTATGAAACTGCCACTATTTGTTAATTGAAAAGTATTCTTCATTGTTGTTCTCATATCTGAACTATATATTTTATAATTATTCTTTCATTGGGTATTCGGTTGAACTTCGTTTGTTCTAGTCATCTCTTCCTAGAACCCGAAGAGATCCCGTATGAACTTACTGAGCTTTGTTCACTCACCCCTTCTTATTTTATCCCCTCCCAAGTGATAAATGAATAGAGTGGAATAGTCGTATGGATAGCGGCTTAGCAATTATGAAGTTATAGTTATTTTGAAAAGAATAAGTGCTGTTTAGAGCTAGTGGATTGTACTAGCCGTTGGTTATTTAATGACATTTATTGATGTAATACTTTAGAGTTACCGTTGGGGCATTTTATGGATATTATCTATGTTTCGGGATTTATTATTATTATTTTGTATTATGAGAATTTGGGGTCGTTACAGTTGGTATTAGAGCGAAACCTCGGCCTTAAGGCTTGCGAGCTAGCTCGAGGGTACGATCTAGGTATTGATTGACCTTGCCAGGGACGACAAGGGTTTGAGTGGGGGAGATTGTGATATCCCCCATCCCACATCGAAAAAATGTGGAAATTTAGTATGATATATCGAAAGCTCATACACTACTACTAAGCATCAAATCATCCATTGGACTTTTGGAGGCTGTAAGTACGCCAATCCAATTCGCAACCTTTCTAGATGCATTTTAATGTAATAAAATTGCATTAAGGGGCGTTTTGGTAAATTCCCAGTCTATTCCGAGACTTTCGGAAACATTCCATAAGTTTCTCGCGAAGGAAGTACTTTTTTGTACTTTGCTCATGCCAAGGGACCTAAAGGGAATAAATCTGTTTTGGACTTTTTGGGTAGTATCCCAGAAAGTTCCAGAACCAGATTTGGCGCCAAAAACGGTTGGTGGCACTTCCTGTCACGCGATAACTCGAAGCCTTGGAAAGTGGTTACAGAGTGTCGCGCGACATAAGGTGACCATGATCAGCAGCTATAAATAAGACCCTACCCCTCTCAGTTCTAGATCCGAATTTTCACTCCCTAACGTCACTCTGCAGAAATCACTCTAGAACCTTTCTCTCTCCTCTTCCCACACAAAAAACCAACTAATTCCTCTCCAATTCCTTCATCCCTCATACCTCTCCTACCCAATTACCCCCATACTTCCCAAATACCTTGAAGACCTCAATCCTGCTTTTCATACGTGTCTAAATCTCCCTTTCAGAAGCTGAATCGAAGGCTTTTGCACCTAACTTGGTGTAGAGGTTGAGAACTACAAGGGTGACATTTCCTTCCCCCTCTCTCTCTCTCTCTATCTCTTCTATTTGTTTTATTGTGATTCCTTCCCCTCCACTTGATAATCAGGCTTCATCTGCCTCAGATTATCAAGTAGCAACTGCGATCTCTCTGTTTAAATTGTGTTTACTTGAATCCAATTGCATGTTCCTGTCATGCAATTGCATGTTCATCCAATTGCATGTTCATCCAATCGAATTTTATTTTTTCGGGGCGAGCGCACATTCAATGGCGACTCTGCTGGGGAAACACTTTTGAAAACCTGTTTTTCAAACTAAGAGGGTCATGCTTTTGTTTACTTAGAAATCCAATATATTCATCTTATGTGCATCCTTGATGATATTGTGCGGTACATGCATTTTTATGAGATTTTACGACTTGTGTGCCTTTTGTTTGTTTTTTGTGACTATGTTGTTATGCTTTGTTCCTTGCCGAGGAGAGGCAGGGGCTGATTCCAGTTTTGCAGGATTCTGGTTCAGTGACTGTCCTGGTCGTGCGACAGCTTTGTTCTTTGCTGTCCTGTGTCACGCGACAGGAATGGTCACTGAACATGTTTCAGGTGCTAGTTTGAGGGCAGTCCCTTGAATCAAAAGATTGCTCAGTTGATTGTTGTTCCCCTTGTTCCTTGTGAGAGTGTGTGTTTTTTTTTCTTTTTTCTTTCTAAAAAATAAAGTAATAAAAAAAAATTCGTTTTTCGTAAATAAAAGAATATAGACATCCGCACACTACACCACATAGATTTATAACCCTCGGGTGCGATTGACGGCATCGCGGACGGTGTTAATATTCACCTACGCTTGAGCGCCTAATGTCAAACTCATCCCCCTAGCGCGTTATAGGTGGCGCCACACTTAAACCTTACCCACGATTGGTTTTTGATACAACGTTTTAATCACCCCAAAATGAATTGTTTTTTGAAATTTACGATAGGTCCTTATACCTTCCCCAAAACCTTGCACCTTGTGGGCATGTTGCCAATGCAACATGGTTTCACGTGGGGACATGTCACTCCCGTGGCGTGTCCTAAACGAGAGATCATGTCGCATTGTCACTGTGCACCGACGAGAGGTCATGCCGGATTTTTCTTGGAAATTCTTCGAGAATACCCGTTATGCTGCCCAAATTTCCCCAGAAATTTGGACCACTCGTCCGTCCCACATCGTGTTAGGTCTTGTTTAGGTATCATTACCTATTATTAATTTCAAATACAAAGCATTTAGTGTAATTTGAACGTTGCGTCCTTAGGCTTCCCCAAGGTGTAGTTTGCAAGCCCTTTCCCAACCGTACTTAGGATTAAAACAACGATTTATACTTGAAGATAAATAAATTGTTTGCGCAAGTCTGTCCCTCTTTTTTTCCTTTCCCTCTCCTATATTTCCTCAAAAATCTTCTTCCTCCCCTACCTTACAAATCCGTATCTACCCTCTGTAGCGGTGACAAGTTGGGTACATGCTCTGATATTCGGTGGTCATTGGGTTCCTGTCTCCAAAGCATTTCCCGCGAAGCTTTCATCTGTTCTGCTATCCGAGATGTCTGGTGCAAGAGATATGCCATCCGCTCAGTCTGGAATTCCTCTCACTTCGGGCCAGCAAGACATGAATGATTTGTCAGTAGCAGAGTTGCGAGCTGCTCTTGAGGCTGCCATGGTTCGTGAATGAAAGGCTCAATTGCTTACCCAAGTTGCCAAAACCCGAGAGGAAGAGACGCACGCTAGGTTTGTATAAGCGATGCGCATCCGATGGGTCACGATAATTCGTCACGAAGATGGGTCGTACGAAGAAATCATTAATGCTAGCAGTGTTAATCATGAGCATGGAAGTGTAATGAAAGGGGTGAATAAGGATAAACAAGATAAGATTCTTCCCCTGACAGTGGTCCAAACTCGGATTAAGGATGAACAACCGATCCCTGAGACTTTCAGTTTTCCTAATCAACTTGATTTGAAGAGTTAGTACCAGCCAGATCCCCAAGGATCGTGCCATTTTGTGAACGGCCATTCCAACCAGCAAGGATCACTGCCATTCCACTCTGACCAAGCTCCCCTTCAAGGAAGTGTTTCTCTACCACCAATGAGTTCATATGGCTTCAACTTATCATCCCCGCATGATCAACGTTCAGGACCGACCTCATATGTAACTGTGAATCAGATGTCTTTTATTCCAGCTGTGAACCCTATCCAGCAAAGGACGACAATACTTGAGTCCCCTCTAAAGACAATTCAGATGGAAAGGAAGAAAGCATACTGGGGAAAGGTAGGGATGCCTATGAATCAATTCCTCAAGGTTTTGGTGAGCGGAGGATTGGTCCAGCCACTAGTCAATTACAGCCCTTCTCACCACAACAGAAACCTAGATCCAAGAAAATATTGTGACTATCACCAATATTCGGGACACACCACTTGTGGATGCAGACAGTTGAGGGTGATCATCCAAGAACTCATTGATGAGGGGAAGATAGAAATGGGCTCCCATGGAGAAAGCAACATCCGGAACCGCAGTCAGCAGCGAGAGTTTGATGACCTTGGGATAACAACTGAGGAAGCTTTCAACGGATTGATGCGAAGGGGAATGATAAAACCACTTGATAACTACCATCCCCTCAAACACAATCCGAGTTTGGATCGCAGCAAGTATTGTTACTATCATCAGTACCCTGGTCACGTCACCAACGATTATGTTCCTCTGAAGTTGTTGATTCAAAGGTTGGTTGATGAAGGTAGGATTGAGAAAGATCCTCCCAAGATGGTCACCGATCCTCCACCATTCCAAGGGTATCCCATGTGAAGAAGTCAGTCAGTCAGTCATTTGTAGGGTCTAGATTGTTTTTTTTTATTTTGCTAGTGAAGGTATCTTTTATGATTTGAGTTTGCTATGTTATGAGTCTTTTAGTTCAATAATAAAATATTTGTTTCTATTCTTGCTAGACTCGAGACATTACTTGCACACCCACGTTACATCTAATTGAAATGGTCTTATTCTACATAATCACTTGTGCTGCTCAATTACTGATGCTTTGAAATGATTAATGTTTAAATTGATCGGAGTGAGAAAATCGACTGATATCTTTCTCAAATTGGGGATTACCGACTCCCCATCTCATTCCTCGTATGCTCAAAATTTGCATGGATCCTCCTCAAGAGTAAACTCAAGCAAGCAAATGAAGACTCAATCTCATTCGGACCATCCGGTAGGGACTGCGATTGAAACCTTTCACCCATAGGAAAGCCATTACCTCACCTTCACCAAATAATATCCCTTCATTTCAAGATCGGCATATTTGAAACCCGTTTAACCATCGCCAGAAGAAGAGGGACTATCTTCGAGATTCCCATGACGTAAAAGAAAATTGACCGTCTCCAAGTTCAAAGAATGGCGGAAAGCAATGATCCATCTTGGGGACTAGCCGAAACTCTTCTCTCAAAACAAAAAAGGAGAGACAAAAAATAAAATAAATAAATAATAAAAAAAGAAAAAAAATGAGAATAAAAAAAAGAATAGAAAAGAAAGAGAGCCTAGTCCCTAGCAATTCTCTCAAAATCAAAAATCAAAGGACCCGGTCGTTACTCAAAGGGAGTCTCAGAGCAAATAAAGAGACAGCGCGAATGTTCCCTCGCCATTACCTCTAACCGATCCCAAGCCGTCCTCTCGATTTTAGAGGACATTCCCATTACCGCTACCCTTGCCTTTGGCCAAAGTCAAGATAGACCTTTCATTCTTAGAAACAAATCGATTCCCTCACCTTAAAAATCCCAAACACATCCCCAAAAGACAACCTCTTATCTTTAGAGGTTCAGCCAGTAAAAAGCCTAGCCAACCTCTCGTCTTAAGAGTTCATGATATCCCGAATCACCCGAAGACCGATCGAAATCCCAAAACCCAGTCGCAGTTCCTACCGGATAGCAGTTCAGACCATCAACTGAAGATTGTGCAAATTCCACTCGTTCATTCGACGTTTCGTGTGAGCATATTTCATTTCTACTCCGCAAACACTTGCCGTGGATGTCCCACTAGGGCTTCACATCCGTGTCTTCCATCGACACTCCAAGAAGACATGTTTTTCAATTTTCCAAATCCTCAAAGGTCCTCAGATCCTCGAATTCCAACATTCATTATCTTCATTCGGGATAAGCCCGAACTACGGCGACCTGAGCTCCTCCCAAGGAGGGGAACGTAGGCAACCATAACTGGTTCGGTCGAAATCACAAACAGATCTCAGAAGATCCGGTCTCCTCAAGGACCATTCCCATGCACTTTCTAGCCTTCCGAGTTTGATTCTCGATATAAGTTGATTTTCCCCTCAGGATTAATCGAAATATTTGTTCATATTAGCTTTGGTGGTTGACTAACCCTAGCATCAATAAAAGGTTTTAAGCAGCCTTGTGATCATCGTGAATAAGACAGGTTTTCAAGTGTCTCGACAAGTCTTCTTCTCTACATTTTTAGGGATATAGAGCTAAACACTGTATTTCTGTCAAGCAGGGGCTTCCATACACTTTCCACGCCTTGTGTTACCTATACTCTCCCAAAAGAGTCAAACCTAAAGCGAGAATGTCATACACAAGTTCGGGAACCATTCTCACCTTTCAAAAATGTGCCCCTGCACATAAGCATTCCTAAGCCTTGTCCGTCGACTGATTGACCGAAGCTTGAAGAATGATCCCCTTCTTGGTTACATAATGTGTTGACTACAATGAAGCTACGTGTCAGATTGGGGCTTGGCCGGAGGAAAAGAATGATATGTGCATTTGTGCAGTTCCTGGGACTGGTTCTATAATCTCGATCCTTGAGAATGGATTTATTACTTGAAGCATATCCCATGTTGGGGACTGCTGCATTTCCTTGCCCTAAGCAAAAGGGAGAGGTCTTGAGATAATGTGGAAGCCTAGTTTGGAAAACCTGTCAGCATGACTTGTTGTGTCACGCGACAAAACGTGTCCTAGCTGTCTTGAGTCGTGCGACATCATGAGTCCAACACCAGACATCAGTAAGCTGCAATCTGTTCTCTACCAGGGCACGCCCCGACTTGTCCCAGTCTGCAAATAACAAAAGCCATCCTACAAATAAACTTGGGAGAGGGTTTTCATTCAACACATTCACCATTCATATACAATCCAAACCATATAGACCATTCACATCAATGCCGTAACCATTCCAAAAAACCATTCATTCTCATTCTTCCCAAAATGGACTCGCGCAAACAACATAAAAGCTAAATAATAATGTACTAGGTTTAGAAAGAGCAAAGCAAATAGTTTTTTACAAAAGAAAAGAGAGAAGAAGTGTTTGTTTGTTCCTTCCAAGGGGTACAATAATCAAAAGAGCTATAATTCGGTCTAAGAGGCTACTCTGAGCCATCACCTTCAGAAACGTAGGCATCTCCGTCATCATCAGAATCATCTTCGCTCTCCTCTTCGTCTACGTCCTCCTCCTCAGCCTGTGCATGACCCGGATCAGCAGCAGGATCATGGTAAATGACGGGATCATCTCGAAAAAGCTCATGAACAGCAGGAATGGCTATGGTCTCAAGATCGTGAGGATCTCCAGAAGCATCACTCTCATAATCAGAGCTAGGAGGACTAGGGGGACGACGAGAAGCAGTCTTGGTCCTGGGCTTATGAGTATCATCTGCAGCCGCATCAGTCTGAGCCCTCTTCCTGTCGGGCAAGCTGGGGGTAGAATCGTCATCAGAGCTTCGAGCCAAGTACCGCTCCCTCCAGTAACGGGCGCTCCTCTCCAACTGATCAATCATGTCCATGGACCCCGTGTAATACCGAGCAAAGCTCCAGTAAATGTCAGCTGAGATTTTGTACAATCAAACAAAGAAGAAATCAGGGAGCTAGTCATGATAAAAAAACAAGGGAGGTAAACAATTCAAAGCAATAAAGAAAGAAAAGATAGTACTTACAGATCGGGTGCCCTCTGGAAGCTGAAAATAGGAATAAATCCTGCTGGTATCAAGGGGTGCCTGCCTCAAATGATCCCCATCCTGAAAATCAACAAAGGGAGGAGGCAAGGGTGCGTCTGTTGCATATCCAGTAGAATGGCCTGCACCCTGAGCATCACGTCTCGGCGCTACCTGCGGTGACCTCAATCTCGCAGCCACATAAGCTCTGTAATCTCCTCCTTCCTCAGTATAATTAAACGCATCCTCCCCCTGAATCAAAGCAGCCACATCCTCTAGTTTCCGAGGAAACCATATATCCGCTGGAGGATCGATCGGGACTCTAGCAATGCTACCAGGGTCATGCTGTCTGTAGACCCGCTCTCCCAAATACAGTGCATCACCAGACAGACCTACCAAAAGCTTACGACACTCGGTAAGATGTAAAGCATGTCCTAGCTCAAGCTCAACATACCGAACAACCCAGGGAAACAGATTCAGACTCCCGGGAGTCCCTCGCAAGCAGATTATAGTATCGGGGTAGGAAGTCGTCACCCGTCCCCTGGTATCCGCTGTCCAGACCTTCTGCCGCGTGTCTTTCACCCAGCGCCTCATGGCAGGAAACATAGTGACCGGGTACGCCTCCTGAACCCGCCAAGCATAACAACCAATGACCTCGTAAGCCCAAACCTGGAAAAGAAGGATCAAAGTAAATCAGGATGACAGAAAGAAGGAATATAAAAAATGAGGTCAGATTGAGAAATACCTCAAAAGCTAAATGGCAGCAGTTGAAGGACTTAGCCTCCCCCTGCTGACATCATCTAAAGCCAAGTACAGCTCAGCAAGTCCTGCCTTTCCCCAGGACAAAGTCCCAACAACATCCCAATACCTCAGAAGCTCCAGCAGTGAAATCAGAGCATATGACGTGCCATTAATAAACAACATGTCGGAGAAACCAACCCACACAAAAGCCCTAGCTAGCCTCTTAGCCCTCAGCCGGCCCTCATCAGTATCTGCCAGATCAGCCGGGTAATCCCTACTCTACACAACAATCTGACCATGAAGCTCCCCTAGCTCATACCAGTTCCCCTTCTTGTCCTTGGGAACAAAACCAACCAGCTCCATGAAGTATGCCTCGGTGGGAGGCTGAGGATCATCCGCAAGTGCAGGCTCCTCCAGATATAATTGCTCAGCGGTAAAGGGAAGACCGGTGATAGTTGCGAAGTCATACGGTGTAACCGTCACCTCCCCCCAAGAAAAGTGAAAAGAATGAGTGGTCTCCCACCAGAACTTCCAGAACGCCTTCACAAGACCCATGCTCCGCTGAGTATCCCCGATGGCCTTCGCCATCTCAAAGAATCGGCCAAGCCCGGCAGCATACACCAAGCCCTTCGGCGAATGCTCCAGCTCCTGGCTGCCGGGCAAGAGATCCCACAGCCGACCAATAACCTCTGGTGAGCCTCGGGTACGCAACTCCTGCAGGTAAACACAGCACAGGTATGAATATCTCAAGTTTTCAAAAGAAGCATGTCAATAAATTGTTGTAATTTGGCATTTCCCCTTTTCCCAAGAAAAATTAGGGTTGAAACATTTAACATGCATCCATACTGTCCCATAGCTCAGAATTATGCAGCAGATTCAAGACTTCGCAGATAAAATTCAAACAGTTTGGCACAAAATCCAACGTTCAATACAATGAAAAGCAAGGGTTACGGAAATACCGTATTCTTTTTCCCGGGCGCAGACGTATGTTCTTGGAGTTGCGGATAGAAATCTCCTCTCACTGCTTGAGGGATGAACGGCCTCTAATTTCGCTGAGTATTCTTCATTCGAGCGGCCAATTGAGCTTGTTGAGGTCCCTTCTTCGTGGGACATGGTCTAGGAGGCATGATTGCAAGCCAAAAACAAAATCAACACCCTAGTTTCTCTTGATTTCCCTTGAATTCGTACGAATGGATGGCCTCTCCTCTCAAAACCGCTCGTCTCCCTCTGAAAAGTGTTTTCAAAATAGGGACTGTTCAGCGTTATAAGGGTCTGGCCATGAGCTTTATGTGGTCGTGCGACACAACGTAACACATTAGCCAAATTTTCCAAAAACACCCCTATGTTTTACAGATTTACAATTTTAACCCCTGAGGCATGCTTTGTAGATTTCCCCCGCAGGTACAACAATTAAACTGAGCAAATCTCAAAGATTGCCCCTCAAAGCAAAGCCGAGACAAAATATCCCGAGTCTATCAGTCTCCCCAGCAACGAGCATCAAGACCGTCGGCCCCACCACCAAAGCATCAGCAAAATCTGTTCCCTAGCAAACAGAGCCCGCATCACATCAAGCAAGGTTCACGATTCCTAAGTCAACCAACAGTCAACAAAGACCTCCCCGCGCCCGGAAGTCGTCAACAACAGTGGTAACATCAGTCCCTCCGGCAGCCACAAACTTCCAAGATCAGCAATGGCATGAGACCCTCCGGTAGCCACAATTGTCGATAGCAGTAGCATCAGTCCCTCCGACAGCTACAGGTAAGCACTGCACAGGTATGAAAGCATATCTCAGTCAATTACTTTCCTAAAAGCGTTAGTCAAAGTCTTGGATGACTCCCCCTCCATTCAAAGTCTCGGGTGACTCCCCCTCCAGTCAAGTCTCGGGTGACTCCCCCTCCAGTCAAGTCTCGGGTGACTCCCCCTCCAGTCAAGTCTCGGGTGACTCCCCCTCCAGTCAAAGTCTCGGGTGACTCCCCCTCCAGTCAAGTCTCGGGTGACTCCCCCTCCAGTCGAATCTTGGGTGACTCCCCCTCCAGTCGAATCTTGGGTTAGACACCTCCTAACAGTCTCTTTGGGTCAGACACCTCCTAATAGTCTGAACTATGACCGGCTTGATTCTCTCCCAGGGATACGTAGGAATCCTTTCTCCAAAGGTCCAGCCATCCGATCTCCCCAGATCATCGTCCAGCCCTCCGCCTTATCCCCCAGTCGCTCATTGGGATTGAGTCTTATTTTATCGACAACCTCACTTCTTCCATAAGTGACGTTGCCGAGGGGCTCTGTAAGTACGCCAATCCAATTCGCAACCTTTCCAGATGCATTTTAATTTAATAAAATTGCATTAAGGGGCATTTTGGTGAATTCCCTGTCTATTTCGAGACTTCCGGAAATATTTCATAAGTTTCTCGCGAAGGAAGTACTTTTTGTACTTTGCTCATGCCAAGGGACCTAAAGAGAATAAATCTGTTTTGGACTTTTTTGGTATTATCCCAGAAAGTTCCAAAACCAGATTTGGCGCCAAAAACGGTTGGTGGCACTTCCTGTCACGCGACAACTCGAAGCCTTGGAAAGTGGTTACAGAGTGCCGTGCTGTAAGTACCCCAATCTGGATCACTCCCTTTCAAACACACGGGAAACACCGTAGACTCATCCACGCAGTCTCAGAGACCTCTCTCACGCAAAACCCTCTCAAAACCCTCTCAAACCCCCAACCAAACCAAGGGAGGAGCCTTTCTGGGATAAAAAGGGACAAAAGGACCTTTTGGGAATTTTCAGAAATCGAAAGCAATTAAGGTCCGTACGGACCTCTTTGTTTCAATGATTACTAAATCCCCTTAAAGTCCACAATATTCCCTCAAATCCCGTAAGAAATGATGACTTCCCTGCAGAGTTGGTCCGTACGGACCTCTTTGCATGCAAGATGGTCCGTACGGACCTTATTGCATGGGGGACATCATCATTCCGTAATATTCTCCATCATTGCATTCCCTCAAATCGAGGAAATCCAAAATTACGGATAACCAAGAAGGTCCGTACGGACCTCTTTGCTCCGAAATTTTTACTATAAATAGAGGGCTCCCCTCCTCATTTTCACACACCTCCCACTTCTCTCTTCCTCCCTAAGCCTTCGGCTCCCCTTCTAAGACCTTTCGAGGCATTCCCGCCCCTTCGGATCCTTCCGAGGCCTTCCGAGCCCTCGAGGTGCTCCGAAGCCTCCTCGAGCGCTCCCGAGACGCTCCCGCGCCGCCCGAGGCACTCTCGAGGTACTCGAGGCCCCTCGTGGTACTCCGAGGCCTTGCCTCGGTCTTTCCACGGTGTCCCGCTCTTTTCCGAGTCAAACCGACGATCCCAAACCACGACGAAACTCTGCCCGAGTGACTCCACGCCACCACAACGCACGCCGAACCTCTCGCCCGAGTGATCCCGACGATCCCCACGCACGCCGAACCTTCGCCCGAACGCAGCCTACAACCTCAACTCACGCCGAAACTCGTCCGCGGACAACCGGCATCTCTCGAAGCAATCCCGATCCGTACCGAACGCTACTCCGACCTCAAACACTATTCCCTGCGGAAGACAGACACGAACCAACATTGGTAAGGCTTCCTTCCTATTCTATTTCAATACATTTCAATACAATGTAGACATCCGATACAAAGATGCATTTTTAAAAGCACACACACACACACACAACATTTAAAGGATATTAGGGGTATCCGAAAGACTCGTTTTACGAGGCTACTCGGTGAGCTCTAATATTCTAATATTCTCTTCCCTGGGAGTCATCTCGACCTCCGAACTCAAAATCTCATCACACAAAAACAGCTTTAAAATTTATCTTTAAACCGATGCCCTTTTTCAATGTTTTGGGCTTAATAAAACGGCGTGGCGACTCTACAAAATGCGAAAGCAAAACGGCGAGACACCTCCAACACGCAACGCTAAGACGGAATAAGCCGGATGCTGGGCGCGATTGGCCGCTCTCGGATCCGGCGACCTCCCGAACAGCGACGAACGCGAGATGCCGGGGCGCGCGAGCCGGATCCGGGTAATTTCGGTTGGCGACTCCATTGGGACATTTTGTTTTAAAAACTTTTAAACAAAACAAAAGATTTTTAAACGATGATGAGGGTCAAACTTTCATTTTACCCCTTCCTTTAATCGTTGTGTGTGTGTGCACGTGCTTCGTTTTTATTTTACAAAAAAATAAAAATACAAAAAAATGCATCAATATACATCTCGCATACATTTAAAATTCTTCAAAACTTCTATTTTACTCGTAAAAGAATTTTAGAGACCGCACACTACGCGCACTCGCTCGCCTTAGTACACCGCACACTATGCGCACCGCCGCCTCGGATACACCGCACACTACAACCCTTAACCCGAGTGGTCTCAGCTTGCGGTCCGTTTGTCTTCCTAGGCCTCTTGGGCGCGCACGGGATCATTCCAAACATCCCATCCTAGCCAAGCGTCAACCCCGCACGTTTGAGTCTTGAGTCACACTCTGTCCGGACTCGGTTGGTTTTACCTCCAGTGTCATACACTCGGATACATATACCATGCCGGCCATTTTTCGAGTCAAGGCTCGGAACTCAAGATCCTCGCAAGCAAAGCGATGAAAGGTCATGCTAAAATCTTGACTCGATCTTGATTTCCGGCTACACCTGCACGATGTTCCGTCCCGATATACATCCATGCTCACATGACACCATGTCATCACGCCTTTGATACGTCGGCCATGACGATATGACCAGCCTAACGCCTAACGTCACGTATCCCTTGCGCAAGCAAGGTAAAGAGAGGTCATGCCGAACTCTTGACTCCGATCTTGACTCGGGCCGGCTCGGTTCACTATTCACATGGCTAACGCATCAAAACGAACATGACAAAGCTCGGTCCTTAGGTTCGATTTTTCTTTAGGCCGGTGGAAACCGCTTGCACTATAGGACCTCGCCCGGGCCGTCCCACCCCGGGATGTCGAAATACGGGTGCAAAACGAGGGGCTTATAGCCGCACGTATGGTCTCCATCGACCCAGATCTAGCATAGTTGCGAAAAAGAAGAGCAATCTTTTCCAACCTACCTAGGATTCTGAGAAAACATGTTTTAAGTAAATTAAAACAACAAAAATCAAAAAAAAAAAAAAATCAAAAAATAAAAGAAACGGAAACCGCATGCCACGTGAGCTTTCCCCTTTTATCCCGTTAGGCCATTCCCGTGTCTAAACCTTGCCCGTCACCCTCCAAATAACCGAGAGTGGTTGAGAATACTCGGAAGCCGCCTTTTCGCATCGAGGTCACAAGGTCCGATAGCCCTTCCAGCTTCAACGGTCCGCACCGTCCGATACTCCCCATGACGGGATCAGTATAACAGTGAGGGAAACGGAACCCCGCCACTAAGGAACCTCCGAAAATGGAGGAGGTGCCGCGAGCCTTCGAAACCATCAAGAAGCGCCAAGAGGAACAGCAAGCTCGGATCGTAGACACTCGCGTCTTCGAGGAACAGTCGCAGCTTCCCAACCCGATGGAACCTTTGTTCTCATAGAGGACGAAGATATACCGGCTCCCCTTTCTCAAAGCTATCGCAGGTCCCGCCTCCGCCAAGCTACGAGATCCCAAAGAACGCAGCGCCTCTCGCTCAAAGCTCCCTTAGGCGTCGGGCCAAGCCTCCGACATGCCCGCCTCACGGCCGGTTTCCGGCCTCGCACATCAAGCTCGCACTAACAAAGACACATACGTGCTCGCTCCGCTGTATCCCAATGCATCTCGGTATCCCCAGATTCAATCCTTTGCCTCTATACGAGCCTCGCAACCACAATCAAAAGTCCCCATTCTTACTGTGGGGACAGCATCCCGAGCGGATATCCCGACATCTCAAGTTTGCCACCGCTAGCTCGCCAATTGGGGCTAACGAATCGTTTCCCAGCTTCCCAAACACAACCCTTAGTGGACCTAGCAATCACGCCTCAACTTCAACACCCTGTGGTATGGGTTGGTATACACTCAACTACCTCCCCAAGACTCCCGAATGGCGATCCCATCAGCCAATCGACCTCCATCTTCGGTTTCCGTCCCTGAAAATGGAAACCCTCCTCAACCTACCGATCCTCACATGGCTTGGTTGATCGAACAGATGAAAGACATGCAAGGCAAGATAGCTAGTTCTCGGAAGGACTCCTCCCGCCTACCGATCCGAATAAAGTGGTCCCTCTCCCTCCAAAGTTCAGATGCCTAAATGGAAAAGTTTGACGGAATGTAATGCCCAAAACCCACATCGATACCTACGTCCCGGGTATGAGAGCCAAAGGGGCAACCCTCAACAGATGGCGCATCATTTTCGCATTCCTCAAATCCACAAAGACTAAGGTGGTTCCTCAATGTGAAGGCGTAAAACCGCTCCACGTGGGATCGATCAGCTGAAATCTTCTCGGAGAAGTACCATGCCAATCTTGAATGGGAAACAAACCGCCATGACTCCGCAAGCCACCGAACAAAAGGATGACGAACCAGGGGCGAGTTCTACAAAAGATGGAATCGGAAGCTAAGCGAGATAATGGATCCACTTTCCAAAGAAGAGCAGATGGACATCTTCCATTCCCGCCTCAAACCATCTTTGAGAACCTTGATCACCCACCATTTCTATCCAGATCTCCGTGCCATGGTCAACGCCGGACAAAGTTTGAAAAGACTCGAGTCTTCAAAAGGCAACAAAGAACCCCGCCTCATCTTACCGCTATCGAACAAACCTCGGCAACTTCAACTCCCGCCCGACCAAAGGAAAGGAAGCAAATAAAGGCACTACATTCGTAACGGAGCTCAAGTAAACCGCGATCAAGCTCCCCAAAGAATAGCAACCCCTCGCTTCCCACAGCTCCAAAGATTTTGATAACCCGGAAATGCCTCGGGTCAAGTATTTGAAGCTTTGGTGAAACGAAATCTTCTCAAACCACTCGAGAATTTCCAACCGAAGACTCTCAAACCCAACATGGATATGAGCAAGCACCGCGCCTTCCACAACTACCCCGCCACACCACCGACAATTGCTTCGTACTCAAGCAGTGATTCAGGGCTCATTGAGGAGGGAAAATTGGAACGCCCGTGGTCCCAATACCATCGGAAATCCATTCCCCTAACGACAGTGGTAAACTCAATAGCCTTTGACGAAACTCCAAGCGAGAGCGCACTCCCCGCAATTTCCGAGACCGTCGCATGCCGTCCCGCTATGACTGGGAGCGTGAAACCAGAGTCAAGAGATCTCGTGACCGGGAATTCCGACAAGAACGCCCAAGGGCCACTGTCTCCCTACGATCTTTGCCCCAGCCAAGGCATACAAATGGATGGATCAAACGTTCCCTAGAGGAGACTGAGTCCGACGGTAGCACGGGAAGCGGTTTAGCCTTCACAGACGATGACTTGCCAATATGTGAGAATCGGCACAACGAAGCCCTCCTCATCCTCATAAAGATAGAGATGTTCTTCCTCCCGAACGTCTTAATTGATAACGGCTCCGCAGTCAACATCATCGCTTTAAGCACATTGAAACGACTCCGCATCGACCGTTCTTCGATAAGGCCTTCACCCGGTAATCCGAGCCTACGACTCCACCGCACGACCAATCGTAGGAGTCATCAATTTGAGGATCCAATTCCGACGTACAACCGGAGTCAGTAGAGTTCCAAGTCGTGGAAATCAAACCAACCTTCTGCTTTGTTGGGACGGCCTTGGATACATCGATGAAAGCAAGATCATCTACTCTTCACCAATGCGTGAAATTCATCAATGCCAACTGAGCGATCGAAGTGATCCGCGGAAGCGCAGTAATGGCAAGTGCTTGGCCGCAAGCTATGACCTGTAAGAAGGTCCCGACATGACCGAATACTCTTCCCTGATGATTCTCCTACCCCGTCCCGCTACGAAGTGATCCTTACATCCACGCTCTAAGCCGCGACGAGCTAGAAATCGAAGAACTCATGGGACAGATGACAACTCGATATATGCGATCGTGAAGAATGCTTGAGAGAGGATCAAGAGATGGATGCCCTAATGGAGATTGATCGAGGAGTAGACCCTTACTTCGCCGAAAACCCTCTTGCAACCGGCTCATCACCGATCCCCGGTACAAGACAACCCTCTAGCCGACACTCTCGGATCTTACGGGGACAGTATCATAGCCTAGTTCAACTCAACATTCCTGTCCGACCCGGACGAACAATGGCGCAACCTCCTCCAAGGCTTAATCAGTGGAAGGAGATATAGCATGTCCGCTCGAATCGACATTGTAAACGTCCGCCCAAGCAAAGATCCTGCATAAAGAAGCAGCATTCTATGAAAGTGATCAACATCGCAAGAATCCACTCCGACCGCCGAATGCTTCGCCTCCTAGAAGTAGCCCTCGCCGACTTCTATCATCAAAAACCCCAAGGACTCGGTGGCAACACTAATGGAGGGACATCATCGTGGAGCACCAAAAACCTCCGCGATCCGGTTTGAAATCGAACCGCATGCAAGCTACTTTCCGGACTCATGCCAAGGGAAGATTGGCCACCCGAAACCAAAGATCACTCCCTCTGTGAGCTGCGGCAGCCCATCCGAGAGTAATGAAGCTCGGTCCAATCCTCGTCGCCTATAGTCTAGCTTCGAGTCTTGTTGTCCTGTGTATTCACATCTTTTGTGTCTTTTGACGGCTTTACGCCCGACGATTGTGAATCTTTGATCAACAATGTACGCCTTCACGCTTTCAATAAAAGGTCCGACCTTCCTAAAAAATCATTTCATTGCATCTTTAACAAATGATGACATTAACTAATCAAAACAGTTAAATTCATCTATACAAAAGGCAAACACATTAATTAAATAAATGCATCAAGCAAACATTTAAGCATGTTATCAAACGAGAGAAAAACCGGGCCCAAGCTGCCGAGAAGGTTTTAATCACAACGATTTGCAAGATTGCTGAAGAGCCAAAGAGACGCAAGTCCGACGCCATTTCCAAAGCATAAACCAAGATTTTCCAATACCTCAAGAGCGGGAAACCACCTTCATGAACAAGGAAGACCCACACACATAAGGAATCAAAACCAAGAGCATCATGGCCCTAAAACGCCTCGCCTCTCACTTCGTCATCCTCGGGACATGCTATACAAGAAACGCTACCACGGGCCACTCCTACGCCGCGTCGCCCAAGAAGAAGTGCAAGTTCATGAACGAAGTCCACAATGGGGCTTGCGGTCCCCACATGAACGCCAGAGCCCCGATGCAAATCATTCTCGTGGATGGGCTACTACCGGATCTCCATGGAGGCAGATTGCATCCACTTTGTCCGAAGCCGCGACAAGTGCCAACGGTTCTCCAACCTCAATCATCTACCGCCCCACGATCTCTACCGCATGACTACACCTCGCCCTTTGCCACTGGGAATTGACGTCATCGGGAAAATCGCTCCGCCAGCAAAGAATCTGGCCACGAGTTCATCTTAGTAGCCATCGACTACTTCACCAAATGGGTCGAAGCCAAGTCCTACAAGGTACTCACCTCCAAGAAGGTCGCACATTTCCTCAAAGAAAACATCATACGCCGATACGGCATCCCAAATGAGGTCATATCGTACAACGGCTCACACTTCAAGGGGAATTCGGCTGCATCGCCGGGCTGAATTCAAGATCACACGTCACAAATCTTCTCCCTACCGGCCACAAACAAACGGCGCCGTGGAAGCAAAGAAACAAAACCCTCGAACGGATCATCCGAAAAATGACCACCCGAGGACGAGATTGGCCCGAGAAGCCGCACCTTGCACTTTGGGGCTACCGCACACCGCCGAATGCCCACGGGAGAAACCCCATTTGCCCCGACCTACGGGATGGAAGGGCCCTTCCCATCGAGCTAGAAATTCCCTCACTCCGAGTGCCGCTGAAAATGACATCAACGAAGTCGAATGGCCCGAAGCCGACATGACGAATTGGCTCGCTAGACGAGCGACGACTAAAGGCCATGGAACACGTCCGAGCCTATCAAAGCAGATGGCTAGAGCTTTCGACAAGAAAGTCAAATCCCGAGACATCGTGGAAGGTGACCTTGTACTCAAAGAAAAGCCTCCCACTCGAACCAACCCACTGGGAAAATGGGAACCCACATGGATCGGCCCTTTCGTGGTTCAAAAGATCTTCTCCTGAGGCGCCATGAAGCTACAGACCTAGACGGCAATCCCTTCATGAATCCAAATAACGGAAGCAAACTTCGCAGATACTTCGCCCGAAGAAGAACAACAGTGCATCTCTCGGCACTCCATGTAGTGTCGAACTACGCACTCGAGCCCTCTAGTCCTGGGGAACGTAGGCAACCTTAATTGGTCCTGGCCTAAAAATACACAAAAAGTCAAAAGTTTGAATGTCAACCAAGACCTCCATCAAGCTCCGCACTTTTCAAGAACACGCCTGCCAGCCACCTTGACCAAGTCAAACGACGGCGGCAACATCAAAGGACATCCGAGGGTCACTCAAAGATCAAACGACCGACTCATGTCTACTTCCAAGCCAGGGGCTTGTCTTCGCCCTCACGCGCTTCAAAAAAAAAAGAAAAGAAAAAAAAAAGAGAGCTCGAGCAAGGGCTCACAAAAAAAAAAAAAAAACAATAAATAAAAGAAGCTCAAGCGTAAGCCGCGAGATTGAGGTCAAGAGCCCGACGCCAACAAGAGGCAAGGAAGCTACGAAAAGGACCGTCAAAACGACTTGTCAAGGGAGCATTCAACCTCTCGCCTAAGCACAAAGCTCTCAAAGAAAGGGGATTGCCGCTGCCGTGGCCTGCATCGCTTCGGGCCCGCAAATGCAATGTAAAAGTCCAAAGATGGACGCCGACAAAGTGCACAATCAAGCAAAGGCAAACAAAAGACCTTGCGTCTCGACAAAGCTTTAAAAGTAAATCACAAATCACTAACGGTTACAACATTTCTGATGAGTTCAAGCACGGTCTACTCTCAAGTTCACAACATGCTAAAAGACAAACTTTAATACATTTAACTAATAATGTGTTTGCAATGCAATGAATGGATACCTAGGAGGTCATTCCGCGCCATCTCGCGCTTGTCCCTCGCCATTCTTTCCTTTCTTCCTCGTCCCCGGCGAGTCTTCTTTCGCTCCACGTGAACCAACTCGCGTCTCTCGCCCCGAGATCCGGGGTCCTCCCCGTAGAGTCAAATAATCCAAGAGCTCTCGTGGCTTCATTCGCCCGTGCTTCGGCTCGGATCTCCTCCCCGCGAGTCCCGTAAAAGAGGACCTCTCCCCGTCGCCGGTCAACTCTAGTCTCGTAGTCAAACAAAGCGTCTCCCGTCACATCCAAAGGGTCGACTGTGCTTCGAACTCCTAAGGCAATAGCTACTACGGCAACCGGGTCCTGTAATCGCTGCACGCCTCGCTCTCCAAGACCACTGGGATCGCCCAACACGCCGCTCATACTGTGCCGTATACCGAGTCGCCAATACAACGCTCCCGACGTCTAAGGAGTACCACAGAGGGAAAGCGGAATACTTCCATACCCTCGTAAAATACAAGAAGGCACCCGAAGCCGCCATACAAAGAGGAACTACCTCCGCAAAGAGCAAGGTCATCCCAGCCTCAACAAAGGCTCCCGCTTCATCCCAAACCGCCGGAAACAAGCGACGGAATATAGAAGGAGGACCAAGACAAACCCGGAACTCGACAACGTAGGACCCTTCCCGCAAGATCCTCCCGGTCTCAATCCTCCAGGCGGAACCCACCAATGGATCTCGATGCGTACCAAGCCGTGCCATCCATCTCTCCCAAAGTGATCGATCCATATCCAACACAAGAGGTCGCCGAGCAAATGACCACGGGACTAAACGACGCCTGAGCCCTGGCATGGCTCGAAGTCTCTCGCAGCCACAAGGTGAGCAAAGCGGGGCTTCCCCTCTCATAAAACGATCCCTGCCGCTGACGGCCGATACCATGAAGAGTCTCCCCAAAGCACCAACGGGACAATATCCTTCCAGCTCGCAAAGGCCCTACCACATCTAGCAAAGCGCCATCACAAATGCCAAGGGAACCGACTGTAAAAGCGTCGCCATCACGCACAAGGCAAATACATCCCAAGAGACGTCACTCATCATCAACCATGAACCGCTCCGGCAGCTCGTAAATGTCGATATGACCCGAATCAAGGATCATGCCCCGCACTTCTTCCAACGAAGTACGAAGAAAGTCTCGCAAGCTTCACGCTCACCGCAAAGACCACCAACCAAAGGAAGCGAGATGGCCTCCACCTCCGGCCCTCCAATCAAAGCCCGAAAATCCTCAAAAGTGGGCACCATTTCATTGTAGGAGAAACAAGACACGTGCCTCCTCACATCCTGTAACTTCGCGGCAGCCCGCAACAAATCCCAATCAGAACCAACTCCTTAAAAGACCAAACCGAGCAAAGACGAAACCTTACCTCGAAAGCCCGTCTCTCGATGCCTCATACGGCGCCGCATCCACGTTTTCAACCGCTCAAGGAAGTGTGCTTGCCTCTCGCGAAAGCCTCGGCAAAATTCTAGGGACGTACGAAGAATCCATGGCAAAAATGGAGGTTCCTAGAGAAAATGGGGAAGAAAGCTCGAAAATGGCCGCAAATGGGGAAATGAGGAAGAACCAGCACCGGAAAGCATTTATGTCCTTCCCAAAAGCAAGGTTGGTCCGTACGGACCTTTTTGCATGCTAAGTATGTCCGTACGGACCTCCTTGCAAACAACCCATTTCCCCGTAAAACAAGATAAAACCACCGTCCTCAAGAAACCTTGCTCCAAATTGCCCAAACACTGGCCAAAGCCATTCCCGGCAAACCAGCACTACCCACAAATGCACTCTAAGCTCACGTGGCATGCACAAAATAAAAAATAATAATAGCAACAATTTCTAGGACAATTCCCGGGAATCACAAAAATGACATTAAATCTTAAAATAAAATGCTGTTTGCCACGCAAATACATGTGTTTTATTACGTGTACCAAAAAATGTCTCGTCGCTAAACAAAAAAAACAGGAGGGATATGAAAAGAGGGAAAGCAAATGAATACTAATCGAATCCTCAAAGCATCATCATCCTCACCGAGGTCCTCCAAAGAAAAGTCGGCATCCCAAATAACTCGCCCGTCACATCCTCATCGTCCGGAATACCGAGCACCCGCCGAGGCTCCCACGAAAAGTACTCGAAGGATCAAATCCGGCGAAAGGATCAAAGAAAGAAGGCTCGAGGAACCCTCACCCCGTGCGCCACGCGGAGGCATGAATCGATAAAAGGGCCGCTCCTCGAAGGCCCCGCAGCCTCCCGAAGACGCCCCGCATCCATGCTATGCCGCCTCAAAGGCCCCTCCCGCTGCGGCTCCGGCTCGGCTCTAGGCGGAGGAACGTCCCACGTAATGCCTCGAAGGCATAGGCTCGTACGCCGGCACACGACGCGAAGACCGACAGACACCTTCGACGCCATCTTCTTAGCGAAGGAGCGCATCGCCACGTAACGGCGAAGCCGCATATCATAGGCTCTCCCCGGACTCCGCACCAACAAGAAGCCAAGGAAACGCCATCAAATACGCTTATACTCAACAACAAAAAGAGAAAATGCGTAAAAGATGCCAAGATGGAAAAGAGTCGCACACTCACCGATCCGTCTGGGATCCACTTCAGATGCAAGCAGAGCTCAGCCCGAACGGCATGCATACCCTCCTCTCGATCCGTCCCCGCGGACGTACGTGAAATCCGGTCCCGCATCGGAACCTCGGGGAGCTCGCGGCGCCTCTCTCCTCGCGCACTGCGGCGTCCTCGCCTTCCTCCTCACGAAGGCCCCGTACTCCTCTCCGTATAAAATGAACTCGGCACCGACACCGCCAAGGTACCTCTCGAAGTCAAGCACATCCATGTCCCGGAATCAAGCATCCCAAAGGGAGGGTCCCTGAGCCACGGAAGCACACCGGGCCATGCCGCGTAAGACCCGCTCTCCTGCATACATGACATCACAAGTCAAGCCCCGCAAAGATCTTCCGCCGCGCCGTCACTCCTGGAGCCCTCGAACTCATCTCCTCATACCGAGTCCACGGGAACAAGACAAACTCCTCACGGCTATCTCTCTCCGTACGCTCCCGCACATCCCCGTAGGCGATGGTGAGCTTCCCCGCCGGTCCTCCTCTTCCTCGCCGTACGAGCCCACCCTAGATAGCAGTGGTACGCAAAGAATGTACTGGATCCCTATCCCACGGAAGCACCGGAAGATCTCGTAGAACCACACCTCGCGACAAAAGCGTAAAAGGCTCAGCAAAAAGACAATGGAGAAATGACAGATCGCTAAATCAAAAACAAAGAATAAACTCATACCTCCGTGAGCAAAGTCAAACAAAGCAAAGAATCGGCAACACCCCGCCTAAACCGGTCCCAACGGCACTAATTCTACTGCTGCGTAAGACCGGACTCGCTCTTCAACGGCAATTCAACCACCGGCCATCGCCGTAAGACCTGGCCACCGCCCACCTAACGGCAAATCAACCACCGGCCGTCCAAGCGTAAGACCGGACTCTCGCCACTTCAACGGCAAATCAACCACCGCCATCGCCGTAAGACCGGTCTCGCCACTTCAACGGCAACTCAACCACCGGCCATCGCCGTAAGACCGGTCCTCGCCCACTTCAACGGCACCAACCACCGGCCATCGCCGTAAGACCGGTCCTCGCCACTTCAACGGCAATTCAACCACCGGCCGTCAAGCGTAAGACCGACTCGCCACTTCAACGGCAATTCAACCACCGGCCGTCGCCGTAAGACCGGTCTCGCCACTTCAACGGCAATTCAACCACCGGCCGTCAAGCGTAAGACCGGACTCGCCCACTTCAACAAAGAATCAACCACCGGCCGTCAAGCGTAAGACCGACTCTCGCCCACTTCAACGGCAAATCAACCACCGGCCGTCAAGCGTAAGACCGACTCGCCCACTTCAACGGCAAATCAACCACCGGCCGTCATCATAAGACCGGACTCGCCCACTCCAACGGCAATTCAACCATCACCCGCTCAACGGCAATTCAAGAAGCTCAACGGCAATTCAAGAAGGAGCCAACACCTCCCAAGACGAATATCAAGGCACAAGACGCTCCAAACGCTCAACGACAACTCAACCAAGGCTCCTCAAAAGAGGTCCGAAGTTATCTTCCCAATAGAAAAGTGGCCCCTACAAGGTCACGCATCCCCAAAGCAATTCAAGCACCGGGCAGCCGATGTAAGCCCGAATCTCGCCCACTTCAACGGCAACGCAAGCACCGCCATCAAAGTAAGCCCGAGCTCCTCCCCAACAAGTCAAAGTGGAAGTCATGCAAGATCGCATATCCTCAAAGACTGCCATCATCCTTGCCCACTCAACGGCAAAACAAGCACAAGAAGGAGCCAACACCTCCGAGTACAAGTCCCAAGGCACGAAGCGCTCCAAAATGCCAAATGGTAAAGCAATCATCGGCCATCATCTCGCCCACTTCAACGGCAGCCAAGCACCGGCAGCCATCGTAAGTCCAACCTTTCTACATCAACATGCAAAAACACAAATGGCATCTACGCCTCTCGAAGCACAAGGCAGCCACGCCTCCACACTGCGGCTAGAGGACGATTCAAAGTCTCGCGCATTACATCCACAATCGCGGCTAGAAGACGATTCAAAGTCTCGCGCATTACATCCACAACCGCCGCTGATGACGATTCAAAGTCCTCCAAAGATGGCACCAACCGCCGCCAGATGACGATTCAAAGTCCTCTGGGCCGTGGCACCAACCGCAATCGAAGACGATTCAAGTCCTCACAACTATCTCCGCCCTAAGGCCTTAAACCACCCGATTAGGAAAATCGTAAGATTCCATCCCAGACGCCACCACGTCCTCACATTCGACCCATGCGGTCACCCAGACGCCACCACGTCCTTATCACCGACCTATACGGCCACCCAGACGCCACCACGTTCACCACCGACCTATGCGGCCACCAGACGCCACCACGCCCTTATAACCGACTCCATGCGGTCACCCAGACGCCACCACGCTCTTATCACCGACTCCATGCGGTCACCCAGACGCCACCACGTCTCACATTTGACCCATGCGGTCACCCAGACGCCACCACGCCCTTATCACCGACCTACGCGGCCACCAGACGCCACCACGCCCTACCACCGACCTATGCGGTCACCAGACGCCACCACGCTCCTGGCCACCGACCTACGCGGTCACCCAGACGCCACCACGCCCTTATCACCGACTCCATGCTCACCCAGACGCCACCACGTCCTTATCACCGACCCATGCGGTCACCAGACGCCACCACGCCCTTATCACCGACCTACGCGGTCACCCAGACGCCACCACGCCCTTATCACCGACCTATGCGGTCACCCAGACGCCACCACGTCCTCACCACCGACCTCGGCGGTCACACGACACTTCGTGGCACCACCACGCCCGTATTCACAAAACACTCACCCCACACCCGAACTACGACTGTGCTTGATTCCCGCCAGGGATACGTAGGAATCCTATCACAGTGGTCCAAATTATTGACCTAAACGGTCACCCAAAAGGACACCACCACGTCCTCACTTTGACCCTCACTCTGGCCACTTCTCTCCCAAAGACGCGATCCAGATTAGGACCCTTATCTTATCGGCGACCCCACTTCTTTCATAAGTGACGCTGCCGAGGGGCTTCGTAAGTACCCCAACTGGATCACTCCTTTCAAACACACGGAAACACCGTAGACTCATCCACGCAGCCTCGTAGACCTCTCTCACTCAAAACCCTCTCAAAACCCTCTCAAACCCCCAACCAAACCAAGTGGAGGAGCCTTTCGGGATAAAAAGGGACAAAGGACCTTTTGGGAATTTTCAGAAATCGTAAAGCAATTAAGGTCCGTACGGACCTCTTTGTTTCAATGATTACTAAATCCCCTTAAAGTCCACAATATTCCTCAAATCCTAAGAAATGATGACTTCCTCGCAGAGTTGGTCCGTACGGACCTCTTTGCATGCAAGATGGTCCGTACGGACCTTATTGCATGGGGACATCATCATTCCGTAATATTCTCCATCATTGCGCATTCCTCAAATCGAGGAAATCCAAAATTCTCGGGATAACCAAGAAGGTCCGTACGGACCTCTTTGCTCCGAAATTTTTACTATAAATAGAGGGCTCCCCCTCCTCATTTTCACACACCTCCCACTTCTCTCTTCCTCCCTAAGCCTTCTCGGCTCCCCTTCTAAGACCTTTCGAGGCATTCCCGCCCCTTCGGATCCTTCCGAGGCCTTCCGAGCCCCCTCGAGGTGCTCCGAAGCCTCCCCGAGCGCTCCCGAGACGCTCCCGCGCGGCCCCGAGGCACTCTCGAGGTACTCGAGGCCCCTCGTGGTACTCCGAGGCCTTGTCGGTCTTTCCACGGTGTCCCGCTCTTTCCGAGTCAAACCGACGATCCCAAACCACGCCGAAACTCCGCCCGAGTGACTCCGCCACCACAACGCACGCCGAACCTCGCCCGAGTGATCCCGACGATCCCCACGCACGCCGAACCTCTCGCCCGAACGCAGCCTACAACCTCAACTCACGCGAAACTCTGTCCGCGGACAACCGGCATCTCTCGAAGCAATCCCGATCCGTACCGGAACGCTACTCCGACCTCAAACACTATTCCCCTGCGGAAGACAGACACGAACCAACATTGGTAAGGCTTCCTTCCTATTCTATTTCAATACATTTCAATACAATGTAGACATCCGATACAAAGATGCATTTTTAAAAGCACACACACACACACACAACATTTAAAGGATATTAGGGGTATCCGAAAGACTCGTTTTACGAGGCTACTCGGGTGAGCTCTAATATTCTAATATTCTCTTCCCGGGGAGTCATCTGACCTCCGAACTCAAAATCTCATCACACAAAAACAGTTTAAAATTTATCTTTAAACTGATGCCCTTTTTCAATGTTTTGGGCTTAATAAAAACGGCGTGGCGACTCTACAAAATGCGAAAGCAAAACGGCGAGACACCTCCAACACGCAACGCTAAGACGGAATAAGCCAGATGCCGGGGCGCGATTGTGCTGCCTCTCGGATCCGGGCGACCTCCCGAACAGCGACGAACGCGAGATGCCGGGGCCCCGCGCGCGAGCCGGATCCCGGGTAATTTCACGTGCGACATAAGGTGACCATGATCAGCAGCTATAAATAAGACCCTACCCCTCTCAGTTCTAGATCCGAATTTTCACTCCCTAACATCACTCTGCAGAAATCACTCTAGAACCTCTCTCTCTCCTCTTCCCACACAAAAAACCAACCAATTCCTCTCCAATTCCTTCATCCCTCATACCTCACCTACCCAATTACCCCCATACTTCCCAAACACCTTGAAGACCTCAATCCAGCTTTTCATCCGTGTCTAAATCTCCCTTTCAGAAGCTGAATCGAAGGCTTTTGCACCTAACTTGGTGTAGAAGTTAAGGACTACAAGGGTGACATTTCCTTCCCTCTCTCTCTCTCTCTCTTCTATTTGTTTTATTGTGATTCCTTCTCGTCCACTTGATAATCAGGCTTCATCTGCCTCAGATTATCAAGTGGCAACTGCAATCTCTCTGTTTAAATTGTGTTTACTTGAATCCAATTGCATGTTCATGATGTGATCTCTTTGTAGTTGCAATTTGGATGTCAAGGGAGAGTGGATCTCCCATATCCACACTTCTTTGGTTGATTTGCTTCTGATTCGTGTTGTTCTGATTGGCCTTAATATAATTGATTGATTTAATTTGGCATTTGTTGAATCTGTTTCTCAGTTGTAAGGTTCCTGCAGATGGTAAGTATGTGTCACGCGACACACTTGGACATGAGGAGTCCTGTGTCACGCGACACATCGTGCCCATCTGCAGGGATCATCCTTCAGTTGTAAGTTGTTAGCTAGTTAGTTTATCATTCAGTTGGTGTGATTATGTTGTCTTAATGTTCAGATCTAGTTTGTAATTGTGCTTTTGTGTTCATTGGTCTTGCTGTAATATGGTGTTGTAAGTCTCTGCAAGGTGACTATTGGTGTCACGCGACACATTTGGACATGAGGAGTGCTGTGTCACGCGACATAAGTGGTCCTTTACAGAAGACTTTAGTTTCAGTTGTAATCTGTTCTCCTTGCTGTAAGGGGATGTGGCCTCCCTGATCAATTGGTCTACAAGTTGTAATAATCTCATTTATTTAATAAAATTCATGTTTATCGCACTTGCCTATTATCATTGTTTGCACATGTTTTGATTTATTTGGATGTCTAAATTAGAAAGACTTGTCTACGGACGAGGCGTGTTGGGTGAACTCTCGATTCTTTCCAACACGTAACCTGACCCCCGGACCCATTTCTCTTTCAAAAGGTTTTTTCAAAGTGCACTTCTAAAGCATGGCGTGGCGACTCCTAATCTTTTTAATTTAAAAACCCGAATTTTATTTTTTCGGGGCGAGCGCACATTCAGAGGCCTGTGATGGGCTGTGGTTAACCCAATTGAGAAGGTGCTTAGTGGGTCAGTGCGTGGTTCCTGTGTTGCGGGTCGGGCTTCAGGCTCGGGTCGTTACACCTTGTCTCCCATATTTAATCCCACCAAGGCTACATTTAAGATGACAAGTGGAGTGAGATTTCCTACCTTGGATGTTGACCAACAAACCGGCAGCTAAAGACTATGTCGACCATCGAGCATGCCATGCCCGACATACGTGTAGAACACAGTTCTAATTCTAGTCAAAGAAGGACATCACGGAATTATGATCTGAGTATGATTTGCTCTCATAAAACAAAAATACTTACTATCACGTCGGGGGGCCTTCGCCTGTGAAGCCCCGATTTAATTTATATATTTGTTAATCTTTATCAAGTTGTTCAAGTGATCAGGAATATCTAAACCAATGAATTTGAGCAGATACCATTGTTTTTGACATCATCACATATTGAATTGAATATTGATATGATTATAATTTATGATGTGATAGCTAGAAAAAAGTTGTTTTTGACAGATTAGTTGATATTGATTTATTTCTATGTTTGTGGGCTGGTGTATGTGTCAGGTAAGGCCACATGGGAAAAATGATATGAAAGCCCAAATATTAATCCTATTATCAGCCCAAGGACTCTTCACTCTTGTCATCTTTTGGAAAAAGGCTGGCCTTGTACTCTTTTACCCTTTTCTTCCATGTGCCTTCGTACAAATATTCTCTGTCAACCCATTTGAATAAAGTTGTCCCATCTTAAGGAAATTGTCAAATTTCGTTGCTTTGTCTTATTTGCTTCTTTCTTTCTATCTATGTCCCAAAATTCGTCCCAAAAATGAATATTAAAAGAAATAACATACTCCCTTCGACCCAGTTCTCATGACACTTATTTCAATTTTGGTCCATTTCAGTTCACTTGACACTTTCCAAAATAGCTTATTTTTTATAATTTTATATTCACTTTACCCCACCACTCATTCTCTCTCTTCATTTTCTACAACACATTTTTTTTATTTTATTCTTTTTTTTAGTTCTTGTGCCCACCTCTTGGGTGTCAAGTGAGATGGAACGGAGGGAGTATTTGTTATTAATTAATAATAAATTTTAAAAAACATTAAACATTCATTTTGGAAAAAAAATATACTATATCTTCCTCCGAATATAAATATTCAATTATTGATATAGCACGGAATATTATATATTTCATATTTTTTATTATTTTCTTAGTGATTTCAAAATTAAATTTAGTATGATGATTATATGCGATTTTAAAGTAGATTTAGACTTGATAAATTAGTTTTTGACCCCTAATAGGTTATTTTATAGGTTAGATATTATTTGCGAACATTTTTATTGTTTTACAAGTTTGATGGGTGCTTTAAAATAGCCCTCCAGGTGTAATTCAAAAATTAGACTTTGATTAATAAAATTTAGATTGTTTTTGCAGTCGAATTCGTAGATCAGAATTCGAAAATTCAGAATCAAGGTTTCAAGGTTTCAAAGGTTAGTAATAATTTTATTTTCGTGGTTGGTGAATCAGCTACAAAAGAAACAATTTTAGAGTTAAATAATGATAATCAGGATTCGGAGAAGGAGATCGTTAATGGTGAGATAGAGGATAAATCGGGCGTTATTGAAGTGCTGAATGATGGTGACGATGAAGATACATGTAAGGTTGATTTGTGAATCGTGCTGTCTATTCCGTGTGTAATAATTTAAGATGGGAATCCGACAATTTCGATGAAGCATGAGGAAATAATTTTATATCCGGAAGAAATTAGATTACATCATCTTGTGCTTAAAAAACGGATTTATTCTAAATATATTTTCAAGTGAGACGGTAAAAAATTTATCCTACGATCAAATTGCTCGAAAAACTTTGATTTATTCATAGTATCTTTTTAGCTGGGACAAAACTTTCAAGCGGAGAAGAATGATATAGCATGGAATATTATATATTTTCATATCTTTTATTATTTTCTTAGTATTTTTGAATTAAATTTAGTAGAATGATTATAGGAGGTTTTAGAGTATATTTACACTTGATTTATTAGTTTTAGACTCCTAATAAGTTACCTTATAGGTTAGACATTATTTTAGAACTTTATTTCTTGTTTTTCAAGTTTTATGTGTGCTTTAAAATAGCCCTAAAGGTGTAATTCGAAAATTAGACTTTTATTAATAAAATTCAGATTGCTTTTGTATCTTATCTTTGTGGGTTTAATCCCTAAAGCCTTACGCTTGTTGAAACCCTAATTTCTGAATTGGGAGAGATTAATAATTTTTCGATAGATTATTGCTATCTTTTGTTGATATTGTGCAGCATCAATTTTGCTTTTAATCGATAAGTTTGGTGAATACTTAAATCGGTGACATTTTCGCTATAAGCAATACTCACTCCCTTTCATTCACTTTAAGCTTCATCGTTTCCTTAAATAATGTTTCGTTATAAGTTTTACCTTTCTTATAATGATAAAAATTGTGCGCTTTAATTATCAATCTCACTCATTTATTTCACATACTTAATTTTTGACCTTCAATTGTCAATCTCACTCACTTATTCCAATCATAACCCTTTTTCACTCACGTTCCTTTTGAATATGTATAACCTTTTTCTTAATTTTTACTCGAAAAAAAAAATGAAGCTTAAATTGAGACGGGAAAAGAAATACTCCATCCGTCATATTTGAAAGTTTAAAAATTTTCAATAGACTGTCCCACCCGAAAGTTCAAAAATGTAGAAATAGAAAGTTTTTATTACTTCTTTATTTGTTCGCCCTACATGTCATAATCACAAATAATTATTCACTAACTATTTTCTGCATCACTTTTTATTTTCTATTCAACTATCTAGACTCACAACACATCACTCTATTCATTTTTTTTTAAATTTTTGAACTTTTTTATTTTTTAATGGGACGTAGGGAATATACAAATAAGTAAAATTTATTTGCAAAATTTATTTACAGATGAACGGAATAACACACAAAGTTAAACCATGCAATCATGCATAGTGACTCTCCACTTTCAAAAGAAGTGTTTGTCCCAAAATGGTATGTATTAGCAATCCTAAATCATGATTATGTCATGTTTGGTTGATTTTAAGAAACTTATAGTATTAAGTTTTCCAAGCATCTTCATTAGTCAACTAATCATGTTTTCTATTTTTTATTTTTTATTTTTTTGATACCCGTGTTCCCGCCTTTCTGACTAATCCTGACCACCAGCACCTGGCCCACAAGATGGTGGAGGTAAATCGCGGATGTGCCCTATGCGCCTGGGTGGCAAGCATTCTTATACCTGTGAGCCCCAAGGGAGCCCTCCTACAAGGCATTTACATCACTCTACATCACCAATTGGTCGCTCCACTGCTCGCGAGGCAATTACATCAACTCTTACAACACCACCGTGCCGCTCCACTGCTCCCGCCAAGATTCGAACTCCCCACACCGAGAATACAAGCCCAAGAATATCGCTTTCCTTAACTGCACGGATGTGCCCCGGGAGGCTCCAAAGAACCCTGAACCAAGGTAGAAATTAAACCACAGAAACTCCCCTTGAGGGGAATCGAACCGGTGACCTCCCCTTCGGGAGGCCACCAACCTACCATTGAGCCAAGGCCACTTTGATAACTAATCATGTTTTCTAGTCCCTACCTACCTACGTCTTTCAGAAAAAAAAAAGAGAAAAAAGATGTCTCTTAATTAGTGATCATGCAATTAGCCCCCATCTACTCATGTTTAACCTAATATGAAACCTAACACTTCATGATAAGTAATACATGATTATCTTCACGAATTTACAAAAAAATCATTCATTATGGTCTTATAATGTTAACATATTTACAAAAAAAACTAATCAAAAAGAAGGGGTAAGATTAAATGTTTTAACTTTTACATTCTATCTCCTCTAATTTTCTATCTATTTGTAATTCTTTATTAATTTTTTTAAAATTTTTCTTAAAAAGCGCAAAATACTATTCTAGGACCCTTAAAGTGAAACGGAGGGAGTATAATATTATCATAATATACTCCCTCCGTCCCACCTCACTTAGGAATTTTTGAAATGGCACGGGGATTAAGGAAAAGGTAAATGTTGTGAGTGTAATTTAAAAATAGGAGAAAGAATGAGTGGAGGGAATAGTAAATTATAATGGTGTTGTGAGTATTAAAATAATGTAGGAGAGAGAATGAGTGGAGAGAATAGTGATTTAAGATTTTCATTTTGGAAATTCTTAAGTGAAGTGGGACGCTCAAAATGAAAAGTTTTCTTAAGTGAAGTGGGACGGAGGGAGTATATTAAATCTCTATCGGTGCCACTTAATAATAATTCTACCGTGGACAAATTTGGGCCAATTGCGATATCAATTCCATTTCCCGTCTATAGAGTACTTATTTGGTGCGAATTAGTGACTAGTATATCATTTCATTATGTTTTAGTTCTATAAGTTTCATTTAATGAAAATATTTATACCATGGAATTGAATATGGTTCTTTCGTATTAGGAAAATACTTATTATTCCCTTAATTTGATTGGGGGAAAAATAAACATGATTAAATGTTGTTTTAATTAGATCCACAAGTTGAAAAAGAGATGTCATTTCATTGGTACTTGAGAGCAAATAGACTTGTAAAAAGATAATTGTGGGGTGAAAAGTTTTTGACTGCTTATAAAAGGTTCTGCCCTTTTTGGGAATATAATTATTTTGCTATAAACTATTGATAATTTAAAAATCCAACGTTAATTTATATCATAGATAATTGAATATACTAAAAAAAATAAACACGTAAATTAAGCCGGTGCTTCACCGTCGAATTTTCTCCGACGTGAGAGTAAGTATTTGTGTTTCGAGAGAGAAATCAATTGACAAACGTTTGTAGTCAAAAGACGCGTTACCCAAATAATGAAAATTATGACTTGCATTTATAGGCATAGCCTTGTAAAGTCCTTGTTGAATAAGAAAACGTGTGAGATAAGATTATAATCCTAGAAGGATTATACATGTTCACAGTCCTTATTTGAGTATAATTAGGCAACACATTCTGCACGTGCGCCTTGTAGGAGATCTCCTTGTCATATATGGTCTGGTCGGCTTAAAGTGAGCCGAGGAAGGGATTTGTGAAGGATGGGGAAACCCATTCCCTTATTTTGTTGACAACCGAGAAGGGGCTTTTCGTATTCAAAAGAGGCCTTGCTCGGCCTATATGATTATGCCTTGTCGGCATGCAGTTTTTGTTGGGCCTTAGTCATTATACGCTCTGCTTATATTTAGATAGACATAGTGGGAAATGACGAGGAGGCACGATGAGCAAAGGTATGAAAAGCCCACTCCCTTTGTCGTATTTGAGATTTATATGAATGATATTTTGGGCCCAATCCATTGGGCCTTGCTTGGCTATTATCCACGTTCGTACCTCGGTTTATACCGTTCAGTGGCCCACGACTTCCTAGCCCGGCTATGCCGAGGAGGAAGTGGTACTCTACCTCGGCTTAAACGGATACGAACGGGTTTTCACGAATCACGAGCGTCTCAATATCCGCCGGTTATTTATACAATGATGGGTGCGATCTACGTGGTCTGAACATTTGCCTTGGGAACCCTCTAGAACAATAATTGCTAGGAAGATACGGCGCCATACCCGGTTTTTTTTTACCCGTACCCATTTCAGATCTGGGTATAAAAGCTAAAATCCATTTCTTTTTCACTCTTTTATCACCGTTTGTATTTGAGAGAGAACTATTAAGCTTCAAATATGCAGATTCGTGTTCTTGCTTTCGTCGCTTTCTTGGTCAATTTCTGGAGTACGTGTTTGATTTAGTGTTCACATTTCATCTCCAACCTTTGATGCAGGTATAATTTCTTCCCAATCTCTTTATTTCTATCAATTTCTGGGTTTGTTGGTGTTATTCTTGGTGGGTTTAGAGAAATCGCCATTGTTGGTATTATTGAAGCTTTTCTTAAACCAATCTTTTGTCTTCCTCGTATTTAGAAACGACAAGAACATGGAGATTTAATCCAAACGCCTTGTATTGTTACCACACCCTAAACCTTAGGATTTATTAGAGAATTGATGGGTTGTGGATGATCCTAAGTTTGAACGAGATAGGGGAGATTCTGAAGTTGTACCAATCTCCTAGAACCGACGTACGTTATCCTAGTTGGTTTAGGATTGACCGACTTGACATTGAATCCCCAAACGTCGTGTTGTTCCACTGTTGGACTGAGATTCTGATTATATCAACCTCTACTACTTGAAGTCTGTCCATTTTGAGCGACCTCCATTGTTGGGTAAGGATCCTTCCTCGGTTTTACATAATAAGACGAGTAGGGATGCTTCCTCGTCCTCGTTTTTAAGTTTGCCTTGGCCAAATTTTGACCCTTGCTCTTTTATTTGTGCAGTCATGACGGGAAGAGGAAGCAATGTTGCTCGTTCTACCGGTCCCTCTACTTCTGGGAGGATCATAGACGCATTTACCAAGGGAGCCAGTGCTGGGGGCCGAGGTAGAGGACAAGGGAGGTCCAACTGAGGTAGAACTTACACCCCTAGGCCCAAACCTAATAGATCAGGGGAACCCATGATAGAGGAACTTCACTCTAAGTATGGGGTGCCGAGGGAGGAGTATCGACTTAGCTACCTCCCCGGTATTCCTGTAAAAAATGAGAAGGCAATGGAGGACTTCATGTATAGCCTCAATTATGTCCATTTCTTCTTCAAACTATTCCAACTTGGCCTTCGTCTCCCCCTCGATCCCTTTATCTGTGAATTTCTAGAGGACATGCAAGTCATCCCGGCGATGCTAGGAGCCAACGCCGTGAGATTTCTCACTGGCTTTATAGTTCTTTGTCGTATCATAGGTTTTGAACATTGTCAGTCTGCGTTCAACCACTTCTTCACCGTCAGTTATAAGGAGGATACAAGGATAGTGGTGATAAGGAGTGACCCTAATCAGCCCAAACTCATCTACCCAATGTCCAGCATGGTTTTTGGGTGGAACAACCACGTTATAAGGGTGAAGATCAGTCGACAAGGCTGGGAGTTTGCTGCTCCCTAGGATTACCCTGGTGTGACCAAGCAGGTGTGGAGGCCTGAGTGGAATGGGAAGATGATAGAGAGGCTAAGGCAGTTTGCCGAGGTAGGCACCCTATGTTGGTCGAGCTTGGAAACCGACCATGGGTACTATGTACAGAACGACATCATGCATGGGCCTTTGGACGGGTTGATGCCCCTCGTCCCCGTCGTCAGAGGAAATAGGTTTCCGAATTGGAGGGTGCACCCTGGCCTAGTTTTCCATGATGAATGTGATGTCTGCAAAACTGTACAATGACAAATGTCGTGCCGAGGATGGCGTCCCCGAATGTAAATTTTTCTACCTCCTCGTTTTTCATACTTGTATAATTTTTGTTTTGCTGAATTATCCTTCCTCGTTATTTTATTAAATGTCCCTTCTCGTCTTTTGCAGATTTGACTGAAGAGCAGACCAAAAAGATGGAGGAGGAAGTCCTTTATACCCAAGCTCTGGTGAAGTTGAAGAGGAGGACGCCGCGCTCCTCGGCTCAAAATAAGAGGCGTTCTGGTGTAGCTTGCAACTGTGGCTTCCTATGACGCCATCAGGAGCAAGGCAGCTGATGACTTGGAGCAATGCCTTGATCGTCAGATTGAGAAAAACAAGGCCGACCTGGCCAAGGCGGTTGAACTGCTCAAGTCCCTCAGAAAGGAGGTTGATGAGCATAAGGTGACCAAGGCAGAGGCCGAGAGAGCGGAGTGGGCGGCCAAGGCGGCTCAAGAGAAGGCCAAGGAAGCCAACAAGGTCGAGCAAGCTGAGATTGAGAAGCTCGTGGCTGAGCTTAAGGCAAATACCAAGGAGGCTGATGCCCAGTATAAGCAGTTGGAGGTCAGCTTGTCCATACAAATTGCAGAGGCTATCTCTCAATTTAAGGTCAGCCCGGCCTTCAGACAAGCTTTGGCCGAGAAGACGGCCACCATGTACTCTGACGGCTATCTCCACTTAGCCAGAAGGGCGTTTGTGGACCCAAAGCTGAATGTCGACGTAGGCTTGCTTGCCCGTCTCATATGCCAAGATGATTATGATGACCTTGCCCGGTCTGGCCATGCCTTGGTGCCATTTTCTGAGAATGCCCTTAAGGTGATTGCAGCCCAAGATGCTAGGGAAGCCCGAGAGGTATGGGTCCCCACTTCAGTTGATCCTCATAATATCAATACTTTAATAGAGAAGATCCAAGATAAGGGAAGCTTCTGATGAGTAGGAGGACGCCGGGAGGGGCAAACCAAGGAAGCCCAATCTGATCAAGTCATCATCCCAGATGTTGCCGCCGAGCAAGACGATCTATTTAGGCGTGACGGTCAAGTTTAAAGGCTTTTTATTTTACTTTGTTGATGTAATAGGGCCCTTTGTATTTCAATGATTTTATCAATATAATGCCTTTTTTCACTTCTTCGTCATCTTTACTTTACTGGTTTGCTATAAACTGCTTTTGACTTGAATGATTGTATATTTGAATGTATGTTGAATACTTGTATAAGTGCCAAACTATCTTTGAGATATCGAGGAAGGTTAGCTCGTCATTCACAATTAGTTTTAAACCGAGGAGTCTCATTCGGTCTAAACACTTAGATAATTTGCAAGTTTACTCATTAGGCCGAGGAAGGCTTGCTCGGTATAACATTTGGGTCATTTTTGAGGGCTTGTCTCTTCATGCCGAGGAGGTTCGTTCGGTCATGAGTCTTAGATAGTTTTTAATGTTTTACCTCTTTATGCCGAGTAAGGTCGTTCGGTCATAGGTTTTAGGTTATTTTTAGGTTTTATCTCTCTATTCCAAGGAAGGTCGTTCGACATAGGTCTTAGATAATATTTTATGCTTTTATCTCTCTATGTCGAGGAAGGTCATTCGAAATAGGTCTTAGATAATTTTTGAGTACTTGTCTTTTTTTGCCGAGTATGGTCATTCGGTCATAAGTCTTGGACAATTTTTAGATGTTTACCTCTCTATGTCGAGGAAGGTCGTTCGGTCATAGGTCTTAGGTAATTTTTGATGTTTTACCTCTATATGACGAGGAAGGTCGTTCAGTAATAGGTCTTAGGTAATTTTTGATGACTACCTCTCTATGTCGAGGAAGGTCGTTCAGTCATAGGTATTAGGTAATTATTGATGTTTTATCTCTCTATATCGAGGAAGGTTGTCCGGTGTAGACACCCCATTCTGAACCAATAAATTCATGATTACACTACTCTTCGTCTCTCTTTTGTGTTTTGATGAAAGCATATCAGTTTCGTCATGTTTCGTTAAGTTTCTAACTAACCTCGTTAGTTTTGGACCTAACTGACAAACGTAATAACTGAAGAGGACAAAATGGTCATTTGACTAGTTATCCCGCGCGGGACATACGTGTCTCGCGCGAGACAACCCCTCGGCAGGATGTGCAGAATCACTTTCCTTCTCCGTTTCAAACTCTTTTCTTGATAAATATCATCCAATCCGGGTATCTAATCATGA
Organism: Adenophora triphylla var. japonica; assembly: GCA_022495995.1. NCBI lineage: Eukaryota > Viridiplantae > Streptophyta > Magnoliopsida > Asterales > Campanulaceae > Adenophora > Adenophora triphylla. The sequence goes on along the minus strand of JAFEMH010000630.1, from coordinate 273,444 downwards.
GAGGGTTCTGGAAGCTTCCTTGGGAGGAGTCCCAATCCACTTGAGTCTCCTAAACTTGGTGACCAAGTCATGCATCCACCTCTTAAACCCCTATAAATACTTGATGACTTTAAGTATTTCAGAGGTCCACGATCCCCGATCGATAACACATAACGCACACATTTTGTGGGTTTCTCTCCCTGAAAGATTCCAACAAAATCACCCTAAATCACCTAAAGTTTGTTTATCAACCTTGTTGATCAACAAACATCGAAGCCCGAATCAAGGATTGAGTCGAAGCCCTGTCCGCATCAAGATCCGAATCAAGGATTGAGGCGAAGCTCTGTCCGCATCAAGATTCGACTCTAAACTTGAGTCGAAACTTTGTCTGAATCTCTTCTCAAAAAGGTAATCATCCTTAAACTTTCGTTTCTCTTCTCAATCCCTCTATTGATTTTAGAGTAGTGTAATCCCATCAAAAGGATTAGCCTAGAGTCCCTTCAATTCATGAAGGCGATCTCGAATCATACAATCCGACATCCCTAATTAATAAATTAATTAGGATTTACTTGTTTCTTCTTATTGTTCATAGAATGATTAGATTAATAACACCCAATTAGCAAGACCAATCTTCGGATTGGGTGGAATGGATGCTCCTTGACCTACTCATTCCTTAACTTCACCCTCGAACCCTTGAATCTCTTGAAAATATCAAAAAGGTTTTTCTTATTGTTTTCCATCAATAAATAATAAGTGGCGACTCCGAGATGTTAAAAATTCACGCATCGCTACATCCGGTCATTGGTCTTAGGTAAATTGGTGGGAGTTTATCCCTTGATGCCGAGGAGGGGCTTCTCGTCATTGGTCTTACTAGTCATTTGTGTTGATAAAAACTGAATCTTTATTAACTGAAATTGATTGCATCAAACTGCAATCCTATTTTACTTGAAAATAAAGGAAACAACTAACAAATACTAATCTATTAAATCAGAACAAACTAGAACTAATGATAGTACTTCCGTAGATGATCAGAATGTCACGAATGTTTCAGCTCTTGTCCATCTGGAGTCTTTATTCTGTAGCTCCCTTGTTTGATAACTTGAATGATCCCAATTAGGGGCGAGCTTATTTTGTTCTGCCTTTTTGCCAGTTGCTTCGATTTTTCTAAGTACACAATCTCCGACTTGGAATATTCTATTGTTGACCCTTTTGTCAGGATAGACTTTGATCCTTTGCTTGTAGTTCACCATTCTCATCTGAGAAGCTAGTCTTTTCTCATCTAATAGGTCTAGGTCTAGCAGCCTATTGACCTTATTGATTTGTTCATCATAGTTTGAATTTTTTGTCGTAGGGATAGCCTACTCAACAGGTCATCTACGTCCTGTAGCTCTCCTTGTCTCAAGTCAGGGTCGGCCCCCGAGTTCTGGCCACTGACGAGATAAGGGGCTATATCTGGGACGGACAGAACTGTGTCATCGTTGTCATCCTCATGAACGTCTAGTATCTCAATTTCAGCTAGTTCGTGTACGTCCTGCAGCTCTCCTTGTTTCAAGTTAGGTTCGGTACCCGAGTTCTGGCCGCTGACGAGATGAGGAGCTATATCTGGGATGGACAGAACTGGGTCATTATTTCCATCCTCATGAACGTCTAGTATCTCAATTTCAACTAGTTCGTCTACGTCCTACATCCCTCCTTATCTCAAGTCAGGGTCGGCTCCCGAGTTCTGGCTACTGACGAGATCAGGGGCTATATCCGGGACAGACAAAACTGTGTCATTGCTTTCTTGGACATCTAGAATCAGGTGATCCTCTTCCTCTGTTTCGACAATCAGATTCAGCCTAGAACTGTTGCTGGTAGTATTTACAGACTTAGAGATTTTCAGATTTTCCATTGCCGTGTCTACCTCCACCTTTCTTGATGTTTTTCTGCTCCTCATCGCATTCTACAAGAAGTCCTTGGGTGTCGATCTCACTGTAAGTACCCAAATCCGGATCGTCCAAATCCGTCAGAAAGTTAGCCGAAATCCGTTAACTGGCCCGCTCCAGGTTAACCGGAACTCGTTAAACTCCCCGTTGCTGTGCCAACGAGACGTCCCGGATCGCCTGCATCCCGACGTCGAACCGTACTTAGCACGTGACATCTCACGTAAAAGTATGGCTTTCCTGAAAACGCATTTTCCAGGCACTTTCCGGGCGTTTCGGACATTTCCTGACCGTTATTTTATAAAACGGACAAAACCGGGACCGAGGGACAAAATCCCACCTCGGTGGTGACTCGGAGGGCACGTGGCAGCCATGCCACCTCCCTCTAGTCACCCTTCAATCAATTTCGAGAGGAAAAGACCAAAATGCCCTGGTTTGCAAGCCAAGTCCTACGGACTCACCGTGCACTTTTCCCGAAATTGCCAAAGCAAGTCCCAGATTTCCAAAATTCCCAAAACCCACGAAATTCGGTCAAGTCCGGGACTCCTACTGCAATTTTCACCCTATAAATAGAAGTTGCTGTCAAAGGCAAGAAAAGGATTTTTTTACACCAAAAAATCACCACCCCACGGTCCAAACTGGTTTTCACCCTTCCCGAGCTCCCGTTTTGTCTCGATTCGCGTGAAACCTTCGTATTTCGATCAAATACGCACCCTACAACTTCGAAACAACCTTTCGAATCACTTTCTCGTGTCCCGTACACACCTCCCGAGCCAAAGGAGTCGACTCCTAGCCATAGGTATAACTCCCTCTCTCGAATCTTCCGTTCCGTCTCGGTTTACGCGCCGCCGCTATAACTGTTTCGAACCTCCGTTATCAAAATGTAGACGCCTCTGTCTAATGGGGTCCGATACGTTTTAGCCCCTTGATCCTCTTCTCTTTCCGTAAGAGAAGTAATCACGGGTTAAAACGGCGTTCCGACCCGCCCGTTTACTTTCATGTCATTTACAATTCCGAGCCGTTTGGCCTCGTTGATCGTCATTTACAATTCCGAGCCGTTTGGCCTCGTTGATCGTCATTTACAATTCCGAGCCGTTTGGACTCGTTGATCGTCATTTACAATTCCGAGCCGTTTGGCCTCGTTGATCGTCCTTTACAATTTCGAGCCGTTTGGCCTCGTTGATCGTCATTTACGAATCCGGATCGTTTGATTTCGTTGACACCGCTTTAAATACTGTCATTTACAAGTCCGATCCGTTTGGATTGTGATAGTATTTACTTTTCAAAGTCCGAGTCGCAACCCGATTCGTTGATCGCATGTCATTTAATACGTATTTTTCCCGTAAAAATCGTTAACAATGTAATGCCCGGTTCAAAATCGGAGTTCGTCCGTCGAACTCTCTTTCAAAACGCGCGAAATGACGTTCGGCCTCCGAATGCTCATCTTCAAACTCAAAGCCGCCATTTGACACTTAAAATCATTTAATACGCATTTTTCCCGTAAAAATCGTTAACAATGACTCGTATGGCTCAAAGTCGACGTTTGCCACGCAAACGCTCATTTCAAACTCAAACCGACGTTTGTCATTCAAACGCTCGTCTTTTCAAACAAAGTCACCTAATCAACGTTTGTCATTCAAACCAAGATTAAGCTTGTCATTCAAGCCCCCATTTCAAAACACACACACACACACAATTTCGAGAAAGGTAGAAAGACTCGTCATGCGAGGCGTTTCGGGCGATCTCGTCATACTCTACCCGAAACGTAACTTGACCTCCGAACCTAACAATCTCTGGTACAAAAAAGCTTTTTACTCGTTTTTGCTGCCAATAAAAATGATCCCCTTTTTTAAAAAGCCTTTTCCTAAGTTTTTGCTACCAATAAAAACGACACCTTTTCACAATAGTCGTTTCTCAACGTTTGGGCTCAAAATACAAAAACCGCGTGGCGACTCCTCATTTTTTTCCTTCCCATGAAGTGAGGTCTCAGACACCAACCCTCTGCGAAAGACAACCGCGTTTCGCGCCCGCGCGAAATCCCGGGTAATTTCGATTAGCGACTCACATTTGGGGAAAAGATACTTTTTCAAAACCGCCGATGTTTTCTAAAAGCCTTCCGTGGGTCAAACTTTCGTTTACCCTTCCTCGTTTTTGTGTGCGTGTGTTACTTTAAACCTCGAACGGTTTTTGTTTCAAAGGCATTACATTGTCAACTTTTCAAAATCTTACCATGTTTGTGCATCCCCATTCATGTTTGATTTTCATTCTTTGTCTTTTTGAACTCGTGCATCATAAATTCTTTAAGACACATTCTGAAAAATCTCTGTTTTACTCGAAAAAGAATTTTAGTGACCGCACACTACGCGCACTTGCCGCCTCTAACACCGCACTTCACGTGTACTTGCCGCCTCGGTACACCGCACACTACAACCCCTAACCCGGGATGGCCTTATCGCTGCACTCCGATTGGTCTCGCCGACACCTTTCGGGGCGCACGGGGTCGTCCCAAACATCCCATCCTAGCCCGTGTAAGCCATGCACTCTTTTCAGGTCACACTTTGTCCAAGACCCCGGTTGGTTTTTGGTCTAGCTCGTGTCATAAAGCCTAAGTGTATGTTTTTTACGCCGGGCCCCGCTCCGAGTCAGGCTCGAGAGTTTGAGACCAAAGGTCATTCCCGACCCGAAGTCTTGAGCTTTTCAGCCTTGACTTTGACGCGGAGCTCTGCCGAAAAATATACCCGAAGGTTCAATGTGACGCCGTGTCACCAAACCTCGCCGTATGTACCGTGCCAGCCACAACGTGGCCAACGCTAAAAAGCTAAGGTCTCTCGCACAAGCGAGTCAGGAGAGGTCATGCCCAAATTTTGGCACGACTCCCGCCTTAACTTAAGGACGTTGACCTCGACCGTGGCCCGTACGCCGCACACGTCGAAAGTTTGCGTGATCAGCTAGCCTTAAGTTCACTTTTTCCTTTGTCGGTGGAACTCGCTTGCCTTATCGTACCTCGCTCGGGATAGTCCGTCCCGAGAAAGATGATCTACAATGGAAACGAGGGGCTTATGAGCGTAGTGACGAGATCCACCGATTAGAGCTCTAGGATTAGTTGCGAAAAGAAGACACGCTCTTTTCCAACCAATTAGGACTACGAGAAAATGCGCTTTAAGTAAACTTTAATCGGTAATCGCACATTGCACAAGCCCGAAAACCTTGAGCCAAATACCCTTTTCCGAAGCCTCCAAACCCTTCCTTTCGTTCCCCGCAAATGAGCGAAAGTGGTTCAGATTTCCGGCCGCCGCCTTGCCAGATCACATAGCAGCGGCGTCGAGTACGGTTCTTCGGTTCCCTCGGTTCCCTCCTCCAATTTCCGACATGTCTAGCTCACTGAGAAATCGTGGACGGGGAAGGACCCCGCCACCGGTAATGTATATGACATTGGAAGAAGCCATCCGGGCTTGTGAGGTTCACAAGAGGCGTAAAGAAGATCGGCAGAATTTCGTGGTACAAACTTTCCGAATGAGCGAGGTATAGCAGCCTATCCCCGCCGACGGTACTTTTGTCCCCGGTCGAGGATGACGATTCCCCGAAACCAGTTCACCAAACCTTCAATCAGTTCCTCCCCGCCAACTTACGGGATGCCTCCCAACCAAGGAAACAAATGACCTAGGCTCCATGTTGCCACCTCTCGTGGCAACCCCGTCAATTTTGTCGCCCGGTGCTACACCCATCACTCAATATCACCAGGCGCACCGGCTGACCATCTCAGGATGCCAATATCCTCAATACCCTCCCGGGTTCGTCCTGCCTATACACGAATCCCTAAACACCGGGACAAACCCCGATACAGCCGTAAAAGGCTCCCGTATATTCTCATATACCAAGCCTTCCACCTCCAATCACTACCGCCACGTGGTAGCACCCGGTGCCGAGCCTCACACCCACCACCGGACCCAACCTTAGCCTCGGATGGTCGAGCAGATGAAAGACCCGAAAGCCACCATGAGCCTCAAAGCAAGAAACGCTCAAATCCACGAGATCCGGAATGGTCACGCCTCTCCCGCCAAGTTCGAATGCCGGATTCTCAAACGCACGTCGACACTTACGTGTCTCGGCATGAGAGCAAAAGGAGCGAGCAAAAGGAGAACCTCCAAAGAGCCACTTCCAAGATACGCTCAAAGCTCGCTACGATGGTTTCGAGGTGGTCAAGCCCGCGGATCGCCACACCCGGGAACCGATCAGTAACATCTTCCCCGGAACTGCACAGATCCAACTTAGAGTGGGAAACAAGTCGCGAGGACTTAATCACCACCGACGTAAAGCGGATGAAAGTGTTGGGGAATTCTACAAGAGATGGAGCCGGAAACTCTCCGAGATCATGGAGCCACTCTCCAAAGAAGAACAGTATGCGGATCTTGAAGTCTTGCTTGGAGGCAGACCGTCCATCGTAAATCTCATCGGGCCACAATTTCTTCCTGCATCTCCGGGCCATGGTCAATGCCGGCTCACGTTCGAGAAGGGATCTCAAGGAAAAGTTGGCTACCGTACGACCATACGTATACCGCTCAACAGCTGCATTCGATCCCGCACCGGCCCCTAAGAAAGTGGAAAGATACGTCCGTCAACTACGTCCATCGTGGACAACAATGGGTAACAAACCTGGGCCCCACAAAGCAACAATTCTACTGCGGCACCTGCCGTACACTTCGACAAGTTGGACATGCCACCGAGCAAGATGTCGGGAAGTGGTTAATCAAGGAGGGTCTCCTTAAGCCCGTGCCAATTACAAACCCAAAGTTCCCGTAGCCAATGCGGACAAGAGCAAATATCTTGCGCCTTCCATCGCATGTCACGGCCATACCACCGACAATTGTTTGGGGTTACGATACGAAATCCAGAACTTGATAGAAGAAGGCAAGTTAGAGCGCCCGTGGCCCAATACGCCGGGAATCCCTTTCCGAACAATAACAACGTGAATTCCATTGAGTGGAGTGCCCAAGAAGCGTGCCACGAGAATCCGGTTCTCGCCTCTTTCACCGGGATCCTCCTCTAATGTCCACATCGCCTACGATGTTTGTGATCGCTCCGCTTTGCCCGGGAGTACGAGTCTCGAGAAACCGTCCGAGCAATCCTCCGAGAAAATAAAAGAAGAAATCCTCTCAACAAAGAATCGAGAGAAAGATACGAAGCCGAGATACCAAAGGTAGGTACACTTGGAGAACCCTCCGGAGGTTCGACTACTACGTACTGTACTCCACCTACCCTTCTTTGCCTCTGTGCCATGCGGCTCTAGAAGCGCAGGTGGGAAAGCCGAAAAGTCCCACTAAACCAGAATTCAGCACTGGGAACACCGGAATACCTCGGATCTTGGTAGTCTTACCGCGCCAATGTAAGCCTAACCTCCGCGGGATCGCCTAAGATTCAATTTGTCCACTTTCAGAGCTCGGACCGGTAAAGGAAGATCAAGGTCACTTGGCAATCGCACTCGATCAATGAGCTAACCAAGGGCGGCAACCGCCACAGGCGGCCTCAACATACTCCCGAGGTTCCAAAGAAAGGCTTTACCTCGCAAGAGGAAGACAGAAACGGATGGCCGGATGACTCTCCTTCTACGGATAGAGACGAGATCTACGACTCCGCCCGTATGGCAAAAGATGATCACGTTTTGTGATGAAGACTTACCGAGAGGCGCTCGTGGGCACAACGAAGCTGCATGCATCACTCTCAAACTCAACACCATATCACTCCCCAGGAGTATTGGTAGATAACAGGTCAGCCGTTAATGTCCTCCCTCTCAAAGCATGATGCGAGCTCTCGCATCCCACATGAAAGCCACCGATTCCGTCGCCTCGGACTATCAAGGAGCTACGACAACTCGTCTCGTCCCATCACGGGGACAAGTGACTATGGAACTTTGGTTCGAAACCCAAATGGTGCCAAAGAAAAATTCCACGTGATGGACATTCCATCCGAGTTCACAAATTTCTTTTGGGACGCCCTTGGCTACACCACATGAAAGCCATAGCTTTCGCTCTCCATCGGTGCGTTAAGTTCATTAACCGTGAGGGAGATCTCGAAAGTCATCCGAGGGGATAGTTTCCTCATAGGAAACGAAGCCGAGACAAGAGCCAAGCGTGTCCGCACTCGTGCACCGGGTTACCTCCTTCGAATCAACCAAGGGACTATCGGGCAAATCTCATCGTAATCCCTCGAGTCCGGAGATGCTAACTATGTAAACGTACTCGAGCAAAAGTGCACTCGGGCAACCCGATACATCAAGTTCAACCGTCGTTTCCAACATTTGGAGGCAGATTGGAAGGAAACGCCGAACATCGCTATGATACGGGGCACATAAACCCCGCCCCAATCGGAGATTCGTCGCATTCTCCAAACAAACTCTCTCGGCCCCGCTGTGCGAAGAGGTTTTTGTGATAAAGGTCAACAAGCACCGTCATTCTCGTGATGAATGCATGGAAGTTGTATGGGATGTCCTCCACGAGGAACTACTCCGCCGCACCCCTCTTCTCCAACGAAGAGCATGATGTTTTCCTAGCCGCTCCAACAACGCAAACTGATGCAATACGTCCCTACACTGGATTGAAAGTGATCGATGACGATGAACTGGACTCTCCGGAGTCGAAGACGCGGCACCCGCAAGCGTACCTCCGCATTCACATGCTCGCTTTGAGGACGGAACTCCTTCCGATCGTGTCACCTACGACCAAGGTTCCAATACCACGGAAATTGTCAAGCTCAACGTCCAAGACGGGCACGGCTATCCGATAATTGGAAGCACGTGATTCACGCAACGAGGAATCCTCCGATCAAGTAAAGGACGACGACTTCGTCAATATCATCTATCTCCGTATATCCCGATGAAGCCAAGGATCCCGTCCTTGTTATCGTATTCGCAACACCAAAGTCACCTCGATGCATCGCCCGCTCATGGTAAACGAGGCATTGGCCAAGCGAGCTCGGGAGCTCATCCCTACTTCCGAGTACCACCCCAAAGGGGCTGCAACCGACCCGTGCCGTCGCCAAGCTTATACTCCTCAAACGCCGCCAAGGCCAAGGGCAACAAAAGGAGACCAAGCTCCTCACCCGCTACAAGTCGATCAACTCGGGAACGCTTCCGGCAGCCCACCCCGAAACATCTCGTGAAAGTCTTCCCGCAAGGCGTAGCCGCCTTCCGACATAGGAAATGACCACCTCAAAGCATCAACATGCTTCGCCGATTCTACTCCCACCGTCACGGCCCTGATTCCGACATCCCGCGCCGACCGCTAGCTTTGATAGACTTGGCGATCGAGCGAGATCACGAGACCGTCAACATTGCATTCAATACCCCCGTGGGGTCAATCGCGTATATGGGCAAACTTCTTGGTGATCGAGATCAAGGAAGGCCGCATGGAATGTCCTGGCCCGACTTCCTTCGTCAATGTAATCCAAGTGTTCCGCCATTCGGCGATTTGAATGTAATCACGCTCGGGACACTAGCCGCACGATGCGCACCTACGGAGATCGCCTAGGTCTCGCAAGGAAAGCTCTCATTGAACTAGCCGCTCAAGATAGTCGTCTTTGGGACGAAGACCAAGCTCGAAAGACCTACAGGGACCAAGCCCTTAAAGTGTCACAGCAGCCTTCGTACAAAGCTAGAGGCCACTCTAGACTCCGTTCGACTCTCAAGAGTTTTGCTCATGGCAACTTCCTGACTACCGTCTCGTTCTCATCCAACCCCTCTCGCTGTGCAAGGTGGTCAACGGTCCCGATGACCTAGGAGATGGAACGACACGGCGTAACGAATCCCATCGCTTACCTTCCCGAGGAAAGCAAGTTCTCTCGTGAAAGCGACGATGAAGACGATGAAACCATTCTCTTCCAAGCCGGCATGAAGCCAACAAAACCGGACTCCCAATGGTCCGGGGAGGATGGGAACGGATCACTGCCGCACTCAAATTGAAAGGCCAACTCAGGGAGGAAGGTCTATTTAAAAACAAGAGGAGGATGGAGATCTGCCTCTGAGCAACTACTCGTGGAAATTCCACGCCTACGACATTCGTTTACGTAAACGATCAACTCTGGGCCAAAGAACCAAATACATGGGCCGATGTTCGGGAAGCCGTGAACTCACCTTCCGACATACCCGCCACTCGTATAAAGCAGAAGAGAAACTCTCCCCGATGGAGGTTTACCTAGACCGCCGCACGCAGCTTCAAAGAAGCACTGTGCTATTCTCACATGGGAAGAAACGCAGGCATTAACTCTCGACGCAGCTCCGCCGCAAGAAGGTTGATCTGGGGCCCAGAGTGGAGGAAAAACTAGCCAACCACGAGTATCGCTGCACCCAACCTGCAATGCCCCGAGTATGCTCAAAGAAGAAGGAAAGGAACGCGATATACCGTGAAGAGATCAAGGAGACCGCTCGCTTGAGCCGAGAACTCTCCAACCTCCCCTGAGGGTCAGCAACGCACGCTTCGCCAGGCAACCACTGTTGTGCACCGACATTCGAACAACGTCAAACCGTAGGCTACCTCCCGCGCAGGCATCCAAGCCGCATCCCGGGACGTAATCCGCCAAGCCGCCGAAGCTCCCGGAATTCATCCACAATCAATGAGTTGAGGGAAGACATATGGCTCCTATGCTACGAGGAATCCTCTCTCTAACTATGGCTCAACTCAGAGCACTTGCTTCGTAAGGGACCAAACCTGATGTCGCCGTTCTAACCCGGGATCGGGTCAAATCCGTGCATTACCACCTAAGGCCACCAAAAGCCAACGGAGCCGAATTGCAATCCGGCCACTCAAGACGCAAATTCCTTGAAAGAGGACCCGATCCTCACTACTCAAGCGCACTCTGTGCGAACATTTCCCTTTCGTCTCTCGCTCACTTCCTCTTATCCTCACAAGCTCAAGCCAGAGGAAAGCCTCCGGCCCGTACCATGGTCCCCATGACGCAACCCCGCATGAAGTCATTCAAATGATCGGCAACATCCACTATGGCAACATTATCACCTTCACGCATTTGGACCTTCCAAAATTTGGGGCCGATCACAATGAGCCGCTCTACATCACACCCAAACTGGACGAGCGTCGCTTCCCCCGCGTGTTGGTAGACGGAGGTTCCAATGAATGTCTTGCTCCGCCAAGATGATGGACTCCGCTTGACATCAAGCCCATGCATCTTAAGCCTTCATCCACACCGTCAAGGCCTATGACTCTACTTCCCGTACAGCTTCTGGGTTGCTACTCTTAACATCTGGTTCGGCAAGCGGGTGATCCCCACCGAATTCCAAGTGTTTGGACATTCCAATCACTTTCACAGCCCATCCTGGGGCGTCCCCGGCCGCATCAAATCAATGGCGTGGCATCCACCCTTCACCAAAGGCTCTCAAGTTCATGCAAGGCAACGAGCTAACTATTAGCCTACGGCGACAGCAAAGGCTACCACCGAGGGGACCAAAGACCAACGACATTCCAAGATTGGAAATCAAGCATAACGACGACATGCCATTAACTCGGATTCACTCGAGACCTCCAAGATCCAAATATGCAACGTGGGACCTTCCACCTGCCTCACGATCGCATTCCTCCCGCCACGAGGACGATGAAACTCATGAACTTCATCCCAGGATCGGGCTCGGCAAAAGGCCGCAAGGCCAACACCAAGTTATTGAAGTCAAGGACCACACCACGGTCCAGTGGGCTTGGCTACGTGCCAACACCGGCCGACATCAAGGAAGACAAAAGGCTCGCCCGCACCAAGGCAAGCAGCCCCGCAAAAGGGGAACCTTCAACGGCACACCCAATCTCCGCCTTACAGCCTTTTGACCTCGCTCATTACTTCACCAAGGGAACCAACAGCAGTAATCCGAGGGGACCGACAAGGGAACCGACAAGAATCGAGGGAACCAACAAGGGAACCAATGCCAACCGGGGGGACCAACAAGGGAACCTACTGGAGAACCGAGGGGACCAACAAGTGGAACCGACCCAGAACCGAGGGGACCGACAATGAACCGACAGCCAGAATCCGAGGGGACCGACAAAGCTGGAACTGATGAAGATGAGAAAGAAGCAGAATAGTCAAGACTCAAGACTACAGAAGAATGGAACAAATAGCACGGGACCTCAAGCGTTTCGCAGGACTCAAAGCTAATCCGATAAGGGAGCGTTCTCGACATCACACTCTACCCGGACCAACTCGCCACCATTACCAAAGATGAGTACACATTCAAGGGAATCCTGCACTTGGAGGAGCAACTCAAGGTACTCTCCATGGGAAACAAGTTGTTCGGATCAGCCGAGGCCACATTCGAGACAAGAAGTCCAAAGCGTAAGGAACCGTAATTCATGTAAGACGCTCAGCCGGGACCAAATTTCTACGTAGTCCTGTTTGAAGAAGTCATGGAGTTGCCCAACTTGATCGATCGGGGCTCCGACAACAAAGATGATCGCCATGATAGGGACAGCAGAGCCAAGCCTCTCGATCCCCGCACCCTCCTCAAGCATCCAAAGAATGCCACCGAAGAATTGGGTAACTTTCACCGGACCAAGGGCAAGCCAGCAGAATCGGGAAGACAAGCCGGGCCCGCACCCACATCTCCCTAAACCCGGTCTCAAACCCTCTCGAGTCGCCTCCTGTCGAAGTCCAGTCCTCTCGAGTCATCCAACGGCCTTACGCCGAGGACTATAATGTTGTAGCCAATCATGTATTCCCGTTCTTGTTTAATGAAAAGTCCGACCTTTCTGAGTATCCTCTCATTGCCACTTTAACAACCGATAAGTTAACAAACAACTTAAAAGACGTTAATAATTCAATTGATAAAGAAGCGTACACATTAAACGAACAATACATTAAAGAAGTTCTCGAGCGTGTAGCTGACCAAGAGGACAACCGGGCCCAAGCCGCCGAAGAGGTTATGACCAAAGTGAACTTGGGGTCGTTGCGAGAGCCTAAAGAGACACAAGTGGCGCTTTCTTCGCCGATGCAGTAAAAGAAGCCCCGATAAGCCTCCTCCCGGAGTATGTTGACGTGTTCGCCCTCGGTCATATCAGACATGCCAGACTCGATCCTCAATCGTGAGCACGTAATTCCCCCGGATCCCGAATCCAAGCCTGCTCAAAGTAAGCCGCGCAAGATCAAGCCGCAGTGGTCCTTGCAAGTTAAAGAAGAAATTGAGAAAATGCTCCGAGTTGGTTTCATCGTAGTGATTTGAGTACCCGACTTGGCTCTCCAACATCGTGACGGTCACCAAGGCCACCGGAAAGGTCGATGCCGCGTGGATTTCCGGGATCTCAACAAGGCCACCCTAAAGATGATTTCCCACCGCCTAACATCGACATGCCGGTCGACACCACGGCAAATTTCGAAGTAAAGTCCTTTCGTGACGGAGTTCGCCGGATACAACCGCATCAAGATGTCCGAGGAGGATCGTGTGCCAAGATCGCCTTCACCACTCCAGCGGGGACATAATGTTACACCTGGTTATGCCGTTCGGTCTCGAAGAACGCTGGGGTTACTTACTTGGGCCGGGCTGCAAATGTACTTCTCTTCCATGACATGATTCACAAAGAAATCGAAGTATATGTCGACGACATGATCATCCACTCCAAGGGATCGACATGCAAAGACATGAAAGATCCGAGGAAGTTCTTCAACCGTACTCGTAAAACACTCCATGAGGTTGAACCCGGCAAAGTGCACCTTCGGCGTCAAGCGCGGCAAGGTACCGGGGTACATGGTTACAGTAAAGAGGTATCAAGCCGATCCCAGAAAATCAAGGCCATCATCGATACGAAGCCGCCTTAAACCCCGACGTAAGTGAAGAGCTTCATGGGAAGACTTCAAGCACATCGCCGCTTTCATCAACCGCTTGACATCTCTCTCGCGAGCCCATGTTCAAACCGATGAAAAAGAATGCCGACATCAAATGGGACTCCGAGTGCCAAACAAATTTTCGAGAAGATCAAGACCTACTTGGTTAATCCCCACCCCGTGCCCGCCACACGAAGACAAGCCACTACTCCCGTATCCGACAAGAATGTACACGTCAATCTGAGCAATGTCGGCACAAGAGCGTAAAGATTCCAAGGTTGAGCATGCAATCTACTTCGTAAGTCGAAAGCTTCAAGGAAGTGAACTCACCTACTCAAAGATCGTGAGAAAACTTGTACCGCCTGTATGGGTAGTCGGGAAACCGAAACACTACATGCGCCGCATTCTGCACTCCCGGTCTCCAAAGTGGACCCTGTCCGATATCTCTTTGACAAGCCATCCTCACAATGCGGCTAGCCAAGTGGTCATTCTTCCCGGCCGAGTTCGACATCAAGTACACGGTCGAAAATCAACAAAGGGCGTAGTAATGGCGCATCGCCTTGCCGACTTCCCGAGCAAAGGAACCTAAGGGTCCCGATCCGCAATTTCCTGACGACGGAATCTTTTCACTTGACAGCCGCAAACCGCCGGCAACTCTTCTTCGATGGGGCAGCCAACAAGAAGGGGAATGGCATTGGAATGCTCCTTGTCGATCCCAAGGACGAGCATACTCCCATAGTACCATCAAGCCGAATTTCGAAGCAACCAACAATGCCAGGAATATGAAGCCTCGTGGCAAAGCAGTTTGGAAGCCGCCTCGAGCGCAACATCTTAGAGAGCCGGGATGTATATGGAGACTCAAAGATTGATCATCAATCAAGTATCCAACAAATGGAAGACGGTAGATTCTCGGCCTTCTTTAAGTACTCACGCGTACATGGAGGAACTCATTGCTCGCCCAAGGACATCTCTTTTCACTATTTGCCAAGAGACAGAACCGCTTCGCGCACGCCCGGCAACCTCGCCTCTTGTCGAAATTCCCGAAGGGAAAGCAAGAAACCCCTCGTAATAGGCAGACGGGAAACACCCACCTATTGCCGTGAGATCGAAAAAGAAAAAGAAACGATCGACGAACCCCGGTATAATCAAATTTACCAAGCACCTCCAAAGCGGAGAAGCTTCCTTCACAAGTGAAGATGGAAAATACAAAGAAGGGATCAAAGCCAAAAACATGATGGCATTAAAACGCCCGGCATCCCATTTCCGTCATTCTGGGGGTATGTTGTACAAGAAGCGCCACCAAGGGCCACTCCTTCTGTGTAAACAAAGAAAAAGCCAGCGAACTAATGAACGAAGTTCACAACGGAACCCGCGGTCCGCACATGAACGCCCGAGCATTGACACGTATCATTTTCCGTATGGGATACTATTGATATCAATGGAAATGCATCGCATCCAAGCCGTCCGAAGCCGCGACAAATGTCAACGGTTTTCCAACCTCAATCACATCCCTCCTCACGAACTCTACCGCATGACTACGCCACGGCCTTTCGCCACATGGGGAATCGACGTCATCGGCAAGATCACTCCTCCAGGGAGCAATGGTCACGAGTTCATTTTAGTCGCAGTCGACTACTTTACCAAATGGGTAGAAGCCAGATCGTACTAGGTACTGAATTCTAAGAAGATGGCCGAGTTCATCCGAGAGAACATCATGTGCCGATATGGAGTTCCCAATGAGATCATCTCCGACAATGGGACTCACTTCGAAGGAGATTGTGACCAACTACTGACCGACCCGTAGTCACACGTCACAGTCTTCTCCTTACGTACCACAAACCAATGGTGCAAGAGAGGCACCAACAAGAC
This sequence comes from Adenophora triphylla var. japonica, assembly GCA_022495995.1. Taxonomy (NCBI): domain Eukaryota; kingdom Viridiplantae; phylum Streptophyta; class Magnoliopsida; order Asterales; family Campanulaceae; genus Adenophora; species Adenophora triphylla. The sequence continues at coordinate 257,866 of JAFEMH010000630.1, read as the reverse complement.
TCTCGCCATGATAATCGAAAGATGACCACCGCAGGTCGGGATTGGCCCGAAAAGCTACATCTAGCCCTCTCGGGGATACCGAACATCGCCGAACCGCCACAGTGGGAGACTCCGTTCGCACTTACCTACGGAATGGAAGCGATGTTGCCCGTGGAATTGGAAATTCCATCCCTCCGAGTCCTCTTGGAAAACGGGATCAATGAAGTCAAATGGCTACAGAGCCGTCACGACGAACTTGCTCTACTCGACGAGCGCAGATTGAAAGCCATGGAACACACTCGAGCCTATCGTGAGCGTAATGGCACGAGCATTCGACAAGAAAGTCAAGATCCGAGACATCGAGAAGGCGACTTGGTGCTAAAGGAAAAGCCTCCTACGCACCAATCCCCTCGGAAAGTGGGAGCCTACCCGGATAGGACCGCTCGTGGTACAAAGAATCTTCTCCTGAGGAGCCATGAAGCTAGCGTACTTGGACGGAAATCCTTTCGTTAACCCCGTGAACGGAAGCAAGCTCCGCAGATACTTCGTTTGAGGAAGAGCACGAGTCAACTCTCCTTCCCCATACACCATCCCCTCGCAAATTAAAGTGCTAAAAGAGTAATACCTAACCGGATACATTCCCGCTAATGATCCAGTAAAAACAGGTCGCACTTCTTTTGTCTTTGTTTTCTCAAATTCACCTAAAGTGTCGAACTACGGTGACTCCGAGCCCCTTAGTCCAACCGTAAAAGGGGAACGTAGGCACCATCTTTGGTTCGGTCTAAAAACAAAAATACAATAAGCATCAATTGCTTGTGTTTCGAAAAACTCTTTTCATTTAACCTACAAATTCATAACGGTTAAAACATTCTTGGATGAGTTCAAGCACGGTCAACTATTGACTCGCTACACGCTAGCAAAACTACAATAAAACATTAATCAATTAATGTGTCTCGCAATGACAATGGGTGGATACTCGGACGCAAGGTCAACCTAGTTTCCCGTACTAGGTCCTTCATCCTTCTTCCCTTCCCTTTTCCCCGGCGAGTGTTCTTCACCTTCGCAGAAATATTCCGTAGGCCTTCTACCCGGCTCAGTGGACTCTTCCCGACGCCTCCGTCAAGCCCGTGGCCGTCAACGCAGCCCTTTCTCTAGCTCGTCTCGAGCCGCCTCGCTTCGAGCCATCATCATAGTGCTTTGATTGGCCTCCCGATCGCACTTGCCACATAATCGCCCATGGCATCGCGCACGATTCCTGTGGTTAGCCTCGCTTCGTCCTCCTCAAGGTCGAGCCGTCTGTGTGATCGCACTCAACAGCTCACTCCGTCTCCACAAGATAGCCATCTCGTGTCTCCCCATACACTCTTCGTACTGCCCGCATATCAAGGCCGATTGCAATGAGGCCTCTCTCTCCGGTGAAAGCAGAATCTTGGCAGAAAGGACGTGTATTGCCACCACCGGTGATCGCAATAGCGTCGAAGGATCTTCCATCCACAAAGATCCCACCTCAAAGGTAGCAAGATAACCCTCGATCGCCGCTGGCACTCGCTCCAAAGACGTACCGCCGCGTAACCAATGATGGAATATAGAAAGACGTCCGAGACAGTACCCAAAGACTCGACGATCAATAGACCCTCCCGAGCGGTCCTACAAGTCTCAGAATCGTTGGTGTTATGCCCTAGGCCTATGATTGATAGACTTAGCGTGTTGACATTATTTATTATTATATGAGATGTTTATTATTTGATTATTATATGTTTTGTATATTTGTTTATAATAATCACCGTCCCTAATTATTAAGAGAATAGATTAGTATAATTGTCAATGGATAATCATGTGATGATTATATGCATAAGAGATGCACATTGAAATTATGGGTACTTGTTAGAGAACAAGTGATCGACATGACCCGCATGAGATTTATGTAATGGTCAAATGTCATACTTAAATCTCATACGGTTACTTCATTTATTTCCTAGACTCCGAGACTATCATAACCTTACATATGATGAAAGCCATGTTTGATTTTAGTCAAACGATATCTTAACACGATATCTATAAAGGCTATCATTGGCATGATCGGATTCATGATGGGAAGGATGATAAGTCAAGAAGGAGTTTGTCCCCAAGAGAGATGTTATGCTTCGGGCCCTCGATGAGCGATAATGATGAAAGTGTATGGCCGTACCCCAATATGATTGGAATTATCATTATACTCAAGAATCGAGAAAGCATTGAACAATAACAAGTCGACAAGGACCATGACTTGTGTTCAATATAACATCGTGAGACAAAAGGGATAAATGGAAGTACATCGTCGAAACGTGAACTCTTACGTTGCATTATTTGGGTAGACATAATGGCTTGCTAGAGTCCGCTTATGTCTTATGAGGTTCGATATGATCGATCTCATTGCCAACATGATGTAATCCTATCGGGTCACACACAACTAGAATGAATTGGTTAAACCGGAGGAAGAATGATTGAGAGACACGTAAATCGGTTATTTATGTCACGCGACATATCAAGCCAACGGCTTGATATACCGCGCGACATAATAGGCCAATACGCGTTTTGGATGCACTGCCTCTCCTAATTTGATTAGAAGAGGTATTTACACTATTTGTAGTATAAATACAAGGGTTCCGTCGTACCTAAAAGTCTAGCCGAAATTTTAAAGCAAAATTCACAATCAAATTCTCTCAATATTCTTCAAGGTTTAGATCTAGCAATCAACAAGAAATTGTTCTTGGATTCATTCAAAGGTGTGGATACCAAAAGAGGGTCTTCGCCGTTCATCGATCAAGACCTAGAGTTCAAGCAAGTTGAAGAACGAAGTTTGTGATTCAATATCACATAATCAAATCGTTCGATAGCTCAAGACCTAAAGCGTTTCAAGGTTGGTTTAATTTATTTCATTGATATTCAAATTAATTGTATAGAACGGATCCTAGGGCTTCTGGGTTTTATGTTTTTAATGCTTAATCTCCGCCGCGCATGGACCCGTAAAACCCAACAAAGGGTATCGTGAGCCCCGTTCGTATGATTAAGTTTGAATTAACATGCTAGGTTTAAGATATAAATTGTTTATATGCTTATTGCATGTTTTGTATGTGATAGAATTTTAATTGTTTATGTGAAACAATGTGAAAATCGTTTTCAATTTATGCCGAATTAAATCAGTAAAAAGGCCGTTTTATGTGATTTAATTGGCCGTAATCCGTATTGGTTCGAACTGAAATCTCGTAACCTCGGCCGCCATGTCGTGCGACATATCGAGCCACGTGGAATTAGTTAACCGCATGTTAGGTCGCGCGACATATTAAGCCTATGGCCGATGTTGTCACGCGACATAACAAGCCAAAACCGGCGTAACTGCTTTGTTCAAATTTTCTCGCTATTCTATGATTGTGTTTACAATCTGATATGTTAATATGAAAAATCTGGATGTTATAAAATTGAGTTTATAAAGTCCGCGATAGATTGATTCATTGATATACATGATTAATTGATTAAAATATGATTTTAATAATTATTGCAATGTGTATGAAAACTCGGATGTTATAAAATTGAGTTTATAAGTCCATGCTAGATTGATTCATTGTTTATGCATGCTTAATTAATTTAAATGTGTTTTATTAATTGTTGCGATGCATGTATTATTTGTTCTTAATTGTTAAGAATTATTAAATTAGATGTTTAGTTGAAACATGATATTTAGTTTCCTAATATGTTTAGACTTAGACATTGTAAATTTTGGATCTTATGATTGTTTATGGAAACAAGTCATAAATACGCGAAATTTAAAAGGAAACTCGATTGTTTATAAAAGGTAAGGATTATGTTGCCTAATTAGTAGTTGATTTCTAATTATGCATGTCTAGGAGAGTTCTCGTCTAAGGAAGAGTTGGTACTTAAGAAGTCCTTGCGGCTCACCTATCTTCCCCGGGAACTTACCCGGTGCATGATTTTGACTATCTTTCCGAATGTGCTTATAATCTACCTTTAAAGAACCTTCATTTAACTTTTTAAGTTCTTTATGCCAATTCATGATTAAAAACACTTGAGACCATTCGGATAGTTTTGGGTGGGCTTGCCATAGCAAGGTGCTTTGATTCTATTCGAATGCGAGCAAGATGAGGAAATGGTGGTTCCTATACGTTTTAAAGTGAATGAACTTAATTGAGTTATCAAAATGGTTTTGGACCCAAGGCATAAGATGAGATTAAAATATGCCTAGACATATGATGTCTTGAATTGATCTCATAAAAGATCTAAGAGTCATATATGTGATATGATTGATGTTTTCTACCTAATTAATTTAATTTTGAGCGGTTTGCCATAGCAAACTTGAAATTGAATTAAAGTTGGATCTTAGCCCATTAAATGTATATTATGCTTATTTGCATTTGAAGGTGCATAATTTAGTGGGAGCATTTATTTAAATGCACTATACTTCTGATATGATATGTTTACTTATATGTGTTCATATTTTATGTATATCTTTTTGTAGAATAAATGGCATCAAACAATAATCACTTTTCATCAAGGATCCGTCTCGAGAAGGAAAAGTTGGAAGAGAATGGTACAAACTATATGGATTGGATCCGTAGTTTGAGAATTGTTCTCAAACAAGAGGAGAAACCGTACGTTCTCACCGAACCTATTCCACCCGAACCTCGCCGCCAATGCCGCTAGGGCAATAAGGGAACAATATCTCAAGCACAAGCGTGACTCTACTGTATGTTAGTTGCCTTATGCTCTCCGCCATGTGCAAGAGTCTTCGAAGAATCTTGAGCACTGGGGACAATGACTTAAACAATCGGCCGATGGAAATGTTCCAAATTCAAGCTAGGCAAGAAAGGTACAACACGCTTGCATCCTTGACCTCATGCAAGATGAGTGAAGGACAAGCCGTTGGTCCCCATGCTCAAGTTAAAGGGCCACATTGAGCATCTTGAAAGGCTCGGCTTTTCCAATTAGCCAAGAGTTGGCTACCGACATAATACCGAATTCATTACCTAAAAGTTTTAGTCATTTCATAATGCACTATAACATGGGTGGAATGAATAGAAACCTTCCGAGTTAGTTCAAATGTTGACTCATCAAGGAAACCAAGATTGTCGAGAAGAAGACCGATCAAGTGCTAATGGTTAACAAGGGGAAAGGGTTCAAGGGTAAAGGAAAAGCAAAGGTTGCTAATCCTAAGGCAAAGGTTGCCAAGCCCAAAGAGGCCTCCAAGCCTAAAGAGGCTAAGCCTAAGTCCCAAGAGGACGCAATCGCTTCCATTGCAATGAGATTGACATTGGAGGAGAAATTGCGCAAAATACAAGGAAGCACTCGAAGAAGAGCAAAGGAGTTGCTTCAACTTCGTGTATCTTTGTTATAGATATATTCCTATCTACTTCTAGTTCTTGGGTATCGATACCGGATGTGGAACTCACATTTGTTTAAATGTGCAGTGGTCTAAAGAACAAAGGATGCTTAAGGAAGGTGAAGTGGACCTACGTGTGGGGAATGGAGCAAGAGTTGCCGCATTAGCCGTAGGAACTTATGAAGTTACTTTACCTAGTGGACTAATACTTGTTTTGAACAATTGTTATTACGTTCCACTTTAAGTAGGAATATTATTTCGATTTCATGTTTGGATAATGAAGGTTTTAATTTTCTTATATGTGATAAGAAATTTTCTATTTACAAGAGTGATATGCATTATTGTATCGTCGTTTCATTCAATGGCCTTTATATTCTTGATGTTGAAAATCGCGATAATGATGTCTATAACATTAACAAGAAATCTAAACCCAATGATGTAAAACCACACTTACTTATGGCATTGTCGCCTTGGCCATATAAACGAGAAACGCATTTCTAAACTCCACAAAGATGGATTTTTGGACTCACATGATTATGAATCATATGAGACATGCGAATCTTGTTTACTTGGCAAGATGACCAAGGACCCATTTACCAAAACCGGTGAAAGGGCGGGCGACTTATTAGGACTCATACATACCGATGTATGTGGGCCTATGAGTAGCGATGCTAGGGAGGATTTCGGTACTTCATAACATTCACCGATGATTATAGTAGATTTGGATATGTTTATCTAATGAAACATAAGAGTGAATCGTTTGAGATATTTCGAATATTTCAAAATGAGGTGCAAAATCAACTTGGCAAAACTATTAAGGTACTTCGATCCGATCGAGGTGGTGAATATTTGAGCCAAGAATTTGACAAATATCTTAAGAGTTGTGGAATCGCTTTCTGAACTCTCTCTCCACCCGAACACCACAATGGAATGGTGTGTCTCGAAAGGAGGAATAGAACTTTGTTAGACATGGTTCGTTCTATGATGAGTCAAGTTGAGCTTCCTTTATCCTTTGGGGACATGCACTAGAAACCGCCGCTTTCACTATAAACAGAGTTCCTACCAAATCGGTTCAAAAGACCCCATATGAGATGTGGCATGGAAGAAAACCTAGTTTGTCTTTCATGAAGATTTGGGGTTGTGATGCATATGTCAAGAAGTTAACTTCCGACAAGCTAGCACCTAAATCGATAAATGTGTTTTTGTGGGATATCCTAAGGAAACCAAAGGATACTATTTCTACAACCGAAACGAGAACAAAGTGTTTGTTGCTCGAAATGGTACTTTCTTAGAAAAGGAGTTTCTTCGCAAAGGAACCAAAGCTGGGAGTAAAATAGATCTCGAAGAAGTTCGAGAACCCGAAAACAACATTGAACCAATGGTAGAAACCGAACCAAGTTCACAAACCGCTCGTGGAACCGGTTCAAGATGCACAAGTTCTCGCCGAAGTGGTAGATCACGATCCGAACCCGAGAGATATGGATTTCTCGTTACGGAAAGTGATGAAGTGGAGTTAATCGAAAATGATGAACCCACTTGCTATCAAGAAGCGATGTCCGCTCCGGATTCGGAAAATGGCAAGAAGCCATGAAGTCCGAATTACAATCCATGGCCGATAATCAAGTTTGGAACTTGATTGATCCACCCGAAGGTGTAAAAACCATAGGGTGCAAATGGGTTTTCAAGAAGAAGACCGACATGGATGGGAAGGTGCACACCTATAAGGCTAGGCTAGTAGCTAAGGGATATAGTGCAGATTCATGGCATAGACTATGATGAAACCTTTTCGCCCGTAGCTATGCTTAAGTCTATTAGAATTTTACTTGCCATAGCCGCATATTATGACTATGAGATATGGCAAATGGATGTCAAAACAAATTTTCCTTAATGGGAAGTTACTTGAGGATGTATACATGATACAACCCGAAGGTTTTGTCACCCGTAAAATTCTAACAAGGTGTGTAAGTTGCGTAAACCATTTATGGATTGAAGCAAGCTTCAAGGAGTTGGAATCTACGTTTTGATGAAGCAATCAAGGAGTTTGGTTTTATCAAGAACGAAGATGAACCTTGTGTATACAAGAAAATTAGTGGGAGCGTAGCACTATTTTTAGTGTTGTATGTCGACGATATCTTACTCATTGGAAATGACGTTCCCGCACTAGAGACTCGTCAAGTCTTGGTTGGGAAAGTGCTTTTCAATGAAAGATATGGGCGAAGCCGCATATATCCTTGGTATCAAGATCTATAGAGATAGATCCAAGAGGATGATTGGTTTAAGTCAAAGTACTTACATTGACAAAGTCCTTAGAAGATTCCAAATGGAAAATTCTAAAAGAGGGAATTTGCCAATGTTGCATGGTATATCTCTTAGCAAGAATCAATGTCCAAAGACTAATGATGAGCGAAAGAGAATGAATGGTATTCCATATGCTTCGGCAATTGGGTCTATCATGTATGCTATGTTATGTACTAGACCCGATGTCTCGTGTGCTCTAAGCATGACGAGTAGGTACCAATCCGATCCCGGTGAACCACATTGGATAGCAGCCAAGAATATCCTTAAGTACTTACGAAGAACTAAGGATGCATTCTTGGTCTTTGGAGGAATGGAAGAAGATCTTGTAGTCAAAGGCTACAGATGCTAGCTTCCAAACCGACAAAGATGATTTTAGATCGCAGCCTGGATTTTTGTTTATGCTTAATGGAGGCACCGTGAGTTGGAAAAGTTCCAAGCAAAGTACCGTCGCCGATTCTACAACCGAAGCCGAGTACATAGCGGCATCCGATGCAGCCTAAGGAAGCAGCTTGGATCAAGAAGTTCATTAGTGATTTGGAAGTCGTTCCAAGCATCGTAGATCCTATTGAACTTTACCGTGATAACAATGGTGCCATTGCACAAGCAAAGGAACCAAGATCACACCAGAGATCCAAACACATACTTCGACGTTTCCACATTATCCGTGAGATATGTGAAAGGGAAGACGTTAAGATATGCAAGAGTAGACATCGATGACAACGTGGCGGACCCACTAACTAAGGCTCTCTCACAAGCTAAACATGATGGTCATGTTAGGTCCACGGGTATTCGATACATGGTAGATTGGGCCTAGTGCAAGTGGGAGATCTGTTGGTGTTATGCCCTAGGCCTATGATTGATAGACTTATGTGTTGACATTATTTATTATTATATGAGATGTTTATTATTTGATTATTATATGTTTTGTATATTTGTTTATAATAATCACTCGTCCCTAATTATTAAGAGAATAGATTAGTATAATTGTCAATGGATAATCATGTGATGAATATATGCATAAGAGATGCACATTGAAATTATGGGTACTTGTTAGAGAACAAGTGATCGGACATGACCCGCATGAGATTTATGTAATGGTCAAATGTCATACTTAAATCTCATACGGTTACTTCATTTATTTCCTAGACTCCGAGACTATCATAACCTTACATATGATGAAAGCCATGTTTGATTTTAGTCAAACGATATCTTAACACGATATCTATAAAGGCTATCATTGGCATGATCGGATTCATGATGGGAAGGATGATAAGTCAAGAAGGAGTTTGTCCCTCGGAAGAGAGATGTTATGCTTGGGCCCTCGATGAGTGATAATGATGAAAGTGTATGGCCGTACCCCAATATGATTGGAATTATCATTATACTCAAGAATCGAGAAAGCATTGAACAATAACAAGTTGACAAGGACCATGACTTGTGTTCAATATAACATCGTGAGACAAAAGGGATAAATGGAAGTACATCGTTGGAAACGTGAACTCTTACGTTGCATCATTTGGGTAGACATAATGGCTTGCTAGAGTCCGCTTATGTCTTATGAGGTTCGATATGATCGATCTCATTGCCAACATGATGTAATCCTATTGGGTCACACACAACTAGAATGAATTGGTTAAACCGGAGGAAGAATGATTGAGAGACACAGAAACTGGCTACTTATGTCACGCGACATATCAAGCCAATGGCTTGATATACCGCGCGACATAATAGGCCAATACGCGGTATTGACAGCCTGTCTCTCCTAATTTGATTAGAAGAGGTATTTACACTATTTGTAGTATAAATACAGGGGTTCTGTCAGACCTAAAAGTCTAGCCGAAATTTTAAAGCAAAATTCACAATCAAATTCTCTCAATATTCTTCAAGGTTTAGATCTAGCAATCAACAAGAAATTGTTCTTGGATTCATTCAAAGGTGTGGATACCATAAGAGGGTCTTCGCTCGTTCATTGATCAAGACCTAGAGTTCAAGCAAGTTGAAGAACGAAGTTTGTGATTCAATATCACATAATCAAATCGTTCGATAGCTCAAGACCGGAAAGCGTTTCAAGGTTGGTTTAATTCTATTTCATTGATATTCAAATTAATTGTATAGAACGGATCCTAGGGCTTCTTGGGTTTTATGTTTTTAATGCTTAATTCCGCTGCGCATGGACCCGTAAAACCCAACAGTAACTTCCAATGGGGAACCCACCATCGCAAGTGATGCGTGCAAAGTCTGGCCATCCAGAGCTCCAGCTCAGCCTGATTGCCTCCTATCACCAGAGGACGTCGCGAGAAAGACCAAGCGTCACAGGACATTGGCACCTCAGGCATCATCTGCAGCCTCTCCCTCAACCACATGGTCAGCATAGCGGGACTCCCTCCCCACATGTATCGGCTACCGATCGCCATCCGGCCTAAGCCCAGGAACGTCTCGCCCAAGACCAATGGCACGATGTCTCCCCACTCCGCATCGCTCACCAGGTCCAAGACACCGTGATGGCACACACCCGAGACGTGAATGTGAACAAAGTAGCAATCGTGCACGTAACAAACGCGTCCCACGAAAAGACGCTCCTCGCCTCCGGCAAATCTTTCGAGCAATCCCGAAATGTCAACGTAATCGGTATCCTCAGACGCATCCCGTATGCTTCTCCAAATGAGATACCCAACAAAGACACTAGCTTCTCAACAAAGGGCCATGCCACCAAAGATACGGAAGAATTAGCTATTTCGTCTCAGGTCCTCCTGCACGGCCTGTAAATCTTCAAACGTAGGAGTGATTTCGTTGTACGAAAAGCCGTACACATTCCTCCGTACGTCCTGTAACCGAGACGCGGCTCTCAAAAGATCCCAATCTGGCATGAGCTCCTTCAAAGCCCAAACAGATTTAATCCCGTAATGCCTTCGAAAACCTCTTGTTCTCGCCTCGTGTGGTTCCGTACCCACGATCGAAAGTTGTCCAAATATCGCTCTTGCATCCGAGACGATAACTTGGGAAAGGGAGCCATGTCGAAGGTGAAGAAAACCTTAAGAAAGGGAAAAGAATTCAGCCAGATGAACAAAGCAATGCGCAGCTTTCTCACCAATTGCAAAGCCGAAACTGCAATTTAAAGAATGAAATTCAGTTCTAGTCCGGCCGGACTCCCTCTCGCAGCTTGACTTGGTCAACTCGCAGCCCAACCGCCTTTAAAATTGGAAACATTTCCAAACCATGCCCTCGTTCACTCCTATGAAATCTCGCGTGCTCGCCTCGATTTCATTCAACCAATGTCAATATCCCTTCCGCCCCGGTTCGTGCAACAATGCAAATAATTAAAAATTAGTGCATACATGCTTAATTTTTGACCCGTTCAATTTTTAATGCATTTCTCTTTTTTATTTATTTTTGATTAACCTATTTGCTTATTTGCCGAAAATAATAGAAGGTGATCATAGAATAAATATGCTGAGCATGTGTTCCGCCCACGGGCGCATTTTTGCAAATACAGCTTCAAATCAAAATTTGTTCCCGACAAATACATGCATTTTGTCTAAACAAAGCAAGAAAGAAAGAAAGCAAGAAAAGGGGACTACTCGAGTCCCGCTCGTCATCCGTACACTCGACGCACCGCTCCGCCGCCGCCGGATCCGTCGCAAACAGAACTCGCCGAACTCCTCCGGGAATAGGCAAAGGGCCTCCCTAGAGTACGCGAACTCGAGGACTCCTCTCGCGCCCGAGTGCGCGTAAGAAGGAGCTCCAAATCCAGCCGTTCCGCCCGCGAACCGGCCGAACCCCTGTGTAAAGTCCTCCCCACCGGCTGTGGGAGCAGGCGAACCCCTCGGCCTAGACGGCCCCCGATCACGGACGTCCACGCTCCTCCGGGAACTGCACCGCATGAACTCCACGAGCCTCCTAGCGTAGGCGGACCACCCGTCCACCAGCCTCATGGCCTCATTATACGTACGGCCGTATACCCGCGAACCAGAAAGTCATCGAAAGCAAGCGTAAAGTACAGATGCATCATGCGCATAATGCTACTATCAAATGCAAAAATCAAAAAGGTGCTCACCGAAGCATTGGGGTCCGCCTCCGTATCGTGGTCTCGGCTCGCCAAAGCGGGATCACAAGTCGCCTACGCGAACCGTCCAGCCCTCGTACGCTAGCCTAGCTCGCGGACCGGAAAATCTCGAGGACCTCCAGGACCTCGCCTCTCTATGCCGTACTGCGGGCTCACCCTCATCCTCAAGAAAACATCATAGGCGGCCCCCGCTATGATGTACTCGTGTAGTACACGCCCGTAGGTACACCTCCACCATCAATCGGCATCTCCCTGGGATGCCGCATGTACAAAGGAGGATCCACCGCACCAAGGGAAGAGACCCCGCCTATGCCGACGGTCACCCTCTCCCCAAATACATGGTGTCACGCTGAAGTCCCACCAGAGCTTCCGCCGCCGTGTAGTCTCGCCGGCACCCGCACCGCAACATGATCAAACCTACTCCACTGTGTCACTGGATCCTCTCGCAGAACTCTGTGTTCCGCCAGAGATATCTCCTCGTATGACACTCGAGTGCCAACTCTCGAAGAGACCGCCCTCTTCGCCTTCTTCTCGCCAAACCAAAGCATGGCAGGGAATAGGGACGGTACGGCTCCTTGATGTCCTAAGCTCGCGGATCGAACACCTCGTAGCACCGCACTCCGCCAAGAGAATGGAAAGTTATGTCGCCTACAAAGCGTATACATACGAGTACATAAAAGAGGCAAGGAAGAGAAAAAGTACATAAACTTACATCCAAGACAGCGTGAAGCGCCTAAATGAGTGCTCCTCTCCCCGCGAGAACCTCGTCCAGTGGAATGGTAGAGCTCGGCCACCCAGCCTCCCCCACGCGAACCCCTCACGGCATCCAAGTCTACCCGACCCGAGCAAAGGGGAAGTGACAAGACGTGTCGAAGTCGGGAACAAAGTCGCCGAGCCGCAAACCAAAGGAACCCTCGAGCCAGACGCTCCGCGGTCATCCTCAAGGACCTGATAATCGGCGACACCCGCCTCCGCATGCCTCTCCATCGGCTCGTACCGAATGCCTAAGCCCCGGCATCGGTAATATCAAAACCCAAAGCAGCCTGCATAATCAAGCTCCGGGTGTAACCATCAACCCACACCCGCCGTGTTGCCATAAGTCGGCAACCCAAATGATAGCGGCAAAATCCGTGGGAGTCACCGTCGCCTCCCCATCTCGAAATGGAAAGTGTGGGTCGTATCCCACCGCACTCGCTCGCCGCGACATACATGGACTGCCCTCGGCGATCACTGCCGCAGCTACAACACTGATAAACCCAGCCAACCCAGAGTCAAGCACCAGCTGCCGTGGACTCCTCTCTCCCTCTCGAGCCACGTCCGGGATAATGCCCCACAATGCCTGCACCGCCTCAAAGGCACCCCGACTCTTCTGGTTATGAGTACTAACCGTCCCTGTCCCCTGCAGACAAACAAGACAGAAGCAACGTCAACAGAAATGCACCAACGCATGTCAAAAGGATGCAATGCAGATACGGTTCTCATTCATTTCCTACGTATATTCAAATCATTTCGAAAACTCCGTCGAATCCGGAACTTTCAAAACATTTCGAAAACTCCGTCGAATCCGGAACTTTCAAAATCTTTCGAAAACTCCGTCGAATCCGGAACTTTCAAAATCTTTCGAAAACTCCGTCGAATCCGGAACTTTCAAATTCTTTCGAATTTTTCGAAAATTTCGCTCCGTCCCGAATTAAAGCTACTTTAATTTTGGAAAATGCATCTAGACATGGAATTTTGCAACCAAAATTTTTATGTCATCTACCCATGATGTCAATTGAACTACATCCTAGTCAATTTCGACAACGATTCATAGCAAAGTCAAAAGCCCCAATTCGGGCACCAAAATCCCTAAGTTCATTCCTAACAAATTTCTAACATTTAAAGAATACTCATTCTTAAAATTAATGGAATTTGTAGGAAGCTTACTTGTCTTTCGATCCCTCCCTTGGAGTTGTGGCGGTCCCTCGCCGGATAAAACTCCGCCGGATTCAATGGAAGAGTGGTGGTTCGAATGGTCCGAACCAATCGAGTTCTTTCGTCATCGGTCCTTCCGTGGCGAGCCATTGGTCCTCCTTCACCCTCCATAGCGAATTTCCCTCACAAATTCGAGCAAACCTTGCAATTTGGGGTGGAAAATTTTCTCTCCTCTCTCTCTCTCTCGCCGGCAACAATGGAAAAAATGGGCTCTTTCTTCCCCAGCCTCGGCATTAAAAAGGATTCTGGAAATTCAGTAAAAGTCCGACCGGACTCTTACTGCACCAGGAAAAATTTTGCCCCTTTTGCCCCTCAGCTTTTGGCAATTCCAATTTTACCACTTTTGGCCCCCAAAAGTGTAAAATTTCCCCCAGTTAGACATTTCTAACACCCTATCCCCCGAGGATAAATCAAAGTTAGTTCTCACTAACGCTCGTCTCCTGACGTTAAATTCAGTCCAGTTGACGTTTGACATTCAAACGTTCAACCATGTCTCCGGACATTCCAAGTTACTATTCCGTCTCCTGACGTTAAAATTTAATAATGGTCTTCACCATTAAATTCTCAATCGCGACCTTTCACGGTCCGATTTCAATCCTTAATCGCGACCTTTCACGGTCCGATTTCAATCCTCAATCGCGACCTTTCACGGTCCGATCTCAATCCTTAATCGCGACCTTTCACGGTCCGATTTCAAGTCTCAATCGCGATCTTTCACGGTCCGATTCCAAGTCTCAATCGCGACCTTTCACGGTCCGATTTCAAGTCTCAATCGCGACCTTTCACGGTCCGATTTCAAGTCTCAATCGCGACCTTTCACGGTCCGATTTCAAGTCTTAATCGCGACCTTTCACGGTCCGATTCCAAGTCTCACCGCGACCTTTCACGGTCCGATTCCAAGTCTCAATCGCGACCTTTCACGGTCCGATTTCAAGTCTCAATCGCGACCTTTCACGGTCCGATTTCAAGTCTTAATCGCGACCTTTCACGGTCCGATTTCAAGTCTCAATCGCGACCTTTCACGGTCCGATTCCAAGTCTCAATCGCGACCTTTCACGGTCCGATTTCAAGTCTCAATCGCGACCTTTCACGGTCCGATTTCAAGTCTCAATCGCGACCTTTCACGGTCCGATTTCAATTCTCAATCGCGACCTTTCACGGTCCGATTTCAAGTTTTAATCGCGACCTTTCACGGTCCGATCTCAAATCCTCAATCGCGACCTTTCACGGTCCGATCCCAATCCTTAATCGCGACCTTTCACGGTCCGATCTCAAATCCTTAATCGCGACCTTTCACGGTCCGATTTCAATCCTCAATCGCGACCTTTCACGGTCCGATCTCAAATCCTCAATCGCGACCTTTCACGGTCCGATCCCAATCCTTAATCGCGACCTTTCACGGTCCGATTTCAAGTCTTAATCGCGACCTTTCACGGTCCGATTTCAAGTCTCAATCGCGACCTTTCACGGTCCGATTCCAATTCTCAATCGCGACCTTTCACGGTCCGATTCCAAGTCTCAATCGCGACCTTTCACGGTCCGATTCCAATTCTCAATCGCGACCTTTCACGGTCCGATTCCAAGTCTCAATCGCGACCTTTCACGGTCCGATTCCAACTCTCAATCGCGACCTTTCACGGTCCGATTTCAAGTCTCAATCGCGACCTTTCACGGTCCGATTTCAATCTCCCATCTCGACCTTTCATGGTCCCATCTCAAACAGTTAATCCCGACCTTCGCGGTCCGACCTACACTCTCCTATCGAGACCTTCGCTGTTCGTCTTCCCGGCAACAGCAATAAGCCCGAACCCCAAGGCACGAACGCCTTGCAACAATCCCTCTTCGGCCGCCAGTCGTAAGCCCGATCGTTCCACCTCACCGGCAACAGCAATAAGCCCGAACCCCAAGGCACGAACGCCTTGCAACAATCCCTCTTCGGCCGCCAGTCGTAAGCCCGATCGTTCCACCTCACCGGCAACAGCAATAAGCCCTAACCCCAAGGCACGAACGCCTTGCAACAATCCCTCTTCGGCCGCCAGTCGTAAGCCCGATCGCTCATCCCCAGCAGGATAAAACTGGCAACAGCAATAAGCCCAGCACCCAAGGCATGAACGCCCTCGTCAGTATCGCAACTTCGGTTTGAGGCGCCACACGCCCTCGAAGGTTTCAGAAGTCCTGTGTTCGACGCTCCCAACAGCTCCATTCGTGTACAGGTACCTCGCGAATGGTCTCATCCGTGTTTAGACGCCTCCTAACAGTCTCGCCAGTCAAGGTCCCCATGCGCGGCCCTTGCCCCTTTTCGAACTAAAATCGGCTTGATTCCCGCTTGGGATACGTAGGAATCCTTTTCGCTAAGGGTCCACCACTCGACCGCCTGGTCTCTTTCAAAGTAAGGCATCCCGATTTGGATCCTTATCTTTTTCAACGACCCCACCTCCTTCGGAGGAGACGTCGATGAGGGGCTAACTGTAAGTACCCAAATCCGGATCGTCCAAATCCGTCAGAAAGTTAACCGAAATCCGTTAACCGGCCCGCTCCAGTGTTAATCGGAACTCGTTAAACTCCCCGTTGCCGTGCTAACGAGACGCCCCGGATCGCCCCGTGCATCTCGACGCCGAACCGTACTTAACACGTGTCATCACACGTAAAAGCACGGCTTTCCCTGAAAAACGCATTTTCCGGCACTTTCCGGGGGCATTTCGGACATTTTCCGGACTGTTATTTTAAAAAACGGACAAAACCGGGATCGGGGAACAAATTCCCATAAAGCTGGTGACTCAGAGGGGCACGTGGCAGCCATGCCACCTCCCTCTAGTCACCCTTCAATCAATTTCAAAGGGAAAAGACCAAAATGCCCCTGGTTTGCAAGCCAAGTCCGGCCGGACTCACTGTGCACATTTTCTGAAATTGCCAGCAAGTCCTTCAAATTCTCAAAATACCACAAAACCCCCTGGATTCAGGCCAAGTCCGTCCGGACTCCTACTGCAAATTTCACCTATAAATAGAAATGGCTGTCAAAGCCAAAAGGACAGATTTTTTACCCCAAAAATTCACATACCCCACGGCCCAAACTGGTTTTCACCCCTCCCGAGCTCCCGTTCTGTCTCGATTCGCGTGAAATCTTCGTATTTCGATCAAATACGCCCCTTGCAACTTCGAAACAACCTTTCGAATCACTTTCCGTGTCCCGTACACACCTCCCGAGCCAAAGGAGTCAACCCTAGCCATAGGTATAACTCCCTCTCTCTAAATCTCCCGTTCCGTCTCGGTTTACGTGCCAGTCGCTATAACCGTTTCGAACGTCGTTATCGAAATGTAGACGCCTCCGTCTAACGGGGTCCGATACGTTTTAGCCCCTCGATCCTCTTCTCTTTCCGTAAGAGAAGTAATCACGGGTTAAAACGGCGTTCCGATCCCGTTCCGTTTACTTTTTTATGTCATTTACCATTCCGGATCGATCGATCCGTTGATCGTCATTTACAATTCTGAGCCGTTTGGCCTCGTTGATCGTCATTTACAATTCCGATCCGTTTGGCCTCGTTGATCGTCATTTACAATTCCGAGCCGTTTGGCCTCGTCGATCGTCATTTACGAATCCGGATCGTTTGATTCCGTTGATACCGCACTTTAAATACTGTCATTTACAAAGTCCGATCCGTTTGGATCGTGATAGTATTTACTTTTCAAAGTCCGAGTCGCAACCCGATTCGTTGATCGCATGTCATTTAATACGCATTTTTCCCGTAAAAATCGTTAACAATGTAATGTCCGGTTCAAAATCGGAGTTCGTCCGTCGAACTCTCTTTCAAAACGCGCGAAATGACGTTCGGCCTCCGAACGCTCATCTTCAAACTCAAAGCCGCCATTTGACACTTAAAATCATTTAATACGCATTTTTCCCGTAAAAATCGTTAACAATGA
This sequence comes from Adenophora triphylla var. japonica, assembly GCA_022495995.1. NCBI lineage: Eukaryota > Viridiplantae > Streptophyta > Magnoliopsida > Asterales > Campanulaceae > Adenophora > Adenophora triphylla. The sequence continues at coordinate 240,257 of JAFEMH010000630.1, read as the reverse complement.
CTCGCACGGTTCAAAATCGACGTTTGCCACGCAAACGCTCTTTTCAAACTCAAAATCGACGTTTGCCACGCAAACGCTCATTTCAAACTCAAAATCGACGTTTGCCACGCAAACGCTCTTTTCAAACTCAAAATCGACGTTTGCCACGCAAACGCTCATTTCAAACTCAAACCGACGTTTGTCATTCAAACGCTCGTCTTTTCAAAAGTCACCTAATCAAACGTTTGTCATTCAAACTAAGATTAAGCTTGTCATTCAAGCCCCCATTTCAAAAGACACACACACACACACACGATTTCGAGAAAGGTAGAAAGACTCGTCATGCGAGGCATTTCGGGCGATCTCGTAATACTCTACCCGAAACGTAACTTGACCTCCGAACCTAACAATCTCTGGTACAAAAAAAAGCTTTTTACTCGTTTTTGCTGCCAATAAAAATGATCCCTTTTTTCAAAGCCTTTTCCTAAGTTTTTGCTACCAATAAAAACGACACATTTTCACAATAGCCGTTTCTCAACGTTTGGGCTCAAAATACAAAAACCGCGTGGCGACTCCTCATTTTGTTCCTTCCCATGAAGCGAGGTCTCAGACACCAACCCCTCCGCGAAAGACAACCGCCTTTTCCGCGCCCCCCGCCCGCGCGTGAAAAAGATCGGGTAATTTCAGTTACTACTGGATTTCCATGGAGACAGACTGTGTCCAGCATGCCCGAGCGTGCGACAAATGCCAACGGTTTGCCAACCTCAACCATCTCCCACCTCATGACCTGTACTGGATGACGACTCCTTGGCCGTTTGCAACTTGGGGTATTGACGTGATAGGGAAGATAGCCCCGGCAGGAAGCAATGGGCATGAATTTGTGTTAGTAGCCGTCGACTACTTCACCAAGTGGGTAGAGGCCAAGTCCTATAAGGTCCTCACTTCCAAGAGGGTGGCCCAGTTTATCAAGGAAAACATAATGTGTAGATATGGGGTGCCCAACGAGATCATTTCTGATAATGGGTCGCACTTTGAAGGAGACTGCGATAGGTTACTGTCAGAATTCAGAATCACTCGCCACAAGTCATCCCCATACAGACCTCAGATTAACGGAGACGTGGAAGCTGCTAATACGATGCTCAAACGGATTATCCGGAAAATGGCCACCCGTGGTCGTGACTGGCCCGAAAAGCTGCACCTAGCACTCTGGGGCTACAGGACGTCTGTCAGAACAGCCACAGGAGAAACTCCTTTTGCCCTAACCTACGGGAAGGAAGCAGTGTTTCCAGTGGAGTTGGAAATCCCGTCATTAAGGGTCCTCCTGGAAAACAGTGTAAACGAAGTAGAATGGCTACGTAGCCGGCATGATGAGTTGGCCCTGCTCGATGAAAGAAGACTAAAGGCCATGGAACACACCCGAGCCTACCAGAGGCGAATGGCCAGAGCATTTGACAAAAAGGTCAAGGCCAGGGACATCAAAGAGGGTGACTTAGTGCTGAAAGTGAAGCCCCCTACCAGAGACAACCCCCTGGGAAAATGGGAACCCGTTTGGATCGGCCCGTATGTGGTGCAGAAGATACTATCGGGAGGAGCCATGAAACTTGCAGACCTGGATGGCAATCCCTTTGTCCACCCAGTCAACGGTGATAAACTCCGAAGGTACTATGTCTAAAAAAAATATATAAAAAAAAAGAAGAAGAAAATAAAAATAAAGAAAAGAAAAAAAATCTTAGTGCAAAAGAGTAATACCCAGCTAGGCTGAAAACCAAAAAAGGACGGTCTAGGCAAAAAATAGGGTTGCACATAAAAAAAAAAAGAGAAAAAAAATCTTAGTGCAAAAAGAGTAATGCCCAGCTAGGCTGAAAACCCAAAAAAGGGCGGTCTAGGCAAAAAACAGGGTTGCACATAAAAAAAAAAGAGAAAAGAGTTCACCAGAATGAACTACGAAGACCTGAGCCCCTTAGTCTTTCTTGTAAAAGGGGAACGTAGGCAGCCATTTATGGTTCAGTTTAATTAAACAATAAAAAGGGCGATTAAGTTTCCATGAGATGCGTCCTAAACAATAATAAAGGATATTCAAGTTTTCATAAAACGGGTCCTACTCAATAAGACATTTGAAGTTTCCATGAAATTGTGTCTTGATTAATTTCTAAGATAATATCTCTTGTTCATTACAAGTTAAAAACTTCTTGATGAGTTCAAGCACGGTCTACTCTTGACTCTGCTAACCTGCTACAAAGATCTAAAATACAATAAAATGCCTAATAAACTACTGTATTTGCAAAATGGCAATAAGGGAATCCTAAGAAAAGATATGTCAGTTGTCATTCGCTGAGTCTTCTTTGGTTTTCTTCCCTTTACCTCGACCCCGTCGAGTTTTCTTTCTCTTCTTCTCTATGATGTCGGTCTCCCTCATCCCGATCTCCGGTATCCTCACTGGAGCCTCCATCAAACCTGTGTCAATAAGTGCCCTCTCTACTAGGGCACGAGTCCGCACTTCCTCCCTCTGAGCCTCAGTCAAGGGAGCAACTTCAGAAAGCCTCTTATACTGAGCCTCCATATCTTTAATAAGGTCACCCGACTGGTTATGGCGACTCGCCTTAGCTTCAGTCTCCCTCAGAGTCCTACTCGAGTCGCAGTCAGCTCTCAATAAAGCCTGACATCTCTCTCCCAAGATGACCTGAGTCGCTCCCATCTCTCTCTCGTACCAGTCCAAGTAGACAGTGGTCAAGATGGTACTCTTCCTGCTCCTAAAGATAGCCCTGGGCGGGAAAGCATTGTATGTCCAAGCCCTCGAGAAGAATGAGAAGCTGGCTGGATCCCTCATAGCTAATGGCACCACCTCCATGGTACGGATGTCCTCCCAATCGCCCAACGGCTCCTGTAAGGCCCCGAACTGCTTGGACACCAAGCAGGGTATGTAGAAGGATGACCGGCGAGAACCACGGAACCCTCACTATATAGGACTCCTGAAATATCCTCTGGTTTGCAACCTCCAGTGAGGTACCCACCAGCGAATGTGGAAGTGGATAGCCTAGCCATCATCGGCTCCCAATCACCCCGGCCCTGCGCCTAGGCAAACCTCTCCAGAAATCACCCAAGGGCACCGGAGTCGGCAAAGCCCTTGGCAAAGCCCCGAGCCTCTCCTGCAGCCATAAAGTCAGCACAGCCGGACTCCCAGACCTCATGAAACGGTCTCCTCTAGCCATCCTATCGATGCCATGAAGGGTCTCACCCAAAATAAGTGGGACAATGTCCTTCCCAGCCCTGCAATCTCTGACCATGTCCAAGAGACCGCCATGACAGATCCCCACAGACTCAGCAGTGAACATAGCCAAAAATACGCAGAGGATAAAGGCATCCATAGCCACCATGGTCGTAGCCATATCCGGAGACCCAAACCTGCCCGGGATGTCAGAAAGGTCAATCCTGTCCGGAGCAATCATCATCCTCTCAGCCTCTCCTAGAGAAATCTGCAGAAAAGATGCAAGCTTTGCCGCCACCGGCACATCTTCGATCAGAGGAATCGATATAGCCTCAATTTTGGGACCCCCAATCAAGGCTCGGAAGTCTTCATGCGTTGGGACAATCTCATTGTAAGAAAAGCAGTAAACGTGTCTCCGGACGTCCCAAAACCTTGCTGCTGCTCTCAAAAGGTCCCAATCGGGTGGGAGATCCCTCAAATGCCATAAAGACTTGATCTTGAATGAAGAATCAAACAATCCCTTGTGAGATTGAGAGTTGTATCTCACCCAAGACTGAATATCGGACAGAAAACGGTCTCTCTTCCCCCTTTGCAATCTAGCGGGCTTCTCCATTGTAAAATGATCAAAGATGGTGTCTTTAGGTCCAATATGTGCTCTGGGAACAGTTGGGACAAGTCTAGGTTGAAAATGAAATGAAATGGCTAAGCCTTGGTTTTATTCTAAAAATAACCAGTCCAGACAGAACTGTGAGCCGCACGGCTTCATTTGCTCCAGAGACCAGACCGCACGGCTTCATTTGCCTGATGTAAAAGACAATCTGCAGCAACCAAGTTGCTGCCCAAAGGGAGTTTTTCACCCCACTTTTCCAACCAAAACCTGTACAAAAACATGCCCAAAGTCCATCCAAGCAGTTATACACCATCATAAATCATTTTGGCCCAGTTTCAGCCTCAATTCCAAGCAAAAAACTGCCCCGAGGCTCAAGTAATATGCAAATTAATAAAGCATAAAATAGAAAAGTAAATAAAATAGTAGTACATTGTTTTCGCCCCATCGGCGCCCAAATAAAGCAAAAAATAAACAAAATGTGCATTGTTTGTTTTTCTTCCTAAATCAACTCTAGAGACCTCCTAGGCCTCTGATCCTTCCTCATCGCTACTCAGCTCATAGACGCTAGCCTCCCTCATCAAGTCCTCCGTGTCACTCACGTCAGATAGATGGACATTCTCGTGCTCGTACTCAGCAAGCTGCTCCAGGATGCCAGCATTGGGTCCTTGCCCCCGAGGAATGGCACTAGAAGAGTACTCTGAGGCTGAAGAGGTGGATGTCGTGCTCCCGACGTGCCTTCTCTTGCGCCCGGGCTCCTGCACGTTTGCTGTGGCCTTAGAAGCGCAGGACAACTTCCTCAGAAGGGACCGGCACACGTCCTTCCAGCCCCTATTTTGCCTGACTAAGCTGTCATAAGTCCGAGCTGGAACCTGAAAAAAAAAGAAAAGAAAATCTCAGAAAAATCTCAGAATTGCAAAGAAATTTGAAAGAAAAGGGAAAAGACCCTAAAAGTGTACTTACAGTGCTGTCCGGCGGCAGAGTATACTGGGGCTCCCTAGTGTCGGGGACAGGTATCCTAAACCTCCTCGGTACCCCGTTCACCACGTAAGAAAGGTGAGCAGGAGGCATCGGCGGATCAAAAGGCTCGGCCTCCCCATATCCCTGAGTGACAGCTAGCTTCACTAGCTTCTGTGGTGTCCTCAGTCGCTGCTCCACAAACACAGCATATGGGGTATCCATATCAAAATACTCCTCGACGGCCACGCCTGCCTGGTATCTCTCTATCTCATCCGCCTGCCAATCCCGGGGCTGCAGCATCCGTGCTGGAGGATCATAAGGGGTAATGGCATCCAGTGGAGGGATATGGCCATGATGCCTAGAAAATCGATCCCCCAAATATATGACATCACATGTTAGCCCGTTCAACCAGCGCCTCTGCCTCGTCACCTCCACGGCCTCTCCTAGCAGAATCTCTGGGTACCTCCCCCAAGGATAAAAGTCCACCCCATCGTGCCCATCTCTGTTGATAACTGGCCTCACCATCTTGTAATCAAAGGTGATCCGGGTCTTCCCGGTGAACTTATCTCTCACATCTCCCCTCCAGCGGACCATAGCGGGAAAGATGGTAGCATCACTCTGTTGGTTCCACGGAAAGAACCTGATCACCTCACAAAACCAGACCTGCATGTTCAAAACATCAAAAAGGTTATTTTCTCTCATAAAAAGTCTCAAAGACAGAAAGTAAAAGAGAAAGGAAAGTGAGACTACCTCAAGAGCAAAGGAGAAACAATCCATGGAGGCAGCCTTATTCCGGCTGTACAGATCCAGGGAGAAGTATAGCTCCGCCAATCCGGCCTCACCCCATGAGACCGTCCCAATCCCATCCACATCCTCCAGAGAGTCGAGGAGGCAAGTCATAGCCAGAGTCCCAGAATTGGCAAAGATGGTGACTGACAGCATCAACCACACAAAGGCTCTAGCAAGCTGGTGGGCAGTCACCTCACTAGCAGCAAAATCCCGCATGCAGTTCTGGACTGCCACCTCGACGTTCCTCGTCTCCATTCTGAGCCCCTTGGGAATAAGCTCAAACCTGACCAAAGCCCTGAACTCCTCCGCCGTGATATGGTCCCTCCAAGTCACAGGCCTCCCGGTGAACTGTAAACCCGTGATAGCAGTGAAATCGGCCGGAGTCACCGTAAGCTCCCCCCAGCTAAGGTGAAAGCTGTGGGTGGTGTCCCACCAGAACTCAGATAGGGCCTGGACCAAGCCCTTGCTCTTGGAGGTAATGTGAATACCTCTGCCGATAGCCTCAATGAACAGATCCAAGCCAGTAGCCCTCACCAGCTGCTTAGGGTTCGCCCCATTCTTCTCAAAATCAGGCATCCTCTGCCATAGCCTGACTGCAATCTCGGAAGGCCCCCTAGACTTGTTCTCCTGTAGACAAGCACAACAAAAGAAATGTGTCAGTCCTTCATCTCATTTCAAAAAAAAAGCATGCATATATATTCAAAAGTGCACATGTTTTCAAAAGAAAAGCATTCAATAAGATTTTTCTAGCATCCTTTGCATGAAAAACGTGTCTTTCATCACTTGAAACACATCGTGTCAAGCACATTGCTCTCCTAAGCACAAAATCACAATTTTCAAAATTATTTGCACATAAGCATTAATTTTTTTTCTCAAAAATGGCATGCATGAATCCTTTTCATCGTCCAAAATCCCATTTTCTCATCTATGACTTAGTTCTAGCACATGCAAGAACTCCGTCACCTCTTAGACAATTATCTCTCTTACTTTTATTTTCGAAAAAAAGTGAGTCATTCTCATTATTTTTGTCAAATAAATTGCACATGCATGTTCTTTCATCTTCTTAGCCTCATAGGTTAGTCATTAAGATTTCAAAATCATCATCAAAAATCCTAGGAAAATTCGAGAAATTCCTAAAACTCGAGTCAAGCCCTAGAACCAATCAAAATCCAATCAAAATCGACGAAATTGAGCAAATTAAGAATGCTTACCCCAACCGATTGAGGATTTGTGGATTTGTGCTCCCTCCTACCCGGGTAAAGCTCTGATGGAGGTGTAAGGAAGTCATACTTCCTCTCCGTACGGACAAGCTCCTTCCTCCTCCTCCGAGCGGCCTCGGAGACGTTCCTCCTCGCTTGCCTTGGTATTGGATTCCCCTTCGGATCCATTCCAAATCAGTAGAGGCAAAGGGAATTGAAGGATTTTGGAAAAATTCTCTCCCTTCTCTCTCTCTTCCTCGGCAGTCTTGGGCGGCAATAATGCCCAGTCCCCATTCAAATTCTGTTTTAAATAATCTGGAAAAATCAGGCTTATAGCCGTACGGCTTCTTTTGCCTCCCTCTCATGCCGGGCGGCTTCTTTCGCTCTGAGCAGAAATTACCTCTTTGCCCCTGGACTTTCCACTTGGGCATATAATTCCTGTTATCCTTTAACTAGGATAACGTCGTTTTCAGAAGATATCCTTTATCTTCTTATGAAAATAGACTTTCTTCCCCAGTCGCCTCCGTTACTTCCGTTATAACGGAATGACGCTAGGTGACAACCTCCGAATTGTCAGAACTCTAAACTTTAGCTACCTCTATCACGAATAGAGAAGTACGCTCAAGCTACCTCTATCACAGATAGTGAAGTACGCTCACGTTCTCTAAACTTAAGCTACCTCTATCACGAATAGAGAAGTACGCTCAAGTTCTCCTAACTTTAGCTACCTCTATCTCACAGATAGTGAAGTACGCTCAAGTTCTCCAAGCTTTAGCTAACTCTATCACAGATAGTGAAGTACGCTCAAGTTCTCCAAACTTTAGCTACCTCTATCACGAATAGAGAAGTACACTCAAGTATCCAATCAGGTGACAACCTCCATTAATTGTCAAAACTTCAAGGATCCTAGACATCGTTCCTAACCTATCTAGTGATGCTTGAACTACGATCAAGGCTTGATTCCTCCGGGATACGTAGGTAGCCTTTCATAAAAGGTCCAGCCATCCGACCGCAGTGGTCACCCTTTTTCCATCAACGCTCCTCAGCGGTGAGGTAGCCTTTCATAAAAGGTCCAGCCATCCGACCGCTGTGGTCACCCTTTTATCCTTCATCACTCCTCATTGGTGAAATAGCCCCTCGTAGAAGTCCAGATATCCGACCACATCGGTCACCTCTAGCATATGCCCAGCAGGATCAATTGCTTGACCTCTTAGGTCACTTTCTCTTCTATTTTCCCCGGCAAGAGACCAGCTTCTCTCCGCTATTCCCCTGCGGATCTTTTCTGAACTACGGCCTGGCTTGATTCCTCCGGGATACGTAGGTAGCCTTCCAAAGGTTCAGCCACTCGACCATTTGGTCACCTAATTCGTCTCGACATTCGCCAGATTGGATTCTTTTCTATCGATAACCCCACTTGCCCTGCAAGTGACGTTGCCGAGGGGCTTCTGTAAGTACCCAAATCTGGCTCATGTCTTCCGGTAAAGTTTCCCGGTAATTCCCCGGACTTTCCTAGAGTTCCGGAATTGTTCCGGAACTGTTCCAAAACATTTAAGGGCTGAAGGGAATGCTTGGTAATTAAGAAACACGTTTTTCTTAATCCTAAAGACCTTCTAGAATTGCCACCTTGCATGATTCTAGAAACATGCTGAGTCACACAGGATAATGCCGCACGGCTGCATTAGCCAAGGACCTCTAGCCGCACGGCCTCATTAGCCTTATCCAGACTGCCTATAAATAGAGCCCTCCTCTACCCATTTAACAACAACACAATCAGAGAATTACCAGCATAAAAACTCTCTCTAAATACTCCACGAAGATCAGGAAGTTGAAGGTGCCAAGAAGCCACCCCCCTCCTCCTTGAAGCCTCCAAAAGTTGGTCCCTCCGCTAGGCAAAACTCCAAGAAGAAGAGGTCACCACCATTGGTAACCTCTCACTCCCTTACCTTGCATGATGCTTGTCTATGTGATTTAATTGCTCATTGCATTCATATATTGTCATTATCTTGCTTGGGACTTGGCATTTATCATTAAAGATCCTATCATTATCATATCCCCCTCCCCCTTTTGCATCCTTTGCATGAAATAGGCATCATTTGCTCATAAAATGTGATCTTTAGCATCCTTTGCTCATAAAAAATATAATCTTTATGTTAAAGGTGCATCCTTTGCACCTAAAAGCCCCCATTTTACATCAAAAATGCATCTTTTGCACATAAAAATCATGTCTTTATCATAAAGGTGCATCCTTTGCATCTAAAACCCATCTTCATGCATCCTTTGCATCAAAGATCATCTTTTTATCATCAAATTAGCATCCCTTGCTTTCAAAATGTAATCTTTGTGCATCCTTTGAATAGTAAATACTATTTTCCCCATAAAAATTTCATCCTTTGCATAAAAATTATGTCTTTATATAAAAATGCATCCTTTGCAAATTAAATTCATCCTTTGCAACCCAAAAATGTCATCTTTTCACTAAAAATGTCATTTTTACATGCATTCCCCCATGTCCCCATTAGCAACCTTGGAACGGACCGGTGTAAAGATCCTATCTTTACATCGTTTCTTCCATTAAAGGTGCCACAATCTCTTTAGAAAGGGATAAACCTTGAACCTATATCTCCGATTATCACTTAAGACGAGCGTGAAGCACATATATAAGCTCAATCGTCTTAAGGTGTAGGATTGATGGGCTAAGGTCAATCCTTTCCTAAAGAACCTCATTTTGGACTATAAAAGAGAGTCTTTCTCTCGATCACGCAAGTCCTGAGGTTAAAAAAGCGATGATCACAAGTCCAAGATGAGGACGGGATCAAAATCCCGAATACATAAAATCCAAGAAATCCCGAGCAACAACCAATAAATGATTTGTACGTCCGGAAGACAACTTGGGACATTCCCTCCCCTTTTATTCAAACACATGCACACAAGAAAGCACGCAAGCAAGCACGATAAATGGAATCTAGGGAGACTTGCTACGGCAAGGCACCTTGGGTGAACGACGATCCGTTCTTCCCAAGGGGTAACTTAACCTCCCAACCCATAAAAACCTTTTTTTCAAAGTTTTGAGGAAATCAAAATGGCGTGGCGACTCCGTTTTTCAAATTAAACCGGATGTTTTCAAACTCGCGTGAATCCGATCTAAAAAACACAAAATTTAGAATTTGGGCACACATTCACAATCCCGTGATTGCCAATCTAACAATTGAATGCTTAACTAAAGTTAATCATCAAGATTTAAAAATAATTAACCCAGATTCAATTGAAGATAATGCAGACCTAATGGATGAACAAACTTTATTAAATGATTCAAAGCATGTTTGCGAACAAAAGGAAAGCCGGGCCCAAGCTGCCGATGAGGTATTGACAACAGTGAACCTGGGAACAGCCGAAGAACCCAAAGAAACACAAATTGGTAGCTTCTTCTCCGGAGATGAGCAGGTTGCCCTGATTGAATTGCTTAAGGAGTTCGTAGACGTCTTTGCCTGGTCCTACAAAGACATGCCTGGGTTGGATACTTCCATCGTAGAGCACCGGATACCACTGGATCCAGAGATTAAGCCAATAAAGTAGAAATTGAGGCGGATCAAGCCCGAGTGGTCCTTGCAAGTCAAAGAAGAGATTGAGAAACTCTTACGGGTGGGTTTTATCAAGGTGATTGAATACCCGACTTGGCTGGCAAATATAGTGACGGTCACAAAAGCCAATGGGAAGGTTCGAGTTTGTGTAGACTTCCGGGATCTTAACAAGGCCAGTCCCAAAGATGACTTCCCCTTGCCAAACATCGACATGCTGGTAGATGCAACCGCGAACTACGAAGTCAAATCCTTTGTTGACGGTTTCGCAGGCTATAACCAGATTAAGATGGCAGAAGAAGATCAAAGCAAGACGGCATTTACCACTCCTTGGGGTACTTATTGTTACACTGTGATGCCGTTTGGGTTGAAGAATGCTGGGGCTACCTACCAGAGAGCAGTCACCACCCTGTTTCACGACATGATCCACAAGGAGATTGAAGTGTATGTGGACGATATGATTATTCACTCGAAAGGGTCGGATGGACAACACTTCACGGATTTAAGGAAGTTCTTCAACAGACTTCGGGAGCATTCTATGAGGCTAAACCCAGCCAAGTGTACCTTTGGGGTTATCCGGGGTAAAGTTTTGGGCTACATGGTCACAGAGCGAGGCATCGAGGTAGATCCCAGAAAGGTTAAAGCGATTGTCGAGATGAAGCCACCCAGAACTGTCTCTGAAGTGAAAGGTTTCATGGGCCGTTTACAGTACATCAGCAGATTCATCAACCAGCTGACCTCTATATGTGAGCCAATCTTTAAGCTATTGAAGAAGAATCAGGAAGTGGTTTGGAATGAGGAATGCCAACTAGCTTTCGAGAGAATCAAAGCTTACCTTGTTAATCCTCCTATTCTCTGCCCACCTCACAGAGACAAGCCTTTACTTCTATATCTGACGGTCACAGACACAGCTATCGGAGCCATGCTAGCGCAAGAGAAGAAGGATTCTAAGATCGAGAATGCCATATATTTCGTCAGTCGTAAATTCCAAGGAAGTGAGTTGAACTACTCTGCCCTCGAGAAGACATGCGCAGCTTTGGTATGTGTGGTCGGAAAATTAAAGCACTATATGTTATCTCACACAGTGCACCTGGTTTCCAAGATGGACCCGATCAGATATTTGTTTCAAGGTGATAGAGGCAACATTTCCACCAGACTGGCGAAGTGGACCTTCTTTTTGGCTGAGTTCGATATCAAGTATGTGATCCGGAAGTCAATCAAGGGACAAGCTCTGGCAGATCAATTGGCTGATTTCCCCAGTACAGAACCCCGAGGACCGGATCTCCAGTTTCCAGACGAAGGGATTCTCGTTATAGAAAATGGCAATCGATGGCAGTTGTTCTTCGATGGGGCGGCAAACAAAAGAGGAAATGGCATCGGGATGGTACTGGTAGACCCGAACGATATGCATACCCCCATTGCTATCAAGTTGAATTTCTCGGTTACCAACCATGCGGCCGAGTACGAAGCTTGTATAGCCGGTCTAGAAGCTGCCCTTGAGCGACATGTGGAAGAATTGGAAGTGTTCGGTGATTCTCAATTGATAATCAATCAGGCTGCTAACAGATGGAAAACCTCAGACCCATGCCTCCAGAAATACCATGCTTACATTATAGAGCTCGTCGGTCAGTTCAAGGAAGTGTCATTTCAATTCCTACCGCGAGACAAGAACAGATTTGCTGATGCCCTGGCCACTCTAGCTTCTTTGGTAGAAATTCCGGAAGGAAAGTCGATCAAACCATTCAGGGTCGGTAGGCGAGAAAACCCTGCATACTGCTGTGAAATAGAGGTTGAAACCGTCAATGAGCCGTGGTACAGTCAGATTTTCCAATATCTCAAGCAGGGTGAAGCATCTTTCCCCCGTTGATAAAGAAGGAGACCTAAAGGGTATTCATGCCAAGAGTCTGCAAGCTTTGAAGAGGCTGTCAGCTCAGTACGTTATACTCGGCAATGAACTGTGGAAGAAAAGGGAAGGTTGCCCTCTCCTGCTCTGTATCAGCAAGGAAAAGGCCCAAAGAGTAATGGAAGATGTTCATAACGGTGCCTGCGGACCTCATATGAATGCTAGATCTCTTATGCATAGCATCATCAGGCTGGGCTACTTCTGGATTACTATGGAAACCGATTGTATTCAATTTGTGCGAACCTATGACAAATGCCAGCGATTCTCCAACTTGAACCATATCCCTCCTCATGATCTCTACTGTATGACAACTCCCTGGCCCTTCACAACATGGGGTATTGACGTCATTAGGAAGATAACTCCATCCGGGAGCAATGGGCACTCATTCGTATTGGTTGCTGTGGACTACTTCACAAAATGGGTAGAAGCTGCATCTTACAAAGTGCTCACAGCTAAGAAAGTGGCTCGCTTCATAAAAGAACAGATCTTCTGCCGCTACGGAGTCCCAAATGAGATTATTTCCGACAATGGAACCCATTTCGAGGGAGAAACTGATCGCCTGCTTACTGAATACAGGGTCAAGCGTCACAAGTCTTTGCCATACAAACCACAGACGAATGGTGCTATTGAGGCTGCTAATAAGAACTTGGAAAGGATCATTAAGAAGAGGCCAAACGAGGAAGGGATTGGCCAAAGAAGCTGCATTTAGCATTATGGGGCTACCGCACTTCTATTCGAACGGCTACCGGTGCAACCCCTTACGCTTTGACTTACGGAATGGAGGTGGTTATGCCCATCGAGTTAGAAATCCCATCCCTCAGGGTGTTACTTGAGAATGAGGTGAATGAGATTGATTGGCTCCAAAGTCGATATAATGAATTGGCTCTGTTAGATGAACGCAGATTAAAGGCCATGGAGCATAATCGGGCATATCAGAGAAGAATGGCCCGTGCTTTTGGCAAGAAAGTAAAGCCCAGAGACATCAAAGTCGGTGATTTGGTTCTCAAGATGAAGCCTGCAAATCAGGGCAGTGCGTTGGGTAAATGGGCACCTGTTTGGGTTGAACCGTTTCTAGTAAAGAAGATATTCTCCGGAGGAGCAATGCAGCTAGCGGATCTGGATGGTAACCCCTTTTTACACTCCGTCAACGGAGATAAGTTGCGGAGGTATTATGTGTAAATCGAGTCTTTTTCCCCCTCTGTAAAGATATAAAAAAAATAATAATAATAAAATAAAAAAAAAAGAAATGAAAATAAAGGCGCAATAAAATTGTCCTAGATAAGACTGAAAACCTCTCAAAAGGCAGTCCATGCAAAAATAAGGGACGCGCCCGGTGCTAAAAGAATATACCCAGCTAGGCCAAAAACCCTACAAGGGCGGTCTAGGTAAAAAATAGGGTCGCACCATGTCCCCCTTCTGTCTTCCCCTTTCCTAAACTCCAAAAGTTGATTGAGTCGAACTACGGAGACCTGAGCCCCTTAGTTCTCTTACAAAAGGGGAACGTAGGCAACCACTTGTGGTTCGGTCTAAAGTGCTGCAAAGTTGTTTATCTTGCCAAAATGTGTTTTGATTACAGTTCTAAAGTTTTTTCAAAGGTTTACTTGGAGTTAATATTCTTTTTGATGAGTTCAAGCACGACCTACTTTTGATTCAAATAATCTGCTGCGAATAAAAAAAGAAAAGGAAACAAAATTTCAACATCTGTTTTGTCTGCATTAAGGTAATTAAGGGATACTCAAATTCTGTTCAAATAAATCTCTCTTCCAAAGGGCAAGCCAAAGAAAAATAAAGAGTCTTCCATCTCTCAGAAAAGTGTCTAGAAGCTCGTTCCCGCTCCCGAACTCGTACCCCTGTCTTTCCTCTTCCTTGGTCCCCGGGAGGTCTTTGGCCTAGGAATGTCAAATAAGTCAGTTTGAGCTCGCCCCAGCTCTGGTATACTGCGTGTCGGTGGTTCGATTAGGCCAGTCTCCCTCAATGCAACCCTGGCAGCTCTCTCTTGTCGCAAGGCCTCTCTGCGAGCACTCACCTCTGGATCATCCCTCAGAGCAGCTCTCCGTATCTCCCGTCTCCGGTAATCCTCAGCAGCATCGCCGGTAACATTATCTGGATTCCCTCTGGCTTCTGCATCTCGAAAAGACCGACTGGATGGGTATTCTGCTCCTAAGTATTCCCTGCGGCGAGCCTCTATCACCAGCTGCACGTGACCTTGCTGCTCTTCATACCAATTCAGAAACTCTGTGGTCAAGAATGTAAACCCTCTGGCCTGACGAAGAAGCGTCCGTGTGGGAAGAAAGCCCTCTAAGAAAGATCTGCTGAAGAAATGCATAGTCTGGGGCTCGGTCATGATCATCGGAATAGCATCAGTCATCAGCCTCTCTCTCAAAGCCCTGATAGTCTGCTGAGGGTACCGATATTGCCTGCTTACCAGTGAAGGGATACAAAATGAAGACACATGCAACCCTGGTAGTTTGACTACCACCGACCCGTCCTGAACGTCTCTCATGGTCCTTAGTCCCCATGTTGGAATCCAGAAGTTCAGATCAGCAGTCTCGTATCGTGTCAATCTCACCTGCCAACTATCAGCTGCTGCGTCCCTCAGTAATCTGCATTGTCTGGTCACCCAAGGCATCGCTGTTTGACCCTCCGGTAATGGCCCAATCAAGCGCAGTCTCTCAAAAAGCCATAAAGACAACAGAGTGGGGCTGCCCGTGCACATGAAATAAGATCCCCCGGCTAGTCTATCAAGGTTGTGATAAGTCTCAGCTAATAGCAGGGGTACGATATCCATCTCCCCTTGGCCGAACCGAATTTGAGGAAGATCCATGCCTTGGTCACCCCTAAGCTGTCTGACAACCTCCAGTAGCGCACCTGAGCAGACTCCGACATGGCCGCAGAAGTAGTAGGCTGACAATGTAAACAATACATACATATCTAGTGAAGTAGAGAGATCGAACAGAGCCGGACGAGAAGACCGCAGCCGAGCCATCCGGGTCAAGTCTACAAACTCACTGTTCAGAACCATGGGAGCAACCTGATCTACTGGCAGGCACAAGAAATCTGATAACTGCTCCAC
This sequence comes from Adenophora triphylla var. japonica, assembly GCA_022495995.1. Classification (NCBI taxonomy): domain Eukaryota; kingdom Viridiplantae; phylum Streptophyta; class Magnoliopsida; order Asterales; family Campanulaceae; genus Adenophora; species Adenophora triphylla. The sequence continues at coordinate 224,967 of JAFEMH010000630.1, read as the reverse complement.
AACCGGCCGCCTGTCTCGAGGGAATGCCACAGTTGCCACCTCACTCAAGCCCGTCAATGCCCTAAAATCCTCCATGGTTGGCGTCAGATCATTGAATGTGAAAGTAAACACATGCCTCTCCGAGTCCCAAAAACGCGAAGCTGCTCGGAGCAAATCCCAATCTACTCTCCAGTTCTTCATAGGCCAGAGGCACGGCATACCATATCGCTTGTCAATGATTTTCCCATGATGCTTTTGGTGAAATTGTGAAACCCCGATAAAGTCCTGGCAAAATTGATGTTCCCGAGAAGCTATTTCCTCGTTATATTGCTCCATGATGATTGAAAGTTCCAACCTTTGTCGCAGAAGTCGCCTGTTTGTCAAGATGAGACTTCTAGTGCCCTTTTGTTGAAAAAGCAATGACCTGCAGATTAGGGCCGGAACTGATTTTAAATGGACCCTGTTACGAGCCTCGTCTAGTCGTGCGACAGAACCTGATAGGCAGACACATAGTATCGAGCGACATACTTGGTCTGCATCAGGAAACCTCGAGGTCCTCAAGTGGTTTCTGTGACATTCTTTAACTCGTCGTCACTGCAATACACCTTGTACCCCTATGTTACTGCACGGGAGAGGACCTTCCCCCACCATATGTATCACTATGCACAATTATCCCGAAAAGCAATTCCAGAAACTTATGTACAAATTCGGCAAAGCCAACCTTTCAATATAATAAACTGTACACCTTTCTCTCGCTCCCAGAACAAACAGACTCATGCACACAAGCTAACATAGTTTAACTTTCGCTAACAAGCTAGCATGATTAGGCTATAGTGTTTCGAGTGTCGCTTTTCCCCTGCAGGTACAACAGTTAACTGAGCAAATCCAAAAGATTGCCCCTCAAAGCAGAACCGAGACGGAAAAGTCCGCGCCTATCTGAATCTCCCCAGGGCACGTCAAAAGCCATAAGCCCCACCGTCAGCCGTCAATAAGAGTCGCTGCCCAGCAAGCGAAGTCCCCGCTTACCAAGCAAAGCTAGAGACACAAGAGCCGAACCGTCAATAATTTCCGCTGCCCAGCAAGCCAGAAGTGCCGACAAAGTCCCGCTGCCCAACAAGCAACCCCCGTCACAGTGATTATGGTCAACCCCCGTCACAGTGATTATGGTCCCAGATCAAAGCCAGCAGCCAAACACAGAGAACCCCACCACCAAAGCAAGAATTCGCTGCCCAGCAAGCAAGAGTCCATGTCGACAGCAGTAGCAGCATCAACCCCTCCGGCAGCCACACCTATCCCCAGCAGCACAAACAACAGCATCAACCCCTCCAGTAGCTACAGATTCCAGATTCCAGGTTCAGACGCCTCAAAATAGTCTCTCCACCAGGTTCAGACGCCTCAAAATAGTCTCTCCACCAGGTTCAGACGCCTCAAAACAGTCTCCCACCAGGTTCAGATGCCTCAAAACAGTCTCCCACCAGGTTCAGACGCCTCAAAATAGTCTCTCCATCAGGTTCAGACGCCTCAAAACAGTCTCTCCACCAGGTTCAGACGCCTCAAAACAGTCTCTCCACCAGGTTCAGATGCCTCAAAATAGTCTCTCCATCAGGTTCAGATGCCTCAAAATAGTCTCTCCATCAGGTTCAGACGCCTCAAAATAGTCTCTCCACCAAGTTCAGACGCCTCAAAACAGTCTCCCATCAGGTTCAGATGCCTCAAAATAGTCTCTCCACCAGGTTCAGACGCCTCAAAATAGTCTCCCCACCAGGTTCAGACGCCTCAAAATAGTCTTCCACCAGGTTCAGACGCCTCAAAACAGTCTTCCACCAGGTTCAGACGCCTCAAAACAGTCTTCCACCAGGTACAGACGCCTCATAATAGTCTCTTTGGATCAGACACCCCCCGAAAAGTCCAAACTACGATTTGGCTTGATTCTCTCCCCGGGATACATAGGAACCCTTTTTTCAAAAAGGTCCAGCCATCCTTTTCCCCAGCTCACCGTCTAGCCCTCCGCTTCATTCCCCAGCCGCTCATTGGGATTGGGTCTTATTTTATCGACAACCTCACTTCTTCCATAAGTGACGTTGCCGAGGGGCTCTGTAAGTACGCCAATACAAATTCGCGACCTTTTCAGATGCATTTTAAGTAATAAAATGGCATTTAGGGGCATTTTGGTAAATTCCCGGTCCATTCCGAGACTTCCGGAAATATTTCATATGTTTCTCGCGAAGGAAGTACTTTTTTATACTTTGCTCGAGTTAAAGGACCTAGAGAGAATAAAACTGTTTTGGACTTTTTGGGTATTACCTAGGAAGGTTCCAAAATCAATTTTGGCGCCAAAAACGGTTATGGTCACCTTGTGTCACGCGATAACTCGAAGCATGGAAAGTGGTTACGTTACGTCGTGCGACACAAAGTAACCATAGGCTGCAGCTATAAATAAGACCCTACCCCTCTCAGTTTTGGATCCGAATTTCACCTCCCTAAAGCTACTCTGCCCAAATTACGCAAGAAACTCCCTCTCTCCCTCTCTCTCATAAAAAAACCACCCAATTCTCCTCCAATTCCCTCACCTCTCACCTCTCTTCAACCCAATTCCCTCTCTACTTCCCTATACACTTGAAGCCCCTAAATTCAGCTCTCAGTTCGTGCTCAGATCTCCATCTCGAAGTTGAATTGAAGGCTCCTACACCTAACTTGGTGTAAGAGTTGAGGACTACAAGGGTAACACTCTCTCCTCTTCTCTCTCTCTCATTCATTTGTTCTAATTACTCTCTCTCCTTCTCCACTTGATAATCAGGCTCCTTCTGCCTCAGATTATGAAGTGGCAACTGTAATCTCTCTGTTTAAATAGCTTATACTTGAGTCCAATTGCTTGATTATGATGTGATTTGCTTGGATTTGCAATTTGGACATCAAGGGAGTGTGGATCTTCCATATCCACACTCCTTTGATTGATTCGTGTTTAATTCGTATTGTTCTTACTGTTTCTGATATAATTGTTGTGTATTTGCTAGATCTGCATCTCAGTTTGTGAGGTACCTGCAGATGGTAAACATATGTCACGCGACACATGTGGACATGAGGAGTCCTGTGTCACGCGACATGTCGTGACCATCTGCAGGGACCATATTTCAGTTGTAGCTTATTTTGTTCAGTTGTTTTAGCATTTAGTTTTATGATTAAGTTGTTCAGTTCCTAGATCTGGTTTTGCTTGATTCATTTGGAGATTTGGTGATCTGTTTGGTTGTGAGCCTCTGCAAGGTGACCATTGATGTCACGCGACATATCGGGACAAGGGAGTCCTATGTCACGCGACAGATGTGATCCTTTGCAGAGGACCTGTTTTCTCTTGTAATTTGTTTCTTGTTGATGTAAAGGGATGTGACCTCCCGGACAATTGGTCTACAAGTTGTAATGATCTCTCTTATTCAATAAAATTCATGTTTATCGCACTTGTCTATTATCTTTGTTTGTACGTTTCTTTGAATTATTTGGATGTCTAGATTAGAAAGACTTGTCTACGGATGAGGCGTGTTGGGTGAACTCTCGGTTCTTCCCAACACGTAACCTGACCCCCGAACCCACTCTCTTTCAAAAGGTTTTTCAAAGTGCACCTCTAAGCATGGTTTGGCGACTCCTTTATTTTTTATTTCGGGCGAGCGCACATTCAGCTGCATCACATGAAAGCCATAGCCTCCACTCTCCATCAATGCGTCAAGTTCATTAACCGGCAGGGAGATCTTGAAGTCATTAGAGGGGACAGTTTCCTCATTGGAAACGAAGCCGAGACAGCAGCCAAGCGTGCCCGCAGTCAGGCACCGGGGCTACCTCCTTCAAACCAACCAAGGGACTATCGGGGCAAATCTCATCAGAATCCCTCAGAGTCCGGAGGTGCTAACTATGTCAACGTACTCGAGCAGGGCGGACCACAGCGATCCGATACATCAAGTTCAACTGTCGTTTCCATCATTTGGAGGCAGATTGGAAAGAAACACTGAGCATCGCCATGATGCGGGCACACAAACCCCCTGTTGTGAATGTGTGCCCAAATTGTGTGGATTCACGCGAGTTTGAAGACATCCGGTTTAATTTGAAAAACGGAGTCGCCACGCCATTTTGATTTCCTCAAAACTTTGAAAAAAAGGATTTATGGGTTCGGAGGTTAAGTTACCCCTTGGGAAGAATAGATCGTCGTTCACCCAAGGTGCCTTGCCGTAGCAAGTCTCCCTAGATTCCGTTTATTTTGCTTGCTTGCGTGCTTTCTTGTGTGCATGTGTTTGAATGAAAGGGGAGGGAATGTCCCAAGTTGTCTTCCGGACGTACAAACCATTTATTGGTTGTCGCTCGGGATTTCTTGGATTTTATGTATTCGGGATTTTGATCCCATCCTCACCTTGGACTTGTGATCATCGCATTTTTACCTCGGGACTTGCGTGATCGAGAGGAGGACTCTCTTTTATAGCCCAAAAATGAGGTTCTTTAGGAAGGAATGTCCTTAGCCCATCAATCCTACACCTTAAGACGATCGAGCTTATATGAATGCTTCATGCTCGTCTTAAGTGATAATCGGAGATATAGGGTTCAAGGTTGTCCCTTTCTAAAGAGATTATGGAACCTTTAATGGAAGAAACGATGTAAAGATAGGATCTTTACACCGGTCCGTTCCAAGGTTACTAATGGGGACATGGGGGAATGCATGTAAAAATGACATTTTTAGTGAAAAGATGACATTTTTTGGGTTGCAAAGGATGCTTTTGATTTGCAAAGGATGCATTTTGATGTAAAGACAATGATTTTTATGCAAAGGATGCATTTTGATGTAAAGAAGTGATCTTTATGCAAAGAATGCATTTTTATGAGGAAATTAACATTTAATATGCAAAGGATGCATAAAGATTGCATTTTGAAAAGCAAAGAATGCATTTTTATGATGAAGGAATGACCTTTAATGCAAAGGATGCATTAAAATGGATTTTAGGTGCAAAGGATGCACCTTTTTTATAAAGACATGATTTTTATATGCAAATGATGCATTTTGGATGTAAAGATTGCATTTTTATGAGCAAATGATGCATAAAGATGGCATTTTTGTGTAAAAAAGGGATTTTTAGGTGCAAAGGATGCACCTTTGAGTATAAAGATTACATTTTTAATGACAAATGATGCCTAATTTATGCAAAGGGGAAAAGGGGTATAATAAAGATATGATCTTTAATGAAAACTACCAAGTCCCAAGCAAAGATAATAACAATATATGAATGCAATGAGCAATCTAATTCACATAGAGCAATTAAAATGCAAGGCAAGGGAGTGAGAGGTTACCAATGGTGGCCTCTTCTTCTTTGGGTTGAGCTAGGTGGAAGGACCAACTTTGGGATCTTCAAGGAGGAGGGAGGTGGCTTCTTGGCTTGCTTCTTCAACCTTCTTGGATTTCCAGCAGTATTATAGAGTGTATTTTATGTGTTTTTCGTCTTTGGTTGCCTTGTTGTTGGTGTCTAAAATGGGAAGAGGAGGGCTCTATTTATAGGCAGTCTGGATAAGACCAATGAAGCCGTGCGGCCAGAGATCCTTGGCTAATGCAGCCGTGCGACATTATCCCTTGTGACTCAGCATGTTTCTAGAATCATGCAAGGTGGCAATTCTAGAACCTTTTCCAAATTAAGAAAAACGTGTTTCTTAATTGGTAAGCATTCCCTTCAGTCCTTAGATGATTTGGAACTGTTCCGGAATTGTTCCGGAACTCCAGGAAAGTCTGGGGAATTACCGGGAAATTTACCGGAATTGCCGGGGAAATTAACCGGAAGGCATGAGCCAGATTTGGGTACTTACAGAAGCCCCTCGGCAACGTCACTTACAGGGCGAGTGGGGTTGTCGATAGAAAAGGATCCAATCTGGCGAATGCCGAGACGGATTGGGTGACCAAGGTGGTCAAGTGGCTGAACCTCTGGAAGGCTACCTACGTATCCCGAGTGGGAATCAAGCCAGGCCGTAGTTCTGAAGAGATCCTCTGAGGAATAGAGAAGAGAAAACTGGTCTCTTGATGGGGAAATAGCAGAGAAAATGACCTAAGAGGTCAAGCAATTGATCCTACTGGGGATATGCTAGAAGTGACCAATGTGGTCGGATGTCAAAATCTTTATGAGGGGCTATTTCATCACTGAGGAGTGTCGAAGGAATAGGGTGACCAAAGTGGTCGAATGGCTGGACCTTTTATGAAAGGCTACCTACGTATCCCGGAGGAATCAAGCCTTGATCGTAGTTCAAGCATCACTAGATAGGTTAGGAACGATGTCTAGGATCCTTGAAGGTTTTGACAATTAATGGAGGTTGTCACCTGATTGACAATTAATGGAGGTTGTCACCTGATTGACAATTAATGGAGGTTGTCACCTGATTGACAATTAATGGAGGTTGTCACCTAATTGACAATTAATGGAGGTTGTCACCTGAGGAAACTAGAGCTTACGTCACTATCGAGGAGATAGAGGTAGCTAAAGTTTAGAGAACTTGAGCATACTTCACTATAGAGGTAGCTAAAGTTTGGAAAACTTGAGCATACTTCACTATCGGTGATAGAGGTAGCTTAAGTTTGGAGAACTTGAGCATACTTCACTATTCGTGATAGAGGTAGCTTAAGTTTTGAGAACTTGAGCATACTTCACTATCGGTGATAGAGGTAGCTTAAGTTTGGAGAACTTGAGCATACTTCACTATCGGTGATAGAGGTAGCTTAAGTTTGGAGAACTTGAGCATACTTCACTATTCGTGATAGAGGTAGCTTAAGTTTAGAGTTCTGACAATTCGGAGGTTGTCACCTAGCGTTATCCCGTTATAACGGAAGTAACGGAGGCGAATGGGGAAGAAAGCTTATTTGCTTAAGAGATAAGGGATATCTTTTGAAAACGACGTTATCTTGGTTAAAAGATAATGGGAATTACATGCCCAATTGGAAAGTCCAGGGGCAAAAAGGTAATTTCTGCTCAGAGCGAAAGAGGCCGCCCGGCATGAGATGGGGGAAAAAGAAGCCGTACGGTTAGAAGTCTGTTTTTTCCAGATTATTTAAAACAGATTTGAACGGGCATTGGGCATTATTGCCGCCCTTGAACTGCCGAGAAAGAGAGAGAGAAGGGAGAGAAATTTCGAAATTCCTTCAATTCTCTTTGCCTCTACTGATTTGGAATGGATCCGGAGGGGAACCCAATGCCGAGGCAAGCTAGAAGGAACATCTTCGCAGCCGCGAGAAGGAGGAGGAAGGAGCTTGTTCGGACGGAGAGGAAGTATGACTTCCTTACGCCTCCATCGGAGCTCTATCCGGGGAGAAGGGAGCATAAATCAACAAACCCTCGATCGGTTGGGGTAAGCATTTTTAGTTTGCTCAATTCCATCAATTTTGATTGATTTAGGGCTTGACCCGAGCTTAGGAATTTTCTCGAATTTTCCTAGGATTTTTGGATGATGATTTTGGAATCTTGATGATTAACCTATGAGGCTAAGAAGATGAAAGAATATGCATTTGCAATTTATTTGACAAGATAATGAGAATGACCCATTTTTTTCGAAAATAAAGTAAGAGAAATAATTGTCTAAAATGTGACGAAGTCCTTGCATGTGCTAGAACTAGGTCATAGATGAGAAAACGGGATTTTGGATGATGAAAAGGATTCATGCATGCAATTTTTGAGAAAAAATTAATGCTTATGTGCAAGTAATTTTGAAAATTGTGATTTTGTGCTTAGGAAAGCGATGATGTGTTTCAAGTGATGAAAGACGCGTTTTCGATGCAAAGGATGCTAGAAAAATTTTTATGAATGCTTTTCTTTTGAAAATATGTGCACTTTTGAATATATGCATGCTTTTTGAAAAACACTGACGCATTTCTTTAGTTGTGCTTGTCTACAGGAGAACAAGTCTAGGGGGCCTTCTGAGATTGCAGTCAGGCTATGGGAGAGGATGCCCGATTTTGAGAAGAATGGGGAGAACCCTAAGCAGCTGGTGAGGGCTGCCGGCTTGGATTTGTTCATTGAGGCCATCAGCAGAGGTATTCACATTACCTCTAAGATCAAGGGCTTGGTCCAGGCCCTATCTCAGTTCTGGTGGGACACCACCCACAGCTTTCATCTTAGCTGGGGGGAGCTGACGGTGACTCCGGCCGATTTCACTGCTATCACGGGCTTACAGTTCACCGGGAGGCCTGTGACTTGGAGGGACCATATCACTGCCGAGGAGTTTAGAGATTTGGTTGGGTTTGAGCTGATTCCCAAGGGGCTTGGAATGGAGACGAGGAACGTCGAGGTGGCAGTCCAGAACTGCATACGGGACTTTGCCGCTAGTGAGGTGACTGCCCATCAGCTTGCCAGGGCATTTGTGTGGTTGATGATGTCAGTCACTATTTTTGCAAATTCTGGGACTCTGGCTATGACTTGCCTCCTCGACTCTCTGGAGGATGTAGATGGGATTGGGACGGTCTCGTGGGGCGAGGCCGAATTGGCGGAGCTCTACTTTTCTCTGGATATGTACAGCCGTAACAAGGCTGCCTCCATGGATTGTTTCTCCTTTGCCCTTGAGGTAGCATCACTTTCTTTTCTCTTTTACTTTCTGTCTTAGAGACTTTTTATGAGAGAAGAATGACCCTTTTGATGTTTTGAACATGCAGGTCTGGTTTTGTGAGGTGATCAGGTTCTTTCCGTGGAACCAACAGAGCGATGTCACCATTTTTCCCGCTATGATCCGCTGGAGGGGAGATGCGAGAGATAAGTTCACCGGGAAGACCCGGATCACCTTTGACTACAAGATGGTGAGGCCAGTTATCAACAAGGATGGGAACGATGGGGTGGACTTCTACCCGTGGGGAAGGTATCCAGAGATTTTGCTAGGAGAGGCTGTGGAGGCGACGAGGCAGAGGCGATGGTTGACAGGGCTGACATGCGATGTCATCTATCTGGGGGACCGATTTTCCAGGCAGCATGGCCTTGTCCCTCCATTGGATGCCATTACTCCTCAGGATCCTCCAGCACGGATGCTGCAGCCCAGGGATTGGCAGGCGGATGAGATAGAGAGATATCAGGCAGGCGTGGCCGCAGAGGAGTACTTGACATGGATACCCCATATGCTGTGTTTGTGGAGCAGCGACTGAGGACGCCACAGAAGCTAGTGAAGCTGGCGGTCACTCAGGGATATGGGGAGGACGAGCCTTCTGATCCGCCGATCCCTCCTGCGCACCTTTCATATGTGGTCGACGGAGTACCGAGGAGGTTGAGGATACCTGTCCCCGACGCTAGGGAGCCCCAGTATACCTTGCCGCCGGACAGCACTGTAAGTACACTTTAGGGTCTTTTCCCTCTTTCAGATTTCTTTGCTTTTTGCAATTCTGAGATTTTCTTCTCTTTTTTTCAGGTTCCAGCTCGCACTTACGACAGACTGGTCAGGCAGAATAGGGGCTGGAAGGACATGTGCCGGTCCCTTCGAGGAAGGCGCTCGCACTTCAAAGGCGGCAGCGGACGTACAGGAGCCCGGGCGCAAGAGAAGGCATGTCGGGGGCACAGCATCCACCTCATCGACTTCGGAGTACTCTTCCAGTGCCATGCCTCGGGGACGGGGACCCAATGCTGACATCTTGGAGCAGCTGGCTGAGTACGAGCATGACAATGTCCACCTTTCAGATGTGAGCAACGCGGAGGACTTGATGAGGGAGGCTAGCGTTTATGAGCTGAGCAGCGATGAAGGAGAAGGATCGGAGGCCTAGGAGGTCTCTAGAATTGACTTAGGAAGAAAAACAAACAATGAACAAGTTTTATGCACACTTTGTTTATTTTTTTGCTTTATTTGAGCCTCGGGGCGGTTTTTTGCTTGGAATTGGGGCTAAAACTGGGCCAAAATGATATATAATGATGTATAAATGCTTGGATGGTCTTTGAACATGTTTTTGTACAGGTTTTAGTTGAAAAAGAGGGGTGAAAACTCCCTTTGGGCAGCAACTTGGTTGCTGCAGATTTCTCACTTACATCAGGTAAATGAGGCCGTGCAGCATGGACCTGAGGGCAAATGAAGCCGTGCGGCTTACAGCTCTGTCTGGACTGGTTATTTTCAGAATAAAACCAAGGCTTGGCCATTTCATTTCATTTTCAACCTAGACTTGTCCCAATTGTTCCCAGATCACATATTGGACCTAAAGACACCACCTTTGATCATTTTGCGATGGAGAAGCCCGTTAGATTGCAAAGGGGGAAGAGAGACCGCTTTCTGTCCGATCTTCAGTCTTGGGTGAGATACAACTTTCAATCTCACAAGGGGTTGCTTGATTCTACCTTCAAGATCAAGTCTTTATGGCATTTGAGGGATCTCCCGCCCGATTGGGACCTTTTGAGAGCAGCAGCAAAGTTTTGGGACGTCCGGAGACACGTTTACTGCTTTTCTTACAATGAGATTGTCCCAACGCATGAAGACTTCCGAGCCTTGATTGGGGGTCCAGAAATTGAGGCTATATCGATTCCGCTGATCGAAGATGTGTCGGTGGCGACAAAGCTTGCATCTTTTCTGCAGATTTCTCTGGGAGAGGCTGAGGAGATGATGATAGCCCCGGATAGGATTGACCTTTCTGATATCTCGGGCAGGTTTGGGTCTCCGGCTATGGCTGTGACCATGGTGGCTATGGATGCCTTTATCCTCTGTATATTCTCTTCTCTGTTCACCACTGAGTCCGTGGGGATCTGTCATGGCGGTCTCTTAGACATGGTCAGAGATTGCAGGGCTGGGAAGGACATTGTCCCACTGGTTTTGGGTGAGACCCTGCATGGTATCGATAGGATGGCTAGAGGAGACCGTTTCATGAGGTCTGGGAGTCCGGCCATGTTGACTTTATGGCTGCAGGAGAGTCTCGGGGCTTGCCAGGGGCTTTGCCGACTCGGTGCCCTTGGGTGATTTCTCGGAGAGGTGCACCTCGACGGCGGGACCCGGGGTAGGGAGGGCGATGATGGCTAGGTTATCCACTTCGGACATCCGGCGGTGGGTACCTCACCGGAGGTTGCGGACCGGGAGGATATTTTAGGAGTCCTACATAGTGAGGGTTCCAGGATTCTGCTGGTCATCCTTCTACATACCCTGCTTGGTATCCAGGCAGTTCGGGGCCTTACAGGAGCCATTGAGCAATTGGGAGGACATCCGTACCATGGAGGTGGTGCCATTTGATATGAGAGATCCAGCCAGCTTCTCATTCTTCTTGAGGGCTTGGACTTACGCTGCTTTTCCACCTAGGGCTATCTTCAGGAGCAGGAAGAGTACCATCTTGACCACTGTCTACTTGGATTGGTATGAGAGGGAGATGGGAGCGACTCAGGTCATATTGGGGGAGAGACGTCAGGCTTTATTGGGAGCTGACTGCGACTCGAGTAGGACTACGAGGGAGGCGAGGCTAAGGCGAGTCGCCATAACCAGTCGGGTGACCTTATCAGAGATATGGAGGCTCGATACAAGAGATTGTCCGAGGTCGCTCCTTTGACTGAGGCTCAGAGGGAGGAAGTGCGGACTCGTGCTCGGGTAGAGAAGGCACTTATTGACACGGGTTTGATAGAGGCTCCAGTGAGGATACCTGAGGTCGGAATGAGGGAGACCGACATTATAGAGAAGAAGAGAGAGAACACTTGACGGGGTCGAGGTAAAGGAAAGAAGACCAAAAAAGACTCAGCGAATGACGACTGACAGATCTTTTCTTAGGATTCCCTTATTGCCATTTTGCAAACACAGTAGTTTTATTTAGGCATTTTATTGTATTTTAGATCTTTGTAGCAGGTTAGCAGAGTCAAGAGTAGACCGTGCTTGAACTCATCAAGAAGTTTTTTAACTTGTAATGAACAAGAAATATTATCTAAGAAATTAATCAATACACATTTTATGAAAACTCAAATGTCTTATTGATTTGCTCAGGACCCGTTTTATGAAAACTTGAATGTCCTTTATTATTGTTTAGGACGCATTTCATGGAAACTTAATCGCCCTTTTTATTATTTAGTTAGACCGAACCATAAATGGCTGTCTACGTTCCCCTTTTACAAGAAAGACTAAGGGGCTCAGGTCTTCGTAGTTCATTCTGGTGAACTCTTTTCTATTTTTTTTATGTGCAGCCCTGTTTTTTGCCTAGACCGCCCTTTTTGGGTTTTCAGCCTAACTGGGCATTACTCTTTTTGCACTAAGATTTTTCTTTTTTTCTTTTTTTCTTTTTTTTTATATGTACAACCCTGTTTTTTGCCTAGACCGCCCTTTTTGGGTTTTCAGCCTAGCTGGGCATTACTCTTTTTGCACTAATATTTTTTTCTTTTTTTTTTCTTATTTCTTAGTCATAGTACCTTCGGAGCTTATCACCGTTGACTGGGTGGACAAAAGGATTGTCGTCCAGGTCTGCAAGTTTCATGGCTCCTCCCGATAGTATCTTCTGCACCACATACGGGCCGATCCAAACGGGTTCCCATTTTCCCAGGGGGTTGTCTCTGGTAGGGGGCTTTACTTTCAGCACTAAGTCACCCTCTTTGATATCTCGGGCCTTGACCTTTTTGTCAAATGCTCTGGCCATTCGCCTCTGATAGGCTCGGGTATGCTCCATGGCTTTAAGCCTTCTTTCGTCGAGCAGGGCCAACTCATCATGCCGGCTACGCAACCATTCTACTTCGTTGACATTGTTTTCCAGGAGGACCCTTAATGACCGGATTTCCAACTCCACTGGTAACACTGCTTCCATCCCGTAAGTTAGGGCAAAAGGGGTTTCTCCTGTGGCTGTTTCGACAGACGTTCTGTAGCCCCAGAGTGCCAAGTGCATCTTTTTGGGCCAATCACGACCACGGGTGGCCATTTTCCGGATGATCCGTTCGAGCGTCTTATTAGCAGCTTCCACGGATCCATTAGTCTGAGGTCTGTACGGGGACGACTTGTGGCGAGTGATCCTGAACTCTGACAGCAATCTACCGCAGTCCCCTTCAAAGTGTGACCCATTATCAGAAATGATCTCATTGGGCACCCCATATCTACACATTATATTTTCTTTGATGAACTGGGCCACCTTCTTGGAAGTGAGGACCTTGTAGGACTTGGCCTCTACCCACTTGGTGAAGTAGTCGACTGCCACTAACACGAATTCATGCCCATTGCTTCCTGCCGGGGCTATCTTCCCTATCACGTCAATCCCCCAAGTTGCAAACGGCCAGGGAGTCGTCATGCAGTACAGGTCATGAGGCGTGAGATGGTTGAGGTTGGCAAACCGCTGGCATTTGTCGCACGCTCGGACATGCTGAACACATTCTGTTTCCATAGAAATCCAGTAGTAACCCATTCTGAGGATCACTTGCATCAGGGCTCTAGCATTCATATGAGGACCACAGGGACCATTGTGGACTTCAGTCATCAACTCTTTGGCCCTTTCTTGAGTGACGCATAAGAGGAGTGATCCTTGATACCGCTTCTTGTACAGGTTGCCTCCTAGAATGACGTAATGGGAGGCCAGCCTTTTCAGGGCTTGCAAGCTCTTGGCTTTGACACCTTCTTTTGGTCTACCTTCTTCATCTTTGAAAGCTGACTCTCCATCTTTGAGGAACTGGTAAATTTGATTGTACCACGGTTCCTTGATAGGCTCAGGTCCCAGGTCTACTTCACAACAGAAAGCTGGGGCCTCTCTTCTACCCACTCTGAAGGGTTTTATAGCTTTTCCCTCGGGGATCTCTACCAGTGAGGCTAAAGTAGCGAGGGCATCTGCGAATCTGTTCTTTTCCCTTGGCAAGTAGTGGAAAGTCACTTCTCTGGCTTGTCCGATCCAACTCCTCTATATGGGCATGATACCGCTGAAGATTAGGGTCCACAGTCTGCCATTTATTGGAGACCTGGTTGATGATCAGGGCTGAGTCTCCATAAACTTCGAGCTCCTTGACATTCCTTTCTAAAGCAGCCTCTAAACCAGCAATGCAGGCTTCGTACTCGGCGACATTGTTCGTGGCAGGGAAGTTTAGCTTGAGGGCTATGGGTGTATGCTCATCTTTTGGATCGACTAACAGCATTCCTACGCCATTTTCTCTTTTATTAGCGGCTCCATCAAAGAAAAGCTGCCATCGGTTTTCAGGCTCGACTGCGAAGATCCCTTCATCTGGGAATTGGGGTTCAGACCCACGGTCCTCATTACTGGGGAAGTTCGCCAGATGGTCTGACAATGCTTGACCCTTGATGGCCTTTCTGGTCACGTAGGCGATGTCGTACTACTGCTAAGAAGAAGGATCACTTTGCTAGACTCATCGAGAGGGAAGGCTTATCGAAGATGTACTTGATGGGGTCCATTTTTGAGACCAAATTCACAGGGTGGGCTTGCATATAATGCTTCAACTTGCCGACTACCCGGACTAGTCTGCACGAGTCTTTTCACATGCGGAGTAATTGAGCTCACTTCCACTGCAGCTTCCGGTGACAAAGTAAATGGCATTCTCTGCGAGAGTCCTTTTTCTCTGAGCAAGCATAGCCCCAACTGCCGTATCAGTGACAGTGAGATAGAGCAGAAGAGGTTTCTGTCTATGTGGGGGGCATAGTACTGGAGGATGTACTAAGTATGCTTTGATCTGTTCAAAGGCATCCTGGCATTCCTTGGTCCACTCTGTATCTACATTCTTCTTCATGAGCTTGAAGATGGGCTCACACATAGTGGTCAACTGATTGACGAAACGGCTGATATACTGCAGCTTACCCATAAAGCTCTTGACTTCTGTCTGGGTTTGAGGTGGCCTCATGTCCATAATGGCTTTGATCTTTCGGGGTCGACTTCGATACGTCGCTCCGTGACCATATACCCAGGCACTTTTCCCCTTGTCACTCCGAAGGTGCATTTAGCAGGGTTTAGTCTCATGGAATGTTGTCTCAGCCTCTCAAAGAACTTTCGCAGGTCAACAAAGTGTTGCCCATCCTCGCCTTTGGAGTGGATTATCATGTCGTCTACGTAGACCTCAATCTCCTTGTGGATCATGTCATGGAAAAGCGCGGTCGCTGCCCTTTGATAAGTAGCCCCGGCGTTCTTGAGCCCAAATGGCATTACTGTATAGCAGTAGGTCCCCCACGGTGTGGTGAAGGCTGTCTTTTCTTGGTCTTCTTCGGCCATCTTGATCTGGTTATAGCCTGCAAAGCCATCAATGAAGGATTTGACTTCGTAGTTGGCAGTGGAGTCCACCAGGATGTCTATGTTTGGCAAGGGGTAGTCATCTTTGGGGATGGCCTTGTTCAGATCCCGAAAATCTACACAGCAGCGCACCTTCCCATTGGCCTTGGTGACGGTCACAATATTGGACAACCATGTCGGATATTCGATGACTCTGATGAATCCTACCCGCAGTAGCTTCTCAATTTCTTCTTTGACCTGTAGAGACCACTCTGGCTTGATTTTCCTCAATTTCTGCTTTATTGGCTTAGCATCTGGTGCTAGAGGGATTCTGTGCTCCACTATTGAACTATCTAGCCCCGGCATATCCTTGTATGACCACGCAAAGACGTCCATGTATTCTCTGACCAGATCAACCAGTCTGTCCCGTTCAACCCCCTGGAAGAAGTTTCCGATCTGTGTCTCTTTAGGTTCCTTGACAGTACCCAAGTTCACACTTGTCAAAACCTCCTCTGCAGCTTGGGCCCGGTTTTCCTCTTTTACGTAACACCTTAAAGATTTCTTTAATGTATTGTTCATTTAGTGTATTTGCATCTTGTTCTAATGATTCATTATTAACTGTTGTTAAGTTTTGAGTTAATTTGTCATTTGTTAAGTTGGCAATAAGGGGATAATCAGAAAGATCTGTCATTTCATTCAAAGCAAAGGGAAAGATGACATCGATTACATATTGATAATCCTCAGACGTGAGGCCTTCGGATGACTCAGAGGACTGGAATTCAAAGATTCCTGACTCAACTGTATGGACAACAGGGTGTTTGACACGACTGGGTTGAGAAGGACGGGGTACCAATCCAAGCTTCGCAATCATTTGCTGTCGGCTGGCTATCAGCCCTGAGAATATCTCCCAATTCTTCAACGACATCTTTGTCTTAGTCACCAAAGTGCGGGGATCGAAAGGATCTTCACCACCGTCTCCAATTACGGCAACTACCTCATCATCTGAGCTGAAGTCGATCAAATCTGGGATCTCTGCTTCTTCATCAAACAATTTCTGCAAGCCCCACTCCTTTATCTTCACTCTGGCGGCTTCTATACGGTGATCTTCGGAAGAGCTAACTCAAAGGCGGAGAAGTCCATTACCGGATGCGACTCTTTGACACTATCTGAATTTTCTTTGAAGACATACTCGTTACGTACGGTAGTGGTAGCCCCGGGAATGTGCGGCAAGTCAAGGAACATCCTTCGAACAGGATTTCTTGGTTTTCCCCTAACCTTCTCGAGGTTTTTCGGAAGGGTTCTCCTCGGGGAGGTCGATGGTCATTTTCATCGTATTGAGTCCCACCTTTTGTAAAGTAATGGGTCGGGGATAAGCTGTAGGGATAGAGCTGGACCCCTTTAGCTTTTACGCTATCCAGAGTTCGGTTTGTATCCCAATCCATATACGGTAGTCTGTTCCTTTACATCAATGATGGTATTGCGACCACAGAGTCTTACGCCCAATCCAAGCCCGGAAGATAACCCATTTTTCTCATCATTCTCATGGCCGGAGGAATTTTATCGGAAGTAGTGGTGAGGTCGGTGCAACACACTTGCGCCTTGGAAGAAGCTACGAGAGAATCCGGTCAGGCGAACCCTTCATCATCATGCTTAATTTCCAATATCGGGATACCCCGGTCTTTGGTTCCTTCTACCGTGACACTTTGTCTCCATAGATGGTAGTGATAGTTCCATCACTAGACTAAAACTTGACACATTGGTGCGAGTAGAGGCCACTCCATTTATACGGTGGATCCAAGGTCGCCCTAGCAAAGCGATGCGAGATCGGAATGTCAATCACTTGGAAGTCAACGTCCATGACCTTTTTCCGAACCACAACTTGAGAGTAGCAATCCCCAAAGCGATCGTGCGGTGGAGTCATAGGCCTTAATAGTCGACTAGAAGGCTTTAAATCTGTAGGCTTCGGATCCGGTAAGTCCATCATCTTTGCTAGCGGGACGTTCATTGCGGACCCTCCGTCAACTAATACCGTGGCAACCGACGTTCTTCCAAGCTGGGTGTGATGTAAAGGGGTTCGTTATGACTAGCCCCATACTTTGGCGAGGTCCAAGTCGGTGAAGGTAATGATGTTTCCATAGTGGATACATCCAATCATTTGGACGACCTCATCTGGGGTGACATCTATGGGCACCATGGTCTTGGCCAAACTTTCTTCTAGCTTCAGCTTATGAGGGTATGAAGAGGTTAATAAGGACCAAAAGGATATATTGGCATGAGTACACTTCAGCGAGTCGGCCTTTGGATCCTCTTTGTCGAGTCGGCTTTTACGCTTCTGGCTTATAGGGTCTTTTGTCTGTTTTCGGCTCAGAGACGGCATTTCTTTTATCACCCTTAGGTTGTTCAACACTCATCTGTCCAGATCGAGTCATCATATAGACATTAGACTTCTCTGTATCATCATTCCTACTGGAGGATTCTGTCAGCTCTTTCAAAGTGAGAGGCGGGCTCTTGCTGGCGTATGGCCAATTCTGCTGATTAATCTGATTAACCGCACTGCTGGAGGCATAGGCGGCTTCCCGAATACGATTCCGGGTTGCGCTTTTTGACTTTTTCTGAGTTCTGACTCCTTAATTGGCTCGACAGTCGGCTGGTTTCAACTTCACCCTCCTCATTTAAAGCCTTCACAGTCTCTTTCAGGCTTTTCAAGGTCAACATGCAACAGGAATTATCACCTTCAGAGTTTGGAGTCTGGTGAATGGCTTCCTCATCCGGACCTAGAAATTTTTTCAACAGAGTGGGATCACATTCCTCATCACTGTCAAGCATGTCCCTCCTTTCTCTAGGGGTTAGTTTTCTGACGGCATCTTTAACATTGGCCAAGCATTTTCTGAAGTGGGAAATTCCATCATCGAGAAGGATTTCTGCGGGATCAAACCTCATGACGGGTTCCCGTTCTTTACTGTCGGGAAGGTTCTCTGGGCTTTTCGGCTTCTGGGCTAACCACTCTTCTACTGTTCCATCTGGCACTTCGACTGTGTCTTCCTCGGTATCACTACAGTAACTCTCGTGAGAACTCTCATCTTGACTCTGATGACCAATGAGGGCAAATGCAGGTCGGGATACTTGACGCCATATAAGAGGTATCTTGGATTCTTCCTCTGACTTGGGAATTACTAAGAAAACATCGTTGTCGTCATAGGATATAAAGGGGACCGGGGTCGCTTCAAATTTTAGGACTCTTTCCAAGGCATCCATACACTCTTCTTCAGACAAGGTCTCAGGGGTGATTCTCAGCACTGCAACGGAGTCTACTCTTCCTGATGGGGGTTTAGCTTCAATGACGCTTACATGTTCTAGATCGGCGGGCGGAGCCCACTTTCCTCTTTCAGCTAAAGCTTCAATTAAGTCCCTCCATTCACCGGCCAAGTCTTTGTAAGGAGTATTGAACTCTAGGATGTAGAATTCGTATGCTGCCTCGTCTGAGCTCGCATCCTCTTTCCCTTCCGAACCTTCACATAGGCTACAAACACATTTTGAAGTGATACCATCCCCTATTCCATGTCTGTGGTTTTCTACTTCATCTTGCTCTCCAAATTTCACTTTGGTCGACTCCAAGTTCATTCCTTCTACTGAACTGTCATCATCGCTGTAAATCCATCCATTTCTGTTCTCATTTCCGACTGATTCTTCACTACCACTGTCTGGGAGGTAGGCAAATTCACAGGCGTTGACAAAGTTAGAAAGGTCAGGCTGGTACTGGGATTCTACGGTAGGGAGATTTGGCTCAGGGTGAGAGGAGGGAAAAAGTCCCACGGGGTAATGCAGGGGCTGCATGACTGGGATAGCTGTGGCGAAGCTAGGTCTCATCTGAGGAGGAGTTTGGGTATCGGGACCCTGACGGCTTGGGATACTGGAAAAGACTGAAAAGGGACAGTCTTTGGCAAAGGATCATATGTGACTGGAGGAGGGCATTGGTTATAGGCTAGCTCTTCTTCCCTAGTCATCTGGTTACCCAAACCAGTACTGTTCTCTGTCGAATCGGACATTCTGACTCTACGGGTGATAAAGCGAGGATTACGGCGAACTGTACGAGAATTCTGCGCTAACAAGTCGGCGGCCGGTGTTCTCACCCACTTCTTTCTCGCTGCGGGAAAGGGATAGGAGAGGTTTAGACTCGGGGTAGGTGTTTAGGCTGAAGGCTCAAGCAATATGCAAATTAGGAATCTTCCAGTTTACTTAAAACAGTGTCTTTTATTAATTTCTATTTGGTTGGAAAAGGGGATTTGCCCTTCTTTTTCTCAACTACTCTAGATCCTGGATCAGTGGGTTCCGTCACTACGTCTATAAGCCCCTCGTATTTCACCTGTATTTTGACCTCCCAGGGTGGACAGCCCCGGGCGAGGGTCCTATAGGGCACGCGGATCCCACCGACCGAGAGAGAAGAACGCTCCTAACGGGTCTAGCGGGTCATAGGAACTTTTAACGCACGAGCGATGCGAATTATAGTCAAGGCAATACCGGGAAAGTCTCGTCTTTCAGCCTTGATTGGATTTCGGCAGAATTTCGCTTGCGCGATTGACGTTTTGACTTTTCGGTAATGTCCGAGAAGATAATAGGCATGGGTCGGGCGGTAAAAGCCGGATGACACAGTGTCACATTGAACTTCGTTGCATACGTCGTGCGTGAGTCAGAATCGAAGTCAATGCCGGGTCAAGACCTTGCCTATTTTTTCTTGTCGGAATTTTGGTAGAGCTTCGCTTGAGCGAAAGATCTTTGGACTTTTCTTGGCAAAGACTCGGTCTCGACTCTTACACATTCCGTGCGGGTCAAGGTCAAAGTCAATGTCGGAGTCAAGGCTCTACCAATTTTTCCTTGTCGGATCGGAATTTCGGCAGAGTTTCGCTTGAGCGAAAGATCTTGACATTCGTTATAAGCTAAGGCTTGACCTTTACGGGGGTATGCAACTGGGCTATATGACACGGACTAGACCAAAAACCAACTAAAAGTCACGGTTTTTTGAAACGTGAGACACGGACTGTGCATTGGTCGACACTGGCTGCCATGGGGAGTTTGGGGTGATTCCGTGCGCGCCCGGGAGCATCGTAAGGCTATCCGTGACTGCAGCTGAACAACCACCCCGGGTTTAAAGGGACGTGCGTGCAAAGTGTACAGGATATATAGGGTGCGCGTAGTGTGCGGTCTCCTAAAAATGTTCCTTTTTGAGTTAAAACAGAGATTTTCATAAATGTGTTTTAAAGGAATGATTTTTGGGACGGGGGAGAATGCAACAGTTAAGCACGTAAATTTTCTGGGAGCCCAGTCAGTCTTGGAACTGAATAGCCCCAAGCTGCCAAGGCTGCCAGATTAACCATAATTTTTCCTGGTGGAATTGCCACTGAGGCCGCCCGGTCAGAATCCAAGGAGGATTGAGCCGTACGACTGCATGGATCAATTTTCCAGGTTCCACTCCTTTGCTATTTTTCGGGTTTTTTCCCGTTCAAAGTATGCACAGATCCCAAGATGCAAATGATGCAATGCAAGGCAAAAGAAAGCAAGCAAAATAAACGGAATCCGCGATGGGAGTCTAACCCGCTCAAAGGGAAAAGCTTTCTTTTACTTTTTTTTTTTTCGAAAAGTGATACCGGTACGTGGGATTGTTAAACCACCGTTTATCCCAAGCCCCGGGTTAGGGAGCGATACAGGAAGGTTAAGTGGTTTCCACCTATATACCAGGTATCGTTTATTTTGAAAATGAAAGCTTTTCTCCTTTGGGATATCCCCAGCGGAGTCGCCAAGCTGTGAATGTGTGCCCAAATTGTGTGGATTCACGCGAGTTTGAAGACATCCGGTTTAATTTGAAAATGGAGTCGCCACGCCATTTTGATTTCCTCAAAACTTTGAAAAAAAAGGATTTATGGGTTCGGAGGTTAAGTTACCCCTTGGAAAGAACGGATCGTCGTTCACCCAAGGTGCCTTGCCGTAGCAATTCTCCCTAGATTCCGTTTATTTTGCTTGCTTGCGTGCTTTCTTGTGTGCATGTGTTTGAATGAAAGGGGAGGGAATGTCCCAAGTTGTCTTTCGGACGTACAAACCATTTATTGGTTGTCGCTCGGGATTTCTTGGATTTTATGTATTCGGGATTTTGATCCCGTCCTCACCTTGGACTTGTGATCATCGCATTTTTACCTCGGGACTTGCGTGATCGAGAGGAGGACTCTCTTTTATAGCCCAAAAATGAGGTTCTTTAGGAAGGAATGTCCTTAGCCCATCAATCCTACACCTTAAGACGATCGAGCTTATATGAATGCTTCATGCTCGTCTTAAGTGATAATCGGAGATATAGGGTTCAAGGTTGTCCCTTTCTAAAGAGATTATGGAACCTTTAATGGAAGAAACGATGTAAAGATAGGATCTTTACACCGGTCCGTTCCAAGGTTGCTAATGGGGACATGGGGGAATGCATGTAAAAATGACATTTTTAGTGAAAAGATGACATTTTTTGGGTTGCAAAGGATGCTTTTGATTTGCAAAGGATGCATTTTGATGTAAAGACAATGATTTTTATGCAAAGGATGCATTTTGATGTAAAGAAGTGATCTTTATGCAAAGGATGCATTTTTATGAGGAAATTAACATTTAATATGCAAAGGATGCATAAAGATTGCATTTTGAAAAGCAAAGGATGCATTTTTATGATGAAGGAATGACCTTTAATGCAAAGGATGCATGAAAATGGATTTTAGGTGCAAAGGATGCACCTTTTTTATAAAGAGATGATTTTATATGCAAATGATGCATTTTGAATGTAAAGATTGCATTTTTATGAGCAAATGATGCATAAAGATGGCATTTTTGTGTAAAAAAGGGATTTTTAGGTGCAAAGAATGCACCTTTGAGTATAAAGATTACATTTTTAATGACAAATGATGCCTAATTTATGCAAAGGGGAAAAGGGGTATAATAAAGATATGATCTTTAATGAAAACTACCAAGTCCCAAGCAAAGATAATAACAATATATGAATGCAATGAGCAATCTAATTCACATAGAGCAATTAAAATGCAAGGCAAGGGAGTGAGAGGTTACCAATGGTGGCCTCTTCTTCTTTGGGTTGAGCTAGGTGGAAGGACCAACTTTGGGATCTTCAAGGAGGAGGGAGGTGGCTTCTTGGCTTGCTTCTTCAACCTTCTTGGATTTCCAGCAGTATTATAGAGTGTATTTTATGTGTTTTTCGTCTTTGGTTGCCTTGTTGTTGGTGTCTAAAATGGGAAGAGGAGGGCTCTATTTATAGGCAGTCTGGATAAGACCAATGAAGCCGTGCGGCCAGAGATCCTTGGCTAATGCAGCCGTGCGGCATTATCCCTTGTGACTCAGCATGTTTCTAGAATCATGCAAGGTGGCAATTCTAGAACCTTTTCCAAATTAAGAAAAACGTGTTTCTTAATTGGTAAGCATTCCCTTCAGCCCTTAGATGATTTGGAACTGTTCCGGAATTGTTCCGGAACTCCAGGAAAGTCTGGGGAATTACCCGGAAATTTACCGGAATTGCCGGGGAAATTAACCGGAAGGCATGAGCCAGATTTGGGTACTTACACCTGACTCCAATCGAAGATTTGTCAGCATTCTTCAAACCAACTCTCTGGCCCCGCCAGGCGAAGAGATCTTCGTGATAAAGGTCAACAAGCACCGTCATTCTCGGGATGAAAGCATGGAAGTCGTATGGGATGTCCTCCATGAGGAACTACCTGCTGCACCCCTCTTCTCCAATGAAGGGCATGATGTTTTCCTGGCAGCTCCAGCAACGCACCCGGACGCAATACGTCCCTACGTTTGGGTTGAGCCGTCAGACGACGACGAATCAGGACTCTCCGGAGTCGAGGACGCGGCAGACCCGCAAGAAGACCTCTGCATTCACATGCTCAGTTTCGAGGACGGCACTCGTTCTGATCAGGTCACCTATGACCAAGGCTCCAATACCATGGAAATTGTCAAGCTCAACGTCCAGTACAGGCGGCTATCCGACAATTGGAAGCAACTGGTTGACACGACGAAGAATCCCTCTGATCAAGTGACTGACGACGACTTCGTCAACATCATCTATTCCAGATATCCCGATAATACCAAGGATCCGGTCCTTATCGTCAGATTCTGCAATGCCAAAGTCACCCTCGACGACTGCCTGCTCATGGTAAACGAGGCCCTGGCCAAGCGAGCTCAAAGCTCATCATTACTTCCGAGTACCAGCCCCAGCGGCAACCGGCCCGTGCCATCAGTCAAGCTTATACCCTCAAGCACCGCCAAGGCCAAGGGCAACAGCAAAGGAGGCAAAGCTCCTCACCCTGCTACGAGTCAGATCAACCTCGGGAACGCTTCCGGCAGCAACCCCGAAAACATTTGTAAAGGTCTTCCCCGCAAGACAGAGTCAGCTTCCGACGTCGGAAACGACCACCTCAGCATCAACATGCTCCAGTTTAATTCTGCTCCCAGCCGTCACGGCCCCGGATTCAGACACCCCGCCAGCAGACTGCTAGCTCTGATAGACTTGGCGATCGAGCGAGATCACGAGACTGTCAACATTGCAGAATTCAACACCCCCGTGGGGTCAATCAAGCAGATATGGGCAAATTTCTTGGTAATCGAGATCAAGGAAGGCCGCATGGAATGTCCCAGCTCGACTTCCTTCGTTAACGTAATCCAGGTGTTTCCGCCATTCGGAGATTTGGATGTGATCACGGTTCTGGACACTAGTCAGACGGTGCGTACCTACGGAGACTGTTTAGCTCTCGCAAGGAAAGCCCTAATGGAACTAGCCGCTCAAGAAAGCCGTCTTTGGGACGAAGACCAAGCTCAAAACACCGACAGGGACCGAGCCCTTAAAGTGTCACAGGCAGCTTCAGACAGAAAGCTAGAGGCCACTCTAGACCAGTTCGACCTCAGGGGTTTTGCTCACAGCAACTTCCTCGACTACCGTTTGTTCTCATCCAACCCCCTCTGCCACACGAGGGTGGTCAACGGTCCCGACGACCTAGGAGATGGAATGGCACAGCAGACCAAATCCCAGCGCTTACCTCCCCGAGGAAAACAAGTTCTCTGTGAGGACGACGACGAAGACGATGAAACCATTCTCTTCCAAGCCGGTCATGAAGTCAACAAAACCGGACTCCCAAGGGTCCTGGGAGGATGGGGACGGATCATTTCCACACTCAAATTGAAAGGCCAACTCAGGGAGGAAGGTCTATTCAAAAGAAACAAGAGGAAGATGGAAATTCGTCTCGAGCAACTACTCAGGGAAATTCTACAGACCGCGACATTCGTTTACAGAAACGATCAACTGGGACAGCAACCAGTCACATGGGCAGATGTTCGGGAAGCCGTGTACTCACCTTCTGACATACCCGCCACTCAGATAAAACAGAAAAGAAAGCTCTCCCCGATGGAAGTTTATCTAGACTGCCGCACGCAGTTCAAAGAAGCACTGGCTATCCTCACATGGGAGGAAACGCAGGCACTAACTCTCGACGCAGGCTCTGCTGCAAGAAAGTTAATCTGGGCCAAGAGTGGCGGAAAATTAGCAAACCATGAGTATCGCCAGACCCAACTCCAGAATGCCCTGAGTATGCTCAGCAAGAAGGAAAGGAGCGCGGTATATCGTGAGGAGATCAAGGAGACTGTTCGCTTGAGCCAGGAACTCTCCAAACTCCCCCGGAGGGTCAGCAATGCACAGTTGAGCTCAGGCAACCACTGTTGTGCACTGACGTTCAAACAGCTGCGGCAATCCGTAAACTACCTCCCCGCGGAGGCACCCAAGCCAGTATCCTGGGACAGAATCCGTCAAGTTTGCCGAAGCTCAGGGAATACATCTACGATCAACGAGGCGAGGAAGACATATGGCCCTATGCTACGAGGAATCCTCCTCTAACTATGGCTCAACTCAAAGCGGCCTGTTCAGAAGGGACCAAACCTGATGTCAGCGTTCTAACCCGATCGGGACAAATCCATACATTACCACCTAAGTCCACCAAAAAGCCGACGAAGCCAGAACTGCAACCCATTCTGTTCGAAGATACAAGTTCCGTTAAAGAGGACCCGATCCTCACTCAGCTCAAGCAGACCCAGGCAAACATTTCCCTTTGGTCCCTGCTCACATCCTCTTATCCTCACAAGCTCAAGCTAGAGGAAAGTCTGGCCCGTACCATGGTCCCCGTGGACGCAACCCCAGACGAAGTCATTCAGATGATCGGCAACATCCACTATGGCAACATTATCACCTTCACAGATTTGGACCTTCCAAAATTTGGAGCTGATCACAATGAGCCGCTCTACATCATGATCCAGTGGACGAGCGTCGCCTTCCGCGTGTTGGTAGACGGAGGTTCCGGAATGAATGTCTTGCCCGCCAAGATGATGGACACCTTGACATCAAGCCCGAGATCTGAAAACTTCGATCCACCTTTGTCAAGGCCTATGACTCTACTTCTCGTACTGTTCTCGGGGTTGCCACTCTTAATATATGGTTCGGCAAGCGGATGATCCCCACCGAATTTCAATTGTTGGACATTCCAATCAATTTACAGCCATCCTGGGACGTCCCTGGCTGCATCAAATCAATGGCGTGGCATCCACCCTTCATTAGTGCCTCAAGTTCATGCAAGGCAACGAGCTAACCACAGTGTACGGCGACAGCGTCACCACCGAGGGGACCAGCACCAACGACATTCCAGTGTTAGAAATCAAGCATAGTGATGACATGGCATTAACTGGATTCACTCTGGAGACCTCCAAGATCCAAATATGCAACGTGGACCTTCCACTGTCTCACGACAAGATCCCTCCTGCCATGAAGATGATGAAACGCATGAACTTCATCCCAGGACTGAGGCTTGGCAAAAGGTTACAGGGCGAGCATCAAGTCATCGAAGTCAAGGACCACACAACGGTCCAGGGGCTTGGCTACGTGCCAACACCGGCTGACATCAGGGAGAACAAAAGGCTCGCCCGCACCAAGGCAGCAGCCCGCAAAAGGGGAACGTCCAATGGCACACCCAACCTCCGACCTTACAGTTTTGACCTCGCTCATTACTTCACCAA
This sequence comes from Adenophora triphylla var. japonica, assembly GCA_022495995.1. Classification (NCBI taxonomy): domain Eukaryota; kingdom Viridiplantae; phylum Streptophyta; class Magnoliopsida; order Asterales; family Campanulaceae; genus Adenophora; species Adenophora triphylla. The sequence continues at coordinate 198,788 of JAFEMH010000630.1, read as the reverse complement.
GGGAACCAACTGCAGAACTGAGGGGACCGACAAGGGAACCAACAGCAGAACTGAGGGGACCGACAGCGGAACCGACAGCAGAACTGAGGGGACCGACAGTGGAAATGATGAAGATGAGAAAGAAGTAGGGATAGTCAGCACCGAGACTACAGAAAGGATGGAACAACTAGCACGGGACCTCAAGCGTTTCAGAGGACTCAAGGCTAATCCGATTAGGGGAGCGTTCCTCGACATCACTACTCTACCTGGACCAACTGCCACCACAGTCCAGCATGAGTACACATTCAAGGGAATCTCAGACTTGGAGGAGCAACTCAAGGTACTCTCCACAGGAAACAGATTGTTCGGATCAGCCGCCGAGGCCACATTCGAGACAGTAACTCCAAAGCAGAAGGAACCAAGGGCAAGCCAGGCAGAAATGGAAGACAAGCTGGGCCTGCTCCCACATCTCCCTAAACCCGGTCTCAAACCCTCTGAGTCAGTCCTTGTAAAAGTCCAGTCCTGCGAGTCATCCAACGGCCTTACGCCGGAAGACTATAATAATGTAGCCAACCATGTATCTCCGTTCTCGTTTAATGAAAAGTCGACCTTTCGAGTATCCTCTCATTGCCACTTTAACAACTGATAAGTTAACAAACAACTTAAAAGACGTTAATAACTCAATTGATAAAGAAGCAGACACATTAAATGAACAATACATTAGAGAAGTTCTCGAGCGTGTAGTTGACCAAGAGGACAATCGGGCCCAAGCTACCGAAGAGGTTATGACCAAAGTGAACCTGGGGTCAGTGCAAGAGCCTAAAGAGACACAAGTGGGCGGTTTCTTTGCCGATGCGAAAAAGAAGCCACGATAAGCCTCCTCGGGAGTATGTTGACATGTTCGCTTGGTCATACCAGGACATGCCGGGACTCGATCCCTCGATCGTGGAGCACAGAATTCCCTGGATCCCGAATCCAAGCACATCAAAGCGAAGGCTGCGCAAGATCAAGCCAGAGTGGTATTTGCAAGTAAAAGAAGAGATTGAGAAAATGCTCCGAGTTGGTTTCATCAGAGTGATTGAGTACCAGACTTGGCTCTCCAACATCATGACGGTCACCAAGGCCAATGGAAAGGTCAGATGCTGTGTGGATTTCCGGGATCTCAACAAGGCCAGCCCTAAAGATGATTTCCCACTGCCTAACATCGACATGCTGGTCGACACCACGACAAATTTCGAAGTAAAGTCCTTCGTGGACGGGTTCGCTGGATACAACCAGATCACGTTGTTCGAGGAGGATCAAGCCAAAACTACCTTCACCACTCCGTGGGGGACATACTGCTACACGGTCATGTCGTTCGGTCTGAAGAACGCTGGGGCTACTTACTAGCGGGCTGCCACAGCCCTCTTCCATGACATGATTCACAAGGAAATCGAAGTATATGTCGACGACATGATCATCCACTCCAGAGGATCAGACATGCAGCACATGTGGATTCGAGGAAGTTCATCAACAGACTCGAAGAAAACACTCCATGAGATTGAACCTGCGAAGTGCACCTTCGGCGTCAGCGCGGCATGGTGCGGGTACATGGTTACGAAAGGGGTATCGAAGCCGATCCCAAGAAAATCAAGGCCATCATCGACATGAAGCCGCCTCGGACTACGACGAAGTGAAAAGCTTCATGGGAAGACTTCAATACATCGATCGCTTCATCAACCGGTTAACATCTCTCTGCGAGCCCATGTTCAAGTGATGAAAAAGAATGCCGACATCAAGCTGGGACTCCGAATGCCGAGACGGCTTTTGAGAAAATCAATACCTACTTGGTGAATCCCCCAATTCGTGCCCGCCACATGAAGACAAGCCACTACTCCTGTATCCGACATGAGACACATCAATCGGAGCAATCCGGCACAAGAACAGAAAGATTCCAAGGTTGAGCATGCAATCTACTTCGTAGCGGAAGCTTTAAGGAAGTGAACTCGGCTACTCGGCATTAGAGAAAACTTGTACCGCCTTGGTATGGGTAGTCGGGAAAGCGAAACACTACATGCGGTCGCATTCGGTGCTCTGGTCTCCAAAATGGACCCCGTCCGGTATCTCTTTGATAAGCCATCCTGTCAATGCGACTAGCCAAGTGGTCATTCTTCTGGGTGAGTTCGACATCAAGTACATGGTCGAGAAAATCAACAAAGGGCGAGTCATGGCGAGATCAGTGGCCGACTTCCCAAGCGGTGAACCTAAAGGTCACGATCCGCGATTTCGGACGACGAGAATCTTTTCACTGGACAGCGAAAACCACTGTCAACATTTTTTCGATGGTGCAGCCCACAAGAAGGGGCATGGTATTGGAATGCTCCTTGTGGATCCCAGGGACGAGCATACTCCCATAGCCATCAAGCGAGAATTTTGAAACAACCAACAATGCGGCGAGAATACGAAGCTCGTGCGGCGAGTGCAGAAGCCGCCCTCGAGCGCAACATCTCAGAACTGGATGTATACGGAGACTCAGCATTGATCATCAATCAAGTGTCCAACAAATGGAAGACGGTAGATTCTGGCCGTTAGAAGTACCACGCGTACATGGAGGAGCTCATTGCTCAGTTCAAGGACATCTCTTTTCACTATTTGCCAAGAGATAGGAACCGCTTCGCAGACGCCCTGGCAACCCTCGCCTATCTTGTCGAAATTCCCGATGGAAAAGCAGTAAAACCCCTTAGAATAGGCAGACGGGAAACACCCGCTTATTGCTGTGAGATCGAAATAAAAAATGAAACGATCGACGAACCCTGGTACAATCAAATTTACCAGTACCTCCAAAACGGAGAAGCTTCCTTCACCAATGAAGATGGAAAATACAAAGAAGGGATCAAAGCCAAAAACATGATGGCATTAAAACGCCTGGCATCCCATTTTGTCATTCTGGGGGGTATGTTGTACAAGAAGCGCCACCAAGGGCCACTCCTTCGGTGTCTAAACAAAGAAAAAGCCAGCGAGCTAATGAACGAAGTTCAAAACGGAACCTGCGGTCCGCACATGAACGCCCGAGCATTGACATAGACCATTCTCCGTATGGGATACTATTGGATATCGATGGAAACAGACTGCATCCAGTTCGTCCGAAGCTGCGACAAATATCAACGGTTCTCCAACCTCAATCACATCCCTCCTTATGAACTCTATTGCATGACTACGCCATGGCCTTTCGCCACATGGGGAATCGACGTCATCGGCAAGATCACTCCACCAGGGAGCAATGATCACGAGTTCATTCTAGTCGCAGTCGACTACTTCACCAAATGGGTAGAAGACAGATCGTACAAGGTACTGAATTCTAAGAAGGTGGCCGAGTTCATCCGAGAGAACATCATGTGCCGATACGGAGTGCCCAACGAGATCATTTCCAACAATGGGACCCACTTCGAAGGAGATTGTGACCAACTGCTGACCGATTTCAGAGTCACGTGTCACAAGTCTTCTCCTTACAGACCACAAACCAATGGTGTAGTAGAGGCAGCCAACAAGACTCTCGCCATGATAATCAGGAAGATGACCACCAGAGGTCGGGACTGGCCCGAAAAGCTACATCTAGCCCTCTGGGGATACCAAACATCAGTCTGAAGCACCACAGGGGAGACTCCGTTCGCACTCACCTATGGAATGGAAGCGATTTTACCCGTGGAATTGGAAATTCCATCCCTCCGAGTCCTCTTGGAAAACGGGATCAATGAAGTCGAATGGATACAAAGCCGTCACGACGAACTTGCTCTACTCGACGAGCGCAGATTGAAAGCCATGGAACACACTCGAGCCTACCAGAGCAGAATGGCCCGGGCATTCGACAAGAAAGTCAAGATCCGAGACATCAGAGAAGGCGACTTGGTGAAAGAAGAAAAAGCCTCCTACGCAGACCAATCCCCTCGGAAAGTGGGAGCCTACTTGGATAGGACCGTTCGTGGTACAAAGAATCTTCTTCGGAGGAGCCATGAAGTTAGCAGATTTGGACGGGAACCCTTTCGTTAACCCCGTGAATGGAAGCAAGCTCCGCAGATACTTCGTTTGAGGAAGAGCACGAGTCAACTCTCCTTCACCATACACCACCCCTCAGTAAAATTAAAGTGCTAAAAGAGTAATACCCAACTGGATACATTCCCGCTAATGATCCAGGTAAAAAACAGGGTCGCACTTCTTTTGTCTTTGTTTTTCTCAAAATCACCTAAAAGTGTCGAACTACGGTGACCTGAGCCCCTTAGTCCAATTGTAAAAGGGGAACGTAGGCAGCCATCATTGGTTCGGTCTAAAAAAAAATACAATAAGCATCAACTGCTTGTGTTTCGAAAAACTCTTTTCAATTAACCTACAAATTCATTACGGTTAAAACAATCTTTGATGAGTTCAAGCACGGTCAACTCTTGACTCGCTACACGCTAGCAAAACTACAATAAAACATTAATCAGTTAATGTGTCTGCAATGACAATGGGTGGATACTGCACGGACAAAGAAGGTCAACCTAGTTTCCCGTACTTGGTCCTTCATCCTTCTTCCCCTTCCCCTTCCCACGACGAGTGTTCTTCACCTTCACAGGAAATATTCCGGTAGTCCTTCTACCTGGCTCAGGGACCCTTCCCGACGCCTCCATCAACCCCGTGGCTATCAACGCAGCCGTTTCTCTAGCTCTGTCTCGAGCTGCCTCGCTTCGAGCCATCATAACAGTGCTCTGATTGGCCTCCCGATCAGCATTGGCCTCATAGTCAGCCATGGCATTCCCAATCTGATTACGAGGGTTAGCCCCGCTTCAGTCCTCCTGAAGGTTGAGCTGTCCAGGTGATCAGCACCCAACAGCTCACTCCGTCTCCACAAGATAGACATCTGTGTCTCCCCTATACACTCTTCGTACGCCGTTCGATATTGCGTCGACAGAACAGTGCCCCTCTTCGGTGAAGGAGAACCCCGGCAGAAAGGACGTGTATTGCCACCACCGTGTGAGCAACAATAACGTCGAAGGATTTTCCATCGCCAGAGATCCCACCTCGAAGGTAGCAAAGCATAACTCAAACCCGTCAATGGCACTCTCGCTCCGCCCGCATGCGTCGCGAGAACCAACGATGGAATGTAGAAAGACGTCTGAGACAGCCCCGGCACTCTGACAACCAACAAACCTTCCTGAGTGGTTCGACAAGTCTGTAATTTCCAGTGGGGAACCCACCATCGCAAGTGGTGCGTGCAAAGTCTGGCCATCCAGAGCTCCAGCTCAGCCTGATTGCCCCTATCACCAGAGGACATCGAGAGAAGGACCAAGCGTCACAAGACATTGGCACCTCAGGCATCATCTGCAGTCTCTCCCTCAACCACATGGTAAGCATAGCGGGACTCCCTCCCCACATGTATCGGCTACCGGTCGCCATTCGGCCTATGCCCAAGAACGTCTCGCCCAAGACCAACGGCGCGATATCTCCCCCGCTCCGGCACTGCCTCACCAGGTCCAGTACACTGTGATGGCACACACCCAGAGACGTGAATGTGAACAAAGTAGCAATCGCGTATAGAGAAAATGCGTCCCACGCAAAGACGCTCCCCTCAGCTCCGGCAAATCTTTCGGGCAGCCCCGAAATGTCAACATAATCAGTATCCAGTATCAGCATCCCGTATGCTTCTCTAGCCGAGATACCAAGCAGAGACACTAGCTTCTCAACAGTGGCCATGCCACCAGCATACGGAAGAACTAGCTGTTCAGTCTCATAGGTCCTCCCAGAATGGCCCGAAAATCTTCGAACGTAGGAGCGATTTCGTTGTACGAAAAGTTGTACACGTTCCTCCGTACGTCCCAGAACCGAGACGCGGCTCTCAAAAGATCCCAATCTGGCATGAGCTCCTTCAAAGCCCAAACAAATTTCATCTCGTAACAGCCTTCGAAAAACCCTTTGTTCTGCCTCGTGTGGTTCCGTACCCACGACTGAAAGTTGTCCAAATATCGCTCTTGCATCCGAGATGATAGCTTGGGAAAGGGAGCCATGACAGAAAGTGAAGGAAACATAAGAAATTTGAGAGAATTTAGCCAACTGATCAAAAGCAGTGCGCAGTTTCTTACAAATTGCAAAGCTGAAACTGCAATTTAAAGAATCTGGAAATTCATTTCTAGTCCGGTCGGACTCCCTCTGCAGTTGACTTGGTCAACTCTGCAGCCAGCTGCTCCTGAATTGGAAACAATTCCAAACAACTCCCTATTCATGCCTTTATAAAACCTGTGTGCTCCCCTGGTTTTAAATAACCAAAGCCAACACCTTTTCCGCCCCCGGGCTCGTGCAACAGTGCAAATAATTAATAATCAGTGCATATAGGCTTAATTTTTGACCCGTTCAATTTTTAATGCATGTTTCATTTTGTTTATTTTTGATCAACCTACTTGCTTATTTGTCGAAAATAAAAAGAAGGTAATCATTAAATAGATGCGCGAAATACAGGTTCCGCCCCACGGGCCCCTTTTTTAAATACAGTTCAAATCAAATCGTTCCAGACGATACATACAAAAAAAGAGAGAAAGAAAGCAGTAAAGGAGGACTACTCCGAGTCCTGCTCGTCATCCGAGCACTCGACGCACTGCTCCGCCGCTGCCGGATCCGTCGCAAACAAGAACTCGCCAAATTCCTCCAGGCGGGAATACGCAAAAGGCCTCCTCGGCGTCTGCGAACTCGAAGACTCTCCCCTCTCGTGCCCCGAGTGCGAAGGAGGATAAGCTCTAAACCCAGCCGTTCCGCCCGCGAACTGGCCAAATCCCTGTGCAAAGTCCTCCCCACCAGCCGTGGGAGCAGGCGAACCTCTCAGCCTAGACGGCCTCGGCTCACGGACATCCACGCTCCTCCGGGAACTGCACCACATGAACGCTACGAGCCTCCTAGCGTAGGCGGCCCACCCGTCCACCAGCCTCATAGCGTCGTTGTACGTACGGCCAGACACCTGCGAACCAGGAAGGTCATTAGAAGACGAGCAGAAAGTACAGATGCAACATTTGCAGAATGCTACTATCAAATGCAGAAAATCAAAAAAGGCACTCACCGAAGCATTGGGGACAACCCTGTATCGTGGTCTAGGCTCATCCGGAATCGGAATCACCAGCCGCCTGCGCGAACCATCCAGCCCCTCGTACGCCAGCCTAGCGCGTGGGAGCGGGAGATCTCGGGGATATCCAGGGCCATCGCCCTCCCTGTGCTGCACCTGTGGGCTCCTCAGCCTCATCCTCAAGAAAGTCTCATAGTCGGCCCCCGCTATGATGTACTCGGTATAGAACACGCCCTGTCTATACCTCTCCAACTCCTCCATCGGCATCTCCAGAGGATGCTGCATGTGCATAGGAGGATCCACCGGCACCAACGGAATGGACCCCGGGCCATGCTGACGGGTCACCTGCTCCCCCAGATACATAGCGTCGCAATGAAGTCCCACCAGGAGCTTCCTCCGCCGCATCACCTCGCTAGCAACCTGAACCACGCCCATGGGGAACCGACTCCACCAGGTCAGCTGGATCCTCTCAGAGAACTCCCGGTCCAGGGCCTGGGACACCTCCTCGTATGACACCCGAGTACCCACTCTCGTCTCCATACGTTAAATTCCCAGTTAGTTTTCACTAACGCTCGTCTCTAGACGTTAAATTCCTAGTTAGTTTTCACTAACGCTCGTCTCCAGACGTTAAATTCCCAGTTAGTTCTCACTAACGCTCGTCTCCAGACGTTAAATTCCTAGTTAGTTTTCACTAACGCTCGTCTCCAGACGTTAAATTCCCAGTTAGTTCTCACTAACGCTCGTCTCCAGACGTTAAATTCCCAGTTAGTTCTCACTAACGCTCGTCTCTAGACGTTAAATTCCCAGTTAGTTCTCACTAACGCTCGTCTCCAGACATTAAATTCCCAGTTAGTTTTCACTAACGCTCGTCTCCAGACGTTAAATTCTCAGTTAGTTCTCACTAGCGCTCGTCTCCAGACGTTAAATTCCCAGTTAGTTCTCACTAACGCTCTTCTCCAAACGTTAAATTCCCAGTTAGTTTTCACTAACGCTCGTCTCCAGACGTTAAATTCTCAGTTAGTTCTCACTAGCGCTCGTCTCCAGACGTTAAATTCCCAGTTAGTTTTTGTTGGTGTAATGCCCTAGGCTTTAGTTATGTTTTAACTGAAAACCGTTATGTATCATCTTTATCGTTTATGTTTATTATTTGATTATTACATAGTTTGCATATTTATTGTAATAATCTCCGTCCCTGATTATTAAGAGAATAATTAGTATAATTGTCAATGGATAATCATGTGATGATTATATGCATAGAGATGCACATTGAAATTATGAGTACTTGTTAGAGAACAAGTGACTGGACATGACCCGTATGAGATTTATGTCATGGTCAAATGTCATAATTAAATCTCATATGGTCACTTCATTTAGTCCCTAGACCTGAGATTATCATTACCTTACATATGATGAAAGTCATGTTTGATTTTAGTCAAACGATATCTTAACACGATATCTATAAAGGCTATCTTTGGCATGATCGGATTCATGATGGGAAGGATGATAAGTCAAGATGGAATTTGTCCCTCGAAAGAGAGATGTTTTGCTTGGGCCCCTCAATGAGTAATAATGATGAAAGCGTGTGGCCACACCCCAATATGATTGGACTATCATTATACTCAAGATCGAGAAAGCATTGAACAAATACAAGTTGACGTGGACCATGACTTGTGTTCAATATAACATCGTGAGACAAAAGGAAAAAATAGAAGTGTACCATTGGAAACGTGAACTCTTACGTTGTGTTATTTGGGTGGACATAATGGCTTGCTAGAGTCCGCTTATGTCTTATGAGGGTCGATATGATCGGACTCATTGCCAACATAATACAATCCTATTGGGTCACACACAAATAGAATGAGTTGGTTGAACCAAGGGAAGAATGATTGAGAGTTTCTGTATTTGGCAACTTATGTCACGCGACATAACTAGCTACTGGCTAGTTATGTCACGCGACATAACTAGCCACTGGCTACTTATGTCGTGCGACATAACTAGCCACGCACGCTTTTTGACACTGTTCTCCTAATTCGATTAGGAAACATATTTACACTAAAGTAGTATAAATATGTGAGGTCTGTCAACCCTAAGGTCTGGCCGAAATTTTCAAGGGAAAATCATAACAAAATACTCTCAATATTCTTCCATAAGTTTTAGGAATCTAGCAATTCCCAACCCGAGAATTGTTCTCGACATTCATATTTGTGTGGATTACCAAAAGAGGGTCTTAGTTTTGTTCAAACAAATCAAAGATCTAGAGTTCAAATCTGAAGATCCAAAGGAGTTGAAGATTCGAAGATTTGAAGATCAAAAGTTTGTGATTACGAATCACATAATTATCCGTTCGATAGCTCAAGACCGGAAAGCAATTTAGGTTGGTAAATTCTATCTCATAGCAATTCAATTTAATCGTATAGAACGGATCTTAGGGCTTGGGTTTTGTGTTAATTTTATGCTTAATTCCGCTGCGCATGGACCCATAAAACCCAACAAAGTGGTATCGAGCCCCGTTCGTATGGTTAAGTTTGAATTAACATGCTAGAATGATTATATAAATTGTTTATATGTTCGTTGCATGTTTTTGTATGCGATAGAATTTTGATTGTTTATGTGAAACAATGTGAAAATCGTTTTCGAATTATGTTGAATTAAATCTGTAAAAGGGTTGTTTTATATGATTTAATTGCATGTAATCCGAATTGATTGAAATCTGAAATCTCAAGGACCGGGCTACCTATGTCGTGCGACATAGTAGGCCAAAGGAGGAAATTCGGTAATCCGGCCAGGTTATGTCACGCGACATAACTAGCCACCGGCTAGTTATGTCACGCGACATAATAAGCCAAATACGGGCGAATCAGGTTTGTTTAATTTTTCTCGCTAATCTATGATTGTGTTTGCAATACGAGATGTTTTATGTCTTAATCTGGATGCTATAAATTTACGGAAATAAAATTTATAGGGCTATGCTAGATTAATTCATTATTTATGATGCATGCTTAATTAATTCAAATGTGTTTTTATTAATTGTTGCGATGCATTAATTATTTGTTCTTAAGTGTTAAGAATTTTATTAGATGTTTAGTTGAAACATTGAATTGTGATTTCCTAAAATGTTTAGTTGAAACATTGATTTATAGTTTCCTAATATGTTTAGATTTAGACATTGTAAATTTTGAATTTTATGATTGTTTATGGAAACAAGTCATAATTACGCGAAATTTTAAAAGGAAACTAATTGTTTATAAAAGGTAATGATTATGTTGCCAAATCGAGTTGATTTCTAATTGTGCATGACTAGGAGAGTTACCGTCTAAGGAAGAGTTGGTACTTAAGTAGTCCTTGTGGCTCACCTATCTTCCTGGGAACTTACCTGGTGCATGATTATGACTATCTTTGCTGATATGCTTATAATCTACCTTAAAGAACCTTCATTTAACTTTTAAGTTCTTTATGCCAATCCATGATTTAAACACTTGAGACCACTCGGATAGTTTTGGGTGGGCTTGCCATAGCAAGGTGCTTTGATTCTATTCCGTTTGCGAGCAAGATGAGGAAATGGTGGTTCCTATACGTTTAAAATGGATGAACTTAATTGGGTTATCAAAATGGTTTTGGACCCAAGGCATAAGATGAGATTAAAATATGCTTGAACATATGATGCCTTAAATAAATCTCATAAAAGATCCTAAGAGTCATATATGATATGATTGATGTTTTCTACCTAATTAGTTTAATCTTGAGCGGTGCGCCATAGCGTACTTGAGATTAAATTAAAGTTGGATCTTAGTCCTAAGAGTCATATACGATATGATTGATGTTTTTCTACCTAATTAGTTTAATCTTGAGCGGTGCGCCATAGCGTACTTGAGATTAAATTAAAGTTGGATCTTAGCCCATTAAATGCATATTATGCTTATTTGCATTAGAAGGTGTATGATTTAGTGGGAGTATTTGTAAAATACATTATTTGCTCTTAAATGATAAATGTGTTGATATTGATATGTGTTCATATAATTTGTATATTTTGTTGTAGAAGTAGCATTACATAATGATAATTGCGATTCGTCCTTATGAAGGACAAAGTTCGAAATGAATGATACAAATAATTTTGATTGGATCAAAAGCCTAAAGAATGGTTCTTAGGTAAATTTGTACGTTCATTACGAATCCGTTCCTATTGAACCTATTGCAAATGTTGCAAAGGGCAAATAAGGAAGCAACATTAGAAACATAGTGATGATTCTGACAATATTGTTTGCCTTATATTTGTCACCATGTTCAAAGGCTCTTATGAAGAACCTTGTGCACATGATAAATACTTTTGTTCTAGCACACCGCAAAAAGGGAAATGTTCCAAGTGCAAGCTAAGCAAAAGATATATGTTGTGGTGAAAGCTCTTAATTCATATGATGAAAGAAGGAGCAATCCGCAAATTGCGTTAATGGTTGACACAATAAAAGGGTTCATAAAGGAAGGAAAAGAAGGTAAAGCAAAAGTTGCTAAACCTAGGACAAATGTTGTCATAGCCGAAGAGGCTAAACCCAAAGTGTCTCAAAAGGATGCATTTTGCTATCATTGCAATAAGATTGTCATTGGAAGCAAAGTTGCAAGGCTTATTAGGAAGGCCTAAAAGGTGAAGAAGGGCAATATGATTGCTATTACTTCAAGTATCTATATGATAGATATTTTCCTTTCGACTTCTTGTTCTTGGGTATATGATACAGGATTGGATCCCACATTTGTTTAAATGTGCAAGGAACAAAGAATAGAAAGCTACTCAAATAAGGTAAATTAAACCTATGCATGGGAATGGAGCAAGAGTTGCAACATTAGCCATAAGGGACTTATGAAGTCACTTTACCTTGTGAAGTAGTACTTGTTTTGAACAAGTATGACTACGTTCCGCATTTGAGTAGGACTATTATTTATGTTTCTTAAATGGATGATGAAGGATATAATTTTCTTATTTTCAATAAGAAGTTTTATATTTATTTAATAATATGCCTTATTGTAATGCATATGTCATTAAATGGTCTTCATATCCTTGAAGATGAGAAACAAAATAACATTGAAGATATCTATAATATAAATGGGAAATCTAAACCGAACAATATGAACAACGCGTTCATATGGCATTGCCGGCTTGGTCAAATAAATAAGAAACATATATCTAAACTCCATTAACATGGACTTTTAGACTCATATGACCATGAATCATTTGAGGATTTTGGATCTTATTTATTGGGATTATCGACCAAGCCACCCTACACTAAAGTAGTGGGAGGGCTAGTGACTTATTGGTCATTATACATAAGATGTATGTGAACTATTAAGCAGCATTGCTAGGGGAGGATTTTGGTATTTCATCATATTTCACTAAAGACTTATCTAGATATGATTATGTCTATCTGATGAAGTCCAAAGGTGAATCGTTTGAGATGTTTCGAACATTTCAAGATGAAGTGCAAAACAACTTGGCAAAACGATTAAGTACTTCGATTGGATCGAGGTAATGAATATTTGAGCCAAGAGTTTGACAATCATCTCAAAACTATGAAATCGTTTCAAAGTTGACTCCAACCGGAACACCACATTGTATGATGTGTCTGAAAGGAAGAATTGAACCTTGTAGGACATGGTTCGTTCGATGATGTGTCAATCAGACTTTCCTATTTCCTATTTCCTTTTGAGGATATGCATTAGAAATAATGCGGTTACACTGAATTGAGTCCTTACTAAATCGGTTCCTAAGGCCCCACATGAGATGTGGCATGGAAGAAAACTTAGTTTGTCTTTCATGAAGATTTGGGATTGCGAATCTTATGTAAAGAGACTTGTCTCTTATAAGTTAGCACCAAATCTGACAAGGTTATTTTCGGATATTGATTTTACAATCACAAAGAGAACAAAATGTTTGTTGCTCTACACGATTTGTTTCTTGAGAAATAGTTTCTCAATAAAGAATCTAGTGGGAGTAAAATTAATCTTGAAAGAAGTTCAAGAACCCGAAAATAATATGGAACCAAGAGTAGAGACAGAACCAAGTTCACAAAGGAGTTGTGAAACCGGTTCAAGATGCACAAGTCCATTGTAGATTGGATAGGTTACGATCCGAACTCAAGAAATAGTGATTTCTCGTTGCGGAAAGTGATGAAGTGGAAGTCATTGAGAATGACGATCCTACTTGCTATCAAGAAGCGATGTCCTCTCCTAATTTGGATAAATGGTTAGGAACCATGGAGTCCAAATTACAATCCATGTTCAACAATCAAGTTTGGAACTTGATTGGGCTACCTAAAAGTGTAAAAACTAAAGGGTGCAAGTAGGTCTTCAAAGACCGACATGGATGTGAAGGTGTATACTTTCATGACTAAGGATTATAACAAAGGGATTTAGGCAAATTCATAGTATTGACTATGTTGAAACCTTTTTCGCGCCATTACAATGTCGAAGTCTGTTAGAATTTCAATTGCCATTATCGCATATTGTGACTATGTGATATGACAAATGGATGTCAAACGACTTTCTTTAAATGGAAAGATTATTAAGGATGTGTAGAGTACACAACCAGAATAGTTTGTCGATCCAAAGAAACTCTAATAGAGTATGCATGTTGCAAAGATCCATGAGATGGGTTGAAGCAAGCTTAAAGGAATTGGAATCTTCGTTTTGATGAATTGGTCAAAGAGTTTGACTTTATCAAGTACGAAGATGAACCTTGTGTATGCATGAAATTCAGTGGGAGCATGGTATTATTTCTATTGTTTATTACAATGATATCTTACTCATTAGAAAAACAAGTTCCGACACTTAAGACTGTTAAGTCTTGGTCAAGGAAAGGTTTCTCAATTAAAGATATGGGTGAAGCCGCTTACATCCTTGGCATCAAGATCTATAGAGATGGATCTAGAAGGATAAATTGGTTTGAGTCAAAGTGTTCACATTGACAAAATTCTTAGAAGGGTCTAAGAAGAGTAGCTTGTCAATGGGTCATGGTATTTCTCTTAGCAATATTCATTGTCTTATGACAACTGATGAGCAAAAGGGAATGAATGAAGTTCCATATGCTGCGGCACTTGGATCTGTCATGTATACCATGATTTGTACTAGACTCAACGTCTCGTATGCTATAAGCATGATGATTCGATACCAATCTAATCCTGATATAAACCATTGGATGGGAGTCAAGATGATCCTTAAGTACTTAAGAAGAACTAAGGATATGTTCTTGGTATTTGAAAGATTGGAAGTTAATCTTGTTGTAAGGGTTACATAGGTGCTAGCTTCCAAACTAACAAAGTTAATTTAAAATCGCAATTAGAATTTGTGTTTATGCTTATTAGAGGTGCAATTTTATTGGAAGAGTTCCAAGCAGAAATTGTAGCCTATTCTACTACTAAGGCCGAATTTTAGCAACATATGATGAGGCTAAAAGAGGCAGTTTGGATCAAAAGTTCATTAGTGTTTTGGAAATGTTCCAAGTATCACTAATCGGTGAAACTTTTGTTATGACAAATAATGGTGCCACTTGTGCAAACAATGGAATCAAGGTCACAACAGCGATCCAAACACTCACTTAGACGTTCTTCGAGGAATTCATAAAGAATGAGAAGACGTTAAAATATACAAAGTATCAACCGATGATGACATATGGGATTCACTTACAAAGATCCTCGCATAGGCAGAAGCATGATGGGCATGTTAGATCCATGAGTATTCGATACATAAATGGAGCCTAGTGCAAGTGGGAGACTGTTGGTGTAATGCCCTAGGCTTTAGTTATGTTTTAACTGAAAACCGTTATGTATCATCTTTATCGTTTATGTTTATTATTTGATTATTATATAGTTTGCATATTTATTGTAATAATCTCCGTCCCTGATTATTAAGAGAATAATTAGTATAATTGTCAATGGATAATCATGTGATGATTATATGCATAGAGATGCACATTGAAATTATGAGTACTTGTTAGAGAACAAGTGACTGGACATGACCCGTATGAGATTTATGTCATGGTCAAATGTCATAATTAAATCTCATATGGTCACTTCATTTAGTCCCTAGACCTGAGATTATCATAACCTTACATATGATGAAAGTCATGTTTGATTTTAGTCAAACGATATCTTAACACGATATCTATAAAGGCTATCTTTGGCATGATCGGATTCATGATGGGAAGGATGATAAGTCAAGATGGAATTTGTCCCTCGAAAGAGAGATGTTTTGCTTGGGCCCCTCAATGAGTAATAATGATGAAAGCGTGTGGCCACACCCCAATATGATTGGACTATCATTATACTCAAGATCGAGAAAGCATTGAACAAATACAAGTTGACGTGGACCATGACTTGTGTTCAATATAACATCGTGAGACAAAAGGAAAAAATAGAAGTGTACCATTGGAAACGTGAACTCTTACGTTGTGTTATTTGGGTGGACATAATGGCTTGCTAGAGTCCGCTTATGTCTTATGAGGGTCGATATGATCGGACTCATTGCCAACATAATACAATCCTATTGGGTCACACACAAATAGAATGAGTTGGTTGAACCAAGGGAAGAATGATTGAGAGTTTCTGTATTTGGCAACTTATGTCACGCGACATAACTAGCCACTGGCTAGTTATGTCACGCGACATAACTAGCCACTGGCTACTTATGTCGTGCGACATAACTAGCCACAGACGCTTTTTTGACAAACTCGTTCTCCTAATTCGATTAGGAAACATATTTACACTAAAGTAGTATAAATATGTGAGGTCCGTCAACCCTAAGGTCTGGCCGAAATTTTCAAGGGAAAATCATAACAAAATACTCTCAATATTCTTCCATAAGTTTTAGGAATCTAGCAATTCCCAACCCGAGAATTGTTCTCGACATTCATATTTGTGTGGATTACCAAAAGAGGGTCTTAGTTTTGTTCAAACAAATCAAAGATCTAGAGTTCAAATCTGAAGATCCAAAGGAGTTGAAGATTCGAAGATTTGAAGATCAAAAGTTTGTGATTACGAATCACATAATTATCCGTTCGATAGCTCAAGACCGGAAAGCAATTTAGGTTGGTAAATTCTATCTCATAGCAATTCAATTTAATCGTATAGAACGGATCTTAGGGCTTGGGTTTTGTGTTAATTTTATGCTTAATTCCGCTGCGCATGGACCCATAAAACCCAACAGTTTTCACTAACGCTCGTTTCCAGACGTTAAATTCCCAGTTAGTTTTCACTAACGCTCGTCTCCAGACGTTAAATTCCCAGATAGTTTTCACTAACGCTCGTCTCCAGACGTTAAATTCTCAGTTAGTTCTCACTAACGCTCGTCTCCAGATGTTAAATTCCCAGTTAGTTCTCACTAACGCTCGTCTCCAAACGTTAAATTCCCAGTTAGTTTTCACTAACGCTCGTCTCCAGACGTTAAATTCCCAGTTAGTTCTCACTAACGATCGTCTCCAGACGTTAAATTCCCAGTTAGTTTTCACTAACGCTCGTCTCCAGACGTTAAATTCCCAGTTAGTTTTCACTAACGCTCGTCTCCAGACATTAAATTCTCAGTTAGTTCTCACTAACGCTCGTCTCCAGACGTTAAATTCTCAGTTAGTTCTCACTAACGCTCGTCTCTAGACGTTAAATTCCTAGTTAGTTTTCACTAACACTCATCTCCAGACGTTAAATTCCCAGTTAGTTTTCACTAACGCTCGTCTCCAGACGTTAAAATCTCAGTTAGTTTTCACTAACGCTCGTCTCCAGACGTTAAATTCTCAGTTAGTTCTCACTAACGCTCGTCTCCAGACGTTAAATTCCCAGTTAGTTTTAACTAACGCCCGTCTCCAGACGTTAAATTCAATCCCAGTTGACGTTTGACATTCAAATGCTCACTTCAATCCCTAGTTGACGTTTGACATTCAAACGCTCACTTTAATCCCCAGTTGATGTTTGACATTCAAACGCTCAATCCTGTCTCCGGACATTCCAGGTACAATTCCGTCTCCTGACATTAAAATTTCTAATGATTTTCACCATCGTTCATTTCAGCGGCAGCCGCAATAAGCCCGAACCCCAAGGCACGAATGCCTTGCAACAATTCTCCTCCGGCAGCCGCAATAAGCCCGAACCCCAAGGCACGAACGCCTTGCAAACAATTCTCCTCCGGCAGCCGCAATAAGCCCGAACCCCAAGGCACGAAGGCCTTGCAACAATTCTCCTCCGGCCGCCAGTCGTAAGCCCGATCGTCCCACCTCAGCGGCCGTCAAGGTAAGCCCGCACAAAAATCCCTCTTCGGCCAGCCGTAAGCCCGAAGGCTCATCCCCAGCAGGATTCTAAAGAAGAAACGTCGATCCTTCCGTGTTGTTAATAATGCCAGTTTAACATAATCGTTCCCATCATTGTCGCCCTATCCCCAGCAGGATAAACCTGGCAGTCATCGTAAGCCCAGCATCCAAGGCACGAACACCTTCGTCTCAGGATAAACGTATCCTCGCTACTCCGGTTTGAGGCGCCACACGCCCTCGTTAGTACCAGCTGCTCCGGTTTGAGGCGCCACACGCCCTCGTCAGTATCAGTAACTCCGGTTTGAGGCGCCACACGCCCTCGAAGGTTTCAGAAGTCTCAGGTTCAGACGCCTCACAATAGTCTCCATTCAGGTCCGGGTACCTCGCAATGGTCTCATTCAGGTTTAGACGCCTCCCAACAGTCTCGCTCAGGTCAAGGTCCCCACGCGCGGTTCCTTGCACCTATGAACTACGATCGGCTTGATTCCCGCTCGGGATACGTAGGAATCCTTTCGCTAAGGGTCCAGCCAGCTGACCGCCCAGGTCTTCCAAAGTAAGGCATCCCGATTTGGATCCTTATCTTTTTTCAACGACCCCACCTCCTTCGGAGGAGACGTCGCTGAGGGGCTAACTGTAAGTACCCAAATCCGGATCGTCAAAATCCGTCAGAAAGTTAACCGAAATCCGTTAACTGGCCCGCTCCAGGTTAACCGGAACTCGTTAAACTCCCCGTTGCCAAGCCAACGAGACGTCCCGGGACTGCCCCGTGCATCCCGACATCAAAGCGTACTTAACACATGTCATCGCACATAAAAGTACAGCTTTCCCTGAAAAATGCACTTTTCGGCACTTTCCGGGGGCGTTTCGGACATTTTCCGGACTGTTATTTTAAAAAACGGACAAAACCGGGACCCGGGAACGAACTCCCACACATTTGGTGAGTCATGGGACACGTGGCAGCCATGCCACAGCCCTCCCATCACCCTTCAATCAGAAATCAAAGGGAAAAGACCAAAATACCCCTGGATTTCAGTCAAAGTCCCCCGGGACTCCTGTGCAAACTTTACGAAATTGCCAAAGAAGCCCCTCAAAGTTCCAAAATACCACAAAACCCTGGAAATCAGTCTAAGTCCGTCCGGACTCTTACTGCATTTTTCACCCTATAAATAGGAGGGCTGTCAAAGCCAAAAGAACAACATTTTTCACTCCAAAAATCACTTCACCCACGGCCCAAACTGAGTTTCACCCTTCCCGAGCTCCCGTTTTGTGTCGATTCGCGTGAAACTTCCGTATTTCGATCAAATACGCTCCTCACCACTCCGAAACACCTTTCCAAACTACTTTCCGTGTCCCATACACACCCCCGAGCCAAAGGAGTCGACCCTAGCCATGTGTATAACTCCCTCTCTCTGATCTCTCGTTTCGTCTCAGTTTACGTGCCAGTCGCTACAACCGTTTCGAACCACGTTATTGAAATGTAGACGCCTCCGTCTAACGGGGTCCGATACGTTTTAGCCCCTCGATCCTCTTCTCTTCCCGTAAGAGAAGTAATCACGGGTTAAAACGGCGTTCCGACCCCGTTCCGTTTACTTTTTATGTCATTTAACATTCCGAATCGATCGATCCGTCGATCGTCATTTACTTTCTGTCATTTACAATTCTGAGCCGTTTTGGCTCGTTGATCGTCATTTACAATTCCGAGCCGTTTTGGCTCGTTGATCGTCATTTATGATTCCGGATCGTTTGATTCCGTTGATACTGCTTTAAATACTGTCATTTACAAAGTCCGACCCGTTTGGATCGTGATAGTATTTACTTTTCAAAGTCTGAGTCGCAACCCGATTCGTTGATCGCAAAATCATTTAATACGTTTTTTCCCATAAAAATCGTTAACAATGTAATGCCCGGTTCAAAACCGGAGTTCGTCCTTCGAACTCTCTTTCAAAAACGCGCGAAATGACGTTTGGCATCCAAACGCTCATCTTCAAACTAAAATCCGCCATTTGACACTCAAAATCATTTAATACATTTTTTCCCGTAAAAATCGTTAACAATGACTCGCCCGGTTCAAAATTGGAGTTCGTCCTTCGAACTCTCTTTCAAAAAAGCTCAAAATCGACGTTTGCCACGCGAACGCTCATTTCAAACTCAAAACCGACGTTTGTCATTCAAACGCTCGTCTTTTCAAACAAAGTCACCTAATCAACGTTTGACATTCAAACCAAGATTAAGCTTGTCATTCAAGCCCCCCATTTTAAAATGCAAACACACACACACACACGTTTTTCGAGAAAGGTAGAAAGACTCGTCATACGAGGCATTTCGGGTGATCTCGTAATACTCTTCCCGAAACGTAACATGACCTCCGAACCTAACAATCTCTGGTACTCAAAGCTTTTTACTCATTTTTGCTACCAATAAAAATGACTCCCATTTTCAAAGCCTTTTCCTAAGTTTTTGCTACCAATAAAAACGACACCATTTTCACTAAAGCCGTTTCTCAACGTTTTGGGCTCAAAATACAAAAACCGCGTGGCGACTCCTTATTTTCCTTCCCATGAAGCGAGGTCTCAGAAACCAACCCTCCGCGAAAGACAACCGCCTTTCCGCGGCCGCGCGCGAAGATACGGGTAATTTCAGAGGGTCACCCTCGAAGAAAGAAGAAACCCTCTTCTCAACAAAAACTAAAGAAGAGATACGAATCCGGCGACCCCACAGTCGGAACCCTCGGAGAACCCTCGGGAAAGTTTGACTACTACGTCATCTACTCCAGCAAATCTCCTCAGCCTAGCTCTACACAAGGCCACGGGAACGTCTGCGCCATGATTAGCTGGGACGAGCTCCGCACCGCCACCGACGGCTCAAAGGTCCAGATACCTCAACCCCTGTCTTGGGAACACCTCAAAGCCACTGTTGATGCTTCCACAAAAGCTATGACAGTGAACGAATTGAAATGCGCAGTCTAGCC
Source organism: Adenophora triphylla var. japonica (assembly GCA_022495995.1). Lineage (NCBI taxonomy): Eukaryota > Viridiplantae > Streptophyta > Magnoliopsida > Asterales > Campanulaceae > Adenophora > Adenophora triphylla. Next base: position 178,505 of record JAFEMH010000630.1, on the reverse strand, counting down.
CTACGCCAATCAAGGTCCTCTCATTACAGAAATAGGAGAGACGAGCAAAGCAGCAAAGCCAGAGGTGAACGTTCTGACACGTTCTGGTCAAATCCCGACGAATCCTCCACGGGCAGACAAAAGGCCAGCCATACCTGAGCCACGAACTGAAAAGGGGCCCTACGCCAAAGAAGCCGAAACCCTTGACCCGAAGGCTGAAGATCCTGTCTTAACTCAGCTCAAGCGTACTCAGGCTAACATCTCGCTCTGGTCTTTACTCACTTCATCTTACCCGCACAAACTCAAGTTGGAAGAAAGTCTGGCCCAGACCATGGTTCCCATCACCGTGACACCTGATGAAGCGGTTCAGATGATCGGCAACGTTAATTACAACAACATCATCACTTTCACAGAGCTTGACCTCCCAAAATTTGGGGCTGACCACAATGAGCCTCTCTACATAACAGTTCAACTGGACGAGCGCCGTCTCCCTCGGGTCTTGGTAGATGGGGGATCATCCATGAACGTCCTGCCATCCAAAATGATGGATTTGCTAGGGATCAAAGCAACTAATCTGAAGCCCTCAACTCAGGCAATCAAGGCATACGACTCAACGTCTCGCCCACTCTGGGGAATAGCCACCTTGAACACGTGGTTCGAAAAACAAATGGTCCCGACCGACTTCCAAGTCATCGACATCCCGATCACATTCACTGCCATTTTGGGATGCCCTTGGCTACACCAGATCAATGGGGTGGCATCCACCCTCCATCAGTGTGTAAATTTCATCCAAGGAACAGATCTGACCATCATATACGGTGATAACATAGTCACCGAAAAGACCGACACAAACGGCGTCCCGGTCTTAGAGATCAAACATGACGATGATGGCATGATGCTAACAGGGTTCACCATCGAAAGCCCAAAGGCCCAGGTGTGCCACATAGACCTGCCTTTGATTTGGGACAAGATCCCTCCCCCGATGAAAATGATGAAGCACATGAACTACATCCCGGGGCTCGGTTTGGGAAAACGCCATTAGGGTACCCAACAAATCATCAATGTTAAGGAACAGAATACCCTTCATGGCCTGGGATACATTCCTACTCCCAAAGACATTGCGGAAGACAAACGAGCTGCACGGAAATGCTCCGCCGATAACAAAAGAGGCTTGCACGCAACCTCCGATCTCCGCCCTTACAGCTTCGACATGACCAAGTACTTCATAAAGAAAGATGACAACTTGAAGGAAGACACAGGAAAGGGAACAGAGTTGATCAACGCCAAACAAAGCTGGCCGACAACCATGGACAAGCTCCAACAGAACATTGCAAGATTCGGAGGCCACAAGGCAAATCCCGTCAGAAGAGCATTTCTCGACGCACCAACTCTGCCGGGACCCACAACCACCACTATTCACAATGGATGTTGGTTTGGGAAAACCCCCTCCTTGGCTAATGAACTAGAAAAACTCTCTGTCAATACCCCTGCCTTCAACAAGTGGGATGAGTCTGTATTCGAGCTAGCAATGCCCAAGACAAAAGCGAAAGACTCCGCAGACGATGCTTGGAACGAGCCACTGCTCCACCTGCTCTTCAATGAAAAAATCGAGATGCCAGACCTAATCAATTTTGTTTCTGATAACTCTATGATAGCCATGATCGGGAACGGTGACATAAAGCCTTTCAAACCCCGCCTCCTATCAAGCTCATTGTCACTCAATAACTGGGGCAACTTCTCCGGACCCGCCGCCAGCAAAAAGGACATGATCGAACAACTTGGTCTGACCCCTCGAGTCCTAGAGTCCAGTGTCAAAATCCATCCTGAGTCCATTATCTTTGAATTTGAGTCTCTCGAGTCATCCGATGGCCTCACGCCAGAAGATTACGAACTCATCGCCAATAATGTATTCCCGTATGCTCTTAATGAATGCTTCAATCTTTCCGAGTATCCTCTCATTGCATCTTTAACAACTGATAAATTAACTAACACACAAGCAGTTAATAATGATTCACTTGATAAAGAAGTAGACACATTAAATGAACAATACATCAAGCACATCTTTAAGCATGTTGTCAAATGAGAGAAAAATTGGGCCCAAGCTGCCGAGGAGGTTTTAACCAAAGTGAATTTGGGAACTGCTGAAGACCCAAAAGAGACGCAAATCGGAAGTTTCTTCACCGGTACAGAGCAAGACGCATTGACTGTACTGCTCAAAGAGTTCGTGGACGTTTTCGCCTGGTCTTACCGAGACAAGCCCGGATTAGATCCAAACATTGTAGAACATCAGATCCCCTTGAATCCCGAGGCTAAGCCCATCAAGCAAAAGCTACGCCGGATCAAGCCAGAATGGTCTTTACAAGTCAAAGAAGAGATCGAGAAGATGCTCCGCGTCAGCTTCATCAGGGTGATCGAGTACCCCACATGGCTCTCCAACATAGTCACGGTCACCAAGGCCAACGGAAAAGTGCGTTGCTGCGTGGACTTCCGAGATCTCAACAAAGCAAGTCCCAAGGACGATTTTCCACTACCCAACATCGACATGTTGGTAGACACTACAGCCAATTTCGAAGTCAAGTCCTTCGTGGACGGGTTTGCCAGCAACAATCAAATCAAGATGGCCGAAGAAGATCAAGAAAAGACAGCCTTCATAACCCCCTAGGGAACCTACTGTTACACAGTGATGCCGTTCGGATTAAAGAACGCTGGGGCTACCTATCAACGGGCAGTAACCGCCCTCTTCCATGACATTATCCACAAAGAGATCGAAGTATACATCGATGTCATGATCGTCCACTCAAAGGGATCAGATGGACAACACCTCACAGACCTGAGAAAGTTCTTCGATCGCCTTCGAAAACACTCGATGAGGTTAAACCCTGCCAAATGCACATTTGGGGCAGCCGAGGAAAAGTCTTGGGATACATGGTCACCGAGAGGGGCATCGAGGTTGATCCTCAAAAGATCAAGGCCATCATCGAAATGAGACCACCACAAACTCAAACAGAGGTGAAAAGTTTCATGGGTCGCCTACAGTACATCAGCCGTTTCGTCAATCAATTGACCTCCATGTGCGAGCCAATCTTCAAACTAATGAAGAAGAATGCCGACGTCGAATGGAACTCAGAATGCCAAGAGGCCTTTGAAGAAATAAAGGCGTACCTTGTGAGTCCTCCAATTCTCTGTCCTCCCCACGAGGAGAAGCCACTGTTGCTATACCTAACTGTGACCGACACCGCAGTTGGAGCCATGCTCTGTTAAGAAAAGAAAGAATCACGAGTCGAGAACGCCATCTACTTCGTCAGTCAAAAGTTTCAAGGCAGTGAACTCAACTACTCAGCCCTCGAGAAAACCTGCGCAACTCTAGTATGGGTCGTTGGAAAATTACGGCACTACATGCAGTCGCACACGGTGCACCTGGTTTCCAAAATGGACCCAGTCAAGTACCTCTTCGACAAACCATCTCTGTCAATGAGGCTCGCCAAATGGTCTTTCTTCCTAGCGGAATTTGACATCAAGTACGTGAACCAAAAGTCAATCAAGGGACGGGCAATGGCCGAACAACTGGCTGACTTCCCAACCGACGAGGCTCGAGGCCCCGAAACACAATTTCCAGACGAGGGAATCTTCGCACTCGAAGGCGAAAATCGATGGCAACTGTTCTTCGATGGAGCAGCCAACAAAAAAGGAAACGGCATCGGTATGCTCTTGGTCGATCCCAAGGACGAACATACCCCAATCGCCATAAAGCTCAATTTCGAGGTAACCAACAATTCCGCCGAATACGAAGCCTGCGCCGCCGGACTACAGGCCGCACTCGAAAGGAATGTCGAGAAACTCGAGGTCTATGGGGACTCAGCCCTAATCATCAACCAAGTTTCCAACAAGTGGAAAACCATAGACCCAGGCTTGCAAAAATACCACGCCTGCATGGAAGACCTCATCACACAATTCGAAGAGGTCACCTTCCACTACTTGCCGAGAGACCGAAACCGGTTTGAAGACGCCTTAGCCACCTTGGATTCACTCGTAGAAATCCCTGAGGGAAAAGCAATCAAGCCCTTCAAAGTCGGACGAAAGGAAATTCCTGCCTACTGTTGCGAGATCGAACCAGAGCCCAAGCCCATCAATGAGCCATGGTACAACCAGATCTTCCAATACCTCAAGAACGGGGAGACCGCCTTCATGAAAGAGGAAGGTCAACGCAGGGAAGGGGTCAAAGCCAAGAACATCATGGAACTAAAATGCCTCGCCTCTCACTTTGTCATCCTTGGGGACATGCTGTACAAGAAGCGCTACCAAGGACCACTCCTACGCTGCATCAGCCAGGAAGAAGCAAGCGAGTTCATGAATGAAGTCCACAATGGGGCTTGCGGTCCCCACATAAATGCCAGAGCCCTGATGCAAATCATTCTCAGGATGAGCTACTACTGGATCTCCATGGAGGCAGACTGCATCCACTTTGTCCGAAGCTGCGACAAGTGTCAACGGTTCTCCAACCTCAATCATCTACCTCCTCACGATCTCTACTGCATGACTATGCCCTGACCCTTCGCCACTTGGGGAATTGACGTCATCGAGAAAATTGCTCCGCCAGGCAGCAACGACCACAAGTTCGTCTTGGTAGCCATCGACTACTTCACAAAATGGGTCGAAGCCAAGTCTTACAAGGTGCTCACCTCCAAGAAAGTCGCGCATTTCCTCAAGGAAAACATCATCTGTAGATACGGCATCCCGAATGAGGTCATATCAGACAACGGCTCACACTTCGAAGGGGAATGCGACAGACTGCTGGCTGAATTCAAGATTACATGCCACAAGTCTTCTCCCTACCGGCCACAAACAAATGGCGTCGTAGAAGTAGCAAATAAGGCCCTCGAATGGATCATCCAAAAAATGACCATCCGAGGATGAGATTGGCCTGAGAAGCTACACCTTGCACTTTGGGGCTACCGAACATCCGTCAAAATGCCCACGGGAGAAACTCCATTCGCCCTGACATACGGGATGGAAGCAGTCCTTCCCATTGAATTGGAAATTCCCTCACTCCGAGTGCTGCTGGAAAATGAAATCAATGAAGTCGAATGGCTTCGAAGCCGAAACGACGAATTGGCTCTGCTAGATGAGCGACGACTAAAGGCCCTGGAACACATCCGAGCCTACAAAAACAGGATGGCTAGAGCTTTTGACAAGAAAGTCAAGTCCCGAGACATCAGGGAAGGCGATCTAGTACTCAAAGAAAAGCCTCCCACTCGAACCAACCCACTGGGAAAATGGGAACCGACATGGATCGGCCCTTTCGTGGTTCAAAAGATCTTCTTCGGAGGTGCCATGAAGCTGACAGACCTAGACGGCAATCCCATCATGAATCCAGTCAACGGAAGCAAACTCCGCAGATACTTCGCCTAAAGAAGAACAATTGTGCATCTCTTGGTACTCCATGTAGTGTCGAACTACGCAGACCTGAGCCCTCTAGTCTGGGGGAACGTAGGCAACCTTAATTGGTTCGGTCTAAAAACACACAAAAAAAAGTCAAAAGTTTGAATACCTCCATCAAACTACACACTTTCCAGGAGCATGCCCCCACCATCACCTTGACCAAGTCAAAACAACGGCGGCAACATCAAAGGATATCAAAAGGTCACTCAACATCAAACGACTGACCCATGTCTGCTTCCAAGCCAGGGGCTTATCTTCGCCCTCACGCGCTTCAAAAAAAAAAGAGCTCGAGCAAAGTCTCTCAAAAAAAAAAAAAAAAGAAGCTCAAGCAGAAACTACAAAAAAAAAGAGGTCAAGAGCCCGACGCCAACAAGAGACAAGGAAGCCATGGAAAAGACCGTCAAAACGACTTGTCAGGGGATCATCCGACCTCTCAGCCAAACACAAAGCCCAAGCAAAGGGGATTGCCGTCAAGGCCCAGGCCGCTTCAGTCCATGAATGCAACAGAAAAGTCCAAAGATGGACGCCGCCAAGGTTCACAAAAGACACAAAAGCGAACAAGAGATCTTGCGTCTCGACAAAGCTTTAAAAGTAAATCACAAATCACTAACGATTACAACATTTCTTGATGAGTTCAAGCACGGTCTACTCTCAAGTTCACAACATACTAAAAGACAGCTTAATACATTTAACAAATAATGTGTTTACAAGTGCAATGAATGGATACCTAGGAGGTCATTCCGCGCCATCTGCGCTTGTCCCCTCGCCATTCTTCCCTTTCTTCCCTCGTCCCCGACGAGTCTTCTTTCGCTCCACGCAAGCCAACTCTGCGTCTCTCAGTTCGAGATTAGGGGTCCTCCCCGTAGAGTCAGACAATCCAGCAGCTCTCAGGGCTTCATTCGCCCGTGCTTCGGCTCGGATCTCCTCCTTGCGAGTCTACAAAAGGGGACCTCTCCCCGTCAGTCGGTCAACTCTAGTCTCGTAGTCAAACAAAGTGTCTCCCGTGACATCCTGAGGGTCAGACCAGGCTTCGGCACTCCTAAGGCAATAGCTACTACGGCAATCGGGCCCCAGAATCGCTCCACGCCTGCTCCCCAAAGCCACTTGGGACTGCCCAACACGCTGCTCATACCAGGCCAAGTACTGAGTAGTCAATACGAAACTCTCCCGACGTCTAAGGAGCACCAAAGGAGGGAAAGCAGAATACTTCCATACCCTCAGAAATACAAAAGAGCATCTGGAGCTGCCATACAAAGAGGAGCTACCTCCGCAGTAGCAAGGTCATCCCAGCCCAACAAAGGCTCCTGCTTCATCCCAAACTGTCGGGAAACGAGCGACGGAATATAGAAGGAGGACCAAGACAAACCTGGAACTCTGACAACGTAGGAATCTTCCTGAAAGGCCCTCCTAGTCTCAATCCCCCAGTGCGGAACCCACCAACGGATCTGATGCGTACCAAGCCGTGCCATCCATCTCTCCCAGGCGGACTGATCCATATCCAACACAAGAGGTCGCTGAGCAAATGACCACGGGCTAAACGACATCGGAGCCTCGGGTATGGCCTAAAGTCTCTCTCGCAGCCACAAGGTGAGCAAAGCGGGGCTTCCCCCTCTCATGAAACGATCCCCAGTCGCCAGACGGTCAATACCATAAAGAGTCTCCCCCAGCACCAACGAGACAATATCCTCTCCAGCTCTGCAGTGCCCAACCACATCTAGCAAAGCGCCATCGCAAACCCCAAGGGAGCTGACCATGAAAAGCGTCGCTATCACGCACAAGGCAAATGTATCCCACGAGACATCACTCTCATCATCAATCATGAACCGCTCCGGCAGCGCAGAAATGTCAATATGACCCGAATCAAGGATCATGCCCTGCACTTCTCCCAATGAAGTCCGAAGAAAGCCTGCAAGCTTCACGCTCACGGCGGCACCGCCAATCAAGGGAAGTGAGATGGCCTCCCCCTCCGGTCCTCCAATCAAAGCCCGAAAATCCTCAAAGGTGGGCACTACCTCATTGTAGGAGAAGCAATACACATGCCTCCTAATGTCCCAAAACTTCGCGGCAGCCCGCAACAACTCCCAATCAGGAACCAACTCCTTAAGGGACCAAACCGAGCAAAGTCGAAACCTTACCTCGAAAGCCCGCCTCTGATGCCTCATACGGTGTCGCATCCACATTTTCAGCTGCTCAAGGAAGTGTGCTTGCCGCTCCTGCGAAAGCCTTGGCAAAATTCTTGGAACGTACAAAGAATCCATGGCAAAAATGGAGGTTCCTAGAGAAAATGGGGAAGAAAGCTCGAAAATGGCTGCAAATGGGGAGTGGGGAAAGTCCAGACATCCGGAAAGCATTTATCGCTTCCCAAAAGCAAAGGTGATCCGTACAGACCTCTTTGCACCCTAAGTTGGTCTGTACGGACCTTGTTGCAGCCTGGTCCCACTTTCCCAGCAAACAGTACAACAACCACTGTTCACAGCAGGACCTTGCTCCAAACCGCCCAAACTCTTGCCAAAGCCATTCCCGGCAAGCATATACTACCCACAAACGCACTGCTCACGTGGCATGCACAAGTAAAAAAAAAATAGCAACAATTCCTAGGACAATTCCCGGGAATCACAAAAGACGACATTACATCTTAGAATAAAATACTTTGCGATGCAAATGTGAATGTTTTATTACAGGTACACATAATGTCTATTGCTAAACAAAAAAAAGGAAGATATGGAAAGAGGGAAAGCAAATGAACCCTAATCCGACTCTTCAGCATAATCATCATCACCAAGATCCTCAAGTGAGAAGTCGGGCATCCCGGTAAACTCGCCAGTCACACCCTCGTCGTCAGAATACTGAACCCCCTCCTTGGGTAGGTACTCAAGATACTCGGAGGGGTCAAGCCCGGCAAAAGGATCAAAGAAGGCAGGCTCTGACGAACTCTCTCCCTGTGACTCTTGCAACCCGTGGCTAAATTACTTCTTTGCCCTTATAATCTTTGCCCCTGGCTGTCCAAAGGCCTATTTCAGCAGATTCAATGCAGTTTGGTCCTTAACCAATCAAAACAAGCACCGGCCATCAGTGTAAGTCCGGATTTCGCCCACTAAATGGCAACACAATACCGGTCGTCATCGTAAGCCCGAACCTCGCCCACTAAACGGTGAAACAAGCGCGAAAAGGAGCTAGCACCTCCAAGCACAAATCCCAAGGCATAAAATGCCTCCAAAATGCCAAACGGTGAATCAACCACCGGCCATCAAAGTAAGCCCAAAGTCACCTTCTCAGCAGGAAAAGCCCCTACAAGGCCACGATGATCCCCAACGGATGAACACCGGCAATCATCATAAGTCCAACCTTTTCCCCCAGAGGACAAAACGCCTGACACAACCACAGTCGGAAGACGAATCAAGTCCTCACGCATGACACAACCGCAGTCAGAAGACGAATCAAGTCCTCACGCATGACACAACTGCAGTCAGAAGACGAATCAAGTCCTCACGCATGACACAATCGCAGTCAGAAGACGAATCAAGTCCTCACGCATGACACAACCACAGTCAGAAGATGAATCAAGTCCTCACGCATGAAACAACCACAGTCAAAAAACGAATCAAGTCCTCATACATAACACGACCGCAGACAGAAGACGAATCAAGTCCTCATACCTCCAGCCCGGAAGGCTTTAAACCACTCGGTCCGGAAGACCGCATAAACCTCCCAAATCACTATCTCCAGCCCGGAAGGCTTTAAATCACTCGGTCCGGAAGACCACATAAACCTCCCAAATCATTACCTCCAGCCCGGAAGGCTTTAAACCACCCGATTCGGAAAATCGTAAAATTTCCATCTCAGGGCGCCACCACGTCCTCACAGTCGACCTCGGCGGTCACAAACCATCTTCTCGTAAGATTACCCATCTTCTAGTAAGATTGCACACCCAGGACGCCACTACGTCCTTACCACTGACCTATGCGGTCGCCCCAGGACGCCACTGTTAATGTTAAGATCATGTGTTGCCATGAATGTTGTCCCAAGTGTTACAAACCAGTGTTGCCACTGGTGTTGCCATAAGTGTTGCCATTTGGATTTGGCAACACTGAGATAGTTACTGTATTTTTCACAAATAAAAATGTGGAAATTAATGTTTAAATAATAGTAGTTAGTCTGCTTAAAATGAGCTGGAAAAGAGCAACAGAAACTGCCCAGGCGTTAGTTACGAAGAAGAGGGAGAAAATTAACAAATAAACATGTGTTTATTTGTTTAATTAATGACCAAGCAAAAAGATATTTTATTCAGCTATTCAGGGGGAGAACAAGTTAGAGTACAAGCTATCCAAAGCTGAGAGGTACAAGCAAGAGAAGAAAGAGAAGACTAGGTCTCCTACAAATGAGGCGAGTGAGCTAAATTGGAGGAAACAAACTCAAGGCTGTTGCAGATCATTTTGAGTAGGCTCCAAGACTTTGTGGCCTATAAATAGTGCAGTGGATCTTCATTGAAGATCATCCAATTCAGAAAACGCAAATCTGCACAAGAAGTAGAATTCTGCTCTCAAGTGTTGTCATTCAAGTGTCGGCAACACTCAGTCCAACACTCGAGAATTTCATATAGATTTTTATATTTTTGTGAGGTTTTGAGTGTTTATTTTCAGAGAGAATTCATGTATATGTTGTTCCTTATATCAGGGTTCGTTTATCATTAAGGAACTTCTTCGACCTTGTATTTAATCCATATTATTAATAGAAAGGTCTTTGCCTTAAGGCACCCATCAAGTTATATATTTATATAACTTGATAAAAATTATATTCTTGTGTATTGCTTTAATTCTTCCGCTGTAAATTATATTTATTTCTATTGATTTGTGTTTTTTCTAGAATTGGTGTATGTGTTGTTGTTAGTGTTGCCAACACTAAAGACAACACTTGTGAGTTTCGTCTCACCTTGTGAGTTTCACCTCACTTGTTCTAAGCCATAGACAATTTCAATTGGTATCAGAGCCTAGCACTTGATATACTAAGTGTTTAGATCCTTTTGTCATGGTTTATGATCCTGCAAACCCTAATCAAAAGAGATTACCGGTTTTAGACGGATCTAATTATGCTTATTGGAAGATTCGCCTACGCTCGCATATCAAATCAATTGATCTTCGGGCTTGGCGATCTATTTTAAATGGTTATTCTGTTCCAATGCTTCCTCCGGATGACGATGGTGACGTCCAAGTCAAACCTGAATTCGAGTGGACAATTGAAGAGAATAATCTTGCTAGTTTCAATGAAAAGGCACTGAATGCCATCTATGAATGGGTTGACATGCATATGTTCAAACTCATTCAAAATAGTTCCTCTGCAAAAGATGCTTGGGATACTTTACAAAGATTTTGTGAAGGAGATGGCAGTGTCCGAGAAACAAAGCTTAGAGGTCTCACTAGTAGATTTGAAAGATTAAGAATGGGTGAAAACGAAGACATTTTGTCTTATTTTGAAAAGTTGATTGATATTTCAAATGCTTGTCAAGTATTAGGGAAGCCTTTTACAAATAAACAACTTGTTTCAAAAGCTATTCGTACTCTTCCCGAACGTTTTAATATTAAAGTTTTAGCTATTGAAGAGGCCCACAATCTTTCAACAATGGACATTAACTCCTTAATGAGTATTTTGAAAAACTTTGAGTTGAATCTCAATGAACAAACGGAGGCTTCTAAAGGCAAGAATATTGCCTTAAAAGTCGAATCTTCGGACACATGTGTGGATGATGAAGATGAAGTCTTCAAGGAGTTAGATGAAAATACTAGTGTAGCTTTACTTGCAAAGAGATATAATTCTATGGTTAGAAAATTTAACAAAGTGCAGGTAAAAGCTAAGGACCAAACGGCCAAAACCTCTAGTTTTGTGCCAAGGAGAGGTCCTCCTCCAAATCAAAAGGATACCCCACCTAGGCGTGCATCCTCGGAAAAGTTCCGGTCCGATCCTAAGTACATTGAATCTATTCAATGTCATGCTTGTTCCGGTTGGGGTCACTATGCCAATGAATGTGCTAACACCTTGAGAAAGGCGGGCAAAAATTTGTGGGTATCTCTTAGTGATGGAGAGGAGGAAGGAACGGAGAAAGAAGAAAAGACGGATCAAGTGGTCATGATGGCCACGATAGAGGAGCTACCTTCGACAGAAAGTGTTACTTCAAGTGTTGTTCCAGATTTGACAACTCTTGACACAACATTGGTGACTTCTTCAGAAAGTATTGCCCCAAGTGTCGTCCAGGAATTGGCAACACTTGGCACAACACTCAGCAGGTATGATTCTTTAAATGATCTTAGTTTGCTTGGTTCTGCTGATTTAAATTCAGAGGAGTTTATAGAGGATGATTTTGATAGAGATGAGCTTATTTGTGAATTAAAAAACCTCTATAAATCCCTCCTCGTGGAATGGAAAAAGGAGAACAAGATGGTGGTTTTCTTGAAAAAGGAAAATCAGGATCTTAAGAACTCCTTGACTCGGCTAGAAGCTCAACTCAGTAGGAGAGACTTGGATCTTGATAAAATCAAGGCCAAACTCAACTTAGCCGAATCCACTTTCAAAAAACTCAACACGAGTTCATCCAAATTGGATGAAATACTCAATTTGAGTAAGCCTCTGAAAGCTGGTCTTGGGTTCCAAGAATCACTTGAAAGTATTACCTCTTCCTTGTTTGATGTTGAAACTAAATTTTTTTTTGTAAAAGAGCGTGTCAAGGAAAAGGGTAGCACTCCTAGTGATACTCCTGATCAATCCAATGAATGTGGATACTGTCACAAAGCTGGACATATAAAATCAGATTGTTTTTTCCTTCAAAAGAAAATGTCCAGTCTTCAAGTGTTGCCTCAAGTGTCGCCAATTTCTCAGGGCAACACTCATGGCAACACTTGTGAACAGAAATCCAGATTTTCAAAAAAGGGTTGGCTACCCAAGGAAAAACTGAAATGCTATGTTGTTTATGCAGCTTTAAGGACTAACATTGCAGGAACTTGGTACTTTGATAGTGGTTGTTCACGTCATATGACGAGAACAAAATCATTCCTAACAGAGTACCAACCTATCCAAGGAGGCTCAATGACTTATGGTGGTGGAGGCAAGAGTGAAATAGTTGGTAAAGGAACACTGGATATTGTTGGTTTTCCTCCTTTGAAAAATGTCTTGCACGTAGATGGTTTACTTGCTAATTTAATTAGCATTAGCCAACTGTGTGATGACAATTTGGAGGTAAAATTCAATAAAAATACTTGTGAAGTGTTTGATAACACTAACTTTTGTGTCATGACTGGAATAAGATCAAGTGATAATTGCTACCTGGTTGGTAATAAATCAGTGTGCAATTTGACAAAACTTGATGATATAAGGTTATGGCATCAAAAGTTAGGTCATTCTCATTATAGAAATCTTGAGAAGATTATCAAACATAATGCCGTCAAAGGTGTTCCTAAACTAAACCTCAAAGACACCATGATGTGTGGTGACTGTCAAAAGGGTAAGCAAACTCGTGTTGCTCACAGTGTTGAACAACACAATGAGCAACACTCAGGAACAACACATTGTTTTTAGCTTCTACATATGGACTTGATGGGTCCTATTGAGGTAGAAAGCTTGGGAGGTAAGAAGTATGTTTATGTGATAGTTGATGATTTTTCTAGGTTTACATGGGTGTATTTCTTAAGAGAAAAATTTGAAACTTTTGATAAATTTACTCACTTAGTCTCTAAAATCAAAAACATGTTTTGTTCTCCTATTTTTCGAATAAGGTCAGATCATGGTAGAGAGTTTGAAAACATCTCCTTTGCTACATTTTGTAGTAAAAAGGGGATACACCATGAATTTTCAGCACCCAAAATACCACAACAAAATGGTGTTGCTGAAAGAAAAAATAGGACTTTAATGGAGATGGCTCGTGTTATGCTAATTGCTAGAAATATTTCTAAAGGTTTTTGGGCCGAAGCATTAAACACAGCTTGTCACACTACGAATAGAGTTTTCTTAAGACCCGGTACTACTATGATACCCTATGAGATTTTAAATGGAAAGAAACCTACGGTTCACTATTTTCACGTATTTGGGTGTTTATGCTATATTTTAAATGACCGGGAATACTTAGGAAAACTAGATTCTAAGAGTGACAAAGCCATCTTTCTGGGCTACTCTCAAAACAGTCATGCTTATCGAGTCTATAATTTGAAATTTAAAAGAGATTCAAGAATCGATAAATATTGAATTTAACGATTACTTGAGTGCTACATGAGAACTAGCTGATGATATACCTCTGACCTTGCTGGAAGAAGTCGAACAGAGGGCTGGAACAGAAACTGATTCGGCCAGTGCAGCCACAGATTCAAGTGTTGCCCCGAGTGTTGCCCCTGAAATGGCAACACCTGAGGCAACACAGGAAAACAGAACAGTGGCTGGAAATTCTAAGAGCAGTGACTCAGAAGAAGAAGATGGATTGGTGTACCATCAAGGCAGGAGAGATCCCCCAGCTCGTATTAGAAATTATCATCCCATTACTCAAGTAATTGGTGATGTTAATGAAGGGGGTCAAACAAGAAATAAGGAGCCAGTAGACTACAGAGATATGGTTAGGTATGTATGTATGTCCTCCACATACTCTCAGGTAAAACACTCCTATTTCGTTTCCTCTCTTGAACCAAAAAATGTGATTGAGGCCTTAAATGATAAATTCTGGATTCAAGCTATGCAAGAAGAGCTTGAACAATTTACCCGTAATGAGGTTTGGTGTTTAGTTCCACGTCCTTTAAATACTAACGTTATTGGAACTAAATGGATTTACAAAAACAAATCTGATGAATTGGGTAATATTGTTCGTAATAAAGCTCGTCTTGTAGCTCAAGGCTATACACAAGTGGAAGGAATCGACTTTGACGAGACCTTTGCACCTGTGGCTAGAATTGAGTCAATAAGACTTCTTCTTGCTATAGCCTGCTACCTCAAAATCACATTACACCAAATGGATGTCAAAGCGGCGTTCTTGAATGGGTACTTAGATAAAGAGATCTATGTTGAGCAACCTAAAGGGTTTGAAGACCCATTCCACCCAGACCATGTATACAGACTTGATAAAGCCTTATATGGCTTGAAACAAGCTCCTCGTGCATGGTATGGGCGTCTAACAAGTTTCCTTCTTGAATATGGATTTGTTAGAGGAGAAGCCGATAGGACATTATTTATTCTTAGGGAAAATAAGGAGCTTGTCATTGCTCAGATCTATGTTGATGACATAGTTTATGGTTCCACATCTAAAACATGTTTACATAATTTTGTGGAAGCTATGACATCAACGTTCAAGATGAGCATGATAGGAGAACTTAATTATTTCCTAGGATTGCAGGTGAGACAGTTAGATGATGGAATCTTTATCTCTCAGAGCAAGTATGCTAAGAGTTTGGTGAAAAGATTTGGATTGGAGAGTGCAAAGAGCTCTAAAATACCTATGGGATCATCTCTTAAGGTAACCAAAGATCAGGCAGGGGAGGATGTTGACCCAACTCTGTATAGATCCATGATAGGTAGTCTTCTTTATCTTACTGCCAGTCGTCCCGATATTATGTTCAGCGTAGGTGTATGTGCTAGATATCAATATGCTCCTAAAATTTCTCACCTAAATGCTGTCAAGAAAATCATCAAGTATGTGTCTGGGATAAGTGAATTGGGAATCTGGTTCACCAAAGACACTAATATCAACTTAGTTGGTTTTAGTGACTCTGATTGGGCAGGGGGTATAGATGATAGAAAGAGCACTAGTGGGGGTTGTTTTTTCTTGGGTAATAATCTTGTATCATGGTACAGTCGCAAGCAAAATTGTGTCTCTCTCTCGACTGCTGAATCTGAATATGTAGCAGCCGGGAGTTGTTGTTCACAATTAATATTGTTGAAACATATGCTTGACGACTATGGTCTAGATAGTAATATCTTGACCATGTATTGTGACAATTTGAGTGCTATAAACATCTACAAAAACCCTGTATAACACTCACGCACTAAACACATTGATATCCGCCATCACTTTTTGAGAGATTTAGTAGAAAAGGAATTGATCCAAATAGAGCATACTGATACTAAACATCAACTTGCTGATATTTTGATCAAAGCCTTGGACCATGAGAGATTTTCAAGTTTGAAAAAATCTCTTGGTTTATGCTTTCTATAAATCTGCTGTTTCAAGTGTTGCCATCAGTGTTGCCAACACTGACAGCAACACTCTGTATTTGTTGTATATTATTATTTTTTAAAAAAATTATAGTTAGTTTAATCCCAAATGAGGGGCATTTACTGACCTTTTTGTTCTAGTATGTGTTTATACTTAAGGTTAACATTTTTTTATAAAATACCCCTTTGTGCTTAAAGTGACAAAGTCACTTATATTGTGTTGATATTGAAAAAGGCAAAGCTTGTTAAAATATTCCCAAAGGGAGTATAATGTAGTTGTTTTATACTAAGTATTAGGGACATGGAGCTCACTACTACAGTGTACCCTACTTGAAAGGTATAAAACTTACTACATATAGCTTTACACGTTTATAAAAAACTCGGGGCACGGAGCTCGCTACTACGATGCTTCCTTGTAAATAAAGAATGTGTAAAGCTTGCTTAAAAATTGCCTAAGGAATGATAAGATATATGTGTTGAAAAAATATCAAGGGGATTTTATTCAAAATGTTGCCTTGTGTGTCACGCAACATTGCTAGTAACACATTAGTAGATGCTACATTATTTTTTATTTTTGTTTTTGTTAATTAAATTTTAAATTTCCAAAAGTCTATTTTCTTATATTTAGAGTTTGTGAAATTTAAAAGGTTTTTAGCAAGAATATTTATTTTTGTCTAACTAATTGTAATTTAGTAATATCTATTTTTTAAAATTCATCTCTTTGAATTTTGAAAAACACAATTTTATGGATATTGAAAAAATTATGTTTAGTTATTATATTAAAAAAAATAAAATAAAAAAAAAATCTGTTTTTTTAAATGGCGGATAACACCTTGTGTTTGTTGGGTTTGTTGGGATAAAAGTTGTTTAATTTGATTTGATCTTGTCAAATCAAATTAACTCCTTTTACTATTTACTCATTAAAACCCTTCCCTCACTAAACCCTCTCTCTCTCACTTGCTTATCTCTCTAGGCGGTACCGAAACCCTTCCCCTGTTCCCTTCTTCTTCCTCGTTCTTCTCTCAATTTCCATGGCTAGCCCTAAAAATTCTTCCCAAATTTCTTCTCCCATGGAGATTTCTCCCTTAGCCCCCTCAAGTGTCGCCTCCAATGTCGCCGTTCCCATGGAAATATCCCCTGCGACATTATCGGCCACACCCTCAACCTCACCATCTTTAGACATTGTTGTCTATGATCCATCTCAAATTCCCATTCCTTTAAACCTTCCAGAAGCTACCCCCTCCATTGAGCTAACCTTCGCCCCTCAAAAGAAATCCAAGAAACGAAAGGCTGTTGATGCCTCTTCGTCATTTAGGGGTGGTGTGCGTCGACAATCTGAAAGGATCAAGACGTTGTTTAGGTCCAAGATACCTTCCAACACTGCTGATGATCCTGTCAATGTGGAGGATAGCTCAAGCTCTTCACTCAACATTTCGTCCGAGGAAGGTTCGGACCCAGCTTTTAAAGAAACTAAGGAGCCCTCATCATCTTCTGATGAGGATGAAGAAGCTTGGTTGGAAGATGAGGAAACCCTTGCTGAAGCTCAGTCCAAGATCGTGAAGAAACAGAAAATTTCTGCCAGTGTCGCCCCAAGTGTTGCCAATCCAATGGCAACACCTGAAGCAACACCTGCTGCCAAGACCAAAGCCCAGTCAAGTTCTCCATCGAATTCTCCTATTTCATGGCCTGAGGTACACACTCCTACTCCCTCTCAGGATTCAAAGTCAGATTATGAGTCATTTGGGTATTATGAACGTCCATTTCTTTCCGAGGAATTTTATAGTGATTCAAGCTTACATAAGTTTGTTCAAGATTCTGATAAGAAAATTCTGAATGAAAGAAATATGTATGTGACTCAATTCAAGGAGTTAGGAGTGTATCAGTTTTTGGAAGATAGAAATTTTTTACCTACGGTTGTGAAAGTGTCCGGTTACATTGAAAGTGTGGTTAGGAATTTTTATGCTCATCTTAGGGAAAATATTGATGATAGGAATACCCCTCATTATGGAAAGATCTTTGTTAGGGGCAATATCTATGATTTTAATCCCTTGATCATCAACAAAGCATTCGGCCTCCCTAATGTCGAAAATGAGAGTTTGGAATTTGATCCTAATGCCTTAGCCACCTTTTTAACTGGAGGGAGAATTACCATTTGGACTGATCATTTTAAGTCTACCCATCTCACTTCTTTGTTTAGCGTGCTTCACGAGATATGTATAACAAATTGGCTACCTACGGCCAATGAGAACACGGTAACATTTGAGCAAGCTAATTTGTTATACAAACTAGGCAAGAAACAAAGAGTTAACTTTGGGAGACTAGTATTTGCTCACCTAGCTGCATGGGCCAAGAAGAAAAAGACTTCCTCCTTCATTTTCCCTTCCCTTATTTTCAAAGTTCTTGTGTACCAAAACCTTAAGCCTTGGAATGCCGATTCTATCTCTGAACAACCAGTCTATTACAAAATTAGCAAACACTTTACTGAGGGTGATAGGCACAGAGATTTGCCATGGATTTCGGTTACAGATGCTCCTCCTTTGGCTGCCCCTGCTACGAGTGTCGCCCCAAGTGTCGCCCCTTAAACTGGCAACACTTCTGGCAACACTGCTCCTGTAATGGTTGATGTTGCTATGGTACTTAATTTTTTCAATAGTCAGGTGAAGCACATTGACTCAGTAATTCAGGGATGGCTGGACATGCGCACTGACATGATGAAAATGGTGGATTTGATTTCTTCCAAAATAGGGGGAGATAAATCTATGCCAAGGCGTGATGATGATGGAGCTGGACCAAGCTGGAGATGGAGCTGGACCAAGTGGTATAGCAGAGGGAGGTGAAGGAGCTGAAAATGCAGGTTGAAGGTGGTTGGTTCGATTGGTTCTTGATTTTGGTGGTTTGGTAACAGAAACAATTTTCTTTGTTTTTATTTTGGTTTGTAATGCTTAAACAATTTCAATTTCTGTTTTTTTTTTCTTTGTTTCGGCTGGAATTTTCTTCAAACTTGGGTGGATATTTTTGTTGAATGGATGGATGGTAGTTTTAAGATTTCAATAATTATTTTAGTTATTAATTTCGTATTAAGGGGGAGATAATTAGAAATTATGTGACTTCATTTGTCTGAGGATTGATGTTGCCACTCGTGTGAGTGTGATACTTTGATGAAAAATATTTTCAAACATTGTCTGAAGATTGATGTTGCCACTATTCATCACATGGCATTTTCTTTTTTTAAGTTTGACTAACTGGTTTGTAAAGATCATCACATTGGATTTTGTGAAGAAATCAGTAACTAAGGGGGAGATTGTTAATGTTAAGATCATGTGTTGCCATGAATGTTGTTCCAAGTGTTGCAAACCAGTGTTGTCACTAGTGTTGCCACAAGTGTTGCCATTTGGATTTGGCAACACTGAGATAGTTACTGTATTTTTCACAAATAAAAATGTAGAAATTAATGTTTAAATAACAGTAGTTAGTCTGCTTAAAATGAGCTGGAAAAGAGCAACAGAAACTGCCCAAGCGTTAGTTACGAAGAAGAGGGAGAAAATTAACAAATAAACATGTGTTTATTTGTTTGATTAATGACCAAGCAAAAAGATATTTTATTCAGCTATTCAGGGGGAGAACAAGTCAGAGTACAAGGCATCCAAAGCTGAGAGGTACAAGCAAGAGAAGCAAGAGAAGACTAGGTCTCCTACAAATGAGGCGAGTGAGCTAAATTGGAGGAAACAAACTCAAGGCTGTTGCTGATCATTTTGAGTAGGCTCCAAGACTTTGTGGCCTATAAATAGTGCAGTGGATCTTCAATAAAGATCATCCAATTCAGAAAACGCAAATCTGTACAAGAAGTAGAATTCTGCTCTCAAGTGTTGTCATTCAAGTGTCGGCAACACTCAGTCCAACACTCGAGAATTTCATATAGATTTTTATATTTTTGTGAGGTTTTGAGTGTTTATTTTCAGAGAGAATTCGTGTATATGTTGTTCCTTATATCAGGGTTCGTTTATCATTAAGGAACTTCTTCGACCTTGTATTTAATCCATATTATTAATAGAAAGGTTTTTGCCTTATGGCACCCATCAAGTTATATATTTATATAACTTGATAAAAATTATATTCTTGTGTATTTCTTTAATTCTTCAGCTGCAAATTATATTTATTTCTATTGATTTGTGTTTTTTCTAGAATTGGTGTATGTGTTGTTGTTAGTGTTGCCAACACTAAAGACAACACTTGTGAGTTTCGTCTCACCTTGTGAGTTTCACCTCACTTGTTCTAAGCCATAGACAATTTCAGCCACCATGTCCTTACCACTGTCCTATGCGGTCACCCCAAGACGCCACCACGTCCTTACCACCGACCTATACGGTCACCCAGGACGCCACCACGTCCTTACCATCGACCTATGCAGTCACCCAGGACGCCACCACGTCCTTACCATCGACCTATACGGTCACCCAGGACGCCACCACGTCCTTACCATCGACCTATACGGTCACCCAGGATGCCACCACGTCCTTACCATCGTCCTATGCGGTCACCCAGGACGCCACCACGTCCTTACCATAGACCTATGCGGTCACCCAGGACGCCACCACGTCCTTACCATCGACCTATACGGTCACCCAGGATGCCACCACATCCTTACCATCGACCTATGCGGTCACCCACAGGATGCCATTCGTCCACACACAGAGTTTCAGTCAGAGGACATCTCACGTCCTCGTGCACAACAACACTCACCCCACACATGAACTACGACTAGGCTTGATTCCCGCTAGGGATACGTAGGAATCCTATCACAGGGTCCAGCCAACTGACCTAAACGGTCACACAATAGGACACCGCCATGTCCTCACGCACCGACCTACACGGTCACTTCCTCTCCCAGCACGCGATCCAGATTAGGACCCTTATCTTATCGATGACCCCACTTACTCCGTAAGTGACGTCGTCGAGGGGCTTCTGTAAGTACCCCAATCTAAATCACCCTCTTCCGAGCACACGGGAAACACCGCAGACTCACTAACGCAATCTCGAAGACCCTTGACACTCAAAACCCTCAAAAAACCCCAGCCAAACCAAGGGAGGGACCTTTCTGGGACAAAAAGGGACAAAAGGACCTTTTAGAAAATTTTCAGAAATTAGAAAAGCATACATGGTCCGTACGGACCTCTTTGCTTCAATGATTACTGAATCCCCTTAAAGTCCAATATATTCCCTCAAATCCAGGAGTGCATCATTACTGAAATACATGGTTGGTCCGTACGGACCTTATTGCATGCCAGGTTAGTCCGTAAGGACCTTATTGCAACCAGACATCATCATTTCAGAATCCTCTTAAAGTCCACATATTCCCTCAAATCGAGGAAACCTAAAAATTTGGATTACCTACGAGGTCCGTATGGACCTTATTGCATATTTTCCTACACTATAAATAGAGGGCTCCCCCTCCCTCATTTCACACATCTCCCTCTTCTCTCCTCTCCCCCCAGCCTTCAGGCACCCCTCTAAGACCCTTCAGGGCAATCCCGGCCCCTTTCGGATCCTTTTGAGGCCTTTCGAGCTCCCTTGTGGTGCTCCGAAGCCTCTCCGAGCGCTCCCGCGACGCTCCCGCGCTGCCCCGAGGCACTCTCGAGGTACTCTGAGGCCCCTCATGGTACTCCGAGGCCTTGCCTGGTCTTTCCCAAGGCGTCCCGGCTCTTTTCGAGTCAAACCGGCAACTTGAACGCACGCCGAAACTCTGCCCGAGTGACTTTTGCCATCTCAACGCATGCCGAACCTCTGCCCGAGTGATCCCTGCGATTCCAACGCACGCCGAACCTCTGCCCGAACGCAACCTACAATCCCGACGCACGCCGAAACTCTGTCCGCAGACAACCGGCTCCTCCCGAAGTAATCCCGGTCCGTACCGGAACACTATTCCATCCTCAAACACTATTCCCCAGCGGAAGACAGACACGAACCAACATTGGTAAGGCTTCCTTCCTACACTATTTCGATACATTTCAATAAAGCAGTGTACAATGTAGATATCCGATACAACATGCATTTTTAAAAGCACATACACACACACACACAACAGTTAAAGAATATTAGGGGTATCCGAAAGACTCGTTTTTACGAGGCAACTCGGGTGAGCTCTAAGATTCTAATATTCTCTTCCCGAGGAGTCATCTGACCTCCGAACTCAAAAATCTCATCACACAAAAATAGTTTATTTTTAAACTGATGTCCTTTTTCAATATTTTGGGCTTAATAAAAACTGCGTGGCGACACTACAAGCAAAAACACAGCGAGACACCTCCACCAACAAACGCCGCAAAGCAGAAATGCCAGATGCCGGGGCGTGATTGCGCTGCCTCTCGGATCCGAGCAATTTCCAACGGCGACGAATGCGAGATGCCGGGGCTCTGCGCGCGAGCCGGATCCGGGTAATTTCAGCAAGATCAAGCCAGAGTGGTCCTTGCAAGTGAAAGAAGAAATTGAGAAAATGCTCCGCATTGGCTTCATCAGAGTAATTGAGTACCCGACCTGGCTCTCCAACATCGTGACGGTCACCAAGGCCAATGGAAAGGTCAGATACTGTGTGGATTTTTGAGATCTCAACAAGGCCAGCCCTAAAGATGATTTCCCACTGCCCAACATCGACATGCTAGTCGACACCACGGAAAATTTTGAAGTAAAGTCCTTCATGGATGGGTTCGCCGGATACAATTAGATCAAAATGTCCGAGGAAGATCAAGCCAAGACTGCTTTCACCACTCCGTGGGGGACATACTGCTACACGGTCATGCCGTTCGATTTGAAGAACGCTGGGGCTACTTACCAGCGGGCTGCGATAGCCCTCTTCCATGACATGATTCACAAGGAAATCGAAGTGTACATCGACGACATGATCATCCACTCAAGAGGATCAGACTTGCAGCACATGACAGATCTGAGAAAGTTCTTCAACAGACTCATAAAGCACTCCATGAGATTGAACCCTATAAAGTGCACCTTCGGCGTTAAGCGAGGTAAGGTACTGGGGTACATGGTTACAAAAAGAGGTATCGAAGCCGATCCCAAGAAAATTAAGGCCATCATCGATATAAAGCCGCCACAGACACTGACAGAAGTGAAAAGTTTTATGGGAAGACTTCAGTACATCAGTCGCTTCATCAACTAGTTGACATCTCTCTGCGAGCCAATGTTCAAGCTGATGAAGAAGAATGCCGACATCAAATGGGACTCCGAGTGCCAGACAGCTTTCGAGAAAATCAAGACATACTTGGTGAATCCCCCAATTCTGTGCCCACCACATGAAGACAAGCCACTCCTCCTGTACCTGACAGTGACAGACACATCAATCGGAGCAATGTTGGCACAAGAACAGAAAAATTCCAAAGTTGAGCATGCAATCTACTTCGTAAGCCGAAAGCTTCAGGGAAGTGAACTCAGCTACTCAGCATTAGAGAAAACTTGTACCGCCTTGGTATGGGTAGTCGGGAAACTGAAACACTACATGCGGTCACATTCGGTGCTCTGGTTTCCAAGATGGACCCCGTCCGATATCTCTTTGACAAGCCATCCCTGTCAATGAGACTAGCCAAGTGGTCATTCTTCCTGGCTGAGTTCGACATCAAGTACATGGTCAGAAAATCAACAAAGGGCAGAGTAATGGCAGATTAGCTGGCAAACTTCCCAAGCAGTGACCCAAGGGTCCTGATCCGCAGTTTTCGGATGACGAAATCTTTTCACTCGACAGCGCAAACCGCTGGCAACTCTTCTTTGATGGGGCAGCCTACAAGAAGGGAAATGGTATTGGAATGCTCCTGGTCGATCCTAAAGACGAGCACACTCCCATAGCCATCAAGCTGAATTTTGAAACAACCAACAATGCAGCAGAGTATGAAGCTTGCGCAGCTGGCCTAGAAGCCGCTCTTGAGCGCAACATCTCAGAACTGGAAGTATACAGAGACTCAGCATTGATCATCAATCAAGTGTCCAACAAATGGAAGACGATAGATTCTGGCCTCCAGAAGTACCACACTACATGGAGGAGCTCATTGCTCAGTTCAAGGACATTTCTTTCCATTATTTGCCAAGAGACAGGAACCGCTTCGCAGATGCCCTGGCTACCCTAGCATCTCTTGTTGAAATTCCCAAAGGGAAATCAGTAAAACCCCTCAGAATAGGTAGACGGAAAACACCCGCTTACTGCTGTGAGATCGAAGTTAAAAATGAACCGATTGACGAACCCTGGTACAATCAAATCTACCAATACCTCCAAAATGGAGAAGCTTCCTTCACAAATGAAGATGGAAAATACAAAGAGGGGATCAAAGCCAAAAACATGATGGCACTAAAATGCCTGGCATCCCATTTCTTCATTCTGGGGGTATGTTGTACAAGAAGCGCCACCAAGGGCCACTCCTTCGGTGTGTAAATAAAGAAAAAGCCAGCGAGCTAATGAACGAAGTTCACAACGGAACCTGTGGTCCGCACATGAACGCCAGAGCATTGACACAGATCATCCTCCGTATGGGATACTATTGGGTATCAATGGAAACAGACTGCATCCAGTTCGTCAGAAGCTGCAACAAATGTCAACGGTTCTCCAACCTCAATCACATTCCTCCTCACGAACTCTATTGCATGACTACACCATGGCCTTTTGCCACATGGGGAATCGACGTCATCGGCAAAATCACTCCAACACAGAGCAATGGTCACGAGTTCATACTAGTCGCAGTCGACTACTTCACTAAATGGGTAGAAGCCAGATCATACAAGGTATTGAATTCTAAGAAGGTGGCCGAGTTCATCAAAGAGAACATCATGTGCCGATACGGAGTGCCCAACGAGATCATATCCGGCAATGGGACCCACTTCGAAGGAGATTGTGACCAACTGCTGACCGAATTCAGAGTTACATGCCACAAGTCTTCTCCCTACATACCACAGACTAATGGTGCAGAAGAGGCAGCAAACAAGGCTCTCGCACTGATAATCAGAAAGATGACCGTTAGAGGTCGGGATTGGCCCGAGAAGCTACATCTAGCCCTCTGGGGATACAGAACATCAGTCAGAACCGCCACAGGGGAGACTCCGTTCGCACTTACATACGAAATGGAAGCGATGTTACCAGTTGAATTAGAAATTCCATCCCTCCGAGTCCTCTTGGAAAACGGGATCAATGTAGTCGAATGGCTATTGAGCCGTCACGACAAACTTGCTCTACTCAACGAGCACAGATTGAAAGCCATGGAGCACACTCGTGCCTACCAAAGCAGAATGGCCCGAGCATTTGATAAGAAAGTCAAGGATTGAGACATCAGAGAAGGCGACTTGGTGCTAAAGGAAAAGCCTCCTACGCAGACCAATCCCCTCGGAAAGTGGGAGCCTACCTGGATAGGCCCATTCATGGTATAAAGAATCTTCTCCGGAGGAGCCATGAAGTTAGAAGATTTGGACGGGAACCCTTTCGTTAACCCCATGAACGGAAGCAAGCTCCGCAGATACTTTGTTTGAGGAAGAACACGAGTCAACTCTCCTTTCCCATACACCACCCCTCAGTAAAATTAAAGTTCTAAAAGAGTAATACCCAACGGGATACATTCCCGATAATGATCCAGGTAAAAAACAGGATCACACTTCTTTTGTCTTTGTTTTTCTCAAATATCACCTAAAGTGTCGAACTACGGTGAACTGAGCCATTTTGTCCAATTGTAAAAGGGGAACGTAGGCAGCCATCATGGGTTTGGTTTCAAAAAAAAAAAGCATCAATTGCTTGTGTTTCGAAAAACTCTTTTCAACTAACCTACAAATTCATAACGGTTAAAACAATCTTTGATGAGTTCAAGCACGGTCAACTCTTGACTCGCTACACACTAGCAAAACTACAATAAAACATTAATCAATTAATGTGTCTGCAATGACAGTGGGTGGTTACTCCGGACAGCAAGGTCAACCTAGTCCCCCGTACTGGGTCCTTCATCCTTCTTCCCCTTCCCATTCCCACGGCGAGTATTCTTCACCTTCACTGGGAATATTCCCGTAGTCCTTCTACCTGGCTTAGGGACCCTTCCCGATGCCTCCGTCAAACCGGCAGCTGCCAACACAGCCCTTTCCCTAGCTCTATCTTGAGCTGCCTCTCGTCGAGCCATCATGACCGTGCTTTGATCGGCCTCTCGACTAGCATTGGTCTCATAGTCAGCCATGTCGTCCCCAGTACGATTGCGAGGATTAGCCATCGCTTTGGCCCTCCTCAAAGTCGAGCTGTCAGGGTAATCAAGACCCAACAGCTCACTCCTTCTCCACAAAATGGCCATCTGTGTCTCTCCCATACACTCTTCGTACCAGTTCAGATACTGTGTAGACAGAACAGTGCCCCCTCTCCGATGAAAGAGAACCCTGGCAGGAAAGGACGTGTATTGCCACAACCACGTGAGAAGAAACAGAGTTAAAGGATCTTCCATCAGCAGAGATCCCACCTCGAAGGTAGCAGCATGACCTAAACTCGTCAATGGCACCTGCTCCAGCCTGTACTGTCGCAGCACCAAGAATGGAATGTAGAAAGCAGTCTGGGACAACCCCCGTACTCTGACAACCAAAAGACCCTCCTGAGCGGTCCGACAAGTTTGTAGCTTCCAATGAGGAACCCACCATCGCAAGTGATGCGTGTAGCGTCTGGCCATCCAGAGCTCCAGTTCAGCCTGATCGCCCCCTATCACCAGAGGACGTCGAGAAAAGGACCAAGGGTCACAAGACACTGGCACCTCGGGCACCATCTATAATCGCTCCCTCAACCACATAGTGAGCATAGCGGGACTCCCTCCCCACATGTGTCGGCTGTCGGTCGCCATCCGACCTATGCCCATGAATGTCTCACCCAGGATCAAAGGCACGATGTCGCCCCCGTTCTGGCACTGCCTCACCAGGTCCAGAACACTGTGATAGCACACACCCAGGGACGTGAATGTGAACAAAGTAGCAATTGCGCACAGAGCAAATGCGTCCCACGCGAAAATGCTCCCCTCAACACCGACAAATTTATTGGGCAGCCCCGAAATGTCAACATAGTCCGTGTTCAGTATTAGCATCCCGTATGCTTCTTCAGCTGAGATACCAAGCAGAGACACTAACTTCTCAACAGTGGCCATGCCACCCGTCAAGGGAAGAACAAGCTCTTCCGTCTCAGGTTCTCCTAATATGGCCCGAAAATCTTCAAATGTAGGAGTAATCTCGTTGTACGAAAAGCTGTACACGTGCCTCCGTACGTCCCAGACCGATCCGCAGCTCTCAAAAGTTTCCAATCTGGCATGAGCTCGTTCAAAGCCCAAACGGATTTCATCCCATAACAACCCTCGAAAAAACTCTTGCTTTGCCTCGTGTGGTGCCGTACCCACGACTGGAAATTGTCCAAGTATCGCTCTTGCATCTGAGATGATAGCCTAGGAAATGGAGCCATGAAAAGAGCAAAGAAAACCTTCAAGAATTTAAGAGAGAAATGAAGTGTTTGATCAGAAGCAAACGTGCTATTTTCACAATTGCAAAAACTGAACTGCAATTTAAAAGAATCTGGAAATTGAATCCAAGTCCGACCGGACTGTTTTTCAAGTTGACGGGGTCAACTCTGCAGCCAGCTGCTTCAATTTGGAAACATTTCCAAACCATATCCTGTTCAAGCCTCATTGAAACTACGTGTACCTATAGTTTCAATCAACCACTGCCGACACCACTTTTGCCCCGGGCACGTGCAAAAGTGCAATTAATTAAATAATAGTACATATAGGCATAAATTTTGACCAGTTCGAATTTTTGTGCATGTTTCATTATTTATTTTTGATCAACCTACTTGCTTATTTGCCAAAAATAAAAGAAGGTAATCACTAAATAAATGTGCAAAATACGAAGCTCCACCTCAAAGGCCCTTTCAAGTACAAGTCAAATTGTTCGGACAATACACACATTTTGTCTAAAAACAAAACAAAAGAGGACTACTCAGAGTCCTGCTCGTCATCCGAGCACTCGAAGTACTGCCCCGCAGCAGCCAGATCCACCGAGGACAGGTAATCTCTAAATTCCTCAAGGCGGGAATACGAGAAAGGCTGCCTCTGCGCCTGTGACCCCGAGGACTCTCCCTGTTCGTGCCTCGAGAACGAAGAGTGACAAGCTCCGAACCCCGCCGTCTCACCGGAGAACTGGCTGAACCCCTGCGTGAAGTCTGCCCCACCAGTCGTGGAGGCAGACGAGTCTCTCGGCCTAGATGGCCTCGGCTCATGCACAGCCGCACTCCTCCGGGAGTTACACCGCAGGAACTCCACGAGTCTCCTGGCATAGTTGGCCCACCCGTTCAAATGTCTCATGGCCTGGTTGTACGTACGGCCAGACACCTGCAAATCAGGAAAGTCGTCAAAAGACAAACAGACAGCACAGATGCAACATTTGCAGAATGCTACTATCAAGTATAGAAAATCAAAGCACTCACCATAGCATTGGGGTCCACTCTGTACCGAGGCCTCGTCTCCTCTGGGATAGGGATCACCAATTGCCTGCGAGAACCATCCAGCCCCTCATACGCCAGTCGAGCGCGAGGGAGCGGGTAGTCACGGGGATATCCAGGGCCCTCGCCCTCCCTGTACAGCACCTGCGGGCTCCTCAGCCTCATCCTCACGAAGATGTCATAGTCGGCACCCTCTATGATAAACTCGGTATAGAACACGCCCTATCTGTACCGCTCCAGATCCTCCATCGGTATCAACAAAGGATGCTGCATGTGTGGAGGCGGGTCCATCGGCACCATAGGAAGGGACTCTGGACCATGCTGATAGGTCACTGCCTCCCCCGAGGTCAAGTCCCGTTAGTTTCTCGCTAACGTTTCATCTCCAGACGTTAAATTTTCAGTTAGTTTTCACTAACGTTCGTCTCCAGACGTTAAATTTCCAGTTAGTTTTCACTAACGCTTTGTCTCTAGACGTTAAATTTCAAACTGTCTTCTAAAACACAACTTCGTCTCCAGACGTTAAATTTTCAGTTAGTTTTCTCTAACGTTCATCTCCAGACGTTAAATCTCAAATCGACGTTTGACATTCAAACGCTCATTTCCGTTCCAAACTGATGTTTGACATTCAAACGCTCAGTCCCGTCTTCGGACGTTAAATCGCAATTCCGTCTCCCGACGTCAAAATTCCCATTGGTTTTCACAAGCATTCATCTCCCCAGCCGTCAATCGTAAGCCTGACCATCTCATTTCAGCGGCCATCAAGGTAAGCCCGCACAACAATCCCTCTTCGGCCATCTTCGTAAGTCTGGATACCTTTTCACTCCAGCAAGTGAACATTCACTTCCCCGACCGTCAATCGTAAGCCCGATCATTCCAATTCAGCGGCCATCAAGGTAAGCCCGCACAACAATCCCTCTTTGGCCATCATCGTAAGCCCGAACATTCCTCCCCAGTAGGATCATAAGACCATCTGTCTAAGAAGAAACGTCAATCAATCCCCTCAGTTCCTAACTGTCTTTGTTAGAACTCTGGACGCTTTTCCCCAGAAATGTGTCAGTCTTTCCCGAGACCACATCCCATTCCTAACCCCGTCATTAGAACATCAATCCTTCCATGTTGTTATAACATCCATTTGACGCGACCGTTCCCGTCACTTCCACCCTATCCCCAGCAGATAAAACCTGGTCGTCATCATAAGTCCAGCACCCAAGGCACGAACGCCTTACAAAATCAATCTCAAGGCACGAACGCCTTCATCTCAGGTCAAATACGTCCTCATAACTCCGGTCTGAGGCATCACACGCCCTCGCAAGTTTCAGTAACTCCGGTCTGAGGCACCACATGCCCTCAAAAGTTTTAGCAATCTCGATCTGAGGCACCACACGCCCTCGAATGTTTCAGCAATCCCGGTCTGAGGCACCACATGCCCTCGTAAGTTTCAGTAACTTCGGTCTGAGGTGCCACACGCCCTCGTATGTTCAATAACTTCGGTCTGAGGCACCACACGCCCTCGTATGTTTCAATAATCTCAGTCTGAGGCGCCACATGCCCTTAAAAGTTTCAGCAATCTCGGTCTGAGGCACCACACGCCCTCGAATGTTTCAGTAATCTCGGTCTGAGGTGCCACACGCCCTCAAAAGTTTCAGCAATCTCGGTCTGAGGCACCACACGCCCTCGAATGTTTCAGCAATCCCGATCTGAGGTGCCACACGCCCTCATATGTTTCAAGTAACTTCGGTCTGAGGCGCCACACGCCCTCGTATGTTTCAAGTAAATCCGGTCTGAGGCACCACACGCCCTCAAAAGTATCAGCAATCTCGGTCTGAGGTGCCACACGCCCTCAAAAGTTTCAGCAATCTCGGTCTGAGGCGCCACACGCCCTCATATGTTTCGGTAATCTCGATTTGAGGCGCCACACACCCTCAAAGGTTTCAGAAATCCCGAGTTCAGATGCCTCACAATAGTCTCCATACAGGTTCATATACCTCGTATTGGTCCCACTCAGGTTCATACGCCTCACAACAGTCTCGCTTAGGTCAAGGTCCCCACGCGCGGCTCCATGCACCTACGAACTACGATCAACTTGATTCCCACTCGGGATACGTAGGAATCCTTTTGCTAAGGGTCTAGCCAGCTGACCGCCCAGGTCTTTCAAGTAAGGCATCCCCCAATTTGGATCCTTATCTTTTTCAATGACCCCACTTCCTTCGAAAGTGACATCGCTGAGGGGCTAACTGTAAGTACCCAAATCCGGACCGTCAAAATCCGTTAGAAGTTAATCGAAATCCGTTAACTGGCCCGCTCTAGGTTAATCGGAACCCGTTAAATTCCCCGTTCTTAAGCCAACAAGATGTCCCGGGACTGCCCCGTGCATCCTAACGTCGAAGCGTACTCTACGCACGTCGTCACACGTAAAAGTACAGCTTCTCTTGAAAAACGCACTTTTCGGCACTTTCCGGGGGCGTTTCGGACATTTTCCGGACAGTTATTCAAAAAAGGGACAAAACCGGGAATAATGGCACGAAAACCTATGCCTTGGTGAGTCACAGGGGCACGTGGAACGCATGCCACATCCCTTCGGTCAACATCAATCAGATTTCAATGTGAAAAGACCAAAATACCCCTGGGATGCAGTCCCAGTCCGTCCGGACTCTTTTGCAGGCAAAACAGAAATGCCAGCAAGTCCCTCCAATTTCAAAAATACCACAAAACCCCCTGGAATTCAGGTTAAGTCCGTCCGGACTCTTTTGCAATTTTACCCTATAAATACAGAGGGCTGTCAACATTTCAAAAAAAAAGAAAAAACTTAACATTTTCTCTCCACAGCTACGGCCCAAACCCATTTCCTCCCTCCCTCGAGCCCCGTTTTGCCTCGTTTTGCATGAAAACTCCGTATTTCAACCAAATACAAGCCACACCACCTCAAAACACCATTCCAAACACTTAATCGTATCCCGTATACGCCTCCCTAGCCAAAAGAGTCAACCCCTAGCCATAGGTAACACTCTCTCTCCCTAAACACTCATTTCATCTCGGTTTATGCGCCAGTCGCTACAACTGTTTCGGTCGAACGTTGTTGAAATGTAGACGTCACTGCCAATGGGGTCCGATATGTTTTAGTCCCGGATCCTCTTCTCTTCCCGTAGGAGAAGTAATCTCGGGTTAAAATGGCGTTCCGGCCTCGTTCCTTTACTTTTCATGTCATTTACAATTCCAGATCGTTTGATCCGTTGAACGTCCTTTACTTTACTCAACTTTATAGTCCGAACCATTTGGTTCGTGATAGTCATCTAACGGTCCGGATTGTTTGATCCGTTGAATGATATTTACTTAACGCACCTTTAAAATCCGGGTCGTTTGATTCCGTCGATACCGCACTTTAAATACTGTCATTTACAAGTCCTAGCCATTTGGCTCGTGATAGTATTTACTTATCAAAGTCCGAGTCGCAAAACGATTCGTTGATCGCATATCATTTAATGCTTTTTTCCCATAAAATCGCTAACAATGTAATGCCCGGTTCAAAACCGGAGTTCGACATTCGAACTCTCTTTCAAAAACGCGCGAAATGACGTTTGACATCCAAACGATCATCTTCAAACTCAAAATCCGACGTTTGACATTCAAACGCTCTTTTCTTAAAAGTCAACATTTGACACTTAAGTTAAAAGATCAAAATCAGCGTTCGTGTCACTTTTCCTAAAAAACTCCAAAACCGATGTTTGTCATTCAAACGCTCGCCTTTTCAAAAGGAATCACAAAATCAACGTTTGACATTCAAACCAAGATTACTTGTCATTCAAGCCCTCATTTTCAAAATGCAAACACACACACACACGCACACATTTTCGAGAAAGGTAGAAAGACTCGTCATACGAGGCATTTTGGGTGATCTCAAAATACTCTTCCCGAAACGTAACGTGACCTCCGAACCTAACAATCTCTGGTACTCAAAAAACATTTTCCTCATTTTTGCTACCAATAAAAATGACACCCCTTTTCAAAGCCTTTTCCAAAGTTTTTGCTACCAATAAAAATGACACCATTTTCACTAAGCCATTTTTCAACGTTTGGGCTCAAAATACAAAACCGCGTGGCGACTCCACTCCTTCCCAAAAGCGAGGTCTCAAACACCAACCATCCGCGAAAGACAACCGCTTTCACTTGCGCGAATCCCGGGTAATTTCAGTTATCCAACGCTCCCCTAAGGAAGATTTTACACAAGCCAGAAAGTTCAGGCCGACTACTCAACTGGTCAATAGAGCTAACAGAGTTCGACATTGAGTATAAGCCTCGAGAGGCATTGAAAGCTCAACCTTTGGTAGACTTCTTGGTCAAGCTTACGTTCACCAAGGAAGATAGCAAAGTGAGAGCACCAAAGGAGAGTGCAAAGGGAAAGGAACCTGCAAGTCAACCCGTAGTAAGATTGCCCGACGATTGCTGGAAAGTTTATTCTGATGGGTTGGCAACCAAGAATGTTAGTGGGGCTGGGATTGTTCTAGTCGAGCCAGAAACAGGCAAAGTTTTGGAGGAAGCACTGAGGTTCAAGTTTGAAGCTTCCAACAACCAGGCCGAGTATGAAGCCTTGATCATAGCTATTGAGTATGCCAAGTGTTTTGGGGCAACTAAAGTCATGGCCTACTGTGGTTATCAGTTGATTGTAATTCAAGTCAGAGGGGAGTATGAAGTACTAAACTATACCCTAGTTAAATACTACGACCTAGTGAAGGAGCTAGTCAAAGACTTGGAAAGCATGATGGTCATGTGAGGTATATGGGTATTAGATACATAGATGGAGCCTAGTGCAAGTGGGAGATTGTTGGCGTAATGCCCTAGGCTATAGTTATGTTTAACTTGAACCGTTATGCATCATCTTTATCTTTTATTATAGAGCATGTTTATTCTGTTCATTATATGTTTGCATGTTTATTATATTGAACTGCGTCCCTAGTTGTTGTGAACAATTAGTATAAGTTGGTAATGGATAATCATGGAGATGATTATATGCATGGAGATGCACATTACACTTATGGGTACTTGCTAGAGAACGAGTACTGGACTTGACCTACTTATGAGATTTATGACATGGTCTGTTGTCATGATTAAATCTCATGATAGTCATGTTATTGAATCCTTTGTACCTGAGATTATCATCGTCTTCCACATGGTGAAGACCGTGTTTGATATAGTCTAACACTATCTTTAATCGGATAGCATTAAGGGCTATGTTAGCACGATTGGATTCATGTAGGGAAGAATGATAAGTCAAGATGGGATTTGTCCCTCTTATGAAAAGAGATGTTTTCTTGGGCCCCTCGATGAATGATGTTGATGAAATGTGTGGCCACACTCAAGTGATTTGATAGAGATCAAATGCATTTGGATTATCAACATATTCGGAATCAAGAAAGCATTGAACAAGATGAGTTGACCTAGACCATGACTCATGTTCAATTAGACATCATGGACAAAGGGATTGTGACATTTGATCTATCGAGGAATCAAGCTTTGATGTTATATTAATTGAGTGGATATAATGGTTTGCTAGAAACCACTTATGTCTTGTGAGGTCATGTTTTGACTCCCTACCACCATAATATAATTCCTTTTGGGTCACACACAAAGAACAAATTTGATTCTGGCTAAAAATTGGAATTCTGGCTTGGTATACTGCGCGACATACTTAGCCTTACTGAAAAATCATTTTCTGGCTAGTAGTACAGCGCGACATACCTTGCTCGGTGATAGGCACGACTCATGCTCTTGGGCACGAGTCATACCAAAGTCCAACACGAGTGTATTGAGCGTCATGACTCGTTTCACGAGTGATTTTGTCCAAGCACGACTCGTTCCATCAGGCACGAGTCGTGCCCAACGCGAAATTCGTGATCGTACAGCGTTCCAAGGCCGGGAAGGTTTTTGCTATTGACTAGGATTTAACCGTAAGTGTTAGGGATTTATACCACAGTATAAATATAAGTCCTAGGGCAGCCAAAAACTATCCTACTTCTATACATCATTGTTCTAGATTTATGAAATCCTAGGCTTTGATTAATTCCATAATTTTTGCCATTAATTATTGAAATCGTTTCAATAATCGGAAAGGATCATCTAGCAATCCAACAAGAAGTGTTCTTGGTTCGTTCGCGTGTGGATTACCATTAGAGGGTGGTTACGTTATCACCTGAGGCTTGGATCAATTCATCACATTGAAGATCAAGGAGAAGTTTGAAGATCCGATTCGACATCAAAATTCCAAGGCTTGAATTTTGAGATCTAATTTTGACAAACCAAATCGCATTCGAGGTATGTAATTCTATTTCATAGTTTTTCTAATCTTTTCATGCTAGACAGATCTAAGGGCTAGGGTTTTGATGTTCTTTGTTAAATTTTCGCTGCGTTTGTAACCTCAAAACCCAACAGTGGTATCAGAGCCCTGCCTTGCCATGATTAGGATTGAAATTGCATGCTAGATTTAATTTGATTATTTGCTACCATGTTATATGAAATAGATCTAGATTCCATGTGTTTTGTTTTTTTGAAAAACAAGTATATATGATATGCCATGTTTATGATTAATGATGAATTAATTAGATTAGTTTATCACATAGGTTATTGAGCTATTAATATGATTATTTGGATTTGTAATTTCTCAAAATTAAAATCAAATTGTTTGTATTAATTTTGTGAAGCCGTGTGTTCATGGTTATGTTCACATGAGATCTATGTTACAACCATGCGATGTTTGTTACAATATGAAAACCTTCTAAATATTTAAGTCTTATGCCATTCCTTGATTAGAACACTTGTGAAATTTTAGGGTATTTTGATGTAGTTTCAGCTCAGTTAGGTGCATCATTATATCTTAATTTGTGATCAAGATGAGATTATGGTTGATGTAGTTTTGGCCATAGTCAGGTGCTTCGTTCCGTGTCTCATACGTTTGAAAAAAGGTTTTGACTTAATTGGTGCTTTCAAATGAGATTTGACCCAAAGCATAGATGAGATTTAAAATATGTTTTTGACATATGATGTCTAAGGAAATCTCATAAAAGATCTAAGAGTCATATAGAGATATGATTGATGTTTCTACCTAAATAGCTTGATTTCGGGTATTAGCTCAGTTAAACCGGAATTAAGTGAAATATGGATCTTAGCCTACTATGATTATATGATACATGTTTGTATTTGAAGGTGTATAGTTTAGTGGGAGTATTTATGAAATACATTATTTGTTCTTAGATGATAAATGTGTTGATACTTATGTGTTTCATTGTTTGCATATTTTATTGTAGAATGGCTAATCACAATAATCAACCCCTGTCACTGCGATCAGTCCTTGAGAAGGACAAGCTTGAGG
Organism: Adenophora triphylla var. japonica; assembly: GCA_022495995.1. NCBI lineage: Eukaryota > Viridiplantae > Streptophyta > Magnoliopsida > Asterales > Campanulaceae > Adenophora > Adenophora triphylla. The sequence goes on along the minus strand of JAFEMH010000630.1, from coordinate 143,064 downwards.
AGAGCGGTACAAACTATTCTGATTGGATCAGAAGCCTTAGAACTGTTCTAAAGCAAGAGAAGAAACTGTACGTTCTCAATGAACCCATTCCACCTCAACCTGCTCCAAATGCTTTTAGGGCAGATAGGGATGCACATAAGAAGCATAATGATAATTCTACAGATGTTGCATGCCTTATGATTGCCACTATGTCTAAGGATCTTCAGAAGGACCTTGAGCACATAGATATAACATTTGATCTTGCTGAGCGCTTAAAGGAAATGTTCCAAGTGCAAGCAAGAAATGAGCAGTTTGATGTGGTTAAGGCCCTAACTGCATGCAAGATGCAAGAGGGGCAATCGGTGGGAGCTCATGTCCTTAAGATGAAGGGTCACATTGGGCGTCTCGAAAGGCTTGGAAATCCGTTGAGTTTGGAACTCGCCACGGATTTGATATTGAATTCATTGCCTGAAAGTTATGGTCATTTTATTATGCACTATCACATGACTGGCATGGATAATAATCTCTCAGAATTGCATGTGATGCTTAAGACCGCAGAGAAGAATAACAAGAAGCCCCGAACTGGTTCAATAAAGATGGCTAAGGTAAAGAAAGTGTTGCTAAACCTAAGGCAAAAGTTTTCATTGTCGGAGAGGCTCCCAAGGCATCTCAAAAGGATGCAGTTTGCTACCATTGCCAAGAGGTTGGTCATTGGAAGCGTAACTACAAGGCTTACAAGGAAGGCCTAAAGGCGAAGAAGGGCAATAAGATTGCTGCTGATTCAGGTATCTATATGATAGATATTTTCCTTTCTGTTTCTAGCTCATGGGTATTAGATACCGGATGTGGATCTCACATTTGTTTAAATGTGCACGGACTAAGGAATAGAAAGCTGCTCAAACAAGGTGATGTTGACCAACGTGTGGGGAATGGAGTAAGAGTTGCTGCATTAGCCGTAGAGACATATGATGTAACTTCACCTAGTGGATTAGTACTTGTTTTGAACAATTGTTACTATGTTTCGGATTTGAGTAGGAATATTATTTATGTTTCTTATTTGGATAATGAAGGGTATGATTTTCTTATTAAGAATAAGAAGTTTTATATTTATTTAAATGATATGCTTTATGGTATTGCAAATTCATTTAATAGCCTTTATGTTCTTGATGTTGATGAGAAACAAAATAGTGTTGAAAATGTTTATCATGTGGACAAGAAGTCTAAACCGAATGACGTGAACAACTCATTCATATGGTATTGCCGACTTGGTCATATAAACGAGAAACGTATTTCTAACTCCACAAAGATGGAATGTTAGAATCACATGATTATGATTCATATAAGATATGCGAATCTTGTTTATTGGGCAAAATGACCAAACCACCCTACACTAAGAGTAGTAAAAGGGCTAGTGACTTATTGGGCCTAATACATACTAATGTATGCGGACCAATGAGCAGCATTGCTAGGGGAGGATTTCGGTATTTCATTACATTCACCATTGACTTATCTAGATATGACTATGTCTATCTAATGAAGTCAAAGAGTGAATCGTTTGAGATGTTTAGAACATTTCAAAATGAAGTTCAAAATCAACTTGGCAAAACAATTAAATCACTTAGATCCGATCGTGGTGGTGAGTATTTGAGCCAAGAGTTTGACAATCATCTCAAAAACTGTGGAATTGTTTCAGAGTTGACTCCACCCGGAATGCCACAATGGAATGGTGTTTCCGAGAGGAGGAAGAGAACCCTATTAGAGATGGTTCGTTCGATGATGAGTCAAGTAGACCTTTCTATATCCTTTTGGGGACATGCATTAGAGACTGCTGCTTTCACACTGAACAGTGTCCCTACTAAATCGGCTCCTAAGACCCCACATGAGATGTGGCATGGAAGAAAACCTAGTTTGTCTTTCATGAGGATTTGGGGTTGCGAAGCTTATGTGAAGAGACTTGTCTCTGATAAGTTAGAACCTAAATCCGACAAGTTTGTTTTCGTTGGTTACCCTAAGGAAACCAAAGGGTATTATTTTTACAACCGCAAAGAGAACAAAGTGTTTGTTGCTCGATATGGTGCTTTTCTTGAGAAACAGTTTCTCAATAAAGTATCTAGCGGGAGTAAAATTGATCTTGAAGAAGTTCAAGAACCCGAAAATAACATGGAACCGATAGTAGAGACTGAACCAAGTCCACAAGAAGTTGTGGAACCGGTTCAAGATCCACAAGTCCATCGTAGATCGGATAGGTTACGATCCGCACCCGAGAGATATGGATTTCTCATGTCGGAAAGTAATGAAGTAGAAGTCATTGAGAATGACGAACCTACTTCATATCAAGAGGCGATGTCCGATCCCGATTCACATCAATGGTTAGAAGCCATGAAATCCGAATTGCAATCCATGTCGGATAATCAAGTTTGGAAATTGATTGAGCCACCCGAAGGTGTAAAAACCATAGGGTGCAAGTGGGTCTTCAAGAAGAAGACTGACATGGATGGGAAGGTGCATACTTACAAGGCTAGGCTTGTAACAAAAGGATATAGGCAAACTCATGGTGTAGACTATGATGAAACCTTCTCGCCTGTTGCCATGCTTAAGTCCGTTAGAATTTTGATTGCCATAGCCGCATATTATGACTATGAGATATGGCAAATGAATGTCAAAACCGCTTTCCTTAATGGAAAACTGCTTGAGGATGTGTATATGACACAACCCAAAGATTTTGTAGATCCAAGAAATTCTAACAAGGTGTGCAAGTTGCAAAGATCCATTTATGGATTGAAGCAAACTTCTAGGAGTTGGAATCTTCGGTTCGATGAGAAAATCAAAGAGTTTGGTTTTATCAAGAACGAAGATGAACCTTGTGTATACATGAAGTTCAGTGGGAGCATTGTGCTATTTCTCTTATTGTATGTTGATGATATCTTACTCATTGGAAATGACATTCCTGTGCTTGAGACTGTCAAGTCTTGGTTAGGGAAGTGTTTCTCAATGAAAGATTTGGGCGAAGCCGCTTACATCCTTGGTATCAAGATCTAAAGAGATAGATCTAAGAGGATAATTGATTTGAGTCAAAGTACCTACATTGACAAGGTTATTAGAAGATTCAAAATGGAAAATTTGAAGAGAGGAAACTTGCCAATGGGTCATGGTGTTTATCTTAGCAAGACGCAGTGTCCTAAGACAACTGATGAGCGAAAGAGGATGAATGAAGTTCCATATGCTTCGGCTATTGGATCTATCATGTACGCTATGATTTGTACTAGACCCAACGTCTCATATGCTTTGAGCATGACAAGTCGTTACCAATCTGATCTAGGTGAGAACCATTAGATGGCAGTCAAGACGATCCTAAAGTACTTAAGAAGGACTAAGGATGTGTTCTTGGTATTTGGAGGAATGGAAGAAGATCTTGTTGTAAGAGGTTACATAGATGCTAGCTTCCAAACTGACAAGGATGATTTCCGATCGCAGTCGGGATTTGTGTTTATGCTTAACGGAGGTGCGATATTGAAATAGCCCGGATCCGAGCAGGCTTCGCAGCCCCGACATCTGGCAATCTTTCGCGTTGGAGCGGTTCGTTCTCGCCGTTTTGCTTTCGCATTTTGTAGAGTCGCCACGCCGTTTTTATTAAGCCCAAAACATTGAAAAAGGGCATCAGTTTAAAGATAATTTTAAACTGTTTTTGTGTGATGAGATTTTGATTTCGGAGGTCAGATGACTCCCCGGGAAGATAATATTAGAATATTAGAGCTCACCCGAGTCACCTCGTAAAACGAGTCTTTCGAATACCCCTAATATCCTTTAAATGTTGTGTGTGTGTGTGTGTGCTTTTAAAAATGCATGCTGTATCGGATGTCTACATTGTATGCTATGTATGGAAATGTATTGAAATAATAACGGAAGGAAGCCTTACCAATGTTGGTTCGTGTCTGTCTTCCGCTGAGGAATAGTGTTTGAGGTCGGAGTAGCGTTCCGGTGCGGATCGGGATTGCTTCGGGAGATGCCGGTTGTCTGCGGACAGAGTTTCGGCGTGAGTTGAGGTTGCAGGCTGCGTTCGGGCAGAGGTTCGGCGTGCGTGGGGATCGTCGGGATCACTCGGGCAGAGGTTCGGCGTGCGTTGTGGTGGCAGGAGTCACTCGGGCAGAGTTTCGGCGTGGTTTGGGATCGTCGGTTTGACTCGGAAAGAGCCGGGACAGGTGGAAAGACCGAGCGAGGCCTCGGAGTACCACGAGGGCCTCGGAGTACCTCGAGAGTGCCTCGGGGCAGCGCGGGAGCGTCTCGGGAGCGCTCGGGGAGGCTGCGGAGCACCACGAGGGGGCTCGGAAGGCCTCGGAAGGATCCGAAAGGGGCCGGGAATGCCTCGAGAGGACTTAGAGGGGAGCCAGAAGGCTAAGGGAGGAAGAGAGAAGAGGGAGGTGTCTCTGAAAATGGGAGGGGGAGCCCTCTATTTATAGTAGGAAAAAATTGCAAAGAGGTCCGTACGGACCTCCCTGGTTATCCAGAATTTTGGTTTTCCTCGATTTGAGGGAATATGTGATGATGGTGAATATTCTGTAATTATGGTGTTCCCTATGCAATAAGGTCCGTACGGACCATCTTGCATGCAAAGAGGTCCGTACGGACCAACTAAGCATGAGGGTAATCATTTTCCCCGGGATTTGAGGGAATATTGTGGACTTTAAGAAGATTCAGTAATTATTAAAGCAAAGAGGTCCGTACGGACCATTATTGCTTTTCCAATTTCCTGAAAATTCCCGAAAGGTCCTTTTGTCCCTTTTTATCCCAGAAAGGCTCCTCCCTTGGTTTGGTTGGGGGTGAGAGAGGGTTTTGAGTGCCAGGGGTCGTCGAGACTGCGTTGATGAGTCTACGGTGTTTCCCGTGTGTTTGAAAGGGGGTGATCCAGATTGGGGTACTTACAGAAGCCCCTCGACGACGTCACTTATGAAAGAAGTGGGGTCGCCGATAAGATAAGGGTCCTAATCTGGATTGCGTCTTTGGGAGATAAAGTGGCCGGGGAGGTCGGTGTGAGGACGTGGTGGTGTCCTATTGTGTGACCGTTTAGGTCGGTAATTTGGACCTGTGATAGGATTCCTACGTATCCACGGCGGGAATCAAGCACAGTCGTAGTTCGGGTGTGGGGTGAGTGTTTTGTGAATGTGGGCGTGGTGGTGCCACTGAAGTGTCGTGTGACCACCGAGGTCGGTGGTAAGGACGTGGTGGTGTCTGGGTGACCGCATAGGTCGATGGTGGACCTGTGATAGGATTCCTACGTATCCACTGGCGGGAATCAAGCACAGTCGTAGTTCGAGAGGTCATGAATGCGTGAGTGCGGGCGTGGTGGTGCCCTGAAGTGTTGTGTGACCGCCGAGGTCAGTGGTAAGGACGTGGTGGTGTCATGGGTGACCGCATAGGTCGATGGCTGGACCCTGTGATAGGATTCCTACGTATCCTGGCGGGAATCAAGCACAGTCGTAGTTCGAGAGGTCGTGAAATGCGTGAGTGCGGGTGTGGTGGTGCCACGAAGTGTTGTGTGACCGCCGAGGTCGGTGGTGAGGACGTGGTGGTGTCTGGGTGACCGCATAGGTCGATTGTGAGGACGTGGTGGTGTCCTGGGATGTGGTGACCGCCGAGGTCAATTGTGAGGACGTGGTGGTGTCCTGGGATGGAAATTTTACGATTTTCCTAATCGGGTGGTTTAAGGCCTTGCGGGTCGGAGATAGTGATTTGGGAGGTTTATACGGTCTTCGGACCGAGTGGTTTAAAGCCTTAGAGGGGATAGCGTGAGGACTTGAATCGTCTTCGAATGTGGTTGCGCCACGCGTGAGGACTTTGAATCGTCTTCGGCGGCGGTTTTGGTGCCACGCGGGAGGACTTTGAATCGTCTTACGGCGGCGGTTGGTGCCACGGCTGGAGGACTTTGAATCGTCTTCGGCGGCGGTTGGTGCCTGGTGGAGGACTTTGAATCGTCTTACGGCGGTTGGTGCCACGGCCCAGAGGACTTTGAATCGTCTTCGCGGCGGTTGATGTTATGCGCGAGGACTTTGAATCGTCTTCTAGCCGCGGTTGATGTTATGCGCGAGGACTTTGAATCGTCTTCTAGCCGCGATTGATGTTATGCGCGAGGACTTTGAATCGTCTTCTAGCCTTGAGATTGATGTTATGCGCGAGACTTTGAATCGTCTTCTAGCATGATTGTGGAGGCATGGCTGCCTTGTGCTTTGATTGCGAGAGCGTAGATGCCTTTGTGTTTTTGCATGTTGAGTAGAAGGTTGGACTTACGATGACTACCGGTGCTTGCGTTGCCGTTGAAGTGAGGCGAGGATGACGGCGGTGATTGCTTCACCATTTGGCATTTTGGAGGCGCTTCGTGCCTTGGGACTTGTACTCGGAGGTATTGGCTCCTTCTTGTGCTTGTTTTGCCGTTGAGTGGGCAAGGATGATGGTCGGTGCTGGGGATATGCAATCTTGTATGACTTCCCTTTGACTTGTTGGGGGAGGAGCTCGGGCTTACTTTGATGGCCGGTGCTTGCGTTGCCGTTGAAGGGGGCTAGGTTCGGGCTTACGCGGCTGCCGGTGCTTGAATTGCTGGGGATGCATGACCTTGTAGGGGCCTTTTCTGCTGAGAAGATGACTTCGGACCTCTTTTGAGGGCCAGTGGTTGAGTTGCCGTTGAGCGTTTTGGAGGCGTCTTGTGCCTTGATATTCGTGCTGGGAGATGTTGGCTCCTTCTGGAATTGCCGTCGGGAGTTTTGGAGGCGTCTCGTGCCTTGATATTCATACTGGGAGGTGTTCGTTGAGAACCTGGCTGGGGTTTCTGACACGAGGAAGAACAAGAGCGTCTTCCTTGGCCTTTCTGAGTACTGGTGGGATACCACCCACACCTTCCATCCGCAGGGAGAGGTGACGGTGACGCAGAGCCAGGCTTTGCTTTGCGATTACCGGGCTTGCCTTCAAAGGAAGGCCGGTACGGTGGAGAGATATGATCTCCTATGTTGTGTTGGCCGCGCTGCTGGGATTTGAGCCTCGTCCTCGCGAGGGCACAGGGATGCTATATAGCGACATGGAGGCGAAGATCACGGCCGATGTGGGGCCTATGTCCGGGTACCGGCCAGGTGACAGCGGAGCGGGGCGCGCTCCTTTTTGTGGTATGCCTTTGTCCGAGACTTTGTTCTCGAACCACGCGACCGCGGCTCCCTTTGCTCTGTTGGAGAGCTTGATTGATCTGGATAAGTGCGTGATATTGCTTGGGGCGAGGCAGGCTTGGCTGAGCTCTACTTCTCTTTGGCCCGGTTTAGCCGGGAGTGTGGCCAGCTCATTGGCCTGTTTTGACTCGCTTTGGAGGTATGAGTTTATTGCCGTTTTTGATTTAGCAACTTGTCGCTTCTCCGTTTTCTTTTGCACTTTGAGCCTTCTCTGTTTTTTTTGTCACAGGTGTGGTTTTATGAGGTTTTCGGTGCTTCAGTGGGATAGAGATCCACTGGGGCATTCTTTGCGTACCACACTATCTTTGGTTTGCAGGCTCGTACGGCGAGGAAGAGGAGGACCAGCGGGGAAGCTCACCATCGCCTACGGGGATGTGCGGGAGCGTACGGAGAGGGGTAGCCGGAGGGGTTCGTTTTGTTCCCGTGGGCTCGGTATGAGGGGATGAGTTTGAGGGGCTCAGGAGGTGACGGCGCGACGGAAGATCTTTGCGGGGCTTGACCTGCGACGTCATGTACAGGGGAGCGGGTCTTACGCGGCATGGCCCCGGTGTGCTTCCCGTGGCTCGAGGACCCTCCCTTTGGGATGCTTGATTCCGGGACATGGACGTGCTCGATTTTGAGAGGTACCTTGGCGGTGTGGGCGCCGAGGAGTTCATCTTGTATGGAGAGGGAGTACGGGGCCTTCGTGAGGAGGAAGGCGAGGGCAGCCGCAGTGCGCGAGGAGAGAGAGGGCTGGCCGCGAGCTCCCCGGAGGTTCCGATGCCGGGCCGGATTTCACGTATGTCAGGTAGGGACGGGTCGAGGCGAAGGGTATGCATGCCCGTTTACGGCGAGCTCCTTGCATACCGAGTGGATCCCGATAGATCGGTGAGTGTGCCGACTCTTTTCCATCTTGGCATCTTTTACGCATTTTCTCTTTTTGTTGTTGAGTATAAGCTGTATTGCTTTGAGCGTTTTCTTGGGCTGCTTGTTGGTGCGGAGTCCGAGGAGAGCCTATGATATGCGACTCGCCGTTATGTGGCGATGAGGTCGTTTGCGAAGAAGATGGCTTCGAAGATATCTTGCCGGTCTTCGCGACGCGTGCCGGCGTACGAGCCTATGCCTTCGAGGCGTGCAGCAGACGTTCCTCCGCCTAGAGCCGAGCGGAGCCGCGGCGGGAGGGGCCTTCGAGGGCGCGGCATAGCATGGATGCGGGACGTCTTCGGGAGCTCGGGGCGGCAGCCCTTTTATCAGTTCTTCCCTCCTCGGGATGCGCGGGCGAGGTCCGTCGAGCCTTCCTTCTTTGATCCTTTCGCCGGATTTGATCCTTCGGATTATTTTGAGTGGCGGCCTCGGCGGGGGCTCGGTACTACGATGACGAGGACGTGACGGGCGAGTTCACAGGGATGCCCGACTTCTCTCTGGAGGACCTCGACGAGGATGATGATGATGCTGAAGAGTCGGATTAGGGTCCATTTGCTTTCCCTCTTTCCATATCTTCTCTTTTTTTTTTGTTTAGCAACAGACATTTGGTATTCCTGTAATAAAACACTCATATTTGCACGGCAAACAGCATTTTATTTTAAGATGTAATGTCATTTTTATGATTCCCGGGATTTGTCCTAGAAATAGTTGCTATTATTATTATATTTTTGTGCATGCCACGTGAGCTGAGAGTGCGTTTGTGGGTAGTGTATGTTCACCGGGGATGGTTTTGGCCAGTGTTTGGGCAGTTTGGAGCAAGGTCTGTGAGGGCAGGTGGTTGTTGTCTTGTTCTTTGGGGAAAATGGGTTCTTTTTGCAAGGAGGTCCGTACGGACATACTTAGCATGCAAAGAGGTCCGTACGGACCAACCTTGCTTTTGGGAAGGACATAAATGCTTTCCGGTGTGCAGTTCTTCCCATTTCCCCATTTGCGGCCATTTTCAAGCTTTCTTCCCCATTTTCTCTAGGAACCTCCATTTTTGCCATGGATTCTTCGTACGTCCCTAGAATTTTGCCGAGGCTTTCGCAGGAGAGGCAAGCACACTTCCTTGAGCAGTTGAAAACGTGGATGCGGCGCCGTATGAGGCATCGAGAGACGGGCTTTCGAGGTAAGGTTTCGTCTTTGCTCGATTTGGTCTTTTAAGGAGTTGGTTCTGATTGGGATTTGTTGCGGGCTGCCGCGAAGTTACAGGATGTTAGGAGGCATGTGTCTTGTTTCTCCTATAATGAAATTGTGCCCACTTTTGAGGATTTTCGGGCTTTGATGGGAGGACCGGAGGTGGAGGCCATCTCGCTTCCTTTGATTGGTGGTCTGCGGTGAGCGTGAAGCTTGCGAGGCTTTCTTCGTACTTCGTTGGAAGAAGTGCGGGGCATGATCCTTGATTCGGGTCATATCGACATTTCGAGCTGCCGGAGCGGTTCATGGGCGATGATGAGAGTGATGTCTCTTGGGACGCATTTGCCTTGTGCGTGATGGCGACGCTTTTCACAGTCGGCTCCCTTGGCATTTGCGATGGTGCTTTGCTAGATGTGGTAGGGCACTGCGAGCTGGAGAGGATATTGTCCCGTTGGTCTTTGGGGAGACTCTTCATGGTATCGACCGTCGCGGCGGGATCGTTTCATGAGAGGGGAAGCCCGCTTTGCTCACCTTGTGGCTGCGAGAGAGACTCCGAGGCCATGCCCGAGGCTTCGACGTCGTTTAGCCCGTGGTCATTTGCTCGGCGACCTCTTGTGTTGGATATGGATCGATGCAGCTTGGGAGAGATGGATGGCACGGCTTGGTACGCATCGAGATCCTTTGGTGGGTTCCTTGTTTGGAGGATTGAGACTAGGAGGACCTTGCGGGGAAGGGTCCTACGTCGTCGAGTTCCAGGTTTGTCTTGGTCCTCCTTCTATATTCCGTCGCTTGTTTCCCGACGGTTTGGGATGAAGCAGGAGCCTTTGTTGGTGGGATGACCTTGCTACTGCGGAGGTAGTTCCTCTTTGTATGGCATCTTCGGGTGCCTTCTTGTATTTTACGAGGGTATGGAAGTATCCCGCTTTCCCTCTGTGGTACTCCTTAGACGTCGGGAGAGTGTCGTATTGACGACTCGGTGCACGGCTGGTATGAGCGGCGTGTTGGGCAGTCCCTAGTGGTTTTGGAGAGCGGGCGTGTAGCGGTGCAGGACCGGTTGCCGTAGTAGCTATTGCCTTAGGAGTGCCGAAGCACAGTCGACCCTTTGGATGTGACGGGAGACACTTTGTTTGACTACGAGACTAGAGTTGACCGGCGACGGGGAGAGGTCCTCTTTGCGGACTCGCGGGGAGGAGATCCGAGCCGAAGCACGGGCGAATGAATCCACGAGAGCTCTTGGATTGTTTGACTCTACGGGGAGGACCCACGACCTCGGGCGAGAGACGCAGAGTTGGTTCACGTGGAGCGAAAGAAGACTCGCCGGGGACGAGGGAAGAAAGGAAAGAATGGCGAGGGGACAAGCGCAGATGGCGCGGAATGACCTCCTAGGTATCCATTCATTGCATTTGCAAACACATTATTTGTTAAATGTATTAAGCTGTCTTTTAGCATGTTGTGAACTTGAGAGTAGACCGTGCTTGAACTCATCAAGAAATGTTGTAACCGTTAGTGATTTGTGATTTACTTTTAAAGCTTTGTCGAGACGCAAGATCTCTTGTTTGCCTTTGCTTTTGTTGTGCACTTTGTTGGCGTCCGTCCTTGGACTTTTCTGTTGCATTTGCGGACTTGAAGCGATGCAGGCCATGACGGCAATCCCTTTTGCTTAGGCTTTGTGCTTGGCTGAGATGTCGAGTGATCTCCTGACAAGTCGTTTTGACGGTCTTTTTCGTAGCTTCCTTGCCTCTTGTTGGCGTCGGGCTCTTGACCTCTTTTGGTAGCTTCTGCTTGAGCTTCTTTTATTTATTATTTTTTTTGTGAGCCCTTGCTCGAGCTCTCTCTTTTTTTATTTTTTATTTTTTGTGAGCCCTTGCTCGAGCTCTTTTATTTTTTATTTTTGAAGCGCGTGAGGGCGAAGACAAGCCCATGGCTTGGAAGCAGACATGAGTCAGTCGTTTGATGCTGAGTGACCCTCGGATGTCCTTTGATGTTGCCGCCGTCGTTTGACTTGGTCAAGGTGACTGTTGGGGCGTGTTCTTGAAAAGTGTGTAGCTTGATGGAGGTCTTGATTGACATTCAAACTTTTGACTTTTTTGTGTATTTTTAGACCGGACCAATTAAGGTTGCCTACGTTCCCCGGACTAAAGGGCTCAGGTCTGCGTAGTTCGACACTACATGGAGTGCCAAGAGATGCACGGTTGTTCTTCTTCGGGCGAAGTATCTGCGAAGTTTGCTTCCGTTATTTGGATTCATGAAGGGATTGCCGTCTAGGTACAGTCGGCTTTATGGCGCCTCCGGAGAAGATCTTTTGAACCACGAAAGGGCCGATCCATGTGGGTTCCCATTTTCCTAGTGGGTTGGTTCGAGTGGGAGGCTTTTCTTTGAGTACGAGGTCACCTTCCCTGATGTCTCGGGATTTGACTTTCTTGTCGAAAGCTCTAGCCATCCTGCTTTGATAGGCTCGGACGTGTTCCATGGCCTTTAGTCGTCGCTCGTCTAGCGAGCCAATTCGTCGTGTCGGCTTCGGAGCCATTCAACTTCGTTGAAGTCATTTTCCAAAGAAAGACTCGGAGTGAGGGAATTTCTAGCTCGATGGGAAGGACTTGCTTCCATCCCGTATGTCGGGGCAAATGGGGTTTCTCCCGTGGGCACATTCGGCTGACGTGCGGTAGCCCCAAAGTGCAAGGTGCGGCTTCTCGGGCCAATCTCGTCCTCAGGTGGTCATTTTTCGGATGATCCGTTCGAGGGTTTTGTTTCTTTGCTTCCACGGCGCCGTTTGTTTGTGGCCGATAGGGAGAAGATTTGTGGCGTGTGATCTTGAATTCAGCCGGCGATGCGTCGAATTCCCCTTCGAAGTGTGAACCATTGTACGATACGACCTCATTTGGGATGCCGTATCGGCAGATGATGTTTTCCTTGAGGAAATGCGCGACCTTCTTGGAGGTGAGTACCTTGTAGGACTTGGCTTCGACCCATTTGGTGAAGTAGTCGATGGCTACTAAGATGAACTCGTGACCGTTGCTGCCCGGCGGAGCAATTTTCCCGATGACGTCAATTCCCCAAGTGGCAAAGGGCCAAGGTGTAGTCATGCAGTAGAGATCGTGGGGCGGCAGATGATTGAGGTTGGAGAACCGTTGGCACTTGTCGCAGCTTCGGACAAAGTGGATGCAATCTGCCTCCATGGAGATCCAGTAGTAGCCCATCCTGAGAATGATTTGCATCAGGGCTCTAGCGTTCATGTGGGGACCGCAAGCCCCATTGTGGACTTCGTTCATGAACTTGTTTGCTTCTTCTTGGCTGATGCAGCGTAGGAGTGGCCCATGGTAGCGTTTCTTGTATAGCATGTCCCCGAGGATGACGAAGTGAGAGGCAAGACGTTTCAGGGCCATGACGCTCTTGGTTTTGACCCCTCCTGTGTGTGGGTCTTCCTTGTTCATGAAGGTGGCTTCCCCGTCCTTGAGGTATTGGAAGATCTGGTGTGTGCTGGAAATGGCGTCGGACTTGCGTCTCTTTGGCTCTTCAGCAATCTTGCAAATCGTTGTGATTAAAACCTTCTCGGCAGCTTGGGCCCGGTTTTTCTCTCGTTTGACAACATGCTTAAATGTTTGCTTGATGCATTTATTTAATTAATGTGTTTGCCTTTTGTATAGATGAATTGTTATTAACTTGTTTTGATTAGTTAATATCATCATTTGTTAAAGATGCAATGAAATGATTTTTTAGGAAGGTCGGACCTTTTATTGAAAGCGTGCAGACTGTACATTGTTGATTAAAGATTCACAATCGTCGGGCGTAAAGCCGTCAAAAGACTCAAAAGATGTGAATAGACAGACAACAAGACTCAAAGCTAGATTATAGGCGACGAGGGATTGGACCAGGCTTCATTACTCTCGGATGGCTGTAGCTCTAGAGGGAGTGGTGCTGGTTCGGGTGGCCAATATTCCCTTGGCATGAGTCCCGGAAAGTAGCTTGCATGCGGTTCGATTTCAAACCAGATCGCGGAGGTTTTTGGCTGCTCCCCTGATGATGTCCCTCCATTAGTGTTGCCACCAGTCCTTGGGGGTTTTTGATGATAGAAGTCGCTGAGGGCTACTTCTAGGAGGGCGAAGCATTCGGCGGTCGGAGTTGATTCTTGCGATGTTGATCACTTTCATAGAATCTGCCTCTTTATGCAGGATCTTTGCTTGGACGACGTTTACAATGTCGATTCGAGCGGACATGCTATATCTCCTTCCACGATTAAGCCTTGGAGGAGGTTGCGCCATTGTTCGTCCGGGTCGGACACCGGAATGTTGAATTGAACTAGGCTGTGATGGCTGTCCCCATAAGATCCGAGTGTCGGCTAGAGGGTTGTCTTGTACCGGGGATCGGTGATGAGCCGGTTTGCAAGAGGGTTTTCGGCGAAGTAAGGGTCTACTCCTCGATCAATCTCCATTAGGGCACCCATCTCTTGATCCTCTCTCAAGCATTCTTCACGATCGCATATATCGAGTTGTCATCCCGACCCATGAGTTCTTCAATTTCCATCTCGTCGCGGCTTAGAGCGTGGATGTAAGGATCCACTTCGTAGCGGGACGGGGTAGGAGAATTATGCGGAGAAGAGTATTCGGTCATGTCGGGACCTTCTTACGGGTCATAGCTTGCTGGCCAAGCACTTGCCATTGCTGCTGCTTCCGCGGATCACTTCGATCGCTCCATTGGCATTGATGAATTTCACGCATTGGTGAAGAGTAGATGATCTTGCTTTCATCGATGTATCCAAGGCCGTCCCAACAAAGCGAGAGAAGGTTGGTTTGATTTCCACGACTTGGAATTCTACCGACTCTAGTTGTACGTCGAATTGGATCCTCAAATTGATGACTCCTACGATTGGTCGTGCGGTGGAATCGTAGGCTCGGATTACCCGAGGTGAAGGCCTTATCGAGAGAACGGTCGATGCGGAGTCGTTTCGGTGTGCTCAAAGCGATGATGTTGATTGCGGAGCCGTTATCAATCAAGACGTTCGGGAGGAAGAACATCTCTATTTTTATGAGGATGAGGAGGGCTTCGTTGTGCCGATTCTCACATATTGGCAAGTCATCGTACTGTGAAGGCTAAACCGCTTCCCGTGCTACCGTTGGACTCGGTCTCTTACGGGAACGTTCGATCCATCCATTTGTATGCCTTGGCTGGGGCAAAGATCGTAGGGAGACAGTTGCCCTTGGGCGTTCTTGTCGGAATTCCCGGTCACGAGATCTCTTGACTACGGTTTCACGCTCCCGATCGTAGCGGGACGGCATGCCGACGGTCTCGGAAATTGTAGGGGTCTGCTCTCGCTTGGAGTTTCGTCAAAGGCTATTGAGTTTACCTGTCGTTCGGGGGAATGGATTTCCGATGGTATTGGGACCACGAGGGCGTTCCAATTTTCCCTCCTCAATGAGCCCCTGGACCACTGCTTAAGCACAAAGCAGTTGTCGGTGGTGTGGCCGGGGTAGTTCTGGAAGGCGCAGTGCTTGCTCATATCCATGTTGGGTTTGAGAGTCTTCGGTTGGAAATTCTCGAGTGGTTTGAGAAGATTTCGTTTCACCAATGTTTCAAATACTTGACCCAAGGGCATTTCCAGGTTATCTAAATCTTTGGAACTGTGGGAAGCGAGGGGATTGTTATTCTTTGGGGCTGCTTGATCGCGGTTTACTTGAGCTCCGTTACGAATGTAGTGCCTTTGTTCATTTGCTTCTTTTCCTTTGGTTGGGGCGGGAGTTGAAGTTGCCGGGTTTGTTCGATAGCGGTAAGATGAGGCGGGGTTCTTTGTTGCCTTTTGAAGACTCGAGTCTTTTCAAACTTTGTCCGGCGTTGACCATGGCACGGAGATCCGGATAGAAATGGTGGGCGATCAAGGTCCTCAAAGATGGTTTGAGGCAGGAATGGAAGATGTCCATCTGCTCTTCTTTGGAAAGTGGATCCATTATCTCGCTTAGCTTCCAGGTTCCATCTTTTGTAGAACTCGCCCACCGGTTCGTCATCCTTTTGTTCGGTGGCTTGCGAGTCATGGCGGTTTGTTTCCCATTCAAGGTTGGCGCGGTACTTCTCCAGGAAGATTTCAGCTGATCGATCCCAAGTGGAGCGGTTTTACGCCTTCACATTGAGAAACCACCTTAGTCTTTGTGGATTTGAGTGAATGCTGAAAGTGATACGCCATCTGTTGAGGGGTTGCCCCTTTGGCTCTCATACCCGGGACGTAGGTGTCTATGTGGGTTTTGGGCATTACGTCCCGTCAAACTTTTCCATTTCCGGCATCTGAACTTTGGAGGGAGAGGGACCACTTTGTTCGGATCGGTAGGCGGGAGGGAGTCCTTCCGAGAACTAGCTAGCTTGCCTTGCATGTCTTTCATTTGTTCAATCGGCCGGGCCATGTGGGGATCGGTATGCGAGGTGGGTTACCGTTTTCGGGGACGGAAACCGAAGATGGAGGTGGATTGGGCGATGGAATTGCCATTCGGGAGTCTTGGGGAGGTAGTTGAGTGTATACCAACCCATACCACAGGGTGTTGAAGTTGAGGGCGTGATTGCCGGGTCCGCTAAGGGTTGTGTTTGGGAGGCTGGGGAAACGATTCGTTAGCCCCAATTGGCGAGACTAGCGGTGGCAAGCTTGAGATGTCGGGATATCCGCTCGGGATGCACTGTCCTGGTAAGCATGGGGACTTTTGATTGTGATTGCGAGGCTCGTATAGAGGCAAAGGATTGAATCTGGGGATATCGAGATGCATTGGGATCGACGGAGCGAGCACGTATGTGTCTTTGTTGGTGCGAGCTTGATGTGCGGGCGGGAAGCTGGCTTGTCTTTGTGGCGGGTATGTCGGAGCGCTTGGGCGAATCTGAGGGGAGCTTTAAGCGAGAGGCGCTTTGCGTTGATGGGGTCTCGTAGCTTGGGCGAGGCGGAGCTTCTTGATAGCTTTGAGAGGCGGGAGCCGGTATGTCTTCGTCCTCTATGAGAACAAAGGTTCCGTCAGGTTGGGAAACTGCAACGGTTCCTCGAAGACGCAAGGTGTCTACGATCCAGGCTTGCTGCTCTTCTTGGCTCTTCTTGATGGTTTCGAAGGCTTGCAGCACCTCCTCCATTGTCTGGAGGTTCCTTAGTGGCGGGGTTCCGTTTCCCTCAGCGTTATCTCGTTGATCCCGTCATGGGGAGTATCGGACGGTGCGGGCCGTTGAAGCTGGAAGGGCTATCGGACCTTGTGACCTCGATGCGAAAAGGCGGCTTCCGGGGATTCTCAACCACTCTCGGTTATTTGGAGGGTGACGGGCAAGGTTTAGACACGGGAATGGCCTAACGGGATAAAAGGGGAAAGCTCACGTGGCATGCGGTTTCCGTTTCTTTTATTTATGATTTTTTGTTGTTTTAATTTACTTAAAACGTGTTTTCTCGAGAATCCTAGGTAGGTTGGAAAAGATTGCTCTTCTTTTCGCAACTATGCTAGATCTGGGTCGATGGAGACCATACGTGCGACTATAAGCCCCTCGTTTTGCACCCGTATTTCGACATCCCGGGGTGGACGGCCCCGGGCGAGGGTCCTATAGTGCAAGTGGTTTCCACCGGCCTAAAAGAAAAATCGAACCTAAGGACCGAGCTGTCATGTTCGTTTTGACGCGTTAGCCATGTGAATAGTGAACCGAGCCGGCCACTAAGTCAAGATCGAGGTCAAGAGTTCGGCATGACCTCTCTTTACCTTGCTTGCGCAAGGGATCCGTGACGTTAGGCGTTGGCTGGTCATATTGTCATGGGCGACGTATCAAAGGCGTGATGACATGGTGTCATGTTAGCATGGATGTATATCGGGACGGAACATCGTGCGAGTGTAGCTTCGGAAATCAAGATCGGAGTCAAGATTTTAGCATGACCTTTCATCGCTTTGCTTGCGCAAGGATCTTGAGTTCCGAGCCTTGACTCGAAAAATGGCCGGCATGGTATATGTATCCAGTGTATGACACGGGCAGGTAAAAACCAACCGAGTACGGACGAGTGTGACTCAAGACTCAAATGTGCGGGGTTGACGCTTGGCTAGGATGGGATGTTTGGAATGATCCGTGCGCGTCCAAGAGGCCTAGGAAGACCAAACGGACTGCAAGCGAGACCACTCCGGGTTGAGGGTTGTAGTGTGCGGTGTATCCGGCGGCGGTGCGCGTAGCGTGCGGTGTAACCGAGCGGCGGTGTGAGTAGTGTGCGGTGTATAGGGCGGCGGTGCGCGTAGTGTGCGGTCTCTAAAATTCTTTTTCTGAGTAAAACAGAAGTTTTTGAAGAATTTTAAATGTATGCACAGATGTATATTGATGCATTTTTTTTGTATTTTTATTTTTTTTGTAAAATAAAAACGAAGCACGTGCACACACACACAATAGTTAAAGAAAGGGGTAAAATGAAAGTTTGACCCTCATCATCGTTTTAAAAATCTTTTGTTTTGTTTAAAAAGATTATAAAACAAAAATTCTCCCCAGCGGAGTCGCCAACTGAAATAGCCCGGATCCGAGCAGGCTTCGCAGCCCCGGCATCTGGCAATCTTTCGCGTTGGAGCGGTTCGTTCTCGCCGTTTTGCTTTCGCATTTTGTAGAGTCGCCACGCCATTTTTATTAAGCCCAAAACATTGAAAAAGGGCATCAGTTTAAAGATAATTTTAAACTGTTTTTGTGTGATGAGATTTTGAGTTCGGAGGTCAGATGACTCCTCGGGAAGAGAATATTAGAATATTAGAGCTCACCCGAGTCGCCTCGTAAAACGAGTCTTTCGGATACCCCTAATATCCTTTAAATGTTGTGTGTGTGTGTGTGTGCTTTTAAAAATGCATGCTGTATCGGATGTCTACATTGTATGCTATGTATGGAAATGTATTGAAATAATAACGGAAGGAAGCCTTACCAATGTTGGTTCGTGTCTGTCTTCCGCTGAGGAATAGTGTTTGTGGTCGGAGTAGCGTTCTGGTGCGGATCGGGATTGCTTCGGGAGATGCCGGTTGTCTGTGGACAGAGTTTCGGCGTGAGTTGAGGTTGCAGGCTGCGTTCGGGCAGAGGTTCGGCGTGTGTGGGGATCGTCGGGATCACTCGGGCAGAGGTTCGGCGTGCGTTGTGGTGGCAGGAGTCACTCGGGCAGAGTTTTGGCGTGGTTTGGGATCGTCGGTTTGACTCGGAAAGAGCCGGGACACCGTGGAAAGACCAGGCAAGGCCTCGGAGTACCACGAGGGGCCTCAGAGTACCTCGAGAGTGCCTCGGGGCAGCGCGGGAGCGTCTCGGGAGCGCTCGGGGAGGCTTCGGAGCACCACGAGGGGGCTCGGAAGGCCTCGGAAGGATCCGAAAGGGGCCGGGAATGCCTCGAGAGGACTTAGAGGGGAGCCAGAAGGCTAAGGGAGGAAGAGAGAAGAGGGAGGTGTCTCTGAAAATGGGAGGGGGAGCCCTCTATTTATAGTAGGAAAAAATTGCAAAGAGGTCCGTACGGACCTCCCTGGTTATCCAGAATTTTGGTTTTCCTCGATTTGAGGGAATATGTGATGATGGTGAATATTCTGTAATTATGGTGTTCCCTATGCAATAAGGTCCGTACGGACCATCTTGCATGCAAAGAGGTCCGTACGGACCAACTAAGCATGAGGGTAATCATTTTCCCCGGGATTTGAGGGAATATTGTGGACTTTAAGAAGATTCAGTAATTATTAAAGCAAAGAGGTCCGTACGGACCATTATTGCTTTTCCAATTTCCTGAAAATTCCCGAAAGGTCCTTTTGTCCCTTTTTATCCCAGAAAGGCTCCTCCCTTGGTTTGGTTGGGGGTGAGAGAGGGTTTTGAGTGCCAGGGGTCGTCGAGACTGCGTTGATGAGTCTGCAGTGTTTCCCGTGTGTTTGAAAGGGGGTGATCCAGATTGGGGTACTTACAGATATGTTGGAAGAGTTCCAAATAGAGTACTATTGTCGATTCTACTACTGAGGCTGAATATATAGCGGCATCCAATGCAGCTAAGGAGGCAGTTTGGATCAAGAAGTTCATTAGTGACTTGGAAGTTGTTCCAAGTATCACTAATCCGGTGGAACTTTATTGTGACAATAATGGTGCCATTGCGCAAGCAAAGGAACCAAGGTCACATCAGCGATCCAAACATATACTTAGACGTTTTCATCTCATTCGAGAGTTCATTGATCGGGGAGATGTTAAGATATGCAAAGTATCAACCGATGATAACATTGGGGATTCGCTTACAAAGCCCCTCGTACAATCAAAGCATGATGGTCATGTGAGGTCCATGGGTATTAGATACAGAGATGGATCCTAGTGCAAGTAGGAGATTGTTGGTGTAATGCCCTAGGCTATAGTTATGTTTAACTTGAACCGTTATGCATCATCTTTATCTTTTATTATAGAGCATGTTTATTCTGTTCATTATATGTTTGCATGTTTATTATATTGAACTGCGTCCCTAGTTGTTGTGAACAATTAGTATAAGTTGGTAATGGATAATCATGGAGATGATTATATGCATGGAGATGCACATTACACTTATGGGTACTTTCTAGAGAACGAGTACTGGACTTGACCTACTTATGAGATTTATGACATGGTCTGTTGTCATGAATAAATCTCATGATAGTCATGTTATTGAATCCTTTGTACCTGAGATTATCATCGTCTTCCATATGGTGAAGATCGTGTTTGATATAGTCTAACACTATCTTTAATCGAATAGCAATAAGGGCTATGTTAACGATTGGATTCATATAGGGAAGAATGATAATTCAAGACGGGATTTGTCCCTCTTATGAAGAGAGATGTTTGCTTGGGACCCTCGATGAATGATGTTGATGAAATGTGTGGCCACACTCAAGTGATTTGATAGAGATAAAATGCATTTGGATTATCAACATATTCGGAATCGAGAAAATATTGAACAAGATGAGTTGACCTAGACCAAGACTCATGTTCAATTAGACATCGTGGACAAAGGGATTGTGATATTTGATCTATCGAGGAATCAAGCTTTGAAGTTATATTAATTGGGTGGATATAATGGTTTGCTAGAAACCACTTATGTCTTGTGAGGTCATGTTTTGACTCATTACCAACATAATATAATTCCTTTTGGGTCACACATAAAAAACGAATTTGATTCTGGCTGAAAATTGGAATTCTGGCTTGGTATACCGCGCGACATACTTAGCCATACTGAAAAATCATTTTCTGGCTAGTAGTACCGCGCGACATACCTTGCCCGATGATAGGCACGACTCGTGCTCTTGTGCACTAGTGTATTGAGCGTCACGACTCATTTCACGAGTGATTTTGCCCAAGCATGACTCGTTCCCTCAGGCACGAGTCGTGCCCAACACGAAATTTGTGATCGTACAGCGTTCCAAGGTCGGGAAGGTTTTTGTTATTGACTAGGATTTAACCCTAAGTGTTAGGGATTTATACCACAGTATAAATATAAGTCCTAGGGCAGCCAAAAACTATCCTACCTCTATACATCATTGTTCTAGATTTATGAAATCCTAGGCCTTTATTAATTCCCTAATTTTTGCCATTGATTATTGAAATCATTTCAATAATCGGGAAGGATCATCTAGCAATCCAACAAGAAGTGTTCTTGGTTCGTTCGCGTGTGGATTACCATTAGAGGGTGGTTATGTTATCACCCAAGGCTTGGATCAATTCATCACATTGAAGATCAAGGAGAAGTTTGAAGATCCAATTCGACATCAAAATTCCAAGGCTTGAATTTTGAGATCTAATTTTGACAAACCAAATCGTATTCGAGGTATGTAATTCTATTTCATAATTTTTCTAATCTCTTCATGCTAGACAGATCTAAGGGATAGGGTTTTGATGTTCTTTGTTAAATTTCCACTGCGTTGTAACCCCAAAACCCAACAGCAAACTCCAGTGATTACAGCTTGGCCTTTCAGCATGTGGGGAGTTGATTTGATTGGTCCCTTCCCACCCGCCCGGGGAAACTGTAAGTATGTGATCGTAGCAATTGACTACTTCACCAAGTGGATTGAAGCTAAGCCTTTAGCCAAGATTACGGAGGAAAATGCCATAAATTTCATTCAAGACTATATATGGTGTCGATTTGGGATCCCGCGAGCTATTGTATCGGATAACGGGATACAATTCTCCACAGTCTTCAAAATGGAGATGAACAGATTGGGAGTCAAACACTGGAAGTCGTCAGTTGCCTATCCTCAAGGTAGCAGGCAAGCTGAAGCAGCGAACAAACTCGTCCTATCAGCACTTAAGACGGGCTTAGTTGGTCGAGCTGGCAGATGGAGGACGAACTTCCCATTGCTCTCTGGGCAGTCCGCACAACCACCCGGGGGCCTACAAGGGAAACCCCATTTTCCCTTAGATATGGATTAGAGGCCATGGCACTAGCCGAGCTATAGGTTCCTAGGGTAGTATTCTTTGATCACGATCAGAACGACGTTAACAGATTGATCGATTTGGATTTACTCGATGAGAAGTGATCTACAACTCAACTACGGATGGTCAACTACAAGCAAAAAACTAAGGGCTACCACGACAAGAAAGTCAAGAAGAGGTCGTTCAATGTGGGAGATTACGTGCTAAGGAAGATCGAGGTAACATGAAGGAAAGCAGAGCAGAACAAGTTATCTCCTAATTGGGAAGGTTCGTACGTCGTCACTCGAGTTATCAAAGAGGGAACATATATGATTGGTCATCCTTGGCAGGCCCATCTTGTCTTCCATTTCTGTCTGACTTGCCCTTGGTCCGGTGAAAGTTACCCAGTTCTTCAGTGGCATTGCTGGATGCTTGATGAGGGTTCGGGGGTCGAGAGGCTTGGCTTCTGCTGTCCCAATCATGGAGATCATGCTGTTTTCGGAGCCCAGGTCAATCAGGTTTGGCACCTCTATGACTTCTTCAAAAAGATTCTGTAG
The DNA here is from genome assembly GCA_022495995.1 of Adenophora triphylla var. japonica. Lineage (NCBI taxonomy): Eukaryota > Viridiplantae > Streptophyta > Magnoliopsida > Asterales > Campanulaceae > Adenophora > Adenophora triphylla. The sequence continues at coordinate 120,896 of JAFEMH010000630.1, read as the reverse complement.
AGCTGGTCCACTGAGAGCGTCTTCTATGAATTCTGGTTCCTTCTGCTTTGGAGTTACTGTCTCGAATGTGGCCTCGGCGGCTGATCCGAACAATCTGTTTCCCGTGAAGAGTATCTTGAGTTGCTCTTCCGTATCTGGGATACCCTTGAATGTGTACTCATGCTGGACTGTGGTGGCAGTTGGTCCAGGTAGAGCTGTGATGTCGAGGAACGCTCCCCTTATCGGATTAGCCTTGAGTCCTCTGAAACGCTTGAGGTCCCGTGCTAGCTTTTCCATTCTTTTTGTAGTCTCTGTACTGACTATCCCTGCTTCTTTCTCATCTTCATCAGTTCTACTGTCAGTCCCCTCAGTTCTGCTGTCGGTTCCCCTGTCGGTCCCCTCAGTTCTACTGCCGGTTCCCTTGGTGAAGTAATGAGCGAGGTCAAAATTGTAAGGTCGGAGGTTGGGTGTGCCGTCGGAGGTTCCCCTTTTATGGGCTGCTGTCTTAGTATGGGCGAGCCTTTTGTTCTCTCTGATGTCAGCTGGTGTTGGCACATAACCGAGCCCCTGGACCGTGGTGTGGTCCTTGACTTCGATGACTTGGTGTTGGCCTTGTAACCTTTCGCCGAGCCCCAGTCCTGGGAAGAAGTTCATGAGTTTCATTATCTTCATGGCAGGAGGAATCTTGTCTTGAGACAGTGGAAGGTCCACATTGCATATTTGGATCTTGGAGGTCTCCAGAGTGAATCCAGTTAATGCCATGTCGTCATTATGCTTGATTTCTAACAATGGAATGTCGTTGGTGCTGGTCCCCTCGGTGGTGACGCTGTCGCCATAGACTGTGGTTAACTTATTGCCTTTCATGAACTTGAGGCACTGATGAAGGGTGGATGCCACGCCATTTATCTGATACAGCCAGGGTCGCCCCAGGATGGCTGTAAAAGTGATTGGAATGTCCACACTTGGAATTTGGTGGGGATCATCCGCTTGCCGAACCAGATATTAAGAGTAGCAACCCCGAGAACTGTACGGGAAGTAGAGTCATAGGCCTTGACAGTGTGGACTGAAGGTTTCAGATCTGTGGGCTTGATGTCAAGCAGGTCCATCAACTTGGCGGGCAAGACATTCATTTCGAAACCTCCGTCTACCAACACGCGGGGAAGGCGACGCTCGTCCAGCAGGACTGTGATGTAGAGTGGCTCATTGTGATCAGTCCCAAATTTTGGAAGGTCCAAATCTGTGAAGGTGATAATGTTGTCGTAGTGGATGTTGCCGATCATCTGAATGACTTCGTCTGGGGTTGCGTCCACGGGGACCATGGTACGGGCCAGACTTTCCTCTAGCTTGAGCTTGTGAGGATATGAGGATGTGAGCAGGGACCAAAGGGAAATGTTCACCTGGGTCTGCTTGAGCTGAGTGAGGATCGGGTCCTCTTTCACGGAACTTGCGTCTTCGGGCAGGCCGGGTTGCGGTTCTGGCTCCGCTGGCTTTTTAGTGGCCTTAGGTGGTAATGCATGGATTTAACCCGATCGGGTTAGAACGCTGACATCAGGCTTAGTCCCTTCTGAACAGGTCGCTCTGAGCTGAGCCATAGTCAGAGGAGGATTCCTCGTAGATGTAAGTACCCAAATCTGGCTCATGCCTTCCTGTTAAGTTTCCCGGCAATTTCCCGGACTTTCCTAAAGTTCAGGGGCCATTCGGGAACTTTTCCTAACTTTCCAAGAAGGGAAGGACCTGTTAGGAATTAAAATTCCAAGCAGTCCCTCGCTGGAAAGGGCATTCTAGAATCTGCCACCTTGCAGGCTTCTAGAAGGAAAATGGATAAGGCTAACTATGTCACGCGACATACCTTGCCATGACGAATTCTAGCTCGCCACCTTGCATGTTTCTAGAAGGAAAACGGTTATGGCTTGTAATGTTGTGCGACATACTAAGCCACTGCCATGCAGCCTATAAATAAAGGCCTGCACCTCTCATTTAGGGGACCCTTTTTCACTCCTTAGTGTCACTCTGTCAAAATACGCCCAGAAGCATAGTCTCTCTCCTCATATACACCCAAAACACACACTAATCCCTTCAATACACTCACCATTCAATCAATCCAACACCACTCCATATACACACATAGAACAAACGGTTCTCATTGAACCAAGGCTTGGTATCAGCTCCAGAGGCTGATGTGTGAAGGCTCCTATATCTAACTTGATATAGGAAGTCGTGGTCTTCAAGGGTAACGATTCTCTACCCCTTTTGCTCTCTCAATCTCCCTTGTACATGAGATCTCTATACTAAATGTGTTGATAATGATGCATCCTGATTAAGATTGCATGTTTTAGTCTCATATTTCTTAGATCCGTATCTGTTTGCATATCATTTCATGTAGTCGCATTGGCTTGACATTGTTTTGCATGAACATCCGAGATGAGTGTGGATCTCTTATATCCACACTCTCTTGAAATGTTCATTACAGATATACATGTCTTTTGAGATCTATCAGTGAAGTAACTTGGCTATATTAATGCCTTGCTGCCTCTGTAAATCTCAGTTGTTAAAGTCTCTGCAAGTGGCTAAGTATGTCACGCGACATACATTGCCAGGCAATCTATGTCACGCGACAACTTTGGCCAGATTGCAGAAACTTCATCTTTTTCAACTATAGTCTGATTTTAGTCTTTTCCATGCTGTAATCTAATGTCAATCTGCATTTTAAACAGCATCTTTGTACATAAAAATGTCATCTTTTCATTAAAATGTCATCTTCATACACCAAAGTGGCATCCTTTGCATCAAAATAGCACCCTTTGCTCTTAAAATGATATTTTTATGCATAAAGTAGCATCCTTTGCACCTAAAATGCCATTTTTACACACAAAGTTGCATCCTTTGCATTAAAAAGGTTTTCTTTACATTAAGGTAGCATCCTTTGCGTTCAAATAGCATTCTTTGCATTAAACATGTGATCTTTACACATAAAGTTGCATCCTTTGCACTTAAAATCCCATTTTTATATTAAAAGTTGTATCCTTTGCATAAAGTTGCATCCTTTGCACATAAAATGTCATCTTTTTCACTGAAAGTGTCATTTTTATCTTAAACATGCATTCCCCAGTCCCCATTGGTACTTGGAGCATCTCTTGAAACGAGATGGTGTAAAGGTCCTATCTTTACATCATTTCTTCCACCTAATGATGCCATAAACGGATTCTCCTTTAGAAAAGGATGAGCCCTAGCCACATATCTCCGATCATCACTTGAGACGAGCATAAATGTCCCGAAAAAGTCCAAATCGTCTCAAGATGTAGGATTGATAGGCAAAGGTCCTTCCTTTCTAAAGAGTCTCATCCTTGGACTCTAAAACGGTGTCCTTCTCTCGATCACATATAACCCAAGGTCAAATAATGATGATCACAAGTCCAAGATAAGCACGGGATCAAAGACCCTAATATATAAAAATCCAAGGAATCCCGAGCGATAACCAACTCATGGTTTATACGTCCAGAAGACCACTTGGTACATCCCCCCCCCTCCTTTTCAAAAATGCACACATCCCACACATGAAAACACTAAGGCAAGTATGAGAAGCGGATCTAGGAAGACTTGCTTCGGCAAGGCTCTTTGGGTGAACGACGATCCGTTCTTCCCAAAGGGTAACTTAACCTCCGGACCCAAATCCTTTTTTTCAAAGTTTTGAGGAAATCAAAATGGTGTGGCGACTCCGTTTTTCAATTTAAATCGGACGTTTCCAAATTGATGTGAGGCGGTGATCCCCCTTACACGAGAAAGTGGTTCCAAAACAAAAATAAAACAAACAAAAAGATTTTGGACCGCTTATCTTGGGCACCACATTCACAATAGCATAGGGCCATATATCTTCCCTCAATTCATAAATCGTAAATGTGTTCCCGGGAGCTTCGGCAGCTTTACGGATTCTGTCCCAGGATACCGGCTTGGGTGCCTCCGTGGGGAGGTAGCCTACAATTTGATGTAGCTATTCGAATGTCAGTGCGCAACAGTGGTTATCAGAACTGAACTGTGCATTACTGACCCTCTGGGGAGGTTGGAGAGTTCTTGGTTCAAGCAAACAGTCTCCTTGATCTCTTCATGGTATACCACACTCCTTTCCTTTTTGCTGAGCATGCTAAGGGCATTCTGGAGTTGGGTCTGGCGATACTCGTGGTTTGCTAATTTTCCTCCACTCTTGGCCCAGATTAACTTTCTTGCAGCAGAGCCTGCGTCGAGAGTTAGCGCCTGAACTGCGTGCAACAGTCTAGATAAACCTCCATCGGGGAGAGCTTTCCTTTCTTCTTTATCTGAGTGGCGGGTATGTCGGAAGGTGAGTACACGGCTTCCCGAACATCTGCCCCATGTAACTGGTTGTTGTCCCAGTTGATCGTTTCTGTAAACGAATGCCCCAGTCTGTGGAATCTCCTTGAGCAGTTGTTGGAGATATATTTCTATCTTTCTTTTCCTTTTGAATAGACCTTCCTCCCTCAGTTGGCCTTTTAGTTTGAGAGTGGAAATGATCCGTCTCCATCCTCCTAGGACCCTTGGGATTTCGGTTTTGTTGACTTCATGCCCGGCTTGGAAGAGAATGGTTTCATCGTCTTCGTCGTCGCTTTCACAGAGAACTTGCTTTCCTCAGGGAGGTAAGCGATGGTATTCATTATGCTGTGTCATTCCACCTCCTAGGTCGTCGGGACCGTTGAACGCCCTCCCTTGACAGAGGGGGTTGGATGAGAATAGGCGGTAGTCCAGGAAGTGGCCATGAGCAAAACCCTTGAGGTCGAACTGGTCTAGAGTGGCCTCTAGCTTTCTGTCTGAAGCTGCTTGTGACACTTTTAGGGCTTGGTCCCTGTGGGTCTTTTGAGCTTGGTTTTCGTCCCAGAGACAGTTCTCTTGAGCGGCTAGTTCCATGAGGGCTTTCCTTGCGAGAGCTAAGCAGTCTCCGTAGATGCGTGCCGTCTGACTAGTGTCTAGAACTGTGATCACATCCAAATCTCCAAATGGTGAAAACACTTGGATTATGTTGACGAAGGAAGTCGGGCTGGGACATTCCATGCGGCCTTCCTTGATCTCGACTACCAAGAAGTTTGCCCATATCTGCTTGATTGAACCCACGGGGGTGTTGAATTCTGCGATGTTGACAGTCTCGTGATCTCGTTGGATCGCCAAGTCTATCAGAGCTAGCAGTTTGCTGGCGAGATGTCTTAATCCGTGGCCGTGATGACTGGGAGCAGAATCGAACTTGAGCATGTTGGTGCTGAGGTGGTCATTTCCCTCGTCGGAAGCTGACTCTGTCTTGCGGGGAAGACTTTCACAGATGTTTTCAGGGTGGCTACCGGAAGCATTCCCGAGGTTAATCTGATTTGTAGCGGGGTGAGGAGCTTTGTCTCCTTTGCTGTTGCCCTTGGCCTTGGTGGCGCTTGTGGCTTTAAGCTTGACTGATGGCACGGGCCGATTGCCACTGGGGCTGGTAGTCGGAAGTGATGATGAGCTCTGAGCTCGATTAGCCAGGGCCTCATTTACCATGAGCAGGCAGTCGTCGAGGGTAACTTTGGTGTTGCAGAATCTGATAATAAGGACCGGATCCTTGGTATCATCAGGATATCTGGAATAGATGATGTTGACGAAGTCGTCGTCAGTCACTTGATCAGAGGGGTTCTTTGTCGTGTCAACCAGTTGTTTCCAATTGTCGGATAGCTGCCTGTACTGGACGTTGAGCTTGACAATATCCATGGTGTTGGAGCCCTTGTCGTAGGTGACTTGATCGGAACGGGTGCCATCCTCGAAACTGAGCATGTGAATGTAGAGATCTGCCCGCGGATCTACCGCGTCCTCGACTTCGAAGGGTCCTGATTCGTCGTCGTCTGACGGCTCAACCCAAACGTAAGGACGCCTCGCGTCCTGCTGCACTGCTGGAGCTGCTAGGAAAACATCATGCCCTTCGCTGGAGAAAGGGGCTCAGCGGGTAGTTCCTCATGGTGGACATCCCATATGACTGCCATACATTCATCACGAGTGTGACGATGCTTGTTGACCTTTATCACAAAAACCTCCTTGCCTGGCAGGGTCAGAGAGTAGGATTGAAGAATGCTGACAAATCTCCAATCGGAGACAGGGGGTTTATGTGCCCGCATCATGGCGATGCTCAGGGTTTCTTTTCAGTCTGCCTCCAAATGTTGGAAACGACAGTTGAACTTGATGTATCGGACTGCTTCAAGGTATACCTGCTCGAGTCGTTGACATAGTTAGCATCTCCGGACTCTGAGGGATTCTGATGATATTTTCCCTGGTAGTCCCTTGGTTGATTTGAAGGAGGTAGCCCCGGTGCTCGGGCCGCGGTACGCTTTCTTGTCTCAGCTTCGTTTCCTATAAGGAAACTGTCCCCTCTGATGATTTCAAGATCTCCCTGCCGGTTGATGAACTTGACGCACTGATGGAGAGTGGAGGCTATAGCTTTCATGTGATGTAGCCAAGGGCGTCCCAACAGAGCTGTGAATTCGGATGGAATGTCCATCACGTGGAATTTTGCTGGCACCATTTGGGTTTCGAACCAGAGATCCAGAGTCACCGTCCCCAGGATGGGATGAGACGTGCTGTCGTAGGCCTTGATAGTCCGGGTTGACGGAATCAGGTGGCTTTCATTAATACGTAGGGCTCGCATCATGCTGAGAGGGAGGAAGGTAACGGCTGACCCATTATCTACCAATACTCTGGGGAGTGATATGGTGTTAAGCTTGAGAGTGATGTACAGAGCTTCATTGTGCCCCGAGGCATCTCTCGGTAGGTCTTCGTCACAGAACGTGATCATGCTGCCATACAGTCGGGAATCGTAGATCTGGTCTCTATCCGGAGAAGGAGAGTCATCAAGCCATCCGTTTCCTGTTTTCCTCTTGCGAGGTAAAGCCTTTGCAGGAGCCTCGGGATTGTGTTGAGGCTGTTTGTGGCGGTTGCCGCCCTTAGTTAGCACGTTGATCGAGTGCGAGTGCCAAGATGACTTTGATCTTCCTTTGCCGGCCCGTGCTCTGAAGCTGGACAAATTGAACCTCGGTTGATCCCGCAGGGGGTTAGGTTTCTGACTGGCAGTGAGATTGTCAAAATCTGAGGTATTCCGGTGTCCCAAGGCCTTAACTCTGGTGTCAGCAGGACTTTTTGGCTTTCCCACCCCTGTCTGCTCTAAAGCTGCATGGCCTGGGGGAAGGGAAGACTGGCTGGAGTTGATTACGTAGTAGTCGAACCTCCCGGATGGCTCTCCGAGTGTACCCACACTGGTGTCTCCAGCTTCGTATCTTTCTCTCAGTTTCTGTTGAGAGGACTTCTTCTTCTGTTTTCTTGGAGGATTGCTCCTGACCATGTCTTGGGACTCGTACTCCAGGCATGCGGAGCAGTCACAAACATCATAGCTGAGGTGGACATTTGATGGAGACCTGGCTGGAAGAGGCGGAGGAACTGGTTCTGCGGCAATCTTCTTGGGCACCCATTCAATGGCATTCACACTGTTGTTGTTCGGAAAGGGGTTTCCGACTGTATTGGGTCCACGGAGACGCCCCAATTTTCCTTCCTCTATCAAGTTCTGGATTTTGTATCGTAACCCCACGCAGTTTTCGGTGGTATGGCCGTGATACTGATGGAAGGCGCAGTACTTGCTCTTGTCAGCGTTGACTACGGGATTCTTGGGTTTGTAATTTGCAATGGGCTTAAGGAGACCTTCCTTGATTTACCCTTCCAGCATATTGCTCAGCGGCATGTCCAACTTGTCGAAGTGTACGGCAGGCTACTTCGGAGTGGAATTGTTGCTTTGTGGGACTGGGTTTCTGTTGCCCGACTGCTGTCCCTGATGGATGTAGTTGACAGACGTATCTTTCCCTTTGCTGGGGGCCGGTGCGGGATTGAATGCGACTGCTGATCGGTATCTGTATGGCTGTGCAGTAGCCAACTTCTCCTTGAGATCCTTCTCAAAATGTGAGCCGGTATTGACCATGGCCCGGAGATCTGGGAAGAAATGATGACTGATGAGAGTTCTGATGGACGGTCTTAAGTAGGACTTGAAGATCCGCATATGTTCATCCTTGGAGAGTGGCTCCATGATCTCGGAGAGTTTCCAACTCCACCTCTTGTAGAATTCTCCGACGCTTTCATCTGCTTTCTGCTCAGTGGTGATTAAGTCCTCACGACTCGTTTCCCACTCTAAGTTGGATCTGTACCGCTCTAGGAAGATGTTACTGATCTGATCCCAGGTATGGCGATCCACAGGCTTGACCCTTAGGAACCATCGTAACGCTGAACTCTTGAGAGTATGCTGGAAGTGATCAGCCATTTGCTGGAGGGTTGCTCCTTTCGCTCTCATGCCAAGAACGTAGGTGTCGACATGCGTTTGAGGACATTCGGTTCCGTCGAATCGGTCCATCTCCGGCATTCTGAACTTGGCAGGGAGAGGCGTGACCATTCCCGGATCTGTGGATTTGAGCGTTTCCTACTTTGAGCTGCTCATGGTGGCTTTCAGGTCTTTCATCTGTTCGACCATCCAGGCTAAGGTAGGGTCCAGTGGTGGACTGTGAGGCTCGGCGCCAGGTGCTACCACGTGAGCGGTAGTGATTGGAGGTGGAAGGCTTGATATATGTGGATATATGGGGGCCTTTTCTGAACTGTATCGGGGTTTGTCCCCGGTGTTTTGGGATTCGTGTATAGGCAATGGGACGAACCCATGAGGGTATTGAAGGATATTGGCATCTATCTGAGATGGTCCAGCGGTGCGCTGGTGGTATTGAGTGATGGGAGTAGCACTGGCCTGGCCATATATGACAGGGTTGCCCTGAGAGGTGGCCACGTGGAGCCTAGGTCGGATGTTTCCTTGGTTCGAAGGCATCCCGTAAGTTTGCGGGGGAGGAACCTGGTTGAAGGTTTGAGGAACTGGTTTCGGGGAATCATCATCCTCGACCAGGACGAAAGTACCGTCTGACTGGGGGATAGTTGCTATACCTCGCTCATTCAGAAGCTGTACCACGAAATTCTTCTGATCTTCTTTCTACCTCTTGTGAACCTCGCAAGCCCGGATGGCTTCTTCCAAAGTCATATCTGTTACCGGTGGCGAGGATCCGTCCCCGTCACGATTTCTCGGTGAGCTAGACATGTCAGATATTCTGACTGAGGGAACCGAAGAACTGTCTGACGCTGCCGTAACTGTGATTCTGGCGAGGCGCTGACCCAGAAATCTGAACCACTTTCTGCTTGCTGCAGGGAACGAAAGGCAGGGTTTAGGCTTCGGAAAAGGGTATTTGGCTCAAGGTTTTGGGCTTGTGCAATGTGCAGTTACCGATTAATGTTTACTTAAATCGTATTTTCTCAGAGTTCTAATCGGTTGGAAAAGAGCGTGTCTTCTTTTTCGCAACTAACTCTAAGGCTCTAATCAGTGGATCTCGTCACTACATTTATAAGCCCCTCATTTCCATTTGTAGATCATCTTTCTTGGGATGGACTATCCCAAGCGAGGGTCCTATAAGGCAAGCGAGTTCCACCGACAAAAGAAAAAGTGAACTTAAGGCTAGCTGATCACGCAAACTTCCAACGTATGTGATGCACGGGCCACAGTCGAAGTCAACGTCCTTAAGTTAAGGCGGGGATCGTGCCAAAATTTTGGCATGACCTCTCCTGACTCGCTTGCGCGAGGGGCCTTAGCTTTTGGCGTTGGCCAAGTTGTGGCGGGCACGGTGCATACGGTGAGGGTTTGGTGACATGGTGTCACGTTGAACCTTCGGGTATATTTTTCGGCAGAGCTCCGCATCAAAGTCAAGGCTGAAAAGCTCAAAACTTCGGGTCGGGAACGACCTTCGGTCTCAATTTCTCAAGCTTGACTCGTGGCGGAACCCGGCGTAAAAACATACACTTAGGCTTTATGACACGTAATAAGCCAAAAACCAACCGGGGTCTTGGACGAAGTGTGACACAAAGAGTGCATGGCTTACACGGGCTAGGATGGGCTGTTTGGGACGACCCCGTGCGCCCTCGAAAGGTGTCTGGCAGACCAACCGAGGTGCAACTGAACGTTCATCCCAGGTTACGGGTCGTAGTGTGCAGTGTACCGAGGCAGCAAGTGCACGTGAAGTGCGGTGTACCGAGGCAGCAAGTGCGAGTAGTGTGCGGTCACTAAAATTCTTTTTCTGAGTAAAACAGAGATTTTTCAGAATGTGTCTTGAAGAATTTTGATGCGCAGTTCAAAAGATAGCATGAAAATCAAGCATGAATGGGAATGCACAAACATGGTATGATTTTGAAAAGACGACAATGTAATGCCTTTGAAAAAACCGTTCGAGGTTTAAAGTAACACACGCACACGAAAACGAGGAAGGGTAAACGAAAGTTTGACCCACGGAAGGCTTTTTTGAAAACATCGGCAGTTTTGAAAAAAGTATCCATCGTCCCCAGCAGAGTCGCCAACTCAAATTATCCGGGATTTCGCACGATGCAAAATTTGGTTGTCTTTCGCGGAGGGGTTGGTGTTTGAGACCTCTCTTTCGGGAAGGAGAGAGGAGTCGCCACGCGGTTTTTGTATTCTGAGCCCAAACGTTGAGAAACGACTATTGGTTGAAAATGGTGTCGTTTTAATTGGTAGCAAAAACTTTGGAAAAGGCTTTGAAAATAGGGGGTCATTTTTATTGGTAGCAAAAATGAGTAAAAAGCTTTTTTTTAGTACCAGAGATTGTTAGGTTCGGAGGTCACGTTACGTTTCGGGAAGAGTATATTGAGATCACCCGAAACGCCTCGTATGACGAGTCTTTCTACCTTTCTTGAAATCGTGTGCGTGTGTGTGTGTGTGTTTGCATTTTGAAATGGGGGATTGAATGACAAGCTTAATCTTGGAGTGAATGTCAAACGTTGATTATGGTTCTGTTTGAAAAGGCGAGCGTTTGAATGACAAACGTCGGTTTTGGAAGTTTTAGGAAAAGTGGCACGAGGGCTGATTTTGATCGCTTAACTTAAGTGTCAAATGTTGACTTTTAAGAAAAGAGCTTTTGAATGTCAAACGTTGGATTTTGAGTTTGAAGATGAGCGTTTGGATGCCAAACGTCATTTCGCGCGTTTTTGAAAGAGAGTTCGAAGGTCGAACTCCGGTTTTGAACCAGGCGTTACATTGTTAACGATTTTACGGGAAAAACGTATTAAATGATTTTGAATGTCAAAAGGAGGCTTTTAAGTTTGAAGATGAGCGTTTGGATGCCAAACGTCATTTCGCGCGTTTTTGAAAGAGAGTTCGAAGGTCGAACTCCGGTTTTGAACCGGGCATTACATTGTTAACGATTTTACGGGAAAAACGTATTAAATGATTTTGAATGTCAAAAGGTGGCTTTTAAGTTTGAAGATGAGCGTTTGGATGCCAAACGTCATTTTGCGCGTTTTTGAAAGAGAGTTCGAAGGTCGAACTCCGGTTTTGAACCGGGCATTACATTGTTAGCATTTTTACGGGAAAAGGCATTAAATGACATGCGATCAACGAATCGGGTTGCGACTCAGACTTTGAAAAGTAAATACTATCACGATCCAAATGGTTCGGACTTTGTAAATAACTGTATTTAAAGTGCGGTATCAACGGAATCAAACGATCCGAAATTGTAAAGTATGATTGACGAGCCAAACGGCTCAGAATTGTAAAGTTGCATGAAAGTAAAGGACGTTCGACGGATCAAACAATCCGGAATTTGTAAATGACAGGAATTTCAATGACGATCGACGGATCAAACGATCCGGAATTGGTAAATGACATAAAAGTAAACGGAACGGGGTCGGAATGCCGTTTTAACCCGAGATTACTTCTCTTACGGGAAGAGAAGAGGATCGCGGACTAAAACGTATCGGACCCCGTTAGACGGAGGCGTCTACATTTCAACAGTGTCGTCCGAAACGGTTGTAGCGATTGGCGTGTAAACCGAGACGGAACAAGAGTTTTAAAGAGAGAGGGAGCTACCTATGGCTAGGGTCGGCTCCTTTGGCTCGGGGGACGTATACGGGATACGAAAGTGTGTTTGGAATGGTGTTTCGAGGTGGCAGGGGTCATATTTGATCGAAATACGAAGTTTTCACGCAAAACGAGGTAAAATCGGACTCGGGAAGGGGGAGAACCAGTTTAGGCCGTGGGTTCTTTGGTGAAAGGGAGTGTTTTCTGTTGTTATAAATGGCTTTGACAGCCTCTGTATTTATAGGTGAAAATTCAGCATTAGTCCGGACGGACTGAGGGTGAAATCAGGGGGGTTTTGTGAAATTTGGAAATTGGTGGGACTTGCTGGCAATTCCTGGATTGTCTGCAAATGAGTCCGGCCGGACTGAGACTGTATACCAGGGGTATTTTTGTCTTTTCACTCTGAATTTGATTGTGAGGTGATGGGGGAGCTGTGGCATGTGAGCCACGTGTCCCTGTGACTAACAGGCCATGTGAGTTTGTGCCATTATTTCCCGGTTTTGTCCGTTTTTAAAATAACAGTCCAGAAAATGTCCGAAATGCCCTCGGAAAGTGCCGGAAAGTGTGTTTTTCAGGGAAAGCCGTACTTTTACGTGCGACGACGTGTGTTGATTACGCTTTGACGTCGGGATGCTCGGGGCAGTCCCGGGACGTCTCGTTGGCTGGGGAACGGGGAGCTTAACGGGTTCCGGTTAACCTGGAGCGGGCCAGTTAACGAATTTCGGTTAACTTCTAACAGATTTTGGCGATCCGGATTTGGGTACTTACAATAGCTCCCCATACACCTTACCATACTCCACACAAAGGCCTCCATCAAGCCATACACTTTCCAAAACATGTCCTCACCATCACCTTGACCAAGTCAACAACGGCGGCAACATCAAAGGACAACAAAAGGTCACTCAGCATTAAAAGATCGACCCCATGTGGACAACAACCTAGGGGCTTGCCTTCGTCCTCGTGCGCATCAAGATAGTTCAAGCAGGGACTTGCCCTCTACCCACGTGCGCTTCAAAAAAAAAAAAACAAACAAACAAACAAAGAGCTCAAGCAGAAGCTTTCAAAAAAAAAAAAAAGAGCTCAAGAAGAAGCTACAAAAAAATGAGGTCAAGGACCCAGCGCCGACAAACAAGAAGCAAGGGAGTCACTGAAAAGACCGTCAAATATGACTTGTCAAGAAATCACCTCAAGGCCCGTGCCTCATCATTCAACCTTCCGAGCATTTACGCCAAAGCAAAACACAGTTCAACCCCGAACTACGTCGACCTGAGCTCCTTGTCTTAAGGGGAACGTAGGCAACCATAAATGGTCCGGTCATAAACACATACAAATCCACAAACCCGGTCTCATCAATGACCTCTCCTATACACAAACCTTCTTTCACACCAGACCAACTCGATCCTCGATACCGGTTGACTTTCTCCTCGTGATTAATCAAAGCATATCACGTTTAATTATTGAATAACCCGAACATCAACAAAGGGTTTTTAGCAAACATGGGATCAATGTGAACAAATCAAGTTTTCAGATGTCTCGACAAGTCTTCTTTTTCTACAAAATAGGAAAATAGAGCTAAACACTGATTTTTTTGTCAGCAAGGGCTTCCATACTCTTTTACAAGCTTTTCAATGCTCATACTCTCTCAAAAGAGTCAAACCCAAAAGCATGTTTATTGTGCCTACATCAAATAAGGCATTCACACAAAAAGGGACCCATTCCCACCTTTTCAAATAATATATACGCCCTTGCAAGTGTACATTACAAGTCATGAGAGTCGAACTACGCAGACCTGAGCCCCTCAGTCCAAGGGGAACGTAGGCAGCCTTCATTGGTTCGGTCTAAAGCATACACAAAAATCCAAAAGTTGGACGCCATCAAGGCGCAGACAAGAAGCAAGCAAGAGATTTTGCGTCTCGACAAAGCTTTAAAAGTAAATCAAAAATCATCACAGTTAAAACACTTTTTGATAAGTTCAAGCACGGTCTACTCTCGATTCACAACATGCTAAAAGACAACTTAAAACATTTAACAAACAATGTGTCTGCAATGAAAACGAATGGATACTCAGTGTTTCAGAAGGTCATTCCATGCTACTCGCGATTGGCCCTTCGTAACTCTTTCCTTCCTTCTCTCGTCCCCAACGTGTCTTCTTTCATTCCACATGAGAGAGTTCTGTCTCCCTCATTTCGAGATCAAGAGTCCCCCTTGTCGTGTCAAATAAACAAGTCGCTCTCAGAGCATCGTTCGCCCGTGCCTCGGCTCGAATCTCCTCCCTACGAGTCTGCAAATGGGGACCTCTCCCTGCTAGTCTGTCAACTCGAGTCCCATAGTCAAACAAAGCGTCTCCCGTGACACCCTGAGGGTTAACCCAAGCTTCTGCACTCCTAAGGTCACAGCTGAAACGGCAATCTTGCCCCAGAACCGCTTTGCGCCTGCTCTCAAAATCCAATTGGGTCTGCCCGACATGCTGCTCATCCAGGTACTCGGTGGTCAACACAACACTCTCCCGACGTTGAAGGAGCACCACAGGAGGGAAAGCAGAATACTTCCATACCCTCAGAAAATACAGAAAATCATCTGGATCTGTCATGCAGAAGGAGGCTACGTCCATAGTGGCAATGCCTTCTCAGCCCAGCAAAGGCTCCTGCCTCATCCCGAACTGCCTCGAAACAAGCAAAGAAGACCAAGACAAACACGGAACTCTGACAACATAGGAACCTTCCTGACATGCCCTCCTAGTCTCAATTCCCCAATGAGGAACCCACCAACGGAGGTGATGCGTGCCAAGTCAAACCATCCACCTCTCCCAAGCAGACTAATCCATATCCAAGATAAGAGGTCGCTGAGAAAATGTCCACAGACTGAAGGATGTCGGAAGCACAAGGATAGCTTCAAGTCTCTCTCATAACCATAAAGCAAGCAAAGCAGGGGCTTCCCCCACACATGAACCGGTCCCCAAGTGCCAAGCGATCTATGCCATGGAAAGTCTCCCCAGAAACTAAGGGAACGATGTCCTCACCAGCCCGGAAATGGCCTGCCACATCCAACAAACACGTCCTAGGAGACATCACTCATGTCATCGCTCATGAAACTGTCAAAGCTGCTTCAGCCCCCAACTGCTCAGAATCCTGCCAAAGCTGCCTCAGCCTCCACTAACCACAAATGCATTACCAGCTCATGTGACATGCACAAAAATAATAATAAGCTAGCAACAATTCCTAGGTCAATCCCGGGAATCACAAATACGTCATTACATTCGAGTCAACCCGATAAGAAGCAGGACCATGCTCGGGGACGGTCACCGTCACCCTTCTCCTCGAAGAGTCCCCGCAAACATACGTGAAGTCCGGCCCACGCACCGGAACATCTAGAGGACGTGACGAGCCAGTCTGTCTTTCCTTCGCCAATACCTGTGGCGTCCTCAGCTTTCGCCTGACAAAGGCCACATACTCCTCACCCTCCAGGATGAACTCCTCGGCACTCATGCCGGCCCGGTACCTCTCATACTCCAGCACGTCCATATCAAGAGGACTCATCATATGGAAGGGCGGATCCCTCGAAGCCATAGGAGGCACACCTACGCCATGCTGCCAGAATAACCTCTCCCCCAAGTACCGGGAGTCACAAGTAAGACCCCGCAGAAGCCTCCGCTGCCGCATCACCCAGGGGATACCCTCCAGTTCATCCTCATCATACCGAGTCCAAGTGTACAGCGGAAACCCCTCCAGACTATCCCTCTCCCGTCCTCCTCTTCCTCAAAAACGAGCCCAGCACATCATAGCAGGATAACCGAACATGGCCTCATCCTCCGAGTCCCACGGCTGGCACCAGAAGATCTCATAGCACCATGCCTGCAAAGAAAAAGCAGATAGTGCACAGAAAAGAAAATAAAAAAAAGAAGAGAGTCCTACTCTAAGTCATCGGCACCACCGCCTGGTAAAGACTCCGGCATCTCGGCGCCTCCGCCAGCTACCTCATCATCCTCGGTGAACCCAGCACCTTCCTCAACCGGATAGTCCAAGAAGTCCGTAGGAGTAAGAACGAAGAAGGAAGAGAAGACGAGCCATCCCTCCTCTCCTTGTCCAGCACCTGAGGCACCCCACATCCTCAACATTTCAACAACTCAGTCAGAGGTGCCCCATGTCCTCATCATCTCATCCATAGGCCGCACCACGTCCTCATTATCTCAGCTAGAGGCGGCACCACGCCCTCACAACAAGTTCAAACAGAGGTGCCACCTCGCCCTCACACCGCAAGTTCAGACAGAGGCGCCACCTCGCCCTCACCGCAAGTCCAGACAGAGGCATTACCTCGCCCTCACCGCAAGTTCAGACAGAGGCACTACCTCGCCCTCACCACAAATTCAGATAGAGGCGCCACCTCACCTCACCGCAAATTCAGACAGAGGTGCCACCTCGCCCTCACTGCTAGTTCAGACAGAGGCGCCACCTCGCCCTCACCGCAAGTTCAGACAGAGGCGCCACCTCACCCTCACCGGAAGTTCAGACAGAGGCGTCACCTTGCCCTCACCGCAAGTTCAGACAGAGGCGCCACCTCACGCTCACTGCAAGTTCAGACAGAGGCGTCACCTCGCCCTCACCGCAAGTTCAGACAGAGGCACCACCTCGCCCTCACCGCAAGTTCACACAGAGGCGCCACCTCTCCCTCACCGCAAGTTCAGACAGAGGAGCTACCTCGCCCTCACTGCAAGTTCAGACAGAGGTACCACCTCGCCCCCACCACAGGTTCAGACAGAGGCACCACCTCGCCCTCACTACTAGTTCAGACAGAGGCGTCACCTCGCCCTCACCGTAAGTTCAGACAGAGGCGTCACCACGCCCTCACCGTAAGTTCAGACAGAGGCATCACCTCGCCCTCACCGTAAGTTCAGACAGAGCTGCCACCTTACCCTCACCGCAAGTTTAGACAGAGGCACCACCTCTCCCTCACCGCAAGTTCAGACAAAGGCGCCATCGCGTCCTCAGCGACTTCGTTCAAAAACGCCAGCGCGTCATCAGCATTTCAGCGACTTCGGTCACATGCACCTCCTCCTGCAGGTAAACACAGTGAAGGTATGTCAATAAACTTCAAATGCGAGACATAGCTATAATAAATGCTACATAAAAGAAGAATCCCCGCACGGCATGATGCCTTTCTAAAAAATTCCCACAAACAAAAGTTCTTACATGACTCACAAAATGCACCATCAAACTCAACTTAGGTCCAGAAGCCTTAGAATAGTCTCAACCTAGGGTCATACTCCTAAACTAGGTCTCAACACAGGGTAAACACCCCCTAAACAGTCTCACTTAGGGTATAGATACCTTCAAAGAAAATCAACTTAGATGCTCCTCGCCTTTTCCGGCCATCAATGTAAGACCGTACGGAAATACATATCCCCAGCATCGGCCGTCATCATAAGCCCAAACCCCAAGGCACAAACGCCCCCGAAACACGAATCCCAAGGCATAAATGCCTCCACAAACAAACTCCAAGGCACAAACGCCTACGAACACACATCCTAAGGCACAAATGCCTCCACACTCACAAATTTACCATCACCAGCATTATCCGCAGCCCGGTAGGCTTTAAATCACTCGGTTCGGGAGACCGCATAAATCAGCCAAATCTCCATCCATAGCCCGGAAGGCTTTAAATCACTCGGTCTGAAAGACCGTATAAACCTCCCAAATCATCATCCGTAGCCCGAAAGTCTTTAAACTACCTGGTCCTGAAGACCGCATAAATGTCCCAAAACATTTTCACAATTAGGTAGACCCCTTCAAACAGTCACAATTAGGTAGACCCCTTCAAACAGTCACAATTAGGTAGACCCCTTCAAACAGTCATGACTCTGAACTACGATCAGGCTTGATTCCCGCTAAGGGATACGTAGGAATCCTATTACAGGGTCCAGCCAACCAACCTAAACGGTCACCCACAGGATACCACCACATCCACGCACAGAGTCTCAATCAGAGGATTTCACACGTCCTCATACACTACAACACTCACCCCACACACGAACTATGATTGGTTTGATTCCCACTCAGGGATACGTAGGAATCCTATCAAAGGGTCCAGCCGTCCAACTAACCTGGTCACCTTCTCAGCACACAATCCAGATCAGGACCCTTATCTTATCGACGACCCCACTTCTTTCATAAGTGACGTCGTTGAGGGGCTTCTGTAAGTACCCCAATCTGGATCGCTCTCCATCCAAGCATACGACAAAACCAAGGGTAAACTTCCGGAGGTCATAACTCCTTCATACGAACTCCGATTGAGACGTGCCATGTATGGTTGGAAAGCTCTCGATGAGAACTAGCTTTCCATCACAATTACAAAAGCATGGAAGGTCCGTACGGACCTCTTTTTATGCTAAAAGGTCCATACGAACCTCTTTGTACCCAGACATAATTATTACAAAATCTTCTTAAAGTCCACATTATGCTGCTCCGAAGCCCTTCCGAGCGCTCCCGAGATGCTCCAGCACTGCCCCGAGGCACTCTTGAGGTATTCTGAGGCCCCTCGTGGTACTCTGAAGCCTTGCCTAGTCTTTCTCGAGGCGTCCCGGCCCTTTCCGAGTTAAACCGACAATTCGAACGCAAATCCGAACCTCTGCTCGAATCCAACCGACGATCCCGACGCACGCCGAACCTCTGCCCGAATCCAACCAACAATCCCTGCGATCACAACGCACGCTGAAACTCTGCTCGAGTGCACACTTGACAATCCCGAGGCATGCCGAAGCTCTGTCCGCAGAGAACCGGCACATCCCGAAGCAATCCCGGTCTGTCCCTGAACACTATTTCATCCTCAAATACTATTCCCCAGCGGAAGACAGACACGAACCAATATTGGTAAGGCTTCCTTCCTACACTATTTCAATACATTTCACTACGTAGTGTACAATGTAGACATCCGACACAGCATGCATTTTTAAAAGCACACACACACAAAGCATTTAAAGAAAGAAGGGGTACCAAAAGACTCGTTTTTACAAGGCTACTCGGGTGAGCTCTAATATTCTAATATTCTCTTTCCGAGGAGTAACCTGACCTCCGAACTCAAAAATCTTATCACACAAAACAGTTTATTTTTAAACTGATGCCTTTTCTCAATGTTTTGGGCTTAATCAAAACGGCGTGGCGAATCTACAAGCAAAAACAACAGCGAGACACCTCCCTGCCAATGCAGCAACGAAAAAGGGAAATGCCAGATGCCAGGGCGCGATTGCGCTGCCTCTCGGATCCGGGTAATTTCAATATGGTGGTGGTGGCAAGAGTAATATAGTATGAAAAGGCATTTTAAATATACCTGAATTTCCTGCTTTGAAAAATATTTTGCATGTTGATGGACTTGTAACTAATTTGATTAGTATTAGCCAACTTTGTGATGACAATCTTGAAGTAAAATTCAATAAAAACACTTGTGAAGTTTATTATTGTACCAATATCTGTGTTATGATTGGTACTAGGTCAAGTAATAACTGTTATCTTGTTGAGGATAAACAAGTGTGTCATTCTGTTAGAATTGATGATGCTACCTTGTGGCATCAAAAGTTGGGTCATGTCCATTTTCAAAACATTGTGAAACTCATTAAGGCTGAAGCTATAAGTGGTATACCTAGTCTGGACATAAGCAAGAAAATCCTATGTGAAGATTGTCTCAAAGGTAAACAGACACATGTTCCCATAGTGCTATCCAACATCATGAGGAGTACTCTGGAACAACTCACTATTTCTAACTTATGCATATGGATTTAATGGGTCCAGTTGAGGTAGAAAGTTTAGGAGGTAAGTGTAGCGATGCGTGAATTTTCTTTAAACATCTTTTTTGAGTCGCCACCTATATTATTCGTTTGGAAACATAGAAAACTCATTTGAAAATAGATTTTGGGTTCGGGGCTTAGGTTATGGAATTGGAAGGTCAAGGAGCACCCATTCCACCCAATCCGGAGATCGGTCTTGCTAGAAAAAAGAGAGGTTTTCAAAGAAAAGAGATATTTTAAATAATAAATAAAATAAAGATCCATTTAACAAGGTTAAACGGAATATAGGATCGATTGCTTCGAGACCATCCCCATGATTTGGGGAGGCTCTAGGCTGATCCTAGATTCAATGTATTTATACCACTCTAACAATCAATTAGAAAGGGAAAGAGGGATTACCTTGCGTGAAGTAATTCGGGCAGAGTTTCGACTCAAGTTTAGAGTCGAACCTTGACTCGAACAGAGCTTCACCTCAGCCCTTGATTTGAGCTTTAATGTTTGTTTATCAACGAGGTTGACAAACAAACTTTAGGTGATTTTAGGGGTGATTTACAGGAATCTTTCAGGGAGAGAAACCAGTAAATGTGGGGGTTTTGACTTGAAAAGTCTGGATCCAAAATACTAAAAGTCTTTAGGCATTTATAGGTGTTGGAGAGGTGTTGAAGATGAGATCAAACACCTTGGAAAGGTTCCAGAATCCAAACTTCATTGGATGGCTGGATGGATAAAGTTTTATCCCGAAAGAGGTTGAAACCGACGAGGAAACTGCCATCTGCAGGTCTGCAGAACTCCTTTATCTCGCGCGAGACACGCTATTCCACGTGAGATAAGGCATTCAGTGGACAATTCTGACCTTCCCTCATTATTTCGTATGCAATTTAGTCCCAAACTAACGGTCGTTAGTGAAAACTTAACGAAACATGACGAAATGGTGGATTTCTACTTCTTGACTCAAGGCGAGACTTAGAGCGGTATAAATGTGCTCCGATGGGTTCAGAATGGGGTGTCTACAGAGCCCCTCGTCGACAAGTCTTATGGAAGAAGTCATGTCGATGATAGAAAAGACATCATTCTGAATATCGGGATAGTCGGGCTGCACGGCTTCCTACGTATCTCTATCGGAGAATCAGACCATAACGTAGTTTGACTCCAAAACACGAAAAGGCTGCTTTAGGTATTTTGAAAATCATTTTGAAAATTGAGGAGATTTTATTTTTGAAAAGGCAAATCCATACTGAGGAATCAAATCATGACCCAATTCCGAATATACCTGTCTGTCTGAAGATTCGCCTGTCTGGGCTCTGAACCTACGGGGAAATATGTTAGAAAATAAAGGCTTACCTGTCCGATCCTTTGAATCCTGTCGGTTTTGTGACGATTCGCCTGTCTGGGCCCCGAATCGGGCTTTTTGTTGAGGATGACGATTCACCTATTTGGGCATTGAATCGGGCTTTTGGATTTGACGATTCACCTATTTGGACATTGAATCAGGCTTTTCTTTTGACGATTCACCTGTCTGGGCATTGAATCAGGCTTTTCTTTCGACGATCCACCTGTCTGGGCATTGAATCGGGCTTTTATTTTGACGATTCACCTATCTGGGCTCTGAATCATGTGGAATGAATTGATCTCTGGATCAATCATTTCGGGCGACTGGTGCCGTATCGGGTGATTGTGCGGGTGTCACGTTCGGCTCGTTCCGTGACTTGCGGTGTCGATTTTTCCACGTTTCCTTGCTAGTGTATCATTTCCAAGGGTAAATGTGTCAAAATTTTGAATTTTGACGTTGTGTAGATGCTTATTGTCGAGGAAAATTTCGTACATTTCCAGAAGGTTTATCTCGCGCGAGATAGCTTGTCTTGTGCGATACATCTACTGTCGAGGCAATATAACAGCAGCTGCTGTTTATTTTGACAAACACCCATTTTTTCAAATTTTCTTTCCCAGCTCGAGCCAAGGCAATTTTCTGAGATTTCTTGGTGCTCTGCTTTGTTGATTTCTTCTTTCCATCAACCTTCAATCCCTTCTCCTTCCAATATCCATGGCGCAAGAGAGGAACAATCCGACTTTGGGGAGTCATTTGCTTGGCAAGGATTACCCCCATGACGACCTCACTTTTGATAGGGATATGCATATCTCTTATGCCGTTTGAGAGGGTTTGGTAAGTGCTTCTTCCTCACTTCTCATTTCATGAATTGCATTGCATTCGAATCCATTTTTTTTTTGAATCCCAATTTCGTCAAATTGGCAGTTTTTCTCTTTGGCTAGAACTTGGTTCTTCCTTAATGCATGCTTCATTTTTGTTGAATTTGTTAGTTGTTTGACGTTTTATTGTGTACGTATGAGTCCCCTACACATCATGGATTGTAGGAGGGGTTAATTCGGGTAGAGAATGTGCGCTCGCCGAAATTTTATGAAAAAAAATCGATTTGGGAGTCCCCACACCATGTTTTAAGGTACACTTTGAAAAACCTTTGAAAGATAAAAGGGTTCGGGGGTCAGGTTACGTGTTGGGAAGAACCGAGAGTTCACCCAACACGCATCGTCCATGGACGAGTCTTTCAAATTAAACATCCAAATGTATTCATAGTGTGTGCAAACAATGATGACAAGCAAGTGTGATAAAATGGATTTTATTAATTGAAATGAGATTTTAAAACTTGTGAGCCATTTGATTAGGGAGGCCACATCTCAAATACAGAGATCAAAACAGATTACAACTGAAAAGGGGTCTCTGCAAACAGACAAGATGTGTCGAGTGACACATAACATGCCTGGCTAGATGTATCGCGTGATACAGGATCTATCCAGACATATTGTGTCGCGTGACACAGGATGTCCATCTGTAGAGATCTGACAATCTGAACACAGAAAAACCAGAAACCAATACAGATCTAACTATACAATCAATTCAGCTTCGGAAATGAACAATTCAACAATTATTCAACTAAGGGGGTGTGGATATGGGGAGATCCACACTCCCTTGGGAATCTAACAACAATTCCAACAAGTTTCAACTTATGAACACTCAATTAGACTAAACACAATGATTAAACAGAGAGATTGCGATTGGATTTCAGTAAGTAAGACAAATGGAGTCGAATTACTGAATCAGATGAGTATATGAGAATTGAATTATGAAAATGACAAATCTAAAAGAGAAGAGTAGGGAATTGGTGAGTTACCCTTGTAGTGTCCACGAATTCTATACCAAGTCTAGTATAGAACCCTTCAATAATCTGCTTCTGGGACTGATTGAACTGAGGAGGAGTGATGGATGGAGGATCTAAATGGTAATGGGTGAATTGAAGTGAATTGGAGGTAAGATTGGGTGAATTTGGGTATGAGAGAGAGAGAGATGTGGGCATTCGGCTCTGTATGGTACGTAGAGAAATGGGCAGAGTAACAGTAGGCAAAAAGAGGGATCTCAATATGAGAGGGGTAGGGTCTTATTTATAGGCTGCTGATGATGGGCACATTGTGTCGTACGACCTCCCGCAACCACTTTTCATGGCTCGAGTTGTCGCGTGACACAACATGTCACTAACCGTTTCTTTCGCCAAAACCTGGTTCTGGAACATTCCAGGTTAATACCCAAAAGGTCCAAAACTGTTTTATTCCTTGTAGGTCCTTTTGCATGAGCAAAGTACTTAAAAGTACTTCCTTCGAAAGAAACTTATGAAATGTTTCTGGAAGTCTCGGAATGGATCGAGAATTTACCAAAACGCCCCTAGTGCAATTTTATCATATTAAAATGCACCTAAAAAGGGTAGCGAATTGGATTGGCGTACTTACAGAGCCCCTCGGAAACATCACTTACAAAAGAAGTGAGGTTATCAATAAGAAAAGACCCAATCCTAATGAGCGGTTGGGAATATGGCGGATGGCTAGACAATGCTTGGTGAGATCGGATGGCTGGACCTTTGGAGAAAGGATTCTTACATATCCCTGGAGGGAATCAAGACGGCCGTAGTTCAAAGGTTGACTGTTAGGGGAGTCATCCGAAATTTGACTGTTAGGGGCGTCACCCAAAATTTGACTGTTAGGGGCGTCACCCGAAATTTGACTGTTAGGGGCGTCACCTAAAATTTGACTAATGCTTCTTAGAAAAGTAATTGACTGAGATATGCTTTCATACCAGTGTTGTGCTTACCTATAGCTGCTGGAGGGACTGAGGCTACGACTGATGATCGTGGAGGGTTGTAGCTGCCGGAGGCTCTTAGGTCACTGTTTGTTGATGATAAGAGAAAACTGTAGCTGCCAAGGGACTTAGGCTACTGTTTGTTGAAGAAGTGAGGTAGCTACCAAGGGACTTAGGCTACGGTTGATGATGAAGAGTAGCTGCCAGGGGTCTTAGGCTACTATTGATGATGAAGAGTAGCTTCTAGGGGTCTTAGGCTACTGTTGATGATGACGAGTAGCTTCCAGGGGTCTTAGGCTACTGTTTAT
Organism: Adenophora triphylla var. japonica; assembly: GCA_022495995.1. Lineage (NCBI taxonomy): Eukaryota > Viridiplantae > Streptophyta > Magnoliopsida > Asterales > Campanulaceae > Adenophora > Adenophora triphylla. Next base: position 96,744 of record JAFEMH010000630.1, on the reverse strand, counting down.
GATGAAGAGTAGCTGCCAGGGGTCTTAGGCTGCTGTTAATGATGAAGAGTAGCTGCCAGGGGTCTTAGGCTAATGTTGATGATGAAGAGTAGCTGCCAGGGGTCTTAGGCTACTGTTGATGATGAATTAATGGTTTGTCGTGCGAGGGATGGCCTTTGTTGATGATCGGCTGACTTTGGAGTCATGAACTTTGCTTGATAGGACATGAAGAACGGATTTCGCTGACGATTTTGGCAATGGGGCTGATGATCTTTGATGAACATTGCTGGGGAGACTGATTGATTTGGATTCTTTATCTCGATTTTGGTTGAGGGACAGTCCTCATGATTCGATTGTGCTCAGTTGATTGTTGTACCTGCGGGGGAAATTGAAAAGTATGCCATAGGAATTGAAGTTTTAAAACAGCAAACCACAAGGGGTGGTTTTGAAAAATTGGCCAAGGGGCACTGTTATGTCACACGACGTCTTAAAGCCCTTGGAAAGACCTTTTTAAAACCTTGAACAGTCGCTATTTGAAAACCACAGTTGAGAGGGAGACGAACAGCTTGAGAGAAAAACAAAGTGATACGCATGAAACCAAGAGAATCAAGAGTTTGAATCAGATTTGGCTTGTAACAATGCCTCCTAGATCACGCCCCACGAAGAAAGGGCCTCAACAAGCCGAGTTAGCTGCTCGTCGAAAAGGAATTCAGCAAAATCAAAGGCCATTCATCCCGCTAGCTGTGAGGGGAGAGTTCTATCCTCAGCTTAAGGAGCATACTTCTGCGACCGAGAAGAAATCCACGGTATTTTCTGTAGCCCTTGTCTTTTTTATTGGGACAAAATTGATTTGAAATTGAGTTTTATGCCAAAAAGATTCGAACTTCGCATGCGAAATTATGAATTAACTGCATGAACTGAACTTGGAAAAGGATTATGAGTACATGCTATATGTTTTACCCTAATTTTGCTTGAAAAATGGTAATAAATGACTGCCTTTATGTAAATTGGACAAGTATAAACATTGATCGACATGCTTTTTAGGGAGAAAATGAGATATTCATACCTGCGCTGTATTTACCTGCAGGGATTGCGCACCCGGGGTTCTCCGGAGGTGATTGGCAGGTTGTGGGACAGCTTGCCCAGCAGCCAGGAGTTGATTCATTCGCCCAAGGGCGTGATATATGCTGCTGGATTTGGACCATTCTTTGAGATGGCGAAAGCCATCGGAGATACTCAGCGGAGCGTTGAGCTGATGAGAGCATTCCGGGAGTTCCGGTGGGAGTCACCCATTCTTTTCATTTTTACAAAGGGGAGGCCACGATTACGCCCTATGACTTTGCAGTTATCATAGGATTGCCTTTCACTGCTGAGCCTCTTTATTTGGATGAGCCTGCGCTTATTGCTGATCCCCAGCCTCCTACTGATGCAAATTTTATGGAGTTGATTGGTTTTGTTCCCCAGGATAAGAAGGGGAATGGGTATGAGTTGGGTGAGCTCCACGGCCATATCAGTGAGCAGAGCCGAGACTATCCAATAATCCTTGATGATTCTGAGGAGAGCCAGTTGAGAGCTGAGAGGTTAGCGAGGGCCTTCGTGTGGGTTGGCATGTCTGACATGCTCTTTGTCAACAGTGCATCTATTGCCTTGGTTTCATTGTTGGAGCTTCTAAGGACCTGGGATGCTATTGGGACCTGATCATGGGGAGAGGCTGGCTTGGCTGAGATGTATCTAGCCCTCGATGATATCAGCAGGCGGAAGGCGATGACCTTCAACTGCTGTCACATGGCTTTTGAGGTACTTCTTATCTTGACTTTCTCTTTGACATTCTTCTTTCTGTCTTTCATTACTATCATCTCACTTGTTTTGACCCTTTTGTTTTAGGCCTGGGCTTACGAGATCTTTGGCTACTATGCCTGGCAGGTCCAGAACGAGTTCCCTGCTACCATGCTTCCTGCCTTGAGACGCTGGGTGAAGGATGCATGGAAGAAGACCAGGACAGCTGATTCGAGAGTTAGAGTGATGACCTCATATCCAGACACATTGGTGTGCTTGAGATGGACTCCCCAGAGTTTGAGCCTATTCCCCTGGGCTGGCCGGTATGATGAGCTTGATTTGGGTCATGCTGTGCACTTTACAGAGTGTCTCAAGCTACTTGTAGGCTTGTCTGGAGATGCTTTATATCTGGGAGAGAGAGTTTATAGGCAGCACGGTCCAGGCAGGGTTGCTCAGGTCCCGGTTGATCCTCTGAAGGATATGTGGTTTCCTCGGAAGCTGGATGATCTGATTACATTGATCCAGGGTGATGGTGCCTACAACCATATTGAGGAAGGCGGAGATTATGCAGCGTTTGTGGCGGAGAGACTGAAGTCACCGCAGGTGATGGCGAGGCGTGGTGCTCAGGGCGCAGGCTCTTCTTCTGGATTTGTGGTGAGACCACCCTTACCTCCTCCATTTGTTGACTTTTGGGATGGGGATCACATGAGGCGAGCTCCTCTTGACACGAGTCGGATTCGTCCCCATTTTCCGCTCCCTAAGGGTTCCCGATCTGTGAGTGTTATTTTTCCCTCTTTGATGCTTGAAACTGTTAGAATCCCTCATTATTGCCACAATTAACCTCTTGATTCTTTCTGTTGTTTTCTTGTATCAGGTCTCAGTTGATACTTATTGGAGCTTTGCTCGATATTATACTGGAGCTCTGGACATGATTGAGCAGCTGGAGAGGAGTGCCCATTTCTGGAAGGAGCGGTGCCTAGCCCGGGCTTCAGATGATGATGATTCTACTCCCAGCTTGCCTGATGGGAAGAGGGCTCGAGTTGACATGGCTGTGAGCGGGGAGAAGAGACCCAGGACCAAGAATGCCTCATATCCTCCCTCCAGCTCTTCTAGCTTAGAGTACGAGAGTGATAGTGATGATGTTCCTGTTGACCCCCATGAGATTGAGACTGTTGCCATCCCTGCCATTGATGAGTTTTACCATGGAGACCTTGCGATTTACCGAGCTCCTGCGGATGATCCGGATCACGTACCTGCTGAGGAGGACGATGCAGAGGGAGAGGATAACGAGGACGATGATAGCAAGGAGGATGATGATGAAGATTCAGAGGATGATGACTCGGAGTAGCACCCTGGATCCGATTGTGATTTTTTGATTATTGCACCTTGTCACAAACAAACACTTTTTTGTCTAAACTATTTTCTAAGCATTGCTCTGAATTTAATACATTATTATTAGGTTTTGTTATTTGCACGAGTCCAACTTTTGAGAAAATGAGAATGAATGGAGTAAATGGTTATGATATTGGTGTGTCTGTGATTTGTATGGTTTGATTGTGTATGTATGGAATGATGGGTTGATTGCGTGTGTATAAGGTATATGAATGAATGAACCCTATCCCAAGTTGGTTGTGAATTTGTGACTGAATATTGCAGCTTTGGACAAGTCGGGGCGTGCCCTGGTACAGAACTGATTGCAGATTGTTGATGTCTGATGTGAGGCCAAAGATGTCGCACGACCCAGGACGCCTGGTGATAAGTTGTGTCGCGTGACACAATAAGCCCTACTGACAGGTTTTCCCCAAACCAGTTTCAACATTGTCTCAAAACCCCATCTTTGCTTAGGGCACGAATCTCAGCAGCCCCCCCAGGAAGTGGGTTTCAAGTACAAAGTTATCATCAAGGATTGAGATTGTAAAGCAAGCCCCGAATCTGCACAGATGTACACACCATTCTCCTTCTGTCTGACCAAGCCCCAGTATGGAAGAAATCACCGCGAACTGATTCTGGGGCAGCCCCGCTTTGACATAGCTCCCACGCAGCCCCATTGCAGATAGAAACCTTTCAAACTTCAGTCAATCAGTCGATGGACAAGACTCAGAAATTTTTACGTGCAGGGGCACATCTTTCGAGGGTGGAATGAATCTTGATTTTGTGACACACTCGCTTTTGGGTTTGACTCTTTTGAGAGAGTATAAGCGTCACAAGGTGTGGAAAAGTGTATGGAAGCCCCTGCTGACCGAAGGACAGTGTTTAGGCTCTATTTCCCTATGATGTAGAAAAGAAGACTTGTTGAGACACTTGAAAACTTGTCTTATTCGTGATGATCACAAAGCTGCTTAAAACCCTTTACTGATGTTCGGGTTATTCAACCACTAATCCTGACATGAACAAATATTTCAATTAATCGTGAGGAGAAAGCCAACTGATATCGAGAATCAAACTTGGAAAGATGGAAAGGGAATCTGTGTATAGGGACGGCCCTTGAGGAGATCGAATTTTCTGATATTTTTTTGTGATTTCGACCGGACCATTTCTGGTTGCCTACGTTCCCCTCATGGGAGGAGCTCAGGTCATCGTAGTTCGAGCAAGTCCCGATTGGAGGAGACGGAATGCGGAGATTTAAGGATTTCTTTTGAGAATCGGAGAGTTGACACGCATGTCTCCTTGGAGTGTCAATGAAAGGCACGGATGCGAAGTCCCAGTGGGACATTCGCGGCAAGTGTTTGTGGAGGAGAAATGAAATATACTCACATGAAATACCAAATGAATAGGATTCGAATTTGCATAAACTTTGATTGATGATCTTGAACCGAGATGGATTAGGTTCCAACTTAAACAAGCAATGAAGCATTAATCTGATTTAGATCTTGAAGATATTAGAATGAAACTGCTATCCGGTAGGAACTACAGCTAGGTTTCAGGCTTTGATCGGCCATCAGGTGATTTGGAGAATCCTGACCTCTTAAGACGAGAGGTCGACTGAGCCTTTTACTGACTGAAACTCTAAAGATGAGAGGTTGGCTTGCAGGAATGTGTTTGGGATTTCTAAGGTAAGGGAATCTGTGGTTGTATCTTCATTACCTCTAAGAATGAGAGGTCAAATTTTGTTCCGATCAAAGGCGAGGGTAATGGGAATATCCTCTAAAAACGAGAGGATGGCTTGGGATTGGTTAGAGGTAATGGTGAGGGGACATTCATGCTGTCTTTTTATTTGCTCTGAGACTCCCTTTGAGTAACGACTTGATCCTTTGACTTTTGCTTTTGAGAGAAATGCTAGGGACTAGGCTTTTTTCTTTTCTCCTCTTTTTTTTTCTTCTTCTTTTTTTTTTATTCCTCTCTCTCTTTTTTTTCAATTTTGTTTTTGAGAGAGAACTTCAGCTAGTCCTTAGGATGAATCGCTGCATTCCGCCATTCTTGAGCTTGGAAATGGTCGATCTTCTTTTGAATCATGGGAGTCTCAAGGATAGTCCCTCTTCTTCTGGAGATGGCTAAATGGGTTTCAAACATGCCGATCTTGAAATGAAGGGGAATTGTTTGGTGAGGGTGAGGTAATGGCTTTCCTATGGGTGAAAGGTTTCAACTGCAGTCCATACCGGATGATCTAAACGATATTAAGGCCTCATTTCTTGCCATACCGGATGATCTAAACGATATTAAGGCCTCATTGCTTGCTTAAACTTAACTGAGAAAGATTACTGCAAATCCATTGAGCGACAAATGACGAATATGATGAAAGAGATGTGAGCATATGAGATGCGAGATGGGGAGTTGACAAGCCTCAATTTAAGAAATATATCAGTCGGTTTTCTCACTCTGATTAGTTTAAACATTAATCATTTCAAAGCATTAGTAATTGAGCAGCGCAAGTGATCATGTAGAATAAAACCATTTCAATTAAGTGTAACGTGGGCATGCAAGTGATGTCTCGAGTCTAGCAAGAATAGAAATAAAGACTTTTATTACTAAAATAAAAAGACTCATAACACATACATAATAGACTCAAATCATAAAAGGGACATTCACTACCAAAATGAAAAACAATCTAGACCCTACGATGACTGATTGACTTCTTCAAATGGGAGATCCTTGGAATTGTGGAAGAGGGTTGGTAGCCGCATTGGGATGAGCCTTCTCAATCCTACGTTCATCAACAAGCCTTTGAATAAGCAGATTTAGAGGAACGCAATCGTTGGTGATATGGCCGAGATACTGATGATAGTAGCAATACTTGCTACGATCCAAATCCGGATTGGGTTTGCTGGGATGGTAATTGTCAAGTGGCTTGATCATCCCTCTTCGCACTAACCCGTTGAAGGCTTCCTCAGTTGTTATTCCAAGATCATCAAACTTCCGCTGCTTACGCGGTGGAAACCAACCACGGTTCTGGACACCACTTTCCTCATGGAAGCCCTTTTCAATCTTCCCTTCATCAATGAGTCCTTGGATGATCACCCTCAAAAGTTTGCAGTCGTGAGTGGTATGGCCAGGATACTGATGATAGTAGCAATACTTGCTTGTGTCCAGCTTTGGGTTGCGATGAGGAGGGCTATAATTGACCAGTGGCTGAACCAATCCTCCACTCACCAAGACCTTGAGGAAATCGTCCATAGGCATCCCCACATCACCACATTACTGTTTTCTTCTTTCCATCTGAACCACTTTTGGAGGTGACTCGAGTATTGGCGCTCCTTGCTGAACGGGATTCAAGGTAGGAATGAAGGACATTTGATTAACGCTTACGTACGGGGTTGGTCCTGAATGCTGATCTTGCGTAGTCGACGGACTGAAACCAAAAGATGAACCCATTGATGGTTGAGAAAAACTTCCTTGAAACGGAGTTTGGTTAGCGAGGAACGGCAACAGTCCTTTCTGGTTGAACTGGTTATCCACATAATGCCATGATCCTTGGGAACCTTGCTAATACTGACACTGCGACCCAAATTGGTTAAGAGAACTAAAAGCCTTGGGAATCGGTTGTCCACCCTGAATCTGAGCTTGCTTAACTTGAGGTGCTAGAGGAAGAATCTTATCTTGTTCATTCCCATTCATCCCTTTCATCCTATGCATCTAATAAGCGGGGGAAGATGTAACATCCACGGTGGGATGAAGAGGGAGAGAAACATTTCCAGCTTCATGATCAACGCTGCTAGTACCAATGATCTCTTCGTAGGACCCATCTTCGTGATGAATTACTGTGATCCCTCGGACACGCATGGCTTCCACAAACCTAGCATGCGTTTCTTCTTCTCGGGTCCTAGCAATTTGAGCAAGCAACTGAGCCTTGCTCTCACGAACCAAAGCAGCTTCAAGGGAAGCTCGTAACTCTGCCACAGATAAATCATTCATATCCAGCTGACCCGAAGCAAAAGGACTTCCAGACTGAGCGGATGACATATCCTTTGTACTAGACATCTCAGATATCAGAACAGATGAGAGCTTCGCAAGAACTGCAACTACTTCGGAGACACGAACCAAACGAACACTGGAACCCGGAGCACGTACCCAACTTGTCGCAACTGCAGAGGTGGGTATGGATTGATAAGGTGGTGAAGGGGGAGACTTTGAGAAAGTACGGGAGAGGGAGGAATAAAGGGAAGGACTCGCTCAAACAACTTGTTAATGTTCAAGTATAAATCGGTATCTTTTAAATCCTAAATAAGGTTGGAAAAGGATAAGCCTTTATTTACGCAATCTATACCTCGGGGAAACTTAGGAACGCAACATTCAAATTACACCAAATGTTTTGCATAGAAATTAATAATAGGTAATAATACCTAAACAAGACCTAAACACAATGTGAGACGGACGAGTGATCCAAATTTCTGGAGAAATTTGAGCAGCATAACGGGTATTCTTGAAGAATTTCAAAGAAAAATCCGGCATGACCTCTCGTCGGCGCATGGTGACAACGTGGCATGATATGTCATTAGAACATGTCACGAGAGTGACATGTCCATACGTGAAACCATGTTGCATTGGCAACATGCCCACACGTGTAAGGTTTTGGGAAATGTATGAAGGCCTATCGTAAATTTCAAAACAACTCATTTTAGTGTAATTAAAATGTTGTTATCCAAAAAACCAACCATGGGTAAGCTTTTCAAGTGTGGCGCCACCTATGATGCGCTAAGGGGATAGGTTTGATATTAGGCGCTCAAGCGTAGGCGACATACATCACTGTCTGCGATGCCGTCAATCGCACCCGAGGGTTCTAAATCTATGTGACGTAGTGTGCGGATGACTATGTTCTTTTATTTATGAAAAATAAAAAAAAAAATTATTTTCTTTTTTTTTTATTTATTTGAAAAGAAAAAACAAACGGGAAAAACACACACACATATTAACAAAGGTACAACAATCAACTGTGCCTTTTGATCCAAGGGACTGCCCTTAGCCCAAAACCTGAAGAACTGCTCAGTGGCTAGTTATGTCGCGTGACACAGGACAGCCATGGTCCAATCCTGTCGCACGACCAGGCTAGCCACTGAACAAGAACCTGCAACAAGAAATCAGCCTCTGCCTCCACACGGCAAGGAACAAAGCACAATACTAAAGCTCAGAAATATAGCAGCATGAAGCACACAAAAGGCACACAAATTTCACAATTTCATAAAATGCATGTTCCACACAAGGTCATCAATGATGCACACAAAATGAATATGTTGGATGTTTAAGTGATTGAAAGCATGACCCTCTTTTGAAAACTAGTTTCTATTCCCAGCGGAGTCGCCACTGAATGTGCGCTCGCCGAAATTTTATGAAAAAAATTTGATTTGGGAGTCGCTATGCCATATTTTAAGGTACACTTTGAAAAACCTTTGAAAGAGAAAAGGGTTCGGGGGTGGTCAGGTTACGTGTTGGGAAGAACCGAGAGTTCACCCAACACGCCTCGTCCGTGGATGAGTCTTTCTAATTAAACATCCAAACATATTCATAGTGTGTGCAAACAATGATGACAAGCAAGTGTGATAAAATGGATTTTATTAATTGAAATGAGATTTTACAACTTGTGAGCCATTTGATTAGTGAGGCCACATCCCAAATACAGAGATCAAAATAGATTACAACTGAAAAGGGATCTCTGCAAACAGACAAGATGTGTCGCGTGACACATAACATGCCTGGCTAGATGTGTCTCGTGACACATGATCTATCCAGACATATTGTGTCGCATGACACAGGATGTCCATCTGCAGAGATCTGACAATCTGAACACAGAAAAACCAGAAACCAATACAGATCCAACTATACAATCAATTCAGCTTCAGAAATGAACAATTCAACAATTATTCAACCAAGGGGTTGTGGATATGGGGAAATCCACACTCCCTTGGAAATCAAACAATAATTCCAACAAGTTTCAACTCATAAACATTCAATTAGACTAAACACAATGATTAAACAGAGAGATTGCGATTGGATTTCAGTAAGTAAGACAAATGGAGTCGAATTACTGAATCAGATGAGTATATGAGAATTGAATTATGAAAATGACAAATCTAAAAGAGAAGAGTAGGGAATTGGTGAGTTAACCTTGTAGTGTCCACGAATTCTATACCAAGTCTGGTATAGAACCCTTCAATAATCTGCTTTAAGGACTGATTGAACTGAGGAGGAGTGATGGATGGAGGATCTAAATGGTAATGGGTGAATTGAAGTGAATTGGAGGGAGGATTGGGTAAATTTGGGTATGAGAGAGAGAGAGATGTGGGCATTTGGATCTGTATGGTACGTAGAGAAATGGGCAGAGTAATAGTAGGCAAAAGAGGGATCTCAATATGAGAGGGGTATGGTCTTATTTATAGGCTGCTGATGATGGACACATTGTGTCGTACGACCTCCTGCAACCACTTTCCATGGCTCGAGTTATTGCGTGACACAACATGTCACTAACCGTTTTTGGCACCAAAACCTGGTTCTGGAACATTCCAAGTTAATACCCAAAAGGTCCAAAACTGGTTTATTCCTTGTAGGTCCTTTTGCATGAGCAAAGTACTTAAAAGTACTTCCTTCGCAAGAAACTTATGAAATGTTTCCGGAAGTCTTGAAATGGACCAGGAATTTACCAAAATATCCCTAGTGTAATTTTATCATATTAAAATGCACCTAAAAAGGGTAGCGAATTGGATTGGCATACTTAGAGGTAGTCGAATGCATCTTTGGACATGCTTTTCTTGTGCGCACGCCAAGTGTTCGATGAAATGCCTCAATGAGAATTTTTTTCTATTTCTTTGAATTTTTGCCATGGGATGATTTCTAACATTGTCCTTTTGCTTTTCCTCTATTTTGCAGTCATACAAGCCGAACAAAAATTGTCGTGGGATTCCGAAGCTTGCCAAGGCTTTATGGGGCAAAATCAAGGGCTTAAATGGCGTTCGAGCTAGGATGGCTCAAACGGGGCTTTTAACCTTCGTCAACAACATCCAGGGGATGAGACGGACTCCCCAGGTCCTTCAAGCAATCAGAGAGAGGTGGTGGGACACTACCCACACAGTGCATCTTCGATTCGGGGAAGCCACTATGACCCCGACAGATTTTCTAGCTAACACGGGGCTAGAGTTTACCAGTGTCACCCTCCCGAATACTACGGGTTACAAGCCTACGAGTCCATCCGTGTGGAGGCAGCTGATTGGTTTTGCCCCTAACAAGGTTAAGGGATTTGCTGCTGAGTTGTCACCCCTCCGAGCTCAACTTGAGGCTTATGCAAATAAGCCAAATCTGAACACTGATCGGTTTGTGCGAGGTGCTCTCTGGTACATTCAGTCAGAGACCATCTTTGCTAACCATTATTCTATGGCTCGCCTTGTACTCTTGGGTTTGCTGGTTGATTTGGATGCTGTGGGGACATACGACTGGGGCTCAGTCGGGCTGGCTTTCTGTTATCATGCCATGGATGAGGCGTGTAGGCACACCAAGGATACTCTGTCGGGTTATTCTTATGCTTGGGAGGTATGCTTTTGATTCTGTCTCTATTTTTTGTCTATACTTTTTGTCTGTGTTTTGTACTGAATCTGTTCTGTTTTCATGTATAGATATAGGGATATGTCGTCTTCGGATTGTACAAGTTTGAACTGGATAGTCGGACCCCTTTGTTTTCGGATATCAGGAGGTGGAGCCATCCCAATCGGACTGTGGATGAGGAGGAGGGAGATCAGGACTGGACCCTGACCGTCGCGAAGGCGCGGGCCATGTTGGACACCTTTGAGTTTGAGCGGTTGGGCCTGTATCCGTGGACTTTGGTGGAATGAGAGGTTCACCGTGCTTGGGATGCTACCGCGATGCAGAGGATCTTGGTATCTCTGGAGGGGGATACCATGTACTTGGGCGAGCGAGTCTTCCCTCAGCATGGCCGAGGTTCACTGCCATATAGGGTGCCAGTGGATCCGCCGAGGGCGATGTACCCTACCCACTTCATTCCTGATGATGATTATGCTGATCTTGTGGAGGGTTGTGCGGCGACGAATTGCGTTGTCTGGGGAGCTTCATATGCGGAGTTCTTGCCTCGCCTGATGGGTCCCCTCTTGGTAGGTTCTAGGCGGTCATTTTCTCGGGCTTCCACCTCTGCCTCGACCTCAGGTTCGTCAGCCCCCAACTCTTCTTCCTAGTATGCGGGTCCTATGCCTTTTGCGCCAGATTATGGTCCTCCGAGCTACACATATATGATGGGGAGCATGCCGATGGTTGGACACATCCCGATCTCGGACCATATTCCTGAAGGTTACCGCCTCCCATCCGATATCTCTTCGGTACGTTTCTGTTCATACTATTTCCCGTATTCGTCCATATATGTGTATATGTCCGACTTCATCTGATCCTTTTTGTTGTCAGATTACCATGTCCGCGGCTGATTACAATAGTGGAGCGAGCAGGATGGCTGGGTTGATGTCCTTGGTGTCGGACCTGTCTGACCGGCTGTTTCAGTTGGCGGCTTTGGCAGCTTTGACGGTAGCCTCTGCGGTGACCCCGACTTGTGAAGCCAAGCGATCGAGGAGGGACGGCAGCCCCAATGGTGGTGAAGACGGAGGTGCCAGCGGCTCGAGTGACTTGATGGCGTGATCCCCCTTTTTCTCCCCATTTACTTCTTGAGAACTTGTAAATATTGGTCGTGTGGGCCCAGACAATTTTTTCTTTCTTTTTGGTACCTGTTAGCACATAGGTTGCACAAAAACAAGGTTTTCTTAATTCCTAGTCCTAGGTCTAATTAATTAATTTTTTTAACTTTCTCGACTTCTGTGATTTGAAATGAAATGACCATTCGGGTCACAGTTTTGAGCTTGATTTTGGTGTTGCACTGCATATTAGAAATTGTATGTGCAGGTTTTCGAGACTTGCTTCGTCAAGTCGGGGCTAGATTGCTTGTTTGTGTAGGACTGCTGCTGAATTTGCCGAAGAGATGTGTCGTGCGGGACAAGGCATCTTACCCGAGACACGCTACTCAGGCGAAATTCCTTTCCTTCTTCGAACAGGATTCTGTCATTTTTTCCTATAAAAACACCCCGTAGTCCGTCCAGATAACTCATCCCAGCCCTTCAAACTCTAGAGATATTTTGTTAGGATTGAATTCTTGTCTTCTTCTCCAACCCTGTGATCCATGGCTTCCAAGGAGATCGTCCCAATGTCCATGATTGTAGATGATTTTTCTTTGCCGTCTGACGTAGTTGAAGCATTCAAACAAGCATCAAGGGATTTCATGAGGTCGTTTCGCAATCGATCTCGCAATAAGTTTATAGCCGAATTCGGATTCAAAATCCGTTTCACCTTGAAGAACCTCCAACCGGATTGGAATCTTTTGCAGGGTGCTGCTCGATTTTGGGATCCTTCCGTTCATCTCTTTAATTTTTCTCTTAATGAGATGATGCCTACTGTTGAGGAGTTCGCCATTATCTTGGATATGTCATTGACTGGTGAGATTGTTGTTCCTAAGTACAATAGGAATCATTCAGAGGCTTTGAATGAATTGCTAGGGATCCCCCTTGATACTTGCTATGGGCTGGTTCATCGCAGGTGGGTAGATTGTTCTTCTTTTCCTGAACGCTTCAGCAAAGATTCAGATGACGAGGCCTTCCATGTTTACAAATGGAATTTTTTGGCCCTTTCTCTTTTCGAAGATGTTTTGTTCATGTGTAGGGATGGCTTGGTTGATTCCCAATTGGTGGAAATTGTTCTGCAGGCTAGGAAATGTTCTAGGAACATCATTCCGCTAATCTTGGGTGAAACCCTGCATGGTCTTGATGAGTTGCATAAGACCGGTGCCATGACTCAAGGGAGTCCTCTTTTGTTGACTATTTGGCTTAGGGAACATCTCAAGTTGGTAGGTCCCCCATTGGAGTATTCCCCATTCACATACCATATGAGGAAATTGCTGATCAAGGATCTCTCGGTGGATGAGTGGGTCAAGCTGATTGCAAAGACTGCGACTGCCGATATCATTTGGTGTCCACCTTATTGGAGATTGAACAAGTATGTTGTCAATACCAAGGGTTTTGACAGGGTTGTTCTCCCGGGTTTGCGAGATTCCTCCTTTTATTTTCCCAAGCGGGTGCTCCATCAATTTGGCCAGCAGCAGGACACTTATCTTTTCGAAGGGGCCTCTCGTGAAGTGTCTTATATCGGTGTTGAGTTTGCGAAGGTGCTAGCTCAAGCATGGGGTGAAGGAACTAATCAAGACCGCTGGTCGAACCTTTGGACTTTTGATGCAAGCGTCTTCTTATCTGACAAGTATTTGGATTGGTTTCTTCATACCGGTCACCCTAATGTGGAGAAGATTGATGATCTGCGGCTTTCACTGTTAGGGGATTCCTTTATAGCTAGCAGTATTTTGCGGAGGAGTGAGGCTCAGTCTGATCCTGCTAATGTACGGACTGATCCAACCCAGGATTTTCTTGATGGAGATTGGTATGAGAGGCAAGGCAAGGGTATGCCTAGAAAGATGCAAGCTTTAGATATGCCCAATGTCTTCAAAAGGCTTTCAGAGTCCGTTTTCACTTGCCTCGAGGGATGTTCTGCTTCGAAGGGTCCAAAGCGCAAGAGAGATCAAGATGACGGGGGTGATCATGTCCGTCGGCCTACCAAGTCGATGAAAGGCTAGATCTTAAAGAGTACCAAGAGATTGCTTTGATAGATCAATAGTTTTATTATATATTTTTTTCAAGATTGTTAGCTTAGCAAATTAGTCGTTGTGTTTAGGATTTCCCCTTCGTCATTAATGAAATGCATTCGATTAATAAAAGGACAAAATTTTATTTATTTATTTGATTAGATCGAACCCGAAGGCTGCCTACGTTCCTCTTTTACAGCAATTAAATAAGAGGCTCAAGTCTAACGTAGTTCATTTTTGAGAGAAAAAGGACAAAATACGGTTTCAGGCCGAGGGGTAATCTCACGCGGGATAAGGCTTCCTCTTCTACTTTTTTTTATTATTATTATGCACACCCTTTCTTCTGCCTAGACTGCCCCTTCGGGTTTTCAATCTAGCGGGCTTCTTTTCTTGTGCAAGCTCTAATTTTTGCCTAGGCCGTCCCCTTCGGGATTTTCAACCTAGCGAGCATTTTTTCTTTTTAAGAGGCCAAGTCACGCGAAGTATTTCTTGAGCTTGTCCATGTTGACCGGCTTCGGTAGTTGATATCCATCTAAGTCCACCAGCTGAAGGGCTCCCCCAGAGAATATCTTCTTCACGATGTAGGGTCCTATCCATCTTGGTCCCCATTTGCCTAATGGGTTGAAAGGTCCAGGACGATGTTCACGGAGAACCAGGACGCCTACTCTGATATTCCTTGTCTTCACCTTTTTGTTGAAAGCTCTTGCCATTCTTCTTTGTTAAGCTTGAGTGTGCTCGGCTGCTTTCAGCCTCCGCTTGTCTAGTAGGGCTAGCTCTTCGTATCTACTTTCTAGCCAGTCAACTTCATTCACTTGGTTTTCTGGGAGAACCCGTAGTGATGGTATTTCTAATTCTATCGGTAGGACAGCCTCCATTCCGAATGTGAGGGCATAGGGAGTCTCCCCTGTAGCTGTTCGGACTGAGGTGCGGTATCCCCAAAGTGCGAAGGGTAGTTTGTTGGGCCAGTCTGTCCCAGTGATTGCCATTTTTCTGATGATGGTTTCGATTGTTTTGTTTGCAGCTTCAACTGCTCCATTCATCTGAGGCCTGTAAGGAGATGATTTATGCCTTATGATTTTGTACTCTGTTAGGAGGTGATCGGTTTCTTTCTCGGTGCGAGCCATTATCGGATATCATCTCTTGCGGGACCCTGTATCAGTAGATGATGTTGTGCTTGATGAATTCTGCTACCTTTTTGGCATTCAAAACATTGTAGGAGGCGGCCTCGATCCATTTAGTGAAATAGTCAATGGCTACTAAGACAAAACAGTGTCCATTGGCTCCTGCGGGCGTGACCTTTCCAATTACATCTATGCCCCATATTGAGATCGGCCAAGGAGACGTCATAGGGTACAGTAAGGAAGGCGGCGCGTGCTGAAGGTTGGCGTGTATCTGACACTTATAGCATTTCTTGACCATTCTGGTACAGTCGACTTCCATGGTTAGCCAAAAGTACCCTTTTCTAATGATCTTTTTGGCGAGCATGTTTCCGCTCATGTGGGTTCCACATATACCTTGATGAACATGGTCCATTATTTCTTGGGCCTCTTCTTCGGTGGCACAAAGGAGGTTTCCTTGGGAGTATTTTTTGAATAGACGCCCAGCAATGATTACATAGTTAGCTACAAGCCTTTTAAGGGTAATCTGAGTCTTCTGGTCGGTCTCAGGTGGGATGGTTCCATCTAGGATGAAATGCCAAATGTCATGGTACCACGGTTTCTTTTTGGAGTCCTCAATAGTGGCACATTCGGATGACCATTTGTCTTTGCAGTCATAGAGATCTATAACGACACAGTAGGCAAGAGTTGCGCGCTGGGTTATTTTGAAGGGTTTGACTGCCTTTCCTACAGGGATTTCAACCAAGGAGGCAAGCATAGCCAATGCGTCAGCAAACCGGTTTTTGTCTCTAGGAAGATAGTGGAACGAGATATTGAAATTATTGCACCAATTATTGCACCAAATACCTCAAGTTCAATCATGTTGCGCTCTAGGGCTGCCTCAAGCCCCGCTATGCAAGATTTATATTATGTGGTGTTGTTGGTGGCGTCAAAGTCGAGATGTATTGCTAGTGGAGTGTAGATGTCATCGGGATCTACTACAACATTCCGATGCCGAACCCTCTCTTGTTGGCTGCGCCATCAAAAATAATTGCCACTTATTTTTGTCTTCTATGCTCATGATGTCTTCATCAGGGAATTACGGGTCTTCCCCCTTTACTTCGTCGTAAGGAAATTCGGCCAACTGGTCTGCGAATACACTGCCCCTGACGGATTTTTGAGTGACGTAAGTGATATCATATCCCACGAGCATGAAATACCATTTAGCCAGTCTCGAAGACAAATTTGATTTGTCTAGGATGTACTTCAAAGGATCCATTATTGCGATGAGACGTACTGGGAAGGCTTCCATGTAGTGCTTTAGTCTTTGTGATACCCAGACAAGAGCAGCGCAAGATTTGTCAAGTGGATAGTAGTTGATTTCGCTGCCTTGGAATCTGCGGCTGACAAAGTAGATTGCATTCTCTGTGTGTGAAGCAGACTGTTCTTGAGCGAGCATAGTCCCTAGCGTGTTGTCAGTGACCGTGAGGTATAGCTTTAAGGGCTTTTCCTTGTGCGGTGGAACCAGAATGGGTGGGGAAGTTAAGTAGTGCTTAACTTCTTCGAATGCTTCTTGACATTCCTCAGTCCACTCTTGAGGTGCATTTTTCTTAAGTAGCTTGAAGATAGGATCGCACATTGTAGTCAGTTGATTGATGAATCGACTGATTGTATTGGAGTCTGTCCATGGATCCCTTTACATCTTTCTGTGTTCTTGGTGGAGGCATGTCTATGATGGCCTTTATCTTGGCGGGGTCTGCTTCTATGCCACACTCGATGACCATGTACCCTAAGACCTTCCCTTTTACCACTCCGAATGAGCATTTTGCGAGGTTAAGCCTCATCTTGTGTTGTCTCAGTCGATTGAAGAATTTTCTGAGATCTCTGAAGTGCTGGCCATCTGTTCCTTTTGAGTGGATAATCATGTCGTCCACATATACCTCTATTTCCTTGTGGATCATGTCATGGAATAGTGTCGTGACTGCCCTTTGGTAAGTAGCCCCAGCGTTCTTGAGACCAAACGGCATGACCGTATAACAGAACGTCCCCCAAGGTTTAGTGAATGTCGTTTTGTGCTGATCCTCCTCTGCCATGAGGATTTGGTTATACCCTGCGAAGCCATCGACGAATGAGCGGACTTCGTATGCTACTGTGGCGTCGACCAACATGTCTATGTTTGGTAGTGGGAAGTCATCTTTAGGGGATGCCTTGTTCAAGTTTCTAAAATCTACACAGACTCGTACTTTCCCGTTCGACTTGTCTACTTGTAACGTGTTTTCTAGCCATTCCGCATACTCGATCACTTTGATAAACCCTACGTTCAAGAGTTTCATGATCTCTTCTTTTACTTGCATTAACCATTCAGGCTTGATTCTACGCAATTTCTGTTTGACTGGCTTAGCGTTGGGTAGCAACGGTATTTTGTGTTCTACAATCGACTGATTTAACCCAGGCATATCTTTGTAGGACCAAGCGAAGACGTCGACATATTCTCTGAGGAGCTGCGTTAAGGTTTCTCTGTCTTTCCCCTTGAAGAAGCTGCCGATCTTTGTTTCTCTGGGGTCTTTCGTTGTCCCGAGATTAACCGTTTGTATTTTCTCATTGTCAACGGGGCCATTCTTTCCACAACGGCCTACTTGCTTCGCTAATTCTTTTAAAATTTGTTCGCTTTCTTGGTCTATCTCATCATATGATTCATTATTAACATGTTCGTTATATTGATTATTATTAGTTAATTCATCCCACGATGTTAGCAATCTCAAGGTACTCGAAAAGATCAAAGTTTTCATTAAGGAAGTAAGGGAATACATGTTCGGCCACCGCCTCGATTTCCTCTTGAGTGAGTAAAGGTGGAGCCCAATTCTAAAGTGAAAGTTACAGGGCCTATCTTTTTACGGGGATGGGGAGTACAACCAAGCTCTTTGATCATGAAGTCCTCGTCAACAACTGGTCCTCCGGTGATGTGCCAGTTTAGAATTGGCTCATCACAAGTATCAGTTTCGTGTAATCAGTAGTTGGGGCGTCCCCCTTGGAGATTGCATGGATCTGGCTGTCTTCTAACCGGCACAGGTATTCAAACTGTCATAGCATGTCTTCTCCCAACACAAAGTCCCATTTGCTGGTCATTTCTACCTTCGTGCCCCACAAATCTTTAGGGATTAGTGGGACGGGTTCTATTTCATCTGGCGAAGCGTCGCAGTCGCTGAAGATTTCAAAGCCCGGTTGGCATTTTCCTTTATCGTCAGTCCATGGTTCTGAAAAGATAAAGTATGGGATGCTTACCTCTTCCCGGACGAAGTAGCCATTGAGTGTCTTTCGATATGGCTCGAGGTTGCAGTTTTTGACCTTTGGGTCATTGTGTCCTTTGTACGTGGTTTCTTCCCACTTGACTTGAGTGAAGTCCCACTCTTCTTCATCATCTCCATCGTGGATAGAAATGATGTATCCTATGTCACGACCCTAAGCCTAGGCACATTTTGGTCACACGTGAAGCGCGTGGGGTTGGGTATGTCTTGCATATCATCCTTTGTTTGTTGGCGTTTGATTTGCTTACGTGTTCATTTTGGCATGTTTTATGAACTATGTGATTTAGATGTTATTAAAGTGATCTTGATCATATAATGCCTAAGTAATGGAAATGGGAGAAATGTGTAGTAATGTGTTAACACTTGAAAATTTGAGTTGAAAGTTTTATAAAAAGTATGAGGAGCTTAGTTGTAATTCTAAGTTTAAGGTAGTTGTTTGTTGAATTTCAATCTTGGAGGAGCTTGGTTGTAAAATGTTTTATATATATCTCATTTTAGCTTCTTCAAGAAGCTATTCTTCACCTCCTCAGTTTCTCTCTTTCTCCCTACGTTCTTGAAAGAGCCAAACCCTAGTTTAACTTCAAAAATTCCCAGAAATTCACCCCTTGATGTGTTGTTGATTTCAACTTCAATTTGTTTCTAAGGGAGGTGTTTGGAACAAGAATATCCGATTATCTCATCTTTTTATTTTGGTAAAATTTGGTAAGTTGTTATGATTTCCTTCTTTAACTGTTCATAACATGTTTAATGATGTTATTATGATGTTGTGAATCAGTTTGGTAAAGGTTAGATCATTCCCTTGGGGTTTGAAATGAAAAGGAAATAAGTTGGTTGAAGAACCAAGTAAAAGTTGATGTTATGGGTTGAATTGAATTGGGAAAGTGTTATGTATGTGTTATGGGATATGAAGAGAGTATATTATGGGTTAAAACTTGTTTATTTAGTGTTCAGAGATGGCCTTGTAGGTGCTGAACTGGGAACTAAAGTTGTTGTTTTGTGGTTGCTGATGTGCAGCCAAGAACAGCATTTCTGGTGTTGGGCACGACTCGTGCCCTGAAGCACGAGTCGTGACCATGTATAGTGTAGTCGTGTGACATAACATGACCAATATGGTCACGAGTTGTAGAAACTGGATCAGTCATGCAGGGCTTGGGCACGACTCGTGCCAACCATCACGACTCGTGCCCAGAACAGATTTCTGGGACTGACTTTGTAGGCTTGGGGCACTAAGCAAACTAGTATAGAATCAATGCTTCTTTAACTATAGTACTAGTACAACTTTAGTACTATATAATGGAGTTTGAATTGGGCCAAAAAGATATTGGTAAGAGTTTTAAATAATGTCTTGAAAATGCTTGGAAGGCAATTATGAAACTTGAACCAAAGTTTATAAAACTTGGTAAATTGTTCTGGAACCTTTATAGAAGGTGTCTAATATTATATAATGAATGAGTAGGGCTACTTATAAGTGGTTATACCTCTACGTGGTTGACCATCAATGGTTATTGGGTTATATAGTGCCTACATATAGATAGCACTACTGAATTGGTTTGGGCAGAAGTGTTAATACCTGTTACTGGAGTGTTTATTGTGTAAAGAATATGTGGGGCTTAATTGATTTACATGATGCCCATATGTGATTACATATTCCTTATTTGTGTGTACATAGTGTTTAATACGTGTTGCACTATTTATTTGGTTGAGCATGAGTTTTAATACCATGTCCTTGGATTGTGTTGTTATTCAATAGTGTTGAAATACATGTGCACTATTGTGATTGGTTTAACATGAGTTATAGTTCCATGTTATGTATGTTGATGTCCCATAGGGTGGACTTATTTTCAAGTATCTGTGATGTGCTTGAATATGATGGTATCAGCTGATCTTTGTGGGGGTATATGGGATCCTAGCACTTATGAGAAGATATTTCATAAGGTGTTTAGATTGCCTTATACCTGTGACCTCTCCCCCTTCTGTGGCCACGGTTTGGGGGTGCGCAGCTTCTGTGTATATGTGCAGTCAGTTACAGATAGCTGATAACTTATATGGGTCTCTGATAGAGATCGTATAAGCCGTGAATATGCAATCAGCGGTTCATGAATGAGAGGAGGATTACTCCCACCGTTATACGACATATGATTCAGATGGGAAAGGTAAGAGAAAGGTAACGGAAAGTGTTACTGTTTCCCAATGTGAGTATTGACAACCTATTTATGTGTTGCATACTTGATATTGGCAACCTGATTGTGTGTTGCATATGGTATGACTTATTGGTCAGATGGAAAAGGTAAAGGAATGTGTTTACTGTTTTCCTATATTGAGCAACCTGTTTATGTGTTGCATAGTGTTTGGCATATTGCTGCATACATAATAACTTGATGAGATTTTATCTCACCCCTTCTCCCTTTATTGTTTTAGATCCCGCTGAGACAGGAGGACCGGACCAGTGAGGCCGGGGAAGGAGTTTGGACTTCTTTTGGGTTGTCAGGGTATGTGTTGGTTTGGGAGTTGGGGCTGAATTATGGTTGTTATTCTTTTGGGAAATGTTTTGTATATAAAGTTTTACAAACATGTTTCAGTTGTATTTGGTTGTAAGTAAACTTAAAGTTGGTTTGTTTTATGGTTGGCTTGTGTAAGCCTTTCCACTTGTATAGTTTGTAAAAACAGGATGTGTTTGGTTTAAAACAGGCTTATGTATTGCCTCCGAGTAAAGAGGTTATTTTGAATTTTTTTTGTAAAAGGAGTTGTTGACTTTTCAAGTTAAGGTAAAGAAAAGTTTTTTTGAAATGGTATAATTTGGGACCCTTCATCCTGGGACACGGTTTATAGGTCCGGGAGTTGGGAGGCGCCCACATCCTAGGCCATGCTTCGTGTGTGGTGGGGGAACCGGTGGTGGTTCCGTTATCCCTTGCAAGTGTTTTCCGAGTCCCAAACTAAGAAAGTACCCTTTTGCTTGCATCATTCTCCAAACAGGAAGGTTTCAGGAAAACCGAAGTGCTTTGGAGTAATCGTTTACGTTGCAAGTTTCTATGACATTCACGGTGCTTTCTTTCTCGATTGAAATAAGTAATCAGAATTGAAAGGAAAAATACTGACTAACTATTATTGAAAGCAAACTTGATACTCTTGCCCGCAAATGAGGATTTTAGGCAAGTAGTACCCAAACTAAACTAGACTACCAATCGTTTCTTTTTGCAAATAAAAATAAATAACTGAAAAAGAAAGAGATCCCTCATTTGCTTGAATTCATCCAAACTATGCCAGCGATTGGACAAACTCTGATGGTGTCGTTGTCAATTAAGTCTTGGACTGTATTCTTCAGGTTGAAACAATCATTGGTATGGTGGCCATGGCATTGATGGTAGTAGCAGTAGAGGTGTGGAGCTCGACCTTCCCTCTTAGGTATGTAATCTTCCATAGGCTTCAGTTTTCCATCCTTGTGAAGACTTCTGAAAAGATGACCAAGAGAGATCCTTCCAATGTCGGTGAAAATCCTTCCCTTCCTTCGTTTAGCTATTTGATTATGGAAGTCTCGAATATGGTTCTCATAGTGTTGCACAAAGACATTATGGCGAGACTGATATTTTGCTTCCATTTGTTCTTTGAGGTCACGGTAAAGAGTATTGAGGCAATACATGACCCTCTCATCAATGTCATCTTCAATGTGGGCTTCGAGGGCGCTACACTTTTGGGTCATAGCCTCGAGTTCGCTTTTGACCTCTTCTAGTTCTTTAATCAATGTCTTTGTCTTCTCAGCTTGAATGGACTCTTCCAAGTGATGCCATGCGTTGTTATTGTCAATATGTTGCAGAGCTTTGGCGAGTTGAGGCTTGATGCCACTTAACTCTTCTTGCACAGATGATTGCCCGTTGTCGGAGTCACTTTCCATCTTTCGGAAATCCCTAGCAATGCGGGTGGCAGGTAAATCGAAGGCTTCCCTCCAACCTTCAACATGCTCCATTTCAGTGACAAGAGACTTGGTCATCTTCCGTAAATCTTCCTCTTCGAGATCTTTCTTAGTGACAAAGTACTTTTTTCGTAGACATTGTGTTGGGAGTCTTGAAGTTGAGTAGCTTTGGAAAACTTGCGGAAGAGACGCAGAGATGGTGTCAGGATCAAATCTAGCCCCAACGAGTCGGAAGCAGGCTTAAGTGGTTCAGGATCAAACACAGCAAACAGGGGCATTATCTCGCGCGAGACATGCAGTCACGCACGAGACAATCACATGGAAAGTCGATTTTTATTAGACCTAATTTTTTGTCGGAACGGAGAATCCGTTATGAGGGGTTTCTAGGCCTTTATCAGAACCTAACGACTAAGTAATCAGTCCGATTTTTGTAAAACAAAGCCATGTAAGATTGTTTTGAAGGATTTTTTTTCTTTTTAAAGGGACTTCCGAAAGGGACATTCCGAAGTGACTTTTTTCTTTTTCCGAAGGGACTATTCCGAAGGGACTATTTCGAGTCCTTCTTTAATGTCAATTTTATATGGCTTTATTTTGGTCAAAAACAAGAAAAGATCACCAAGTCAAACCGACCGGTCACGGAGTGATCCTAAAAAGACAATCTATATGATATGTGGCGATGCAGGGCTGGAAGGCTAGGCTCCCCGCGATATGACAATCTAGATGGATTGAATATGCGGAGTGGATGATCCAACTTCGGAGAGACCGGCGACTAGGTGGTTACCGTCATCCGTCCTTAGTGTGGGTCCCGGGTTAATTGAGGTATGTAGTGCAATGACAGATATAACATGAGAGCGCGTGTGTGATAGTCGATCTAGGTGATAGAAAAAATAGAGATTTTTTTTTTGAAAAATAAAAGAAAACAGATAGTGGCCGCACCAAGTGGTTGCCTACGTTTCTCCCGAATTTGGGAAGACTCAAGCCGTCGTAGTTCCAAATAATGAGAGAGAAAGAGAGAGAAGAATAATTCAATTACAACTCCCGAATCCCCAATGGACCGGACTTTAATAAAATAAATCACACGCAGTTTATAAATAACAATCAATTATTTAAACCAAATACGAATTCGAGTTCTACATCTTAAGGGAGGCCTTAAGATGAAGGAACTTTACAGATAAAGAATTCTAGGATCCCCCTTGCATGTTTGACTCTCGTCTTGGACCTTGAGACGAACAGGAAAAACCAGAAGACACCAGATTGCCGAAGCGATATCTCGCGCGTGAAAGGCTTTCTCGTGCGAGATATGCTTGGCCTGGACATATAAAATCGAATTTATTTACTATTTTTTTTTGAAAACCTCTCTTTCATTTTTGATGCAAGTTTAAGCCTCTTTATATTTACAGTCCCCAGCGGAGTCGCCACTGTAGCGATGCGTGAATTTTCTTTAAACATCTTTTTGAGTCGCCACCTATATTATTCGTTTGGAAACATAGAAAAACCATTTGAAAATAGATTTTGGATTCGGGGCTTAGGTTATGGAATGGAAAGGTCAAGGAGCACCCATTCCACCCAATTCGGAGATCGGTCTTGCTTGAAAAAGAGAGGTTTTCAAAGAAAAGAGATATTTTAAATAATAAATAAAATAAAGATTCATTTAACAAGGTTAAACGGAATATAGGATCGATTGCTTCGAGACCATCACCATGATTTGGGGAGGATCTAGGCTGATCCTAGATTCAATATATTTATACCACTCTAACAATTAATTAGAAAAGGAAAGGGGGATTACCTTGAATGAAGTAATTCGGACAGAGTTTTGACTCAAGTTTAGAGTCGAACCTTGACTCAGACAAAGCTTCGTCTCAGTTCTTGATTCGAGCTTTAATGTTTGTTTATCAACGAGGTTGACAAACAAACTTTAGGTGATTTTAGGGGTGATTTACAGGAATCTTTCAGGGAGAGAAACCAGTAAATGTGGGGGTTTTGACTTGAAAAGTCTGGATCCAAAATACTGAAAGTCTTCAGGTATTTATAGGTATTGGAGAGATGTTGAAGATGAGATCAAACACCTTGGGAAGGTTCCAGAATCCAAACTTCATTGGATGGCCGGATGGATAAAGTTTTATCCCGAAAGAGGTTGAAACTGAAGAGGAAACTGCCATCTGCAGGTCTGCAGAACTCCTTTATCTCGCGCGAGACACGCTATTCCGCACGAGATAAGGCAGTCAGTGGACAATTCTGCCCTTCCCTCGTTATTTCGTATGCAGTTTAGTCCCAAACTAACGGTCGTTAGTCAAAACTTAACGAAACATGATGAAATGGTGGATTTCTACTTCTTGACTCAAGGCGAGACTTGGAGCGGTATAAATGTGCTCCGATGGGTTCAAATGGGGTATCTACAGTAAAAGATATGCTTTTGTCATAGTTGATGATTTTTTTAGATTTACTTGGGTGTATTTTTTGAAAGAAAAATCAGAAACTTTTGAAAAGTTTAAGATCTTACATGCTAAAATCAAAAACATGTTTTGTGATCTTATCATGTGAATAAGGTCTGATCATGGAAAGGAGTTTGATAATTCTTTGTTTTCAACTTTTTGTGAATTAAAAGGAATTCAACATGAATTTTCTGCTCCTAAAACACCTCAACAAAATGGGGTGGCTGAAAGAAAAAATAGGACCTTACTTGAAATGGCCCGTGTGATGTTGTTTTCAAAAATAATTTCAAAAAGATTTTGGATTGAGGACTTAAACACAGCTTGCCACACGGCCAATAAAGTTTTTCTAAGACCCGATACTACAATGACACCTTATGAAATTTTGAATGGTAGGATACCAAAAGTTCATTATTTTCATACGTTTGGGTGTGTGTGTTTTGTTCTAAATGATCGGGATTACTTAGCCAAATTTGACTCTAAAAGTGATAAGGCAATTTTTCTTGGGTATGCTCAGAATAGTCGAGCATATAGGGTTTATAACCTTAGGTTAAAGACCATACAAGAATCAGTTAACGTTGTTTTTGATGACTTAGCAAGTGTTACATGTGATGGAGTGCAGGAATCTCCATTGATATTGCTGGAAGAGCTGGAGGAACAAAGTAAAGCAAGTGATACCATGGGTGCTGACCAGAGTGTTGCCACTGAAGGGATATCATCCCCGGTATCAACTGAAGCCAGTCCAAAGAATCGAGAATGACGAATGTGCTAATGATAATACGGATGTGCATGGAGATTTAAGAAGGGATCCACCAGCTAGGATCAGAAGAGATCATCCCTCTTCTCAGATTATTGGAGAAGCAAATGAAGGGGTACGAACAAGGAACAATGAGCCTTTTAGTAACCGTGAAATGGTGAGGTATATGTTCATATCCACCACATACCATAAGGTAAAATATTCCTGTTTTGTTTCCTCTTTAGAACCTAAAAATGTTTCAGAAGCTTTAAAAGATAATTTTTGGATACATGCCATGCAAGAGGAACTTGAACAATTTGCTCGTAACGAAGTTTGGTGTTTAGTACCACGTCCCATTAACACTAATGTAATTGGTACAAAATGGATTTTCAAAAATAAATCAGATGAGCAAGAAAATATTGTTAGGAACAAAGCCCGTCTCATAGCTCAAGGTTACACACAAATTGAAGGTGTTGACTTTGATGAGACCTTTGCTCCCATTGCTAGAATAGAATCCATAAGACTCCTCTTGGCAATATCTTGTTATCTAAAATTTACCTTGTTTCAAATGGATGTTAAAGCTGCCTTTTTAAATGGTTATTTAAAAGAAGAAATTTATGTTGAACAACTAAAAGGATTTGAAAATCCTCATCTACCAAACCACGTATATAGTCTTAATAAAGCCTTATATGGCTTGAAATAGGCTTCACGTGCGTGGTATGGTCTCTTAACCTCTTTCTTACTTGAATATGGTTTTACAAGAGGTGGAGCAGATAGGACTTTATTTATTCTAAGGCATGGAAAAGAAACAGTCATTATTCAAATTTATGTTGATGACATAGTCTATGGCTCCGCTTCTCAAACTTGTTTAAAAGATTTTGTAGAGGCTATGACGTCAACATTTGAAATGAGCATGATTGGTGAGTTAACATTCTTCTTAGGCTTGCAGGTGAAACAATCTAGTGAAGGGATATTTATCTCACAAAGCAAGTATGCAAAAAGCTTAGTGAAATGGTTTGGGTTGGAATTGTTGAGATAGAGGACCAACCGGGTTAGACATCGAAGCAAGGGGGAAGAATTTCGTCAGGAGTTTCTGGACTCAAGAGCGGCCACGCTGCTGCTGTGTGCGACCGCGCTCTTGGACAGAAACATGTGGCTCGGTGGAATTTCTTCGAGGGCGACCGCGCTGAAAGGGAGGGCGACCACGCTGGAGGTTTTGTCAAAGGCGTTGGATCTTCTGGACAGTAGCGCGACCGCGCTTGGCATGAGGGCGGCCGCGCTGGGCCCGTTTTCAGCAGTTCGGGATTCCTTGTTTGTCTAGGGTTTGGTTAGTTTCCTAGGTCATATATAAAGCAAAGTTCCACCTCTTTTCTTATTGTAACACAAAATTTACATACATAGTGCAAGATCCTGGCTTGGTAGTGCCCCCAGACGTAGCCAATCAAATTGGTGAACTGGGTTAACAATTTCTTGTGTCTTTTTCTGTGCTTTTGATTTCTTGTGCTTGGTTTTTGTGCTCTAATCGTTCTTGTAGGTTTGCTTGGGTGTGGAGGGCCATATTCACAACAACTGGTATCAGAGCTTTTGGTTTCAAGATCAAGGGAGTTGTTCCAAGCAATCAAGAATGGGCAAGGACAAACAGGCGGTTAAGAAATTCGATGGGTCTGACTACGGAAATTGGAGGATGCAGATTGAGGATCTTTTGTACAATAAAGACCTCTATAAGCCTCTAAAGGGTGTCAAACCGGAAGATGAAGATCAGGAAGAATGGGAACTCATGGATCGGAAAGCCCTAGGGGTGGTCAGATCTACTTTGTCAAAGTGGATTTCAAAGACTACCAAGAAGGCGACAACCACCAAGGAGCTATTGGATTATCTTACTGAGAGATTTGAAACTCCATCTGCTGCAAATAAGGTTGATTTGATACGCAAGATGGATAGTCTCAAGATGCAAGAGGGAGGATCCTTGGCTAAGCACATCGATGAGTTTATGGATGTTATAGACTCATTGACAGCGGTGGAGATCAAGTTCGATGATGAGGTTCATGCGTGTTTGTTGCTAGCTTCTTTACCATCAAGTTGGAGCGGAACGGTGACAGCGATCAACGCTTCAGCAGGTAAGAAGAAATTGAAGTATGATGATGTTAAAGACTTTCTTTTGACCGAAGAAAATTGCATGAAGAAGTTGGGGACATCAAGTGCTTCGGGATCGACTTTAGCTACTACTAGCAAGGGGAAGCCGGGTACTAGCAAACAAGGGAGAATCGAATCTAGGGAGAACGTGGTGAGTGGTAAGGGCAAAGCTGGTGAGACCAAGGACAAACCAAAGGTTGCAAAGGGATCTGTTCAGTGCTATTATTGTAAGGAGTTGGGACACTTCAAGAGGGATTGTCCAAATCGTAAGGGCAATCAGGTGAATATGACAGTCGAAGGTGATGATGTACTGGTTCTGAGTGTTAGCAGTGCACTAGAATCATGGGTGCTGGATTTGGGGGCATCATTCCACTCTTGCGGGCACAAGGAAGAGATGGAGAACTACACTTCCGGTGATCTCGGGAAGGTCTATCTGGCGGATGGCGAGCCTTTGGAAATCAAGGGGAAGGGGGATGTCAGAATAGGAGCATCAGACAGGAAAGTCTTACATCTGAACTGGGTCAGACACATTCCGGGTTTGAAAAAGAACCTACTATCAGTTGGGCAGTTGGACGAAGAAGGTTACAAGGTGACATTCGGCTGCAGAAACTGGGTTATTACCAAGGAGGATTGTGAGATCGCTCGGGGTAATAAGGAGGGGACTTTGTATTTGGCGAATAACACCAAGGATAGTATTGCGGTGGCAGCAGCCAAGGGTGATACGGATTTGTGGCACTGTCGATTGGGTCACATGAGTGAGACGGGGATGAAGGTGCTTTGTTCAAAGGGACTACTACCGGGTTTGAAGACAGTCAACGTGGGGATCTGCGAGGATTGTATGTTTGGCAAACAGGGGAGAAATAATTTCTCGAGGACAGGTAGGGGTTTGAGGGAAGAAAAGTTGGAATTGGTTCACACGGACTTGTGGGGACCATCTACGGTTACGTCTCTGGGTGGTGCATCATATTACATGACTTTCATTGATGATTCTACAAGGAAGGTTTGGGTCTATTTCTTGAAGGGGAAAGATGAGGCTTTCGAGGTGTTCAAGAAGTGGAGGGCCTTGGTGGAGAATCAGACGGGACTTAAGCTTAAGTGCTTGAGATCAGACAATGGTGGGGAGTATGAGCTTGGGGAGTTTAGGGAATATTGTGCTGCGAATGGTATTCGTATGGAGAAGACTCCAAAGCGGACACCTCAACTCAACGGGGTAGCAGAGAGGATGAACAGAACATTGAATGAGCGGGCTAGAAGTATGAGATTGAAGTGTGGACTTCCGAAGACGTTTTGGGCATATGCAGTTGACACGGCAGCTTTCTTGATCAATTGGGGACCATCTGTACCATTGGGGAATGGAATTCCAGAGGAAGCTTGGAGTGGCAAGCAGGTAAATCTGTCCTTTCTTCGCATATTTGGCAGCGTTTCTTATGTTCATGTTGATTCTGCTGAGAGAACTAAATTAGATGCAAAATCTGTTAAGTGTACGTTTATTGGGTATGGCGGGGATGACTTCGGGTACAAGTTTTGGGATGACCAAAATCATAGAATTATTGGTAGTCGAGATGTGGTATTCAATGAACAGGTATTGTACAAGGATAGAAAAGGGGCATCCGATGGCATTAGTTCGGAACTGGAGGTTGTAGAGGTGGATATTCCAGACTCGGGTGGGAGCAGAACAGTTCATGTTGACCATGGTCAGGAGGTCACTGAAGATGAACCACATACTCCAGAACCGGATATTCTGCTGCGTAGATCCAGCAGATTGCGTGGATCGCCTGACAGGTATACTCCATCCAATTATTATTCTTGTTGACAGATAATGGGGAACCGGAATGTTATGCGGAGGCTGTTCGTAGTGCACTTTGTAACAAGTGGAAAGCTGCGATGGATGATGAGATGGACTCATTGAAGGCCAACAAAACTTGGGAGTTGACTGAACTACCTAAGGAGAAGAAGGCATTGCATAACAAGTGGGTTTACAGGATCAAGGAGGAAGCAGACGGTAGCAAGCGTTACAAGGCAAGACTGGTTGTAAAAGGGTTTCAGCAAAAGTACGGTATTGACTACACTGAGATATTCACTCCGATTGTGAAGATGACCACTATCAGAATGGTTCTGGGGATAGTAGTGGCGGACAACTTGTTGCTTGAACAAATGGATGTGAAGACAGCCTTCCTTCATGAGGACTTGGAGGAAGAGATTTACATGGTACAGCCAGAGGGTTACTTGTCTAAGGGTAGCGAGGAGCTAGTTTGCAGATTGACTAAGAGCTTGTATGGCCTTAAACAAGCTCCTAGGCAGTGGTACAAAAAGTTTGATGGATTCATGCACGACAGTGATTTTATCAGATGTGAAGCGGATCATTGTTGCTACTTCAAGAACAAGGATAATGGGTATATTATCTTGCTGTTATATGTGGATGACATGCTAATAGCGGGCTCTAGCAGTAGAGAGGTAAACAAATTGAAGACTCAGTTGTCAGAACGGTTCGAGATGAAGGATTTGGGAGAGGCCAGAAAAATCTTGGGCATGCGGATTGACCGGGATAGGGAGTCGGGCAAGTTGGTTCTTTCACAAGCAGAATACATTGAGAATGTCTTGACAAGGTTTTGTATGGAAGAGGCGAAGCCAACAGGGACGCCATTGGGTTTGCATTTCAAGCTATCCGAGAAGGACTCACCTAAGGGCAAGGAGGAGCGTGACAAGATGGAGAGA
The DNA here is from genome assembly GCA_022495995.1 of Adenophora triphylla var. japonica. Lineage (NCBI taxonomy): Eukaryota > Viridiplantae > Streptophyta > Magnoliopsida > Asterales > Campanulaceae > Adenophora > Adenophora triphylla. Next base: position 66,567 of record JAFEMH010000630.1, on the reverse strand, counting down.
ACTCCATATGCTTCAGCAGTGGGGAGTCTCATGTATGCAATGGTGTATACAAGGCCGGACATTGCACATGCGGTGGGAGTAGTCAGTCGGTTCATGGGCAATCCAGGAAAGCAACATTGGGAAGCAGTTAAGTGGATCCTACGTTATCTGAAGGGTACTGCTGGTAAGGCTCTGTGTTTCTCGAGCAAGGAAGTGGTGTTAGCGGGTTATGTTGATACAGACTTGGCATCAAGTGATCTTGATAAGAGGAGAAGTACTACGGGTTATGTGTTCACATTGGGTGGTACGGCAATCTCCTGGGCTTCTAAATTGCAGAAGATCGTGGCGCGATCGGCGCGAAAAGAAGAATATGTGGCAGTGACAGAGGCGAGTAAAGAGATGGTATGGCTACAGAACTTCTTGGGTGAACTTGGGAAGACGCGAAGTGGTAACGTTCTCTACAGCGACAGTCAGAGTGCAATACATTTGGCTAGAAATCCGGTGTTTCATTCGAGGATGAAGCACATTGAACTGAGGTTTCACTACATCAGACATCTCTTGGATGAGAAGATCTTGGGGCTAGAGAGGATATTGGGATCGGAGAACCCAGCTGACATGTTAACAAAGGTTGTGAATCTTGAGAAGTTGAAGCTGTGCAAAGCTTCAATTGGGCTCGGAGAGTAGAAGAGGAGGATGGCACTACCATGATCGGGGTGAGCACTAGGAGGACACCAAGGATGAGTTGAAGAACGGATATGGGGCTTATATGTGTGGTTGATCTCTAGGTGGGAGATTGTTGGGATAGAGGACCAACCGGGTTAGACATCGAAGCAAGGGGGAAGAATTTCGTCAGGAGTTTCTGGACTCAAGAGCGGCCGCGCTGCTGCTGTGCGCGACCGCGCTCTTGGACAGAAACATATGGCTCGGTGGAATTTCTTCGAGGGCGACCGCGCTGAAAGGGAGGGCGACCGCGCTGGAGGTTTTGTCAAAGGCGTTGGATCTTCTGGACAGTAGCGCGACCGCACTTGGCATGAGGGCGGCCGCGCTGGGCCCGTTTCAGCAGTTCGGGATTCCTTATTTGTCTAGGGTTTGGTTAGTTTCCTAGGTCATATATAAAGCAATGTTCCGCCTCTTTTCTTATTGTAACACAAAATTTACATACATAGTGCAAGATCCTGGCTTGGTAGTGCCCCCAGACGTAGCCAATCAAATTGGTGAACTGGGTTAACAATTTCTTGTGTCTTTTTCTGTGCTTTTGATTTCTTGTACTTGGTTTGTGTGCTCTAATCGTTCTTGTAGGTTTGCTTGGGTGTGGAGGGCCATATTCACAACAGGAAGGGGCAAAGAGTTCGAAAATCCCTATGTGCTCATCTCTTAAACTTGGTAGAGACCAAGTAGGTGAGGATGTTAATCCTACTTTATATCGTTCCATGAAAGGTAGCCTTCTCTATCTCACTTCTAGTTGTCCTGATATCATGTTTAGCGTGTGCGTATGTGCACGTTATCAAGCCAATCCTAAAGTCTCCCACCTTAATTCTGTCAAAAAAATAATTAAATATGTTTCGGGAACAAGTGAATTAGGGATTTGGTTTAGTAAGGATACTAACACCAATTTGGTAGGCTTTAGCGACACGGATTGGGTGGGGGATATGGATGATAGGAAGAGTACTAGTGGGGGTGCTTTTACTTGGGTAACAATTTAGTTTCATGGTATAGTTATAAACAAAATTGTGTCTCTCTTTCCACGGCTGATCTGAGTATGTTGCAGCTGGTAGTTGTTGCTCACAACTTATTTGGTTAAAACATATGCTAGATGATTATGGCCTAGAGAGTAATTCATTGACTATGTACTATGATAACTTGAGTGCTATCAACATTTCAAAAAACCCTGTTCAGCATTCCCGTACTAAGCACATAGATATACGTCATCATTTTCTTAGAGATATGGTAAATAAAGGCCTAATTAACATTGATCATATTAATACTAAGTATCAATTGGCTGACATCTTTACCAAGGCCTTAGACCACGAGAGATTTTCTAGTTTGAAAAGATCTCGTGGTCTTTGTAACCTCTGAGTCTGTTTGTCAGTGCTACCCCAGGTGATGTTATCACTTAGGGTAACACTTGTATATTAGTGTATTTTTTTCTGTTTATTTAAAAAAAATTATTCTTTTAATCTGGTTAGCTTAGTTCTGACCGTGGCACATGCTGAGCTTTTTGTTATGGTAGGTTATTACTTGGGTTAACATGTTTGATATCATTCCCCTTCGTATGCTAAAAGTGACAAAGTCACTAATATTTCTTTGTGATAAATAAAAGGAAAAGGCAACTCTTTCCATACTATTCTCTCGAGCTTGGGGCACGGTGTTCGCTGCAACGATGTACTCTTGCCAATGAGAATGTATGAGGTGATCTATGCTTAGTATTAGGGGCATGGAGTTCGCTACTATAGTGTACCCTACTTGAAAGGTATAAATCACTTTATCTTTACACTTGAAATAAAACTAGGGGCACGGAGGTCGTTACTACGATGCTTCTTTGTTTAAAGAAGTGTATTGATCTTTTATAACAAGCAATGTACTTTAAAAAAATATAGGCTTGTTATGCCTAAAGTACATGAAAATTGCTCAGCTTGTTATGCCTGAAATGCTTGAAAATGGCTCAGCTTGTTATGCCTGAAATGCTTGAAAATGCTAAGCTTGTTATGCCTGAAATGCTTGAAAATGAAAATATTTATCAAGGGTATTTATATCATGTGTTATCCTAGGTGTTACCATCATTGCCTTAACACATTAGTGTGTGCTATATTAGTATTTTATTCCTTATTTTCGAAATTTGTTGATTAATTTTTTAAAATCTGAAAGTCTTTTTAATTAAAGAGTTTACGATTTTGAAAACAAGTTTTCTTTAATTTTAGTAAACCTTGTTGAGTAACTAATCTTTATTATGTTGATATTTGTTCTCATAATTTTTGGACTTAGTTACAAATATTTTGTTTACTCATTTTTTTTAATTTAATTTTCGTTTTACTTAAATATATATATATATATATATATATATATATATATATATATATATATATATATATATATATATATATATATATATATATATATATATATATATATATATATATATATATATATATATTTGATAACAGCCGTGTGGTTGTTAATTTGGGTTGTTGGGGTTTTATTTAAAATGAGTGGATAGGGTTAAATAGGAGTTTTTTAATGAAATGATATTGAGAGGGTTTATAGGGTTTTAGTTAGGATAAGTCTCATCATGTCTAATCACATTAAAATTTATGTTCCCTAACTTAATCACTCTCATATTTTCTCTCAATCTCTTCTTATCTCTCTTTGTAACCGTCTCTCTCTCCCCATTTTTACCCCTTTCAACGTCGTCTTCTCCCTCTCGCTTTCTAGGTCAAAACTCGTTCCAAAAATTCCCAAAAATTACTATGGCATCTCCCTCCAAAACCAAAAACGAACCCTCAAACACCGACCAAATGGACATCTCTCCGAGCATTGCCCCAAGTAAAGCCTCTCGTGTAGCCATGGAGACTTCTCTCATGATTACACCAAGCTCTTCTCCTCCCATAATGGCTGTAGTTTTAGCTGTTGCCCCTGTGTCTTCGTTTGATCAAGGCATTCCCAAGGTCACACTCATGTGAGTGACAAGAACTTTGATGCTACAATGGAGAAGGAACCTTATGTGGAATCTTTCGATGCCTGGGTGGATGCTGATGAGGAGGAAACGTTGTCTGATTTTCAGAAGAGAAAGGGCAAGGCCAAAGTTTTAGTGAGTGCTACCAAGGGTGCTACCAAGAAGAGGATATCATCTGAGGTAACACCTGCCCCCTCCTCTGTTCCTTCAAAATCTATTCCTAGTGATCATGAATTGTCTGGTGATGAGTTTGCTCATACTGAAGAGGATAATGCTTTTCCAAAATCGTTTCTTACTTTGGAATTTTATAAGAAGGAAAACATGGAGTTGTGGCTTAACAATTTAAGTAAGAAATTTGTTAAAAGAAAAGCATATTGATGAGGGCCAGTTAGAAAATGAAGGGATGGTTCAGTTTTTAAAGGACATGAATTTCCTTAAGGCAAATAATCATGCCTCAGTTTTTGTTGAAAGTGTTGTGAGAAACTTTTTTGCTAACCTACATGCTCATTTGGATAATGAAGGGTCTGAGAAATTTGGGAAAGTTTTTGTGCGGGGTAAGGTTTATTCGTTTACTCCAGCCATTATTAACCAAGTTCTAGGCCTCCCAAACTTAGATGACGAGAGCATTAGGGTTAATAGAGATGAAATGGTTAAGCTTCTCACCCACAACAAAATCCATTCCTTGCCTTTAAAGGAAAAGCTTCATGCTTCTAGGCTTACCTCTCTGTACTTTGTGCTTCACAAGCTTTTCATCTTCAATTGGCTCCCTACTACGAATGAACCTATTATTACCTTGGAGCATGCTAATGTTTTGTACAGGTTGGATAAAAATCATAGGATTAACTTTGGAAGATTAGTGTTCAAACACTTAGCTTTATGGGGTAGAAAGAAATAAATGAACATTACCTTTTTCCCTTACCCTTCTTTGATCTTCAAAGTTTTAGTCTTTCAAACCTTGCCTATTGAAGCCTCTGATGCTTTCGCCTCTGAACCTGAGTATTATACCATTGATCCTCAACTGAAAAAGGGTAACAGGTATACTAAAGATCTTCCTTGGAAAAAATCTAATGAATCAGCTTTTGTTCTTCCTGGTACTACCTCACGTGATATCCCAAGTGCTTCCCCAGGTGTTGCCCCTAATATGTTTGCAGGAACTGATGTTGCAAGTATTTTGTCTAATATGATCAATCTTATGGGCAACACTTCTCCATCAATTCCAAAAATGACAATGCTGAATTTTTTGCACAAACAATCTAGTGCATTTGGAGAACTCATCGAAGGGTGGGTCAAGCTTAAGCAGGCAACTGATACTTTTATTGATGAAATTTCTTCCCAAACAGGGGGAGGATGTGCTGCTGCTACAGGTTCTGGAGCTGGCATTACTACAGGTGCTACCACCAGTGCTGGCCCAAGTGATGGTGGAGGTGATAGGGAAGGAAATCAAGAGGAAGAAGAAGAAAGCTGAATACCTTAAGGTTGTTAAACCTGGAGGTTGATATTGCCACTACTGTGTTGGTGGATTTGGTTTGTGATGTTCTAAACATTTTCTTTTTATTTGGTGATGTGGTTTCTAAACAATTTACTTTTATTTTGTTTATGTTGGTGGCAAAACACTTTAGATGGTTTGTTTAAAACTTTAATCGTTAGGTTGTTTTGCTTGCTTGGATGATATTTTGGTATAATGGTTTATTTGCTTAAAGGTTAACTTATTTTATTTCGAAAACTTTTTAAGTTTGAAATAAATTAGTTTATTTTGATAAATCATTGTTTAGATTAGCTCCTTGATTAAGGGGGAGTTAATTTTCGTGGAGATGTTATACTTTGTTTCTATGCTCTATGCTCTTGTTATGGATTGACATATTGCAAGTAAGCAGCACATTAGGTTTGAGAATAAATATCCAACTAAGGGGGAGATTGTTAGTGTAAAACGCAGGTGATATCCTGAATGATTTCCCAGATTCCAGATGATATCGCAGATGATTTCCTGTGCTGAAATTTATATAGTTGTACATTTTATTAATTAATGGACTAATATACTAATATAATCTGTATAGTCTATGGTGTATGTCCATATTTCAGATTGCAATATGATTGGAGAATAAGCTAGAAACGTGGAGGAATTTGGAAAAGAGAAAGTTATGCATAAATGTCATTATTATGCATAATCTTTCAACAAGCCTTGTTTATATCGACAAAAACAAAAACGTGTGAAGACTTGGTCAAGTTAGTTGTTGCTGATTCAAAGAGAGTACAAGGCTGAGAATGCTTGGGAGTAGAAGGCATTGAAGCATGAACTTGGATAACAAGAATATGGTTGCTATAATTGAGGAAGTGGGCACATGAAGTGAGGAACAAGCTCAACCACTCTCCCCACTCTCCCTCAACGTGCAAGACAGCCCCAAGGTTGTTTATTTCAGTAGCCTTCAAGTAAATTAAAGACTATAAATATGCTTGGAAGGATTCATTTGAAGATGTGCCAAGAAAAACCATTTATACACACCTTCAAAGCATAGAGAGATAGATTTGGTTCTTTTCATCCATCCTCCCTTGTAATTACGCACTTGAGTACCTTGGTATCAAGTTGTGTGTAGGCTAGGATTTGATTCCATTCTTTATCTATTGTTCCATAGAGCCTATATTGTATTAGTCTTAGGGAACATTTCGACTATGTGTAATTCTTTTTATAAAGTGATAAAGTCTTTCCTAAGAGGCATCCTCAAGTTATATTATTTATATAACTTGAGAAAAACAATTTTGGTGTTATTATTCTGCTGCAATCTCTTTTACAAAATTATTTTTATTTTCGAAGTGTGTGTGTGCTATCCCAAGTGCTATCGTTGGTACTGTTATCACCTTGGATATCACTTGTGATTCTGGTCGTGACAATTTCAGAGTTGATTGATGAATTATATAAAAAGGCGGGCTTAGATCAGTCTCAATTTGATTTAGAAGTCATTTATAGATGTCCTTATACTTTTGATAGCGGAATTGGTGAGTACTTTCCTTGACGTATTAAAGATGATGTGTATATGGATATAATGTTCGATCATTTAGCTAATTTGGGGGATGGGTAATTTGAAGCTGTATGTGGTTGTAAAATTGATTGAAAATTGACATTATCCAGAGTTTGAAACACTGCACACAAAGACCATTTATGGGTATTCACCAAGTGGTAACCGTGATGTAGGAGTTTGTCCAAGTACCCAAACACTTGTATCAAGTCAAACACCAAATTATGATGATGGAGCATGCAAAAATGATTATGTTAATGATGATAATTCTGAAGATGATGTAGATTATGAAGAAGAAGAAGAAGACACTGATGTAGATGCAATGCTAGACGATGATTATGATGAATATCATGAGGGTAGTAGTGATTCTGATGTCGATTTGGGAGAGGGTGATAATGGACCGATTGATGATGACGTGGAAACACATTTGATTAATTATGAAGCACTGGAAAATCGAAGGTATGAGAGAGCAAATTATCCTTTTTACAGTGATATTGGTTGTTCTACTCAACAAGAAGAAGGCTTCATTGATTAGCATAATGAACCTAGTTTTCCAGTTTGGGATCCAAAGAAACATGAAATTGCTAATGTGGTACGCTTTTCTAGCAAGAACGATGCGCAATTTGATATAAAAAGGTACCATATTTGCACCAATCACCGGTTCAGGGTAAGAAAGAGCACAAATCACACATGGGTAATTGAATGTCTATTGAAAAATTTCCCATGCAATTTCTATGTTCGTGTGAGTAGGAGGAAGTTTGGTTATTGGGAAGTGACCAAGTATAAGGCTCCTCATTGCTGCTTATATTCTGGAGAAAGTCGAGATCACCCCAACCTAGATGCAAAGTTTATTGGTCGGCAAGTAGTTAGTCTTATTAAGGTCGATTCAGATGTCAAGGTTGGAGTTACTATTGCACACATCAGTGGTATGTTTGGAAAGGAAATTACGTATAAGAAGGCATGGTGTGGAAAGCAGAAGGGCACTGCATAAGTTTTTGGAGATTGGGAGTAATCTTATATAAGGTTACCCCGCGTACTAGCAGCCATCCAAAAATACAACCCCAGAACAATTGTTGAGTATACTCATCCTCCTCCTGTCGGTGAATTACACATGTTTCAATGGGTGTTTTGGGCATTTGAGTCTTGCATTGAATCTTTCTCTCATTATCGGCTTGTCATTTCTGTTGATGGAACATTCCTTCATGGCAGATATAAAGGGGTAAAACTGATTGACATGGGTGTTGACACCCAAGACAGTATACTTCCTCTTGCATTTGCTGTTGTTGAAAAAGAGGACTGGACGAACTGGCGTTGGTTCTTATATCTTCTTTGCAGACATATTATAAAGAGTCGTGAAGTGTGCTTGATATCTGACCGTCATCACGGCATTCTTAAGACTATAGCGGAAGATACGTAGTGGCCAAATGTGCATCATCGATATTGCTTGAAACATTGTAAGTACCCAAATCTGGCTTATGCCTTCCAATCTAAGTTTCCTAGCAGTTTCCCAAACTTTCATGAAGTTTAGGGGCAATTCGGGAACTTTTCAATACTTTCCGAGAAAGGAACGACCTATCAGGAATAAAAATTTTGGATAGTGTGAATGTGTGCCCAAATTTGGATTCACGCGAGTTTGAAAACATCCGGCTTAATTTGAAAAACGGAGTCGCCACGCCATTTTGATTACCTCAAAACTTTGAAAAAAAGGTTTTATGGGTTCGGAGGTTAAGTTACCCCTTGGGAAGAACGGATCGTCATTCACCCAAGGTGCCTTGCCGTAGCAAGTCTCCCAAGATTCCATTTATCGTGCTTGCTTGCGTGCTTTCTTGTGTGCATGTGTTTGAAAATAAGGGGAGGGAATGTCCCAAGTTGTCTTCCGGACGTGCAAACCATTTATTGGTTGTCGCTCAGGATTTCTTGGATTTTATGTATTCGGGATTTTGATCCCGTCCTCATCTTGGACTTGTGATCATCGCTTTTTTAACCTCGGGACTTGCGTGATCGAGAGAATGACTCCCTTTATGGTCAAAGATGAGGTTCTTTAGAAAAGGAGGGTCCTTAGCCCATCAATCCTACGCTTTAAGACGGTCGAGCTCATATAGATGCTTCATACTCGTCTAAAGCGATAATTGGAGATATAGGGTTCAAGGTTGTCCCTTTCTAAAGAGATCATGAAACCTTTATGGAAGAAACGATGTAAAAATAGGATCTTTACACCGGTCCGTTCCAAGGTTGCTAATGGGGACACGGGGGAATGCATGTAAAAATGACATTTTTAGTGAAAAGATGACATTTTTGGGTTGCAAAGGATGCTTTTTGATTTAAAGAAGTGATCTTTATTGCAAAGGATGCTTTTTTGAATGTAAAGACATGATCTTTATTGCAAAGGATGCTTTTTTAATGTAAAGACATGATCTTTATGCAAAGGATGCATTTTTGAATGTAAAGACATGATTTTTATGCGAAGGATGCATTTTTATGAGGAAATTGGGATTCAAATATGCAATGGATGCATAAAGATTGCATTTTGAAAAGCATAGGATGCTAATTTAGGATAAAGATATGATCTTTAATGCAAAGGATGCATGAAAAAGGATTTTATGTGCAAAGGATGCATTTTTATGATAAAGACTTGATCTTTATATGCAAATGATGCATTAAGATGACATTTTTATGTAAAATTGGGGTTTTTAGGTGCAAAGGATGCACCTTTATAAAGATTACATTTTTAATGGCAAGGGAGGCCTAATGCATGCAAAAAGGGGGAAGGGGGATGATAAAGATATGATCTTTAAACTACCAAGTCCCAAGCGAGGATAATAACAATATATGCAATGAGCAATTAAATCATGTAGAGCAATTAGGATGCAAGGTTAGGGAGTGAGAGGTTACCAATGGTGGCCTCTTCTTCTTTGGGATGGAGCTAGGAGGAAGGATTGATCTTGGATCTTCAAGGAGGAGGGAGGAGGCTTCTTGGCTTTCTTCTTCACCTTCTTGGACTTCCAGCAGCCTTTTGGAGTGTATTCTTCGTATTGTGGTGATATTGTGTTTTTTGTTGATGATTAAAATGGGTAGAGGAGGGCTCTATTTATAGGCAGTCTGGGAAGAGCGAATGAAGCCGTGCGGCTGGAGGTCCTTTGCTAATGCAGCCGTGCGGTATTATCCACAATGACTCAGCACTTCTAGAATCATGCAAGGTGGCAAATTCTAGAACTTTCATCCCCATTAAGAAAAATGTGTTTCTTAATGGGTAAGCCTTCCTTTCAGCCCTTTATTAATTTGGAACAGTTCCGGAATATTTCCGAAACACTAGGAAGGTCCGGGGAATTACCGGAAAACTTACCGAAATTGCCAGAAAGTTTAACCGGAAGGCATGAGCCAGATTTGGGTACTTACAGAAGCCCCTCGGCAACGTCACTTGCAAGGCGAGTGGGGTTGTCGATAGAAAAGGATCCAATCTGGTGAATGCCAAGACGGATCGAGAGATCGAGGTGGTCGAGTGGCTGAACCTTCGGAAGGCTACCTACGTTTCCTGAGTGGGAATCAAGCCAGGCCATAGTTCGGAAAAGATCCGCTGGGGAATGGGGTGTCTTATGTGACGAATTGGCTGAACCTAAGGTAGGCTACCTACGTATCCCGAGTGGGAATCAAACCAGGCCGTAGTTCGGAAAAGATCCGCTGAGGAATGGGGAGAAGAAAACTGGTCTCTTGCTGGGAAAATAGAAGAGGAAATGACCTAGGGGGTCAGGCAATTGATCCTACTGGGGATAGGCTAGAAATGACCTAGGTGGTCAGATAACAAAGTCTCTATGAGGGACTACTTCATCAATGAGGAGTAACGAAGAAACAGGGTGACCAAAGTGGTCGAATGGCTGGACCTTTTATAAAAGGCTACCTACGTATCCCGAAGGAATCAAGCCTTGATCGTAGTTCAAGCATCACTAGATAGGTTAAGAACGATGTCTAGGATCCTTGAGGTTTTGACAATTAATGGAGGTTGTCACCTGATTGACAATTAATGGAGGTTGTCACCTGATTGACAATTAATGGAGGTTGTCACCTGAGGAAACTAGAGCTTACGTCACCATCGAGTGGATAGAGGCAGCTAGAGTTTGGATAACTTGAGCATACTTCACTATTCGTGATAGAGGTAGCTTAAGTTAGAAGAACTTGAGCGTACGTCACTATCTGTGATAGAGGTAGCTGAAGTTTAGAAGAACTTGAGCATACTTCACTATTCGTGATAGAGGTAGCTGAAGTTTAGAAGAACTTGAGCATACTTCACTATTTGTGATAGAGGTAGCTTAAGTTTAGAAGAACTCAAGCATACTTTACTATTCGTGATAGAGGTCGCTTAAGTTTAGAAGAACTTGAGCATACTTCACTATTCGAGATAGAGGTAGCTTAAGTTCGGATTTTGACAATTCGGAGGTTGTCACCTAGCGTTATTCCGTTATAACGGAATTAACGGAGGCGACTGGGAAGAAAGCTTAATTGCTTAGGAGATAAGGGATATCTTCTGAAAAAGATGTTATCTTAGTTAAAGGATAACGGGAATTGGATGCCCAAGTGGAAAGTCCAGGGGCAAAATTGTAATTTCTGCTCAGAGCGAAAGAAGCCGCCCGGCATGAGAGGGAGGCAAAAGAAGCCGTACGGCTAGAAGATTAATTTTTCCAGATTATTTAAAATCAGATTTGAACGGGCTATTGGGCATTACTGCCGCCCATTCCAGCCGAGGGAGAGAGAGAGAAGAGAGGAAGAGAATTCGAAATTCTTTCAATCCCCTTGCTTCCTTTGATCAAGAATGGATCCGGTGCCAAGACAAGCGAGGAGGAATATCTCCGCGGCCGCTCAAAGGAGGAGGAAGGAGCTCGTTCGTACGGATAGGAGGTACGACTTTCTTACACCTCCATCGGAGCTCTATCCGGGGAGAAGAGAGCACAAATCGACGAACCCGCGATCGGTTGGGGTAAGCATTCTTATTTGGCTCAATTCCGTCGATTTTGATTGAGTATTGATTGACTTAGGGCTTGACCCGAATTTTAGGAATTTTCTAGGATTTTCCTAGGATTTTTGAATGATTTTGAGATATTGATGAATAACCTATGAGGCTAAGAACATGCATGTGCAATTTATTTGACAAAAATAATGAGAATGACCCACTTTTTTTTTCGAAAATAAAGTAAGCATGAAAATTGTCTAAAGTGAGACGGAGTTCTTGCATGTGCTAGAACTAGGTCAGAATCTTGATTATCAATGAGAAAACAGGATTTTGGAAGATGAAAAGGATTCATGCATGCCACTTTGTTGAAAAATAATGCTTATGTGCAAATAATTATGAAAATTGTGATTTTGTGCTTTAGGAAAGCAATGTGATTTGACATGACGTGTCTCAAGTGATGAAAGACGTGTTTTTCATGCAAAGGATGCTAGAAAAATTTTTATGAATGCTTTTCTTTTGAAAATATGTGCACTTTTGAAGATATGCATGCTTTTGAAATGAGATGAAGGACTGACACATTTCTTTGCTGTGCTTGTCTACAGGAGAACAAATCTAGAGGGCCATCTGAGATTGCCGTGAGGCTTTGGGAGAGGATGCCCGATTTTGAGAAGAATGGGGCGAACCCCAAGCAGCTGGTGCGAGCTACCGGCTTAGATTTGTTCATTGAGGCCATCGGCAGGGGGATCCACATTACCTCTAAGAGCAAGGGCTTGGAATGGAGACGAGGAACGTCGAGGTGGCAATCCAGAACTGCATACGGGATTTTGCCGTTAGTGAGGTGACTGCCCACCAGCTTGCTAGAGCTTTTGTGTGGTTGATGCTGTCGGTCACCATCTTCGCAAATTCTGGGACTCTGGCTATGACTTGCCTCCTCGACTCTCTGGAGGATGTTGGTGGGATTGGGACGGTCTCGTGGGGCGAGGCCGGATTGGCGGAGCTCTACTTCTCTCTGGATATGTACAGCCGGAACAAGGCTGCCTCCATGGACTGCTTTTCATTTGCCCTTGAGGTAGTCTCACTTTCTTTTCTCTTTCTTTTCTTGTCTTGACACTTTTATGAAAGAAAAATGACCCTTTTGATGTTTTGAACATGCAGGTCTGGTTTTGTGAGGTGATCAGGTTCTTTCCGTGGAACCAACAGAGCGATGTCACCATCTTTCCCGCTATGATCCGCTGGAGGGGAGATGCGAGGGATAAGTTCACGGGGAAGACCCGGATCACTTTTGATTACAAGATGGTGAGGCCAGTCATCAACAGGGATGGACATGATGGGGTGGACTTCTACCCGTGGGGCAGGTATTCGGAGATTTTGCTAGGAGAGGCCATTGAGGCGACGAGGCAGAGGAGATGGCTGACTGGGTTGACATGTGATGTCATCTATTTGGGGGACCGTTTCTTGAGGCAGCATGGCCATGTCCCTCCATTGGATGCCATTACTCCCCATGATCCTCCAAAGACGGATGCTACGGCCTGTGGATTGGCAAAGTGATGAGATAGCTAGGTACTGTGGAGGTATAGCCGCAGAGGAGTATTTTGACATGGATACCCCCTACGTTGTGTTTGTGGAGCGGCGCCGAGGACGCCACAGAAGCTGATGAAGCTGGCGGTCACTCAGGGATATGGGGAGGACGAGCCTTCTGACCCGCCGATCCCTCCTGTGCACATTTCATACGTGGTCCACGGAGTTCCAAGGAGGATGAGGATTCCTGTCCCCGACACTAGGGAGCCCCAGTATACCTTGCCGCCAGACAGCACTGTAAGTATACTTTTAGGATCTTTTCCCTTTTCTTTCAGATTTCTTTGCTTTTTGCAATTCTGAGATTTTCTGAGATTTTTCTCCTCTTTTTCTCAGGTTCCAGCTCGCACCTATGACAGACTGGTTAGGCAGAACAGGGGCTGGAAGGACATGTGTCGGTCCCTTCTGAGGAAGCTGGCCTGCACTTCAAAGGCGGCGGCGGACGCACAGGAGCCCGGGCGCAAGAGAAGGCATGTCGGGGGCACAGCGTCTACCTCATCGGCCTCGGAGTACTCTTCCAGTGCCATGCCTCGGGGACGGGGACCCAATGCTGACATCCTGGAGTAGCTGGCTGAGTATGGGCACGATAATGTCCATCTTTCAGATGTGAGCGATGCAGAGGATTTGATGAGGGAGGCTAGCGTCTATGAGCTAAGCAGCGATGAAGAAGAAGAAGAATCGGAGGCCTAGGAGGTCTCTAGAGTGGATTAGGAACAAAACAAACAATGAACACGTTTTTATGCACACTTTGTTTATTTTTTGCTTTATTTGGGCGCCGATGGGGCGAAGACAATGTATTAACAATTTATTTGCTTTTCTAATTTATGCTTTTTTAATTTGCATATTACTTGAGCCTCGGGGCGATTTTTTGCTTGGAATTGGGGCTGAAACTGGGCCAAAATGATATATAATGATGTATAACTGCTTGGGTGACCTTTGAACATGTTTTTGTACAGGTCTTGGTTGAGAAAGTGGGGTGAAAACTCCCTTGGGCAGCAACTTTGGTTGCTGCAGATTTTTTTCTGCAGATGGCAAATGTAGCCGTGCGGTCTGGACCTGAGGGCAAATGAGGCCGTGCGGCTCACAGTTCTGTCTGGACTGGTTATTTTCTGAATAAAAGCAAGGCTTGGCCATTTCACTTCATTTTCAACTTAGACTTGTCCCAACTGTTCCCAGAGCACATATTGGACCTAAAGACACCATCTTTGGTCATTTTGCAATGGAGAAGCTCGTCAGATTGAAAAAGGGGAAGCGAGACCGTTTTCTGTCCGGTCTTCAATCTTGGGTGAAACACAACTTCCAATTTCACAAGGGGCTGCTTGATTCTTCCTTCAAGATCAAGTCTTTATGGCATTTGAGGGATCTCCCGCCCGATTGGGACCTTTTGAGAGCAGCAGCAAGGTTTTGGGACGTTCGGAGACACGTTTACTGCTTTTCTTACAACGAGATTGTCCCAACGCATGAAGACTTCCGAGCCTTGATTGGGGGTCCCAAAATTGAGGCTATATCGATTCCTCTGATCGAAGACGTGCCGGTGGCGGCAAAGCTTGCATCTTTTCTGCAGATTCCTTTAGAAGAGGCTGAGGGGATGATGATAGCCCTGCATGTGATTGACCTTTACGATATCCCAGTGTGTTTGGGTCTCCGGCTATGGCTGCGACCACGGTAGCTACGGATGCCTTTATTCTCTGCATATTTTCTGCTCTGTTCACCGCTGAGTCCGTGGGGATCTATCATGGTGGTCTCTTGGACATGGTCAGAGATTGTAGAGCTGGGAAGGACATTGTCCCACTGGTTTTGGGAGAGACATTGCATGGCATTGACAGGATGGCTAAAGGAGACCGTTTCATGAGGTCTGGGAGTCCAGCTGTGCTGACTTTATGGCTGCAGGAGAGGCTCGGGGCTTTGCCGACTCAGTGCCCTTGGGTGATTTCTCGGAGAGGTGCACCAAGGCAACAGGACCAGGGTAGCTGGGAGCTGATGATGGCTAGGATATCCACTTCGGACATCCGTTGGTGGATACCTCATTGGAGGTTGCAGACCAGGAGGATATTTCAGGAGTCCTATGCTGTGAGGGTTCCAGGATTCTGCTGGTCATCCTTCTACATACCCTGCTTGGTATCCAGGCAGTTCGGGGCCTTACAGGAGCCGTTGGGCGATTGGGAGGACATCCGGACCATGGAGGTGATGCCATTGGATATGAGGGATCCAGCCAGCTTTTTATTTTTCTCGAGGTCTTGGACATACACTGCTTTCCCACCCAGGGCTATCTTCAGGGGCAGGAAGAGCACCATCTTGACCACTGTCTACTTGGATTGGTACGAGAGGGAGATGGGAGCGACCCAGGTCATATTGGGGGAGAGACGTCAGGCTTTATTGGGGGCTGACTGCGACTCGAGTAGGACTCTAAGGGAGACTGAGGCTAAGGCGAGTCGACATAACCAGTCGGGTGACCTGATCAGAGATATGGAGGCTCGATACAAGAGATTGTCCGAGGTTGCTCCTTTGACTGAGACTCAGAGGGAGGAAGTGCGGATTCGTGCTCTTGTATAGAGGGCACTTATTAACACGGGTTTGGTTGAGGCTCCAGTGAGGATACCGGAGATCGGAATGAGGGATACCGACATTATAGAGAAGAAGAGAAAGAAAACTCGACGGGGTCGAGGTAAATGGAAGAAGACCAAAGAAGACTCAGCGAATGACGATTGACAGATCTTTTCTTAGGATTCCCTTATTGCCATTTTGCAAACACATTAGTTTATTTAGGCATTTTTTTGTATTTTAGATCTTTGTAGCAGGTTAGCAGAGTCAAGAGTAGACCGTGCTTAAACTCATCAAGAAGTTTTTAACTTGTAATGAACAAGAATTATTATCTTAGAAATTAATCAAGACACATTTCATGGAAATTCAAATGTCTTATTGCTTGGGACCCGTTTTATGAAAACTGAAATGTCCTTTATTTTTATTTATTGTTTAGACCGAACCATATATGGCTGCCTACGTTCCCCTTTTACAAGAAAGACTAAGGGGCTCAGGTCTCCGTAGTTCATTCTGGTGAACTAACAAAAATAGGTCTTTTGACTTCTTTTTTCTTTTCTTTTTTTCTGTGCAACCCTGTTTTTTGCCTAGACCGCCCTTTTTGGGTTTTCAGCCTAGCTGGGCATTACTCTTTTTGCACTAAAAAATTTTTCTTCTTTTTTTTTTTTTTTTTTTTTTCAGACATAATACCTTCGGAGCTTATCACCGCTGACCGGGTGGACAAAGGGATTGCCGTCTGTGTCCGCAAGCTTCATGGCTCCTCCCGATAGTATCTTCTGCACCACATAAGGGCCGATCCAAACGGGTTCCCATTTTCCCAGGGGGTTGTCTCTGGTAGGGGGCTTTACTTTCAGCACTAAGTCACCCTCTTTGATGTCTCTGGCCTTGACCATTTTGTCAAATGCTCTGGCCATTAGTCTCTGGTAGGCTCGGGTGTGCTCCATGGCTTTGAGCCTTCATTCATCGAGCAAGGCCAATTCGTCATGCCGGCTACGTAGCCATTCTACTTCGTTGACACTGTTTTCCAGGAGGACCCTTAGTGACGGGATTTCCAACTCCACTGGTAACACTGCTTCCATTCCGTAGGTTAGGGCAAAGGGAGTTTCTCCTGTGGCTATTTTGACAGATGTTCTGTAGCCCCAGGGTGCCAAGTGCAGCTTTTCGGGCCAATCACGACCACGGGTGGCCATTTTCCGGATGATCCGTTCGAGCGTCTTATTAGCAGCTTCTACGGCTCCATTAGTCTGAGGTCTGTACGAAGACGACTTGTGGCGAGTGATTCTGAATTC
This sequence comes from Adenophora triphylla var. japonica, assembly GCA_022495995.1. Taxonomy (NCBI): domain Eukaryota; kingdom Viridiplantae; phylum Streptophyta; class Magnoliopsida; order Asterales; family Campanulaceae; genus Adenophora; species Adenophora triphylla. The sequence continues at coordinate 49,563 of JAFEMH010000630.1, read as the reverse complement.
TGACAGCAACCTATCGCAGTCTCCTTCAAAGTGCGACCCATTATCAGAAATGATCTCATTGGGCACCCCATATCTACACATTAAGTTTTCTTTGATAAACTGGGCAACCTTCTTGGAAGTGAGGACCTTGTAGGACTTGGCCTCTACCCACTTGGTGAAGTAGTCGATGGCTACTAGCACAAATTCATGCCCATTGCTTCCTGCCGGGGCTATCTTCCCTATCACATCAATACCCCAGGTTGCAAACGGCCAAGGAGTCGTCATGCAGTACAGGTCATGAGGCGGGAGATGGTTGAGGTTGGCAAACCGCTGGCATTTGTCGCATGCTCGGACGTGCTGAACACAGTCTGTTTCCATGGAAATCCAGTAGTAACCCATTTTAAGGATCACTTGCATCAGGGCTCTAGCATTCATATGAGGACCGCAGGGACCATTGTGGACTTCGGTCATCAACTCTTTGGCCCTTTCTTGAGTGACGCATAAGAGGAGTGGTCCTTGATACCGCTTCTTGTACAGGTTGCCTCCTAGAATGACATAATGGGAGGCCAACCTTTTCAAGGCTTGCAAGCTCTTGGCTCTGATACCTTCCTTCGGTCTACCTTCTTCGTCTCTGAAAGCTGACTCTCCATCCTTGAGGAACTGGTAAATTTGATTGTACCAAGGTTCCTTTATAGGCTCGGGTCTCAGGTCTACTTCACAACAGAAAGCTGGGGCTTCTCTTCTACCCACTCTGAAGGGTTTTATGGCTTTTCCCTCGGGGATCTCTACCAGTGAGGCTAGAGTAGCTAGGGCATCTGCGAATCTGTTCTTTTCCCTTGGCAAGTAGTGGAAAGTCACTTCTCTAAACTGTCCAGTCAACTCCTCCATATGGGCATGATACCGCTGAAGATTAGGGTCCACAGTCTTCCATTTGTTGGAAACCTGGTTGATGATCAGGGCTGAGTCTCCATAAACATCAAGCTCCTTGACATTCCTTTCTAAGGCAACTTCCAAACCAGCAATGCAGGCTTCGTACTCGGCGACATTGTTCGTGGCAGGGAAGTTTAACTTGAGGGCTATGGGCGTGTGCTCATATTTCGGATCGACCAGTAGCATCTCTATGCCATTTCCTCTTTTGTTAGCGGCTCCGTCAAAGAATAATTGCCATCGATTCTCGGGCTCAACTGTAAAGATCCCTTCATCTGGGAATTGGGGTTCAGGCCCTCTGTCTTCATTACTGGGGAAGTTCGCCAGGTGGTCTGACAACGCTTGACCCTTGATGGCCTTTCTGGTCACATAGTTGATGTCGTACTCTGCCAAGAAGAAGGACCACTTTGCCAGACGCATCGAGAGGGAAGGCTTTTCAAAGATGTACTTGATGGGGTCCATTTTTGAGACCAAATTCACAGGGTGGGCTTGCATATAATGCTTCAATTTGCCGACTACCCAGACCAGTCCTGCACAAGTCTTCTCACATGCTGAGTAATTGAGCTCACTTCCCTGCAGCTTCCGGCTGACAAAGTAAATGGCATTCTCTACCCGAGAGTCTTTCTTTTCCTGAGCAAGCATAGCCTCAACTGCCGTATCAGTGACAGTGAGATAGAGCAGAAGAGGTTTCTGTCTATGTGGGGGGCATAGCACCGGAGGATGTACTAAGTACGCCTTAATCTGGTCAAAGGCATCCTGGCATTCTTCGGTCCATTCTGTGTCTACATTCTTCTTCATGAGCTTGAAGATGGGCTCGCACATAGTGGTCAACTGATTGACAAAATGGCTGATGTACTGCAGCTTGCCCATAAAGCTCTTGACTTCTGTCTGGGTTTGAGGTGGCCTCATCTCCATAATGGCTTTGATCTTTCGGGGGTCGACTTCGATACCTCGCTCCGTGACCATATACCCAAGCACTTTTCCCCTTGTCACTCCGAAGGTGCATTTGGCAGGGTTTAGTCTCATGGAATGCTGTCTCAGCCTCTCAAAGAACTTCCGCAGGTCAACAAAGTGCTGCCCATCCTCGCCTTTGGAGTGAATTATCATGTCGTCTACGTAGACCTCAATCTCCTTGTGGATCATGTCATGGAAAAGCGCGGTCGCTGCCCTTTGATAAGTAGCCCCGGCGTTCTTGAGCCCAAATGGCATTACTGTATAGCAGTAAGTTCCCCACGGTGTGGTGAAGGCTGTCTTTTCTTGGTCTTCTTCGGCCATCTTGATCTGGTTGTAGCCTGCAAAGCCATCAACGAAGGATTTGACTTCGTAGTTGGCAGTGGAGTCCACCAGGATGTCTATGTTTGGCAAAGGGTAATCATCTTTGGGGCTGGCCTTATTCAGATCCCGGAAATCTACACAGCAGCGCACCTTCCCATTAGCCTTGGTGACGGTCACAATATTGGACAACCATGTCGGATATTCGATGACTCTGATGAATCCTACCCGTAGTAGCTTCTCAATCTCTTCTTTGACCTATAGAGACCACTCTGGCTTGATCTTCCTCAGTTTCTGCTTTACTGGCTTAACATCTGGTGCTAGAGGGATTCTGTGCTCTACTATTGAACTGTCTAGCCCCGACATATCCTTGTACGACCACGCAAAGATGTCCTTGTATTCTCTGAGCAGATTTACCAGTCTGTCCCGTTCAAACCCCTGGAAGAAGTTTCCAATTTGTGTCTCTTTAGGTTCCTCGACAGTACCCAAGTTCACACTTATCAAAACCTCCTCGGCAGCTTGGGCCCGGTTTTCCTCTTTTTCTGTAACCTGCTTAAAGATTTCTTTAATGTATTGTTCATTTAGTGTGTTTGCATCTTGTTCAAATGATTCATTATTAACTGTTGTTAAGTTTTGAGTTAATTTATCATTTGTTAAGTTGGCAATAAGGGGATAATCAGAAAGATCTGTCATTTCATTCAAAATAAGGGGAAAGATGACATCGATTACATTTTGATAGTCCTCAGGCGTGAGGCCTTCGGATGACTCAGAGGACTGGAATTCAAAGATTCCTGACTCGACTGAATAGACAACAGGGTGTTTGACACGACTGGGTTGAGAGGGACGGGGTACCAATCCAAGCTCCGCAATCATTTGCTGTCGGCTGGCTATCGGTCCTGAGAACGTCTCCCAATTTTTCAACGGCATCTCTGTCTTAGTCACCAAAGTGCGGGGATCAAAAGGATTTTCACCACCGTCTCCAATTACAGCAACTATCTCATCATCTGAACTGAAGTCGATCAAATCTGGGATATGTGCTTCTTCATCAAACAATTGTAGCAAGCCCCATTCATTGTCTTCACTGCTGGCAGCTTCTATCTGACTGATCTTCGGAAGAGCTAACTCAAATGCGGAGAAGTCCATTACCCCGGATGCTGACTCTTTGACATTGTCTGAATTTTCTTTGAAGACATACTCGTTCTGAACGGTAGTGGTAGCCCCAGGAATGTCTGGCAAGTCAAGGAACATCCATCGAATAGGATTTGCTGGTTTTCGCCTAACCTTCTCAAGGTTTTCCAGAAGGGCTTTCCTCAGGGAGGTCTGATGGTCATTTTCATCATATTGTGTCCCGCCTTTTGTGAAGTAATGGGTCAGAGACAAACTGTAGGGACAGAGCTGGACCCCTTTAGATTTTCTACCATCCCGAGAGTTCGGTTTGTATCCCAATCCATATCTGGTAGTTTGTTCCTTTACATCAATGATGGTATTGCGACCCTGGAGTCTTCTGCCCAATCCAAGCCCCGAAAGATAACCCATTTTTCTCATCATTCTCATGGCCGGAGGAATTTTATCGAAAGTAGTGGTGAGGTCAGTGCAACACACTTGTGCCTTGGACGAAGCTACAGAGAATCCGGTCAAGGCGAACCCTTCATCATCATGCTTAATCTCCAATATCGGGATACCTCCAGTGCTGGTTCCTTCTAACGTGACACTGTCTTCGTAGATGGTAGTGATAGTCTCATCACTAGACTGAAATTTGACACATTGGTGCAGAGTAGAGGCCACTTCGTTTATCTGGTGGATCCAAGGTCGCCCTAGCAACGCAGTAAACGAGATCGGAATGTCAATCACTTGGAAGTCAAAGTCCATGACCTTTTTCCCGAACCACAACTTGAGAGTAGCAATCCCCAAAACTGATCGTGCAGTGGAGTCTTAGGCTTTAATAGTCTGACTAGAAGGCTTCAAATCTGTAGGCTTCAAATCCAGTAAGTCCATCATCTTGGCTGGCAAGACATTCATTGCAGACCCTCCATCGACTAATACCCGTGGCAATTGACGTTCTTCTAACTGGACTGTGATGTAAAGAGGTTCGTTATGACTAGCCCCATACTTTGGCAGGTCCAAGTCAGTGAAGGTAATGATGTTTCCGTAGTGGATACTTCCAATCATTTGGACGACCTCATCTGGGGTGACATCTATGGGCACCATGGTCTTGGCCAAACTTTCTTCTAGCTTCAACTTATGAGGGTATGAAGAGGTTAACAGGGACCACAAGGAGATATTGGCCTGAGTACACTTCAACTGAGTTAGGACTGGATCCTCCTTGTCAGAGTCTGGCTTTTCTGCTTCTGGTTTATAGGGTCTCTTGTCTGTTTTTGGCTCAGAGACGGCATTTCTTTTATTACCCTTAGGCTGTTCAATACTCATCTGTCCGGACCGAGTCATCACATAGACATTAGACTTCTCTGGGTCATCATTCCTACTGGAGGATTCTGTCAGCTCTTTCAAAGTGAGAGGCGGGCTCTTGCTGGCGTATGGCCAACTCTGCTGATTAATCTGATTAATCGAACCACTAGAGGCATAAGCGGCTTCCCGAATCTGATCCCAGGTCACTGGCTTTCTGATCTTTTCTGAGTCCTGACTCTCTAGTTGGCTTAGCAACCGGCTGGTTTCAGCTTCACCTTCTCCGTTTAAAGCCTTCATAGTCTCATTCAAACTTTTCAAAGTCAGCATGCAACAGGAGTTATCACTTTTGGGGTTTGGAGCCTGGCGAATGGCTTTCTCATCCGGACCTAGCAACTTTTTCAACAGAGTGGGATCATATTCCTCATCGCTGTCAAGCATGTCCCTTCTTTCTCTAGGGGTCAACCTTCTGACGGCATCTTTGACGTTGGCCAAACACTTTCTGAAGTGGGAAATTCCATCATCAATAAGGATTTATGCGGGGTCAAACCTCATGGCGGGTCCCTATTCTTTACTGTCGGGAAGGTTTTCTGGGCTTTTCGTCTTCTGGGCTAACCATTCCTCTACTGTTCCTTCTGGCACTTCAACTGTGTCTTCATCAGTATCACTACAGTAACTCTCGTGAGAACTTTCATCTTGACTCTGATGACCAATGAGGGCAAAAGCAGGTCGGGATACTTGACGCCATATAAGAGGTATCTTGGACTCTTCCTCTGACTTGGGGATTACCAAGAAAACATCATTGTCATCACAGGACATAAAGGGGACCGGGGTCGCTTCAAATTTTAGGACTCTTTCCAAGGCATCCATACACTCTTCTTCAGACAAGGTTTCAGGAGTGACGATTAACACTGTAACGGAGTCTACTCTTCCCGATGAGGGTTTGGCTTCAGCGACGCTTGCGTGTTCCAGATCGGCGGGTGGAGCCCACTTCTCTCTTTCAGCTAAAGCTTCAATTAAGTCCCTCCATTCACCGACCAAGTCTTTGTAAGGAGTATTGAACTCTAGGATGTAGGATTCATACGCTGCCTTATCTGAGCTAGCATCCTTTTCCTTTCCCAAGTCTTCACACAGGCTGCAGATACACTTTGAAGTGATTCCATCCCCTATTCCAGGTTTGTGGTTTTCTACCTCATCTTGCCCTTTGGGTTTCACTTCCGCTGACTCCAAGTCCATTCCTTCTACTGAACTGTCATCATCATTTGTAAATCCATCCATTCCTATTCTCATTTCGATCGATTCTTCACTACCACCGTCCGGGAGATAGGCAAATTCACGGCGTTGACGAAATTAGAGAGGTCAGCCGGTACCGAGACTCTGTGGTAAGGAGATTTGGATCAGGCTGAAAGGAGGGAAAGAGTCCCATGGGGGAATGCAAAGGCTGCGAGGGTGTCGGGACCCTGACGGCTTGGGATATTGGGGAAGACTGAAAAGGGACAGTCTTTGGCAATGGATTATATGAGGATGGGGGAGGGCATTGGCTATAGGCTAGCTCTTCTTCCCTAGTCATCTGGTTACCCAAACCAGTGCTGTTCTCTATCGAATCGGACATTCTGACTCTACGGGTGACCAAACCGAGGATTACAGCGAACTGTCTGAGAATTCTGCGCTAACAAGTCGCTGACCCGATATTCTCACCCACTTCTTTCTCGCTGCGGGAAAGGGATAGGAGAGGTTTAGACTCGGGGTAGGTGTTTAGGCTGAGGGCTCAAGCAATATGCAAATTAAGAATCTTCCAGTTTACTTAAAACAGTATCTTTTATTTATTTCTATTTGGTTGGAAAAGGGGATTTGCCCTTCTTTTTCGCAACTACTCTAGATCCTGGATCAGTGGGTTCCATCACTACGTCTATAAGCCCCTCGTATTCCACCTGTATTTCGACCTCCCAGGGTGGACAGCCCCGGGCGAGGGTCCTATAGGGCACGCGGATCCCACCAACCGAGAGTAAAGAACGCTCCTAACGGGTCTAGCGGGTCATAGGAACTTTCAACGCACGAGCGATGCGAATTATGGTCAAGGCAATACCAGGAAAGTCTCGTCTTTCTGCCTTAACAAAATTTTGGCAGAGCTTCGCTTGAGCGCATGACGTTTTGACTTTCGGTAATGTCCGAGAAGATAATAGGCATGGTTCGGGCGGCAAAAACCGGATGACGCGATGTCACATTGAACTTTGTTGCATACGCAGTGCGTGAGTCAGAATCGAAGTCAATGCCGGGTCAAGATCTTGCCAATTTTTCCTTGTCGGAATTTTGGCAGAGCTTCGCTTGAGCGAAAGATCTTTGGATTTTTCTTGGCAAAGACTCGGTCTCGACTCTTACGCATTCCGTGCAGGTCAAGGTCAAAAGTCAATGTCGGAGTCAAGGTTCTACCAATTTTTCCTTGTCGGAATTTTGGCAGACTTTCGCTTGAGCGAAAGACCTTGACTTCCGTTATGAACTAAGGCTTGACCTTTACGAGGGTATGCAACTGGGCTATATGACACGGACTAGTCCAAAAACCAACCAAAAAGTCACGGTTTTTTTTGAAACGTGTGACACGGACTGTGCATTGGTCGACACTGGCTGCCATGGGGAGGTTGGAATGATTCCGTGCGCGCCCGGGAGCATCGTAAGGCTGTCCGTGACTGCAACTGGAACCACCCCGAGTTTGAAGGACGTGCGTGCAAAGTGTACAGGATATATCAGATGCACGTAGTGTGCGGTCTCCTCAAAATGTTCCTTTTTGAGTTAAAACAGAGATTTTCATAAATGTGTTTTAAAGGAATGATTTTCGGGACGTGGGAGAATGCAGCAGATAAGCATGTAAATTTTTTGGGAGCCCTAGTCAGTCATGGAGCTGAGTAGCCCCAAGCTGCTAGGACTGCCAGATTAACCTTGATTTTTCCTGGTGGAATTGCCACTGAGGCCGTCCGGTCAGAATCCAAGGAGGATTGAGCCGTACGACTGCATGGATCAATTTTCCAGGTTCCACTCCTTTGCTATTTTTGGGTTGTTTCCCGTTTAAAGTATGCACAAATTCCAAGATGCAAATGATGCAATGCAAGGTAAAGAAAGCAAGCAAGATAAATGGAATCCGCGATGGGAGTCTAACCCGCTCAAAGGGAAAAGCTTTCTTTTATTTATTTTTTCAAAAAAAAAAAAAAAATTTCGAAAAGGGATACTGGTACGTGGGATTGTTAAACCACCGGTTATCCCAAGCCCCGGGTTAGGGAGCGATACAGGAAGGTTAAGTGGTGTCCACCTATATACCAGGTATCGTTTATTTAAAAAGGAAAGCTTTTCTCCTTTGGGAAGTCCCCAGCGGAGTCGCCAAACTGTGAATGTGTGCCCAAATTTGGATTCACGCGAGTTTGAAAACATCCGGTTTAATTTGAAAAACGGAGTCGCCACGCCATTTTGATTACCTCAAAACTTTGAAAAAAAGGTTTTATGGGTTCGGAGGTTAAGTTACCCCTTGGGAAGAACGGATCGTCGTTCACCCAAGGTGCCTTGCCGTAGCAAGTCTCCCAAGATTCCATTTATCGTGCTTGCTTGCGTGCTTTCTTGTGTGCATGTGTTTGAAAATAAGGGGAGGGAATGTCCCAAGTTGTCTTTCGGACGTGCAAACCATTTATTGGTTGTCGCTCGGGATTTCTTGGATTTTATGTATTCGGGATTTTGATCCCGTCCTCATCTTGGACTTGTGATCATTGCTTTTTTAACCTCGGGACTTGCGTGATCGAGAGAATGACTCCCTTTATGGTCAAAGATGAGGTTCTTTAGAAAAGGAGGGTCCTTAGCCCATCAATCCTACGCTTTAAGATGGTCGAGCTCATATAGATGCTTCATACTCGTCTTAAGCGATAATTGGAGATATAGGGTTCAAGGTTGTCCCTTTCTAAAGAGATCATGAAACCTTTATGGAAGAAACGATGTAAAAATAGGATCTTTACACCGGTCCATTCCAAGGTTGCTAATGGGGACACGGGGGAATGCATGAAAAAATGACATTTTTAGTGAAAAGATGACATTTTTGGGTTACAAAGGATGCTTTTTGATTTAAAGAAGTGATCTTTATTGCAAAGGATGCTTTTTTGAATGTAAAGACATGATCTTTATTGCAAAGGATGCTTTTTTAATGTAAAGACATGATCTTTATGCAAAGGATGCATTTTTGAATGTAAAGACATGATTTTTATGCAAAGGATGCATTTTTATGAGGAAATTGGGATTCAAATATGCAATTGATGCATAAAGATTGCATTTTGAAATGCATAGGATGCTAATTTAGGATAAAGATATGATCTTTAATGCAAAGGATGCATGAAAAAGGATTTTATGTGCAAAGGATGCATTTTTATGATAAAGACTTGATCTTTATATGCAAATGATGCATTAAGATGACATTTTTATGTAAAATTGAGGTTTTTAGGTGCAAAGGATGCACCTTTATAAAGATTACATTTTTAATGGCAAGGGATGCCTAATGCATGCAAAAAGGGGGAAGGGGGATGATAAAGATATGATCTTTAAACTACCAAGTCCCAAGCGAGGATAATAACAATATATGCAATGAGCAATTAAATCATGTAGAGCAATTAGGATGCAAGGTTAGGGAGTGAGAGGTTACCAATGGTGGCCTCTTCTTCTTTGGGGTGGAGCTAGGAGGAAGGATTGATCTTGGATCTTCAAGGAGGAGGGAGGAGGCTTCTTGGCTTTCTTCTTCACCTTCTTGGACTTCCAGCAGCCTTTTGGAGTGTATTCTTCGTATTGTGGTGATATTGTGTTTTTTGTTGATGATTAAAATGGGTAGAAGAGGGCTCTATTTATAGGCAGTCTGGGAAGAGCGAATGAAGCCGTGCGGCTGGAGGTCCTTGGCTAATGCAGCCGTGCGGCATTATCCACAATGACTCAGCACTTCTAGAATCATGCAAGGTGGCAAATTCTAGAACTTTCATCCCCATTAAGAAAAACTTGTTTCTTAATGGGTAAGCCTTCCTTTCAGCCCTTTATTAATTTGGAACAGTTCCGGAATATTTCCGGAACACTAGGAAGGTCCGGGGAATTACCGGAAAACATACCGAAATTGCCAGAAAGTTTAACCGGAAGGCATGAGCCAGATTTGGGTACTTACAGATAGGACCTCGCTGGAAAGAACCTTCCATCCTGCCACCTTGCATGCTTCCAGAAACAGGCTGACGCGACAGAAGATTTGGCCGGGCGGGTTCCAGCCGTGCAGTTTCATTAGTAGCACAGCAGAAACCTATAAATAGAGGCCTCCTCTACTCATTTCAAGAAGGGAATTTGGACAGCAAAGTTACTCTGCAGAAATTACAGTTTCCTAAAACAACAAACCACCCTCTCTCTTAAATTAATCCTAATCCTAATCTATTCCTAATAGATATTGCCTAAGAAAAGCCTCCCTTGGAAGATAGAGAAACACCACTATTGGTAATCTCTCCTTCCCTCACCTCTAATACACTCTTATATTCTCCCATTCCCTTGATACTTGTTGATTACCCTTCTTTATGCTATAAAGTTCCAATCTTTAGCAATGTAGATCCATACTTCTCACTCCCCTACATAAATGACTCATGGAGATCTTCTCCCTAGGATGAACAAGATTCCACAAGTGGCTTGTTCAAGGGATGATCTACCAAATGAGGATGTGAACCCCTTTTACATTTATGTCTAAATATACAATCTTTATGTGTTAAATGTTCTCCCCTTCCCTTGATCTAGTTTTTCCTATGATTGTCCACCTAATGAGGTATTAAGGGCATAGGAGAAGTCACAAAGATCCAACCTTTTTGTATTTTTTTTCTCTTAGATTTATGATCCTCCTTTTATTTCCACATTAAATATCAAGTCTTTACATTAATATTATTTCTCCCATGTCCCCAAGATTGGAATCTTTTCTCCGAGGATTGTCTAAAAGCCTACTAAGGCATCAAAGACATAGAATGAATATAAAGATCCAATCTTTATGTCTCATTTCTCTAGTCCCATGGTTCTTGAGCATTTCTAAAGTGAAGATTGGTGTAAAGACTCAATCTTTACATCAATCCCATTACAAAATGCCATAATCTTTGCCCCTTTTAGAAATCAATGATTCTTGGTCCAAGATCTCTGTTGGGTATGCTTGTTTTAACCCTCCTATTTTTGTATTAGATTTGATTGATACCATAACCTCCTATTTATTTTAAGGACTTTAGGACCCTATGTATGAAGCTTAGACTTCAATTTTTTAGCTAAGTCCATTTTATAGAATAGGTTAAATTTAGGCTTGAAGACTGGCTCAAGAATCATTGGATTTTAGGATTGCAGTTTCAAGGGTTCCTGAACCGCCTTTTTCAGAACCGCTGCGTAACCGCCTTTTGCCTTGAGATTCCTCTCATCCGAAACCGCTTGATCAATTAAGTGCAAACCGCACTTTTGGAAATCCTCTTACGGTGGAACCGCCTTTTGTCAAACCGCTTGCCCCGTAACCGCCCCAATGATTGACTTCTTGAAGTGATCCTTTTATCCCTTGGAATCCACGTCGGCAATATTAAATGTCAACCACCATATCTTGTCACGTGACCCAATGTCGAGCAGATCTGCAAAGATCTCATAAAGGTGACAGATGTCCTAACCACCTTGATTGCGGTGAGGTACGATCGGCTTTCTTGCACCAACACTCTAAAGGACAAAAGTGGATATCGGTGGACCAATGGGAAAGCATCAAGTCTTGTCCTTGAACAGTTTGTGTCCAACGGCTATATTTGAGATGCTTGGGTATAAATACCCCCAATCTTCACCATTTGAAGATTGCTTGAAAATATTGAGAAATTGTGATCATCGAAGTTGAAGCTCGCCCGAGAAATTCTTAGTCTTTTGAATCTTCATCTTCATACTTCAAGAAATATTCCCCAGCCCAGAAATCAAGCCTTAACACATTCAAGAATCATTGAGCTCTACATCTCACAGATTTAAAGAGCCTTGATCTTGTTTCTCACACACACACCTCTCTTGTCTAAACACTTAGTTTATTCATTTGAGATACACTGGTTATAGTTTTGGATTTGTTCTTCATAGTAAAGATTTTATTTTACTTTGTAATCTCTCAAATACTTAATATAAAATCTCTCTTAGAAATCCAAGACTAACCATCTTGGTAGTGGACGTAGATCGTTTATCGATTGAACCACTCCAAATATTGTGTTCTTACTTTCTGCATTTTATTTCTTGTGCTTACTAATTATCTACCTTTCTCTCTGTTTGATCTTATATAGTTATCCTTTATTGTGAAATTGTGTTTGGAGTTAACATAGTCAAACTACACTTTCAGTTTTACAACTGCTCAGAAAATTGCCCTAAAACCGCCTTGCAAAACCGCCTTCTCAAAACCGCATTTTATTAAGTATATTCCGCTGTGCATTTTACAACTCTACTTGCAGTTTCAAATACACTGCAAGAGGTTTTGTAAGCTTAGAGGTTTAGTTTTAATTTGAGGGCGAAAATTTTAAAACAGCTATTCACCCCCCCCCTCTAGCTGTATTTTCACCCTTGTTGCCACCTTTGGGACCAACAAGTGGTATCAGAGCAAACACATTTTAAAACCACTGTTTTTCAAGCCTAATAGCTTGTGTGCCGATTCGATATGGCAACCTCAAAGACAATGACTACTGTTAACTATTCACACATTCCAATGTTGGACGAAGACCACTTTGACATCTGGAAGTGCCGAATGCTTATTCATTTGGAAACCATAGATGAAATGCTGGTGGAGTGCGTGATCAATGGCCCTCTAATTCCAATGAAGGCTAACAACGATGCAACCACCAATGAAACTCCAGAGGTCAAAAAGCCAAAAGATGAGTGGTCGGATGAAGAGAAAAGAATAGTTGCCTTGGACGGCAAGGCGAGGTTCATCATTTACGGAACCCTCCCCGTATCAACTCTACGAAAGTGATGTACCTCAAAACCGCAAAGCGTATGTGGGATGCCATAGAGAGCTACCTCGAAGGTGATGAAGAGTGCAAGGAAAACAAATTATACACTGTTGAAAGATCCTACAACAACTTCAACAAAACCCAACGAAACCTTGCGTCAAACCTATGATCGCTATGTTGAGGTAGTTAATGCTTGTAGATCTCTTGGTAAAACTTTAACCGATAAGGAAATCAATATGACTTTCCTATCGCTTTAGGTTCTAGATGGGTAAATAAGGCTACCTCTCTAGAAGACTCCAAAGTATTGGGTACTTGGTCATTAAGTAACTTGTATGCCAATCTTAGAGTCTATGAACTTAAATTAAATCATATAGAAGAGATAGATGGGAAAACCAAATCGCTTTCTATGTACGTAGTGGAACATGAAGAGAAACCATCCACATCCAATCAAACCACTGATCCTTCCATATCAACCTCATCACTCATCGAGATGGATGATGATGATTTTGCCATGTTTGTGAAAAGATTCCAAAAATTTAGAAAATCCTCAAAACCTTTCACAAAATCATTTTCAAAAGGCAAACCTCCTGCAACATTTTCTAGGCTGCAGATACAAAGAAGAAGAGTGACTTGGTATGCTACAACCGTAGGAAACCCGGCCACTTTGCATCCGAGTGTCCACGGCCTAAATATGAATATATGAAAAGAAAACTTTTCCTTCGAAATTTTCTCATCGTAAGGGAATGGTTGCGAGGAGGAAGAGAATTCCAAGGAATTAGCAACTTGGATTGAAACAAATTACGAGGATGGAAGTGAAGGTGAAACCGAAGAGGTTAACCTCTGCTTAGTTGCAGACGCTTCGATGAATCGATTCTGAATCATTTGAGTTGCATGATATGGAGGAAAAGGAGGTTTTTGCAAAACTTCCAAATTATAAATTGGATGATGATATTAAACTTACTCCTAGCGTTAAGATAGGAAATTGTTCGTATTCACGTCCCATTTTCTCATCTAAACTGCTCCACCTTCAAAAGTTATTCCAAAGAAAATTTTGAAAAAGGTGGTGGAAGAGGTTTCTCCCATGGAACATGAAAAGATGTTCAAGGAAGCTGAAATGGTGATCCATCAATTCTCAAATCTTAAGAAAGCCTTAAGCTTAGCTCATGATGAACTTAATGTACAAGACGGAGAAAAGCTGTGATGAGGTCTGAAATTTCTAATCTTAAGGACCAAATCAAACAGATGACTCCTCTGTTGATCAAAACCGCATCCTTGAAACTAAGGTTGCTGCACTTCAACTCGGGAATGATGACTTGGTAACCCAAATCGACGATCGCCAAAAGATTATTGATTCGTGGCTCAAGTCTCAATCCACCAAGGATAAAATCTTGGACTTCCAAGTTCCTCCCGGAACTAAGGATGGTCTAGGGTTTGGATGCGAGGAAGAGGAGAAGTGTGCATCCTCTAGTGAAAAGGATGAGGAATTTCCAGAACTAACTAAAGAAATTCCCAAGGAGAAGCATGCTAAGGGAAAGGGTAAAGCTAGACAAGTAAATTATGTCTACCCTAAAGGAAAGCAATATGGGAAGAATTATGTGTTAAAACCTAAGAATTACGTGGAAGCACTGAAGAGGAAATGGCTTATGGAATTGGTAGAATCCACTGCTCCAACCACTTCGGTGGAAAAGGCGGATTCTGCTAACTCCGGGTCGACCGCGTTTCTTCCTCAACCGCTCCTCCTGCCTTCAAAAGCAAGAATAGCGTTCCCGAAATACATGGTCAAACCAAAGCCTGTTCCCTTTGTATCAGTTTGGAATGTTAGTTGGAACCGCACCTCCCAAACCGCTTCCTTGTCCCAAACCGCATGCAACTCCTAAGAAGAGTAAGGAGTTAGTAAAACCTCATGAAGCTTGTAGCTATTATAAATGTTCTGTGTGTGATGGTTTAGGTCACAAGGCTGCAGAATGCCTTTTGCGGTTCACATCCAATGCCAGGAAGAGTAAACCTCCTTCTGTCAAGCAGGTGTGGGTCGTAAAGGGTTGCTAACTTCATGACCCAAGGAATAAAGGGGGACCTCGTTCTTAATGTTTACATTTCAGGTCCTCTGCTTCATGGCTGGTCACTCCAAGGATAATGAATGGTATCTTGACAGTGGCTGCTCAAGACATATGACCGGAGATAGATCATTACTTGAAGATGTCGTTGAAGCTAGTGGTCCGTCTGTAACCTTTGGTGACAACAACAAAGGCAAGACCATTGGATATGGTGTGATAAGGAGAGGAAACCTAACTATTGAGAAGGTTTCTCTTGTCGATGGACTCAAGCACAACCTCCTTTCAATTTCTCAATTTTGCGACAAAGGAATGCTTTGCAACTTCACATCATCAAACTGCTTTATCAAAGATAGCATTTCCGGCGTCACCCTACTCACAGGGATTCGTAAGAGTAATATTTACATTATTGATCTAAATTCTGCATGTAGTATTACTAATCTCTGTTTTGTAGCTAAGAATGTGAGCGAAAATAGTTGGCTATGGCACAAGAGGTTGAGCCACTTGAACTTCAAGTATCTTGCAAAGATTGGTAGGGAAAACCTCGTCCGTGGTTTACCCAAAGTGGCTGACCACCATCCAGAGAAATGCAGTGCATGCCAGCTTGGTAGCGATCCGCGTCGTCTTTCACCAGCAAGACCGCTCCTTCAACTTCAAGATGCTTACAACTGCTTCACATAGATTTATTTGGACCCGTAACCACTGCCAGCATTGGAGGAAATAGATATACTTTAGTGGTGGTGGATGATTACTCAAGATATACGTGGGTTGAGATGATGATTTCCAAAGATGATTGTTATGAGATTCTCACCGCACTTTTTAGACGGCTCCAAACTCAAAAAGAAGATGACATCGTTAGTGTTCGATCAGATAATGGAACAGAATTTAAGAACAACGGTGTTGCTCAGTATTGTGATGACCATGGGATTGATCACAATTTTTCCACACGGTGTTCCACAACAAAATGGGGTTGTGGAAAGGAAGAATAGGACGTTGATTGAGGCCGGAAAGACAATGATATGCGAAGCGAAGGCTGCCTCGGTATTTCTGGGCTGAAGCAATCAATACCGCATGCTTCACTCAAAACCGCTCCCTCATCAACAAAACCTATAACAAGACTCCCTATGAGCTTTGGCGAGGAAGAACCCCCAACATTGCATTCTTCAAGATCTTTGGCTGCAAATGCTTTGTCCTCTACAACGGAAGAGATAATAGAGGTAAATTCAGAGCCAAGGCCGACGAAGGTATTTTTGTTGGGTATGCTAAACATTCTAAAGCTTTTCGTGTTTTCAATAAAACTAGTTTAAAAATAGTAGAGTCTCGTCCATGTTACTTTTGATGAGCATTCTCTCCTTGAGCCACATTTGGCTCCAAATGTTCTTGATGATTTTGTTGAGCATAATGAACCAGGTGAACCATCTCAAACCGCACCTAAACCTCAACCGCAACATCCAGCACCCTCAACTGAAATTCCCCAAAACCGCAATTTTGAAATCGCACCTGAAGATCCCTCTCCAGATGCAACTACAAAGGAAGATGAAGTTAGGAATTCCCCTATCCGACTTATAGAACCTCTTCGTCAACTTACATTCCATGACTTATTTGAAGGATCTAACGATGTTCCAATTGAAGATCTTGACAAACCTCGATCCAACCGAGATTACCCCGGAGGTTCGTGAAGTCGGCGGTCACCCCCTCACAAATGTGATTGGTGATACGTTTTCCGGTGTTCAAACAAGGAGATCGAATTATGACGAGCATACTTCTCTTTTATCTCAAGTTGAAACCAAGAAGATTGATGAAGCACTCCAAGATTCTAGTTGGGTTGTTGCTATGCAAGAAGAACTCAACCAGTTTGAAAGATGCAAGGTCTGGACTTTGGTGCCTAGACCTCAGGATCAAGGAGTGATAGGAACTAAGTGGGTATTTAGGAATAAGATGGATGAGAATGGAAGCATCACTAGGAATAAAGCAAGGTTGGTGGCACAAGGATATAGGCAAGAAGAAGGAATTGATTATGACGAAACCTTTGCTCCAGTTGCAAGATTGGAAGCTATCAGAATCTTCTTAGCCTACGCCTCTTTCAAGCATTTCAAGTTATATCAAATGGACGTAAAGAGTGCATTCCTCAACGGCGAACTGCAAGAGACCGTGTATGTTGCCCAACCACCTGGATTTGAAGACTCCAAATTTCCCAATCATGTCTACAAACTCCAGAAAGCTTTGTATGGACTTAAGCAAGCTCCAAGGGCATGGTATGAGACTCTTTCTAAATTTTTACTAGAAAAAGGATTTAAACGTGGTAAAATTGATACAACTCTTTTTATTGCCAAATATAATGAGCATACTTTACTTGTTCAAATTTATGTCGATGATATTATTTTTGGTTCTACTAATGAGTTACTTTGTAAGCGTTTCGAGAAGCTAATGAAAAGCAAGTTTGAGATGAGCATGATGGGAGAATTAACATTCTTCCTCGGGCTTCAAATCAAGCAATGCGAAGAAGGTATTTTCCTCAGCCAAGCCAAATACACCAAGGAGTTGATAAAGAAGTTTGGATTAGAAAATGCTAAAGCATATGATACTCCTATGGCCACCGGCAATAAGCTAGATAAGGATCTCAAAGGTAAGAAAGTTGATCGGACTTTATATCGAGGTATGATCGGCTCATTACTTTACTGCGCTAGTAGGCCCGATATCATGTTTAGTGTACGTGTATGTGCACGCTATCAAGCGAGATCCTAGAGAAGCACATCTTATTGCGGTCAAGCGTATAATCCGCTATTTATCCGGGAACCACTAACCTTGGACTTTGGTATTCCAAAGATTCGAACTTCGATCTTGTAGGTTATTCGGATGCAGATTATGCGGCTTGTACTATTGACGGGAAAAGCACTAGTGGTACTTGTCATTTCCTCGGGAACAGACTAGTTGCTTGGGCCAAGAAGCAAGCATCGGTTTCGGTGTCAACAACGGATTTGAGTATATTGCTTCTTGGTAGTTGTTCTTTGTCAAATCCTTTGGATGAAGCGGCGGTTGGTGGACTATGGAATCCATGAAGGGAATTGCCCCATCATGTGTGACAACACTTCAACAATTTCAGTCTCCAACAACCCTGGCATGCATTCCAAGACCAAGCATATTGATATCAAGTATCATTTCCTCAAAGACCATGTAGAGAAGAGGAATATCCATTTAGAGTACGTGGGGACAGACAACCAGATTGCTGATATCCTCACAAAGGCTCTTGACTCCAAGAGATTTTCTTTTCTCAGAGGAGAAATGGGTATGCTTGAACTTAAATAAAATTCCATACTTTTTATTAACTAACCTGTTTGTTGAGTTTATGATGAAACTCCTAAGGATTGAGACCGCCTGTGTTGAAACCGCCTATACCAAAACCGCAAGATATCCAACCGCCTGCATCCAACCGCTACTTCCAAACCGCTTGATGCAGTCTGACCACTTGGATCAAAACCGCGTTTCAACTAAGAGTAAATTCTTTCTATTTATGTCTTATCCTTATTACTTTAAAAAAAAAAAAAAAAAAAAAAAAAAAAAAAGCTGTTCAAATTCCTTTATTTATTTATTTTTTATTTTTGACAAAAGGGTATTTTTGCAAATGTTTTCCCTCAAAAATTCAAAATTTTAGAGCATTTAATGCTAAGGGGACATGAGCATTTAAAGCCTTCATGTCGTAGTCTTAGAGAGAGGTGCAGAAGGTGAAAGGGTGCAACAGTTGGTTTATTTTCAATCATTTCTTCTGAACCAACTGCCTGCCCCCTTCACCCTATATAAACCTAAGTTGGTGAAATTCTATCCTTTTCTGCCAACTCTCTGCACACTCTGTTTACCAACTCACTTTCTCTCTCTAAAACTCTTCACAAAACCCTCATTTTCAAAACCTTTAACTGTCAATGGCTTCTACTTCGAAACCTTCAACTTCAAAAAGGCTAAGAGCATCTACCACTGCTAGGGCTAAGAAACCCATCCTGGAAATGGTAACAACTTCTAAACCCTAACTCTTGATTTCTTCAAATCTGCCATGGTTAATGCAAGAAACTGTTCGTATGCTTCCTTCATAATTTTTGATGATTCTGTTCATGTTTCTTGACCATTTTGATTGAAATTTGTTGGGTTTTGCTCGAAATCATGCCTAGATTTACATTTCATAGTTTATTTCATAATCAATGCATGATTTGGGTACTGATTTTATGATTTTCAGTTTATACTCTTCGAAAACCCACTTTCTTGTTCTTAGTGATTATGAATGATTCTGGATAAAGGTTGTAATTTTAATGATATATTGTTAATCCCCTTCCCAATGTGATCATTTTGATATGTTATTTGTTGATTTTGGTTAAGTTTTGAAAATCTCTGTTCTTGGTGTTCATGAATGTTCTTCGTGTTCTTCATGAAACCCATGAATTTTTTCTTGAAAAATCACATATTTTGGATACCTTCAATCTGCATAGTGTTTTTCAACACTTAGAAAAATTTTCAACTTTTTCAGATTTTAGGATTTCCTTTTGGTTTGAAACCGCTTGTATGCAACCGCTTATGTATCACTGTTTCAAACCGCTCCTCTAATTGAACCGCATGCTCTAAAAACCGCACTTTTCAAATTACTTTGAAACCGCATGCTGTTTTATCTCTTTTCTTATTTTTGAGAATTTACTAAAGTATATAGGCTGGACACCATAAAATTCCTCTCTAAGCACCGCTTGCAGTGTGGGATAAAATTGGATTACAATGCCACGTACTTAAGTAATACTTGTTCTCAAAACTCCTCATTTTCTTTAGTATTCATAAATTACTTGTGGTTTGAAATCTTCATTTTCAAAACCGCACCTAGGCTAAACCGCCTGGTGCCCAAACCGCTTGTAACTTATGAATACAAAAATGGATCTAACACTTGATAATTTCTTTGTAGGATCCTACTACTTTCCTTCCAGGTTGGGAAGTAAATGAGGAAGAGCTCAAATCTGATGCTCTAGGAAGGGAGTTGCTGAGGAAGCTCAGAGTATCTGGCATCCTACCGCTGTTCACAAAGAAGCAGAATTTCATTGTGCCATCTATTGTGGACCAGTTCTTCTCAACCGCAAAGAAGGATTCCAGAATTCTTGATGAAGGCCAAAGAGTTTCCTGCCTGACCGCTGTTATAGAAGGACAGAAGCTCTCCATTGACTACATTGACATCAGAAGGCTTTTCAGATTCAATGTTGTTGGAGCCCCTATAGAGGTTGATCAAATCATTCAGGACAATGCTGCTCTAGCAACCGCCAAAGTTGGTACCTTATCCAAGAAATACAAGAAGATTGCTAGGAAGGATTTTGGTGAACTGATGAGCCACATTGGTCATCTTGTTGGGAGGACAGTCTGTGGGAAGACTGGGAATCATAATAACTTCACTTCCCAACAATGGATATATTGTTCTGCCATATTCATGGAGATCAAGCTGCACTGGCCAAGGATCCTGTTCTTGGAAATTAAGAACAGTGTTGAGACCTACCAGGCCAAGGTCAAAGGTGAAGCTCAGAGGTGGAGACCATTCAGCAGGATCATAACCGCACTTTTGATGGACTATGAGCATGTTGATGATTTGGTCACTAAGAATCCTGAACTGGTGGTGGATTGTTCCTTTGATTCTCTGGGATTGCTTGCTTGTCATACCTTCAGATATGCCAATGGAGATGCATTATACAAATCTTTGTATGATGCAGATACCTACCCTAAGAAGGAACCATATGAGTTGAGAGATCCCTCAACCGCTCCAAAGGCTAAAGGAGCCAAGCGGTCAAGGAAGCCCCAAGCAAGAGCTGAACCGCTTCCCAAGAGGACCAAAACCGCTCCAGCATCCAAACCGCCTATTGCTGATGATGGAGCTGGTACAAGCAAAGGATCGAAGAAATCCAAGAAGCCTGAGCCTGAGAATTTTTCCTTGGTGGATGAAGATGATGAGGAAGAAGAGGAAGATCCAAGTATTCCCAACTTGGTGGCTAGAGCCAAGAAAGCCAGAGATGAGATGGCTGGTTTGACTGTGGAAGAACAGATGAAGGTTCTCCAAGATAGGATTGCTAGATTGGCCAAGGAGCAAGCTGAGAAGTATCAGGCCAAGGGAAAATCAACCACTGAAGCTGGAACCGCCTCACCCCATGAACCGCCTCCAGAAACCCAACCGCCTCCATCTCCTCAAACCTCTCCTGTCCAATCTCCAAACCAATCCCCAGCCCAATCCCCTGCCAACTCTCAATCCAAATCTCCATCCAAAGCAAAATCCATAACCCCTTCCCCCAACAAAACCGCACAATCTCAGGGGGAGAAACCTAAGAGGAAGAAAATGGCTGCCAAGAAGAAACCCTTCAAGAAAACCAAGCCTGTCCAACCCTCACCCACTCCTTCAAATTCCCCTCCTCAATCACCTCCTCAGAATTCCCCTTCACCTTCCCCCAGAAAATCACTCTCACCCCTATCTTCTCAATCCCAATATAACTCACCCCAACATTCCCATTCCATGAACTCCCAACATTCCAACCAAACACCTACTCACTCTGCCTACCAACAATGGCAGTCCAAACCTTCTGCTGGACATGCTACCTCTAAGTCAGTTAGAGATGATCCAACCCCTGACCATTCCCCTAACAAAAACCGCTCCCCTACACCTAACCGCTCTAAATCCAACTCTCCTTCAAAATCCCCTCCTCCACAAAAATCACCCAATCACCAAAAGTCTCCTCCTCAAACAAATACTCAAACCAAAACCGCTCCTGAAACTACCCAAACACAGCCACCTCCTATATTTCCAACCGCTTCTACCTCAACCGCACCTCCTTCTGACTATTCCCAAATCCTTCAAACCCTTTCCCTCATCCAAAGCCAACTCTTAATAAACCAAGGTCATGTCATTAAGCTGACCGCTTCCAATGACATCCGAACCGCTTCAAATGCTTCCCTCCAAACCTCTCTCTCAAATCTCTCTGAGTCAAACCTTGTTCTTCATGCCAAGGTAGAGTCTCAATCCCTGGAGATGGCAACCCTTAAATCAACATTGCTTGATGCCATTAAGGGGGAGAGATCTACAGCAAACCTTCCATCCTCCTCAATCGCTCCTGATGATCAAACCGCGTCCCTTATCAAAACCGCGGTTGAAGAAGGATTGGTTAAAGGGTTGAGTGATATTCAAGAGAAAGTCTGCAATGCCATTCATAAAGACCTTGGGGAGCTGACCTCAAAGCTAGTTGCCAACTTAAACTCCAGACCGCAAATGGCACAGATTGTCCAAACCGCCTTGAATTCCCTTAGAGAAGATGTCCTGGAGCAAATTGACATATTCAAGGTGGACTCAAAGGTAAATCTGGAATGTGTTGGAGATGCCTCAATGGCAAAACTGAATGAGATTCAGGATGAATTTAACAGCCGCCTTGACAACATGAAGGCAAGATTCATTGCCAAGATTGAAGCTGAAATTCTTGACCTGAAGAAATCTCTAAATGTCACCATTGATCTTGATCCAATGAAAGAAGCTATCCAAGTTCAAACCGCTGCTGTGCAGGAGGAGATCCATACCATTTTCAATTCCCTTTATTCATCCCTTCACGTGCAGCTGGATACTATTAGAGACAACATTGTGGAAAACACCAAAGCGGTTGGTGCCACAAATTCTACCTCTGCTCATTCTGTGAATGCCCTAAAGAAGCTTGAAGCTACTCTCACCGTAACCGCGAAGAAGTTAGAAGATTAAGGAAAGCGTTTGCACCTCGACCAATCCAGAGCCGGGGCCCAGTGGAGCTGATCATGAAGTGAACAAGCCGCCCCAGCAGTAAACCGCTTTTTCCTTGTAATTTTTGGTAAGTTTGGACCGCACTTTCTTTGTATTTCCTTTTGTCCAACTTACTTCCTTTTTGTTTTTGTAACCTTGTAATTTTCCTTCATTCCTGTACTTGTAATCATCTTAGGAATTAATGGAAATTGCATCATGGTTCCAAAACTTTGTTCAATCAAACCGCTTGTTTGTAGAACAATGAAACCGCTTATGGTCTTAAACCTCATTCAAATATTTTCTAACTTAAAAATCACTATTTTGAATTGATGTTTAAACATTCAGTTTAAACTGCACTTTGAACTTAAAATCATATTTTTTAAGTGCACTGAATGCATTTCTATACTTTTCAAATTGTAAGTTTTTCAATCCTTCAAAGGTATAGAAATCTATAGCTTAAGCTAGTGTGTGCATTGACTTGGGACATGACTTACCATGTTAATTCTTATGGACATGTTTTTACCAAGTACAATGTTTGCTTTTCTTTTGTAGTAGGTAATGGCATCAATCAAATAGGGGGAGATTGTTGGGTATGCTTGTTTTAACCCTCCTATTTTTGTATTAGATTTGATTGATATCATAACCTCCTATTTATTTTAAGGACTTTAGGACCCTATGTAATGAAGCTTAGACTTCAATTTTTTAGCTAAGTCCATTTTATAGAATAGGTTAAATTTAGGCTTGAAGACTGGCTCAAGAATCATTGGATTTTAGGATTGCAAAGGTGTCAAGGGTTCCCGAACCGCCTTTTCGTAACCGCTTGGCGTAACCGCCTTTTGCCTTGAGATTCCTCTCATCCGAAACCGCTTGATCAATCAAGTGCAAACCGCACTTTTGGAAATCCTCTTACGGTGGAACCGCCTTTTGTCAAACCGCTTGCCCCTGTAACCGCCCCAATGATTGACTTCTTGAAGTGATCCTTTTATCCCTTGGAATCCACATCGGCAATATTAAATGTCAACCACCATATCTTGTCACGTGACCCAATGTCAAAGCAGATCCGCAAAGATCTCATAAAGGTGACAGATGTCCTAACCACCTTGATTGCGGTGAGGTCTCGATCGCCTTTACCGCACCAACTGCTCTAAAGGACAAAAGTGGATATCGGTGGACCAATGGGAAAGCATCAAGTACCGTCCTTGAGCAATTGTGTCCAACGGCTATATTTGAGATGCTTGGGTATAAATACCCCCAATCTTCACCATTTGAAGATTGCTTGAAAATATTGAGAAATTGCGTGATCATCGAAGTTGAAGCTACGCCCGAAATTCTTAGTCTTTTGAATCTTCATCTTCATACTTCAAGAAATATTCCCGGCCAAATCAAGCCTTAACACATTCAAGAATCATTGAGCTCTACATCTCACAGATTTAAAGAGCCTTGATCTTGTTTCTCACACACACACCTCTCTTGTCTAAACACTTAGTTTATTCATTTGAGATACACTGGTTATAGTTTTGGATTTGTTCTTCATAGTAAAGATTTTATTGTACTTTGTAATCTCTCAAATACTTAATATAAAATCTCTCTTAGAAATCCAAGACTAACCATCTTGGTAGTGGACGTAGATCGTTTATCGATTGAACCACTCCAAATATTGTGTTCTTACTTTCTGCATTTTATTTCTTGTGCTTACTAATTATCTACCTTTCTCTCTGTTTGATCTTATATAGTTATCCTTTATTGTGAAATTGTGTTTGGAGTTAACATAGTCAAACTACACTTTCAGTTTTACAACTGCTCAGAAAATTGCCCTAAAACCGCCTTGCAAAACCGCCTTCTCAAAACCGCATTTTATTAAGTATATTCCGCTGTGCATTTTACAACTCTACTTGCAGTTTCAAATACACTGCAAGAGGTTTTGTAAGCTTAGAGGTTTAGTTTTAATTTGAGGGCGAAAATTTTAAAACAGCTATTCACCCCCCCCCCTCTAGCTGTATTTTCACCCTTGTTGCCACCTTTGGGACCAACAATCTCCTATGATCACTTGAGATAAACATACCAAAATGTCCCTATGAATCACCATTGTCTCAAGATGTAGGATTGATGGCCAAAGATTCATTCTTTTTCTAATACTTTATTCTTGAGCTTAAAATGAGTTCTTTGGTCACATTTGACTAAAATCCCCAAGGAAAGTTGGATTAAGACATACCAAGGCTCCTATGCCTAAATTGGTTGATTAATCTAATGGGAGGGTCGAAAGGTCCCATAATGATGATCACAAGTTCAAAAGTGGGTATGGGATCAAAATCCCGAAAATATCAAAGTCCAAGGCATCTTGAACTAAAACCTTCTTAAAATGGTTCTTATGTTCGGACAAAGACTTGACACATTCTTTCTCTTTTCTTGAATCACACACACACACACAAAAGCACAAATTTTGTACCTTGGAAGGCTTGCATTTGCAAGGCTCCTTGGGTGAACGCCAAACGTTCTTCCCAAGGAGTAACTTAACCTCCGAACCTAGTATTGCTTTCCTTTTTTTCAAAGTTTTGAGAATTATCAAAATGGCGTGGCGACTCCATTTTTCATAAATTTGGTGTTTTCCAACGAGGTGACTCGGCCCTCAAAATGATACGCAAACGTAACCCAAATGTTGTGCGGAATTTTCGCGCGATCGTGGGGTAATTCACAGACATATGCGAGCAAATTTCCTTGATAAGCATAGAGGGGAAGTTTTGAAGTATCTGTATTGGAGAGTGGGTAGAGCAAGTCAAGATAGAAAATTTAAATCTACCTTAGCGAGTATCCGTTCAATTAACCTCAAGGCAATTACATGGTTTCTGAATTTAGATGCCACAAAATGGACATTGTCACACGATGGTGGTTACAAATATGGCATTATGACTACTAATATGTCTGAGGTTTTCAATGGTGTCATGAAGGGAGCCCGTGGGATGCCAATCACATCAATTATTGAAACAACCTTCTACCGTTGTGTGGAGTACTTTCAAGTAAGGCATGGATTTTCACTTAATGCATTAGGAGGTAATCCTGATAACCCTAACATCAATCCCCTAACATCAATCCCCTATACCAGTTCAGCCAGAAAGTTCATTACCGATACTTGAAGAATAGCGAGAAAGGTATGACATATCAGGTTAGGAGGTTCAACAATCATGAGATGGGGTGTATCAAGTGACAACCGCACATCAGCTGAAAGTTGCCCAAAACCTCTGGCTAATTCAGGAATGGCAACAGTTTGGAACCTGGAAAATTGTTGGATCCAGCTGTGCGGCTTGATCTGCCCTAGTCTGAGCCGTGCGGCTTTATCAGCAATTTCACCAGGACATTTTCTTCTGGCAGTTAATCTGAAAACTGTGGCAATCTTGGGACTGTTCTGTCCTGAATCTGGACTGGTTTCAAAGACCAGAAATTTGCGTGCTTATGTGATGCATTTTCCCCGTCCTAAAACATTCTTTTAAAACATATTGAAAATCTCTATTTTAACTCAAAAAAGAATTTTTAGGTTACCGCACACTACGAGCACTATATATCTCCAGTACACTTTTGCACGCACGTCCTTAAACCGGGATGGTTGTTCAGTTGCAGTCACAGACAGTGTTATGACGCTCCCGAGCGCACACAGAATCATCTCAACCTCCCTTTGGCTTAACCCGTGTCGACCACTACACTAGTCCGTGTCACACTTTCAAAACCATGACTTTTGGTTGGTTTTTGTCTAGATCGTGTCATACAGCCTCGTCGTATACCCCCGTAAAAGTCAAACCCGAGCCCAAGCTAGAGTCAAGATTTCTCGCGCAAGCGAAGCCATGCCAAAATTTCGTTAGGCAAAATTGGCAAAATCTTGACCTCTGGCATTGACTTTGACTTGCACTGAGTATGCAATCATGCTCAATGTGACGCTGTGTCATTCGACTTTTAATGTCCGACATATGCCTATTATTTTCCTTGGACAACGCCGAAGTCAACATCTCTCGCGCAAGCGAAGCTCTGTCGAAATTCCGTTAAGGCTAAAGACTTGACTTTGACGGCGTTAACATTGACTATAATCCGCATCGCTCGTGTGTTAAAATTCCTATGATCCACTAGACCCTAGGACAGTTCTGCTTTTTTCGGTCGGTGGGATCCGCTTGCCGTATAGGACCCTCGCCCGGGGCTGTCCACCTTGGGATGTCGAAATACAGGTGCAAAATGAGGGGCTTATAGACGTAGTGATGGAGCCCACTGATCCAGGATCTAGAATAGTTGCAAAAAAGAAGGGCAACCTTTTCCAACCAAATAGGGCTAATTAAAGACACTATTTTAAGTAAACTTGAAGATTCTTAACTGCATGTTACTTGAGATTTTAGCCTAAACACCTACCCTCGAGTCTGAACCTTGCTTTTCCCTTTTCCGCAGCGAGAAAGAAGTGGGTGAGAATACTGGGTCAGCGACTTTCAGTGCAGAAATCTCAGGCTCAGACAGTTCATCAGAATCATTAGTTTCGTCTACTCAGGGGTTTAGAATGGCAGATATGACAGAAAACAATGGTGGTACGGGTAATCTGATGACTAGATAGGAAGAGTTAGCCCTCGTCTTGGAAAACAGCCGCAAGATTCATGAAGAGCAGCAAGCCGTGCTCATCGATGCTCTCCGCCGTCATGGGGTTCAGATAGTAGTTGAAACAAACGGTTCTTTGGTCATGGTTGAAGATGAGACTCCAGAAACAGTGATTTCAGCCCCTCCATCCTACAACAAATTCCCTCCTCCTTCGACATATGATCCCCCACCAATGACTACTCCCTTTCAGTTCTTCCCAGTATCTCAGGCTATCAGGGCTCCATCACCCTTAGCTCCTCAGAATAGACCAAGCTTCGTTCACTATCAACAGCGAATGAATGCTACAACCACCCCAGTCTCTCAATCTCAGCAGTATCCCACAAGATTCACTCCTCCTCCACAGTACGGACCATCCCAGCTGATTTCAAAACCTCAGAACCAGTCCAATGATCTCCTCAACACTTGCCCTATAATAGCAGATCTCCCATCTCCAGCCTTGCCAATAGGTCCCCATGAGGCTCCTTACTCCTTCTTTTACCCCAGTAGCTATGGATACAATCCCTATGCCTCCGGACCATCCTATGGAAACCAGGGACAAGGTCAAGTCTACACCTATTTCCCTCCAAAAAATCCTCAGGTCGTGGTGCCATCCACTAGTGTGCCACCTACCATACTGTGAATGTGGTGCCCAAGATTGCGGCATTTTTTGTGTTGAACCGCTTTCTCATGTAAGGGGTCACCGCCTCACATCGATTTGAAGACATCCAGTTTAAATTGAAAAACGAAGTTGCCACGCCATTTTGATTTCCTCAAAACTTTGAAAAAAAGGATTAGGGTCCGGAGGTTAAGTTACCCCTTGAGAAGAACGTTTGGCGTTCACCCAAAGAGCCTTGCCGAAGCAAGTCTTCCAAGATCCAACTTTCGTGCTTGCTTTTGTGCTTTCGTGTGTGTGTGTGTGTGATTTTAAAAGGAGGTAATGTGCCAAGTGATCTTCCGGATGTATAAACCATGGTTTGGTTATCGCTCGGGATTCCTTGGATTTTGATATGTTCGGGACTTTGATCCCGCGCTCATCTTGGACTTACGATCATCATTAAGTGACCTTTGGTCATATGTGATCGAAATAGGGACACCTTTTTTATAGTCCAAGAATGAGACTCTTTAGAAAGGAAGGACCTTTGCCCATCAATCCTACATCTTGAGACGATTCGAGCTTGATAGGGACATTTGTGCTCTTCTCAAGTGATGATCGGAGATGTAGGGGCTTAGGTTCGTTCGTCTCTAAAGGGACTTCAACTATGGCATCTTTATGTGGAGGAAACGATGTAAAGATATGACCTTTACACCGCTACGCCCTAAGAGGTGCTTCAAGTACCAAAAGGGACTAAGGGGAGGGGCGTAAAGATTGGATCTTTATACTCATCCTATGCCTTTTTGTGCCTTAAGAAGGTCACTAGGCAATCCTTGGAGAGTGATCCAACCATGAGGGACATGGAGAAATGCATTTTGAAAGTAAAGATGACATTTTTATGCAAACATGTGTAAGGAACACTATGAAAGCTAAGACTAGGAATGTAAAGGGGAGACCTTTATGGATTTCCTATGTCCTTTAAGAACCATTTAGGTGGACAATCCTTGGAAGCAAGGTCTATGGGAAAGGGATGACATTTATGAAAGTAAAGATGACATTTTTAATGTAAAGATGACATTTTTATATGATGAAGATGACATTTTTCACATCATCATGTGAGAGATCCACCCTAGAACA
This sequence comes from Adenophora triphylla var. japonica, assembly GCA_022495995.1. NCBI lineage: Eukaryota > Viridiplantae > Streptophyta > Magnoliopsida > Asterales > Campanulaceae > Adenophora > Adenophora triphylla. The sequence goes on along the minus strand of JAFEMH010000630.1, from coordinate 20,868 downwards.
AGCCATTTGTGGTCTTATTGTTCATCCTTGGGATGGATTCTCCATGAATCCTATGTGATAGGGGAAAGGGGGATATGATGATCTACATAGTAAAGATATGATCTTTATGACAATAAATCACATAAATAGCAATAAATGGCAAATATGGAAAGCAAGTAAACAATATAACAAGATGACAAGTATATTTCAAAGAAAAAAGGAGGAGAGGTTACCAATGGTGGTGTTCCTCTATCTCCCTTGAAGTTTTCCTAAGGAAGGAGTGACTTTGGAAGGATTTTGGAGAGGAGGGAGGTGATTTTGAGAGGATTTTGGTTTTTGGATTTTCGTGGTTTGAATTTGGTAGAGTAACAGTGCTCAAAATTGTATATCAAAATGAATAGAGGAGGCCTCTATTTATAAGCAGTTTTGTGCTTCCTAATGAAGCCGTGCGGCATTAACCTTTGGCAAAAGAAGCCGTGCGGTCTTATCCTTTAGTGACTCATCCTATTTCTAGAACCATGCAAGGTGGCATTCTAGAAGGTCTTTCCAGTGAGGGACTACGTGGAATTTTAATTCCTAACAAGTCCTTCGCCCCTCGGAAGGTTTGGAAAAGTTTCCAAATTGCCCCTGAACTTTAGGAAAGTCCGGAGAATTGCCGGGAAACTTAACCGGAAGGCATGAGCCAGATTTGGGTACTTACATGTACCACCACTGATAACTCTACCCCAGAACCAAATAATCCAAGAGTATCAGCTAACTCTAACATGGCCTGGCTCGTGGAGCAGGTCAAATCCATGCAAAGAGAAGTTTGGTGAATTAAGCACTAAGAAAGCAACCTATCAGATCACCAATCCAAGCAAGATTGTTCCCCTTCCTCCAAAGTTCCAGATGCCTGAGATTGAGAAGTTCAATGGCACGGACTGCCCCCGAACTCACATTGAAAGCTACCTTCTGGCTATGAGGGCCAAAGATTGTACTTATCAGCAAATGGCTGGCCATTTTCAACTGTCATTAAAGGGTTCATCTCTTAGGTGGTTCTTGCATGTAAAGCCAGAGGCCCGAGCCACATGGGACCTGATTAAGGAAGTGTTCATGGAAAAGTACAAGGCCAACTTGAACTGGGAAACTAGCAGAAATGATTTGCAAGGGACTTTGCAGCGCTCAGATGAACCGGTAGGTGAGTTTTATAAGAGATGAAATTGGAAGCTTAGTGAGATGATGACTCCATTGAATGAAGAAGAACAAATGGAAATCTTCCAGTACTGCTTGAAGCCCCAGTTAAGGGTCCAGATTGGCAACTACTATTATCCCGATCTCCGAGCGATGGTGAATACGGGTACCAAATTTGAAAATGCTTTCAATATGGCACCAGCTACAGGAATCGGCAACTCCTACCGGTACAGGACCTCAACCCCGAACACTCCAGTCAGTACATTGATGGGAAAAGAAATAGTAGGGGCGGTCAATTACATCCAGAATGAGAAAGTCAGACAGAGCTCAGGTCAAACTGCTGCAAAGCCAAGGCCTCGCCTCTACACCGCTGAAGACTTTGGGATGCCATTGGAGAAAGTATTTGATGGTTTGGCAGCTGAGGGGCTTATTAGACCTCTGGAGAATTGGAAGCCCAAGAACCCTAACATCCGGTTGGACGAGTCTAAGCATTGTCGTTTCCACAGGTACCATGGGCATACCACCAACGATTGCGCTTATTTGAAGCACTTGATCTCCCACCTGATTGAGGAAGGCAAGCTTGAACCACCTCGGGGCCCCAATACAGTCAAAAACCCTCTTTCAGCCAATGACCGAGTGAATGTGATTGAGTTCGGAAATCCAGATCAGGCAAATGTAGTCGTGTTCGGGAATCCTAAGATTATAGATATCCTAGAATTTAACGTTCCTTAAGTTGAATTGCATGGGAAATGGAAAGTCTAATTGATGCCTCAGCCAGAGAAGGGCAGTTTGGCCCTATAGTGGGGACCGATTTCATTAATGTCATCGAAGCAAGATCTCTTTTCGACAACACCGAGCAAGTTACCACAGTCAAAATTACCGAGGAGAGACTCACTTATGAAGATTGTGAGGCCGAAGTAAACCAATCTATGACAGTGGAAGTTTCCCCAGAACCCTTCATCACCCATGGTGAGCATAACGTGTTTGTGATGGCCATTACTGCTCAGGAGGATCAGTCCCAACCATTGGTATTTAGAAATGTGGAAAGAAGAACGAATGACTAAGGAGACTCTGATGGCGGAGAAATTTATCTATCAGATGCCGAAAGTGTGACTGGATTCAATAGCTCAGCAATGCAGGTGAGTGTGATTGAATTCGAAGAGGAAGCCGCACCAGCTCAACCAAAGCCACACATTTGGTATGACTGTGACTGCGACGATTGTCTAGAGGATGCATACCAGGAATGGATCAATTAGGATGCCCCCTCAAGGAGGAGAAATAAGAAGAAATCCTCCCAACAAAAGCTGAAGGAAAGATATAAGGCAGGAGATACCAGCGTAGGGACGCTAGGAGAACCCTCCATCAAGTTTGATTATTATTAGCTACTCAAAAGAGCCCGCCAAAGGCTCAGCTAATCAGAGCGAGGTCCGTCCTGGCAACTCTCACCCGGTCGATCCCTTAGAGACAAAAAGCTCCTAATTCATAGCTATCGTTAAGTTCAATGAAAAGTTGAAAGATTTGGAAGATGAATACAAGGTCCCCATAGAATGCATGGTCAGTCAGGGTAGAATCAAAATCTTACCTGAGGAGGATTTCATCAGTACAATGCAAGCCAATCCCCCTGTCGGCTACACAGATAAGGTGGTGGTGTTAAAAATCAGCAAAGAGAAAATGACTTACCAGCAATGCCTAGACAAAATGAATCAGACTCTTCAGTCCATGAGCCTGAATGTGACAGAGGAGCTTGCCGAAAGACTGCATCAGGCTTCCCTTGATCCCCTTACCATCTTTCCAAGGCATCGACCCACAAATGACCCCAGTAAGGCTTTTGACCAGTTCGAGCTTTCCAACTTTGTGAACACCTGCGAATTTTCTTCTCCCCCAGATAGTAACAGTGAAGAGTACCTCTATGTCTAGTCCTGTCAAACACCCTGTCATTCGTACTGTAGAGTTAGGAGTCTTTGAGTTCGAGTCATCTGACGACCTTACGCCTGAATATTTTAAATGTGTCGCCAATGTCATATTTCTATTCGCTTTAAATGAAATGATAGATCTTTTTGAGTATCCCCTTATTGCAAATTTAACAAATGATAAATTAACTAATAATCTAACAACAGTTAATAATGATTCATTTAAACAAGATGCAGACACACTAAATGAACAATACATTAAAGAAATCTTTAAGCAGGTTATTGATAAAGAGGAAAACCGTGCCCAAGCTGCTGAGGAGGTTTTGACTAGTGTTAAGTACTATCAGAGAACCTAAAGAGACACAGATCGGGAACTTCTTTCAAAGGGCCGAATGGGACAGACTAATTGATCTGCTCAAAGAGTATGTGAATGTGTTCGCCTGGTCTTACAAGGACATGCCGGGGCTGGACAGCTCAATTGTAGAATACATGCTTCCTTTGACACCCGATGCCAAGCCTGTGAAACAGAAACTGAGGAAAATTAAGCTAGAATGGTCTCTGCAAGTCAAAGAAGAAATTAAAAAGATGCTCTGTGTCGGATTTATCAGTCATTGAATATCTGACCTGGTTGTCAAACATTGTGACCGTGACCAAAGCAAATGGGAAGGTACGCTGCTGTGTGGACTTCCGGGATCTAAACAAAGCCAGTCCCAAAGATGAATACCTATTGCCGAACATAGATATTTTGGTGGACGCCACAGCCAACTACGAAGTCAAGTCATTCGTTGATGGTTTTGCTAGCTACAATCAGATCAAGATGGCAGAAGAGGACCAAGAGAAAACAGCTTTCACCATGCCATGGGGGACATACTATTACACGGTGATACCTTTTGGGTTAAAGAATGCTGGGGCTACTTATCAAAGAGCAGCAACTGCGCTTTTTCATGACATGGTCCACAAGGAGATTGAGGTCTATGTCAATGATATGCTTATCCATTCCAAAGGCGTAGACGGATAACACTTTGTTGATCTCCGGAAGTTCTTCGAGCGGTTAAGGAAGCATTCTATGAGGTTGAACCCTGCAAAGTGCACCTTCAGGGTGACAAGGGGAAAGGTACTCGAGTATATGTATATGGTCACAGAATGAGGAATTGAAGCCGACCCCCAAAAAATCAAAGCCATTATGGACATAAGGCCACCTCGATCCCAGGCAGAAGTCAAAAGCTTTATGGGCAAACTGCAGTACATCAGCCATTTCGTTAATCAGCTGACAACCATGTGTGAGCCCATATTCAAGCTTATAAAGAAGAATGTCGATATAGAATGGAATGAAGAATACCAGGATGCCTTTAACAAAATTAAGGCAAACCTAGTAAATCCCCCAGTACTATGCCCCCCTCGCATAGACAAAAACCTCTCCTGCTCTATCTCACGGTCACCGACACGGCAGTTGGGGTCATGCTGGCCCAGGAAAAGAAAGATTCTCGGGTAGAGAATGCCATTTACTTCATGAGCCAAAAGGTGCAAGGGAGCGAGCTCAATTACTCGGTGTGTGAAAATACATGTGCAGGACTGGTCTGGGTAGTCGGGAAATTGAAACACTACAAGCGGGCTCACTTGGTGAATTTGGTCTCAAAAATTGACCCCATCAAGTATCTTTTCGACAAACCTTCCCTCTCGATATTGAAATTACCCGAATCCGGCTTACGTGCGGACCCCGGCATCTCGCATGTTGGTTGGTAGGTGCCTCACTGCGTTTTCGTTCGTAGAGTCGCCATGCCAATTTGATTTAGCCCAAAACATTGAGAAAAGGCTTAGTTTAAAAACTGTTGTTGTGTGATGAGATTTTTGAGTTCGGAGGTTAGGTTAAGCCTCAGGAAGAGAATAGCAGAGCTAACCCTAGTCGCCGTAAAAATGAGTCTTTCGATACCCCTTTTTCTTTAACTGTTGTGTGTGTGTGTGTGCTTTTAAAAATGCATGATGTATATGATGTCTACATTGTATACTATGTATTGAAATGTATAGAAATAGTGTTGGAAGGAAGCCTAACCAATGTTGGTTCGTGTTTGTCTTCCGCTTAGGAATAGTGTTTGAGTGTCCGGGACGGATCGGGATTGCTTCGGGGAGGTACCGGTGTCTGCGGACAGCGCTTCGGCGTGCCTCGGGAGTGTGAGGTGTGTACTCGGGCAGAGTTTCAACGTGCGTAGGGATCGTCGGGATTGTTGACTGGACTCGGGCAGAGGTTCGGCGTGCGTCGGGATCATCGGTTATGCTCGAACAGAGTTTCGGCGTGTGTCGGGATCGTTGGTTGTGCTCGAAATGGACAGGGACACCTCAGGATGGCTCGGAATGCCTCGAGATGGATCGGCAAGGTTTTGGGATGGACCAGCAGGGCTTCAATATGCCTCAGGAGTGCCTCGAGGCAGCTCGGGAGCATCTCAGAAGCGCTCGGCAGGGCTTCGGAGTACCACGAGGGGCCTCGGAATGCCCCGAAGGGAACCGAAAGGGACTGGAATTGCCCCGAAGGGTCTTAGACGGGTGCCTGAAGGCTGGGGGGAGAAAGGAGAAGAGGGAAGTGTGTGAAAAATGAGAGGGGGAGCCCTCTATTTATAGGGTCCAGATTCTGGCTAAGTGTGTTGCACTACACAAGCTTCCATTACCATTTTTTGGTTTTTCTAGATTTAAGGAAATATTGTGGACTTTAAGAGAATTTTGTAATTATGATGTCTGGAAGCAAAGTGGTCCTCACGGACCAGTCTTGCTTTTCCATATTTTCCAAAATTCCTAAAAAGTCCTTTTGTACTTTTTTATCCCAGAAAGGCCCTACCTTGGTTTGGTTGGTGGTTTTTGGGGTTTTTGAAGGCTACGGGTGTTCGAGACCACATTTGTGTGAGTCTACGGTGTTTCCCGTGCGTTTGGAGGGGAGTGATCTAGATTGGGTACTTACAGAAGGCCCTCGATGATGTCAGTTACGAAGGAAGTGGGATCATCGATAAGATAAGGGTCCTGATCTGGATCACGTGCTGGGAGAGGAGGTGACTGTGTAGGTCGGTTCGTGAGTACGTGGCAGTGTCCTGTTGTGATGTGATCGCTAAGGTCGGCTGTGAGGACATGGTGGTGTCCTACTGTGTGACCATTTAGGTCGATTGGCTGGACCCTTGGATAGGATTCCTACGTATCCCTAGAGGGAATCAAGCCTTATCATTATTCGTGTGTGAGGTGAGTGTGTTGCCGAGCATGAGGACGTGTGATGTCCTCTGACTGAGACTCTGTGCGCGGACGTGTCAGTGTCCTATGGGTGACCACTTAGGTCGATTGGTTGGTCCCTTTGATAGGATTCCTACGTATCCTAAGTAAGAATCAAGCCTGATCGTAGTTCAGAAGTTGTGTAATCGTGAGTGTATGCGGACGTGGTGGTGCCCTGAGGTGATTTGACTGCTAAGGTCGACTGTGAGAATGTGGTGGTGTCCTAAGGTGATGTGACCGCTAAGGTCAACTGTTAGACGTGGTGGTGTCCTAAGGTGACCGTTTAGGTCGGTTGGCTGGACCCTTTGATAGGATTCCTATGTATCCCAAGTGGGAATCAAGCCTGATCGTAGTTCACGAGTGAGGTGAGTGTGTTACCGTGCATGAGGACGTGTGATGTCCTCTGACTGAGACTCTGTGCGTTGACGTGGTGGTACCCTGTCGGTGACCATTTAGGTCAGTTGTGAGGATGTGGTAGTGTCCTAAGGTGACCGTCTAGGTCGGTTGGCTGGACCCTTTGATAGGATTCCTACGTATCCCAAGTGGGAATCAAGCCTGATCGTAGTTCGGAAGCCGTGTCCTATGTCGCATAGGAGGACGTGCTTTGTCCTCTGACGGAGGTTGAAAGTGCGTGAGGACGTGCCTTGTCCTCTGACTGAGGTGGTGTCATGTATAAGGATGTGACTTATCCTCTGACTGAGGTTGTGTCGTGCATGAGGACGTGACTTATCCTCTGGCTGAGGTTGTATCGTGCATGAGGACGTGACTTGTCATCTGACTGAGGTGGTGTCCTGCATGAGGATGTGACTTGTCCTCTGACTGAGGTGATGTCGTGCATGAGGACGTGACTTATCCTCTGACTGAGGTGATGTCGTGCATGAGGACGTTACTTATCCTCTAACTGAGGTTGTGTCGTGCATGAGGACATAACTTATCCTCTGAATGAGGTTGTGTCTTGCATGAGGACGTGACTTGTCCTCTGACTGAGGTGGTGTCGTGTATGAGGATGTGACTTATCCTCTGACTGAGGTAGTGTTTTGCATAAGGATGTGACTTGTCCTCTGACTGAGGTTGTGTCGTGCATGAGGACGTGACTTGTCCTCTGACTGAGGTGATGTCGTGCATGAGGATGTGACTTGTCCTCTGACTGAGGTGATGTCATGCATGAGGACGTGACTTGTCCTCTGACTGAGGTTGTGTCATGCATAAGGATGTAACTTATCCTCTGACTGAGGTTGTGTCATGCATGAGGACGTGACATATCCTCTGACTGAGGTGGTGTCATGTATGAGGATGTGACTTATCCTCTGACTGAGGTAGTATTGTGCATGAGGATGTGACTTGTCCTCTGACTGAGGTTGTGTCGTGCATGAGGACGTGATTTGTCCTCTGACTGAAGTGATGTCATCCATGAGGATGTGACTTGTCCACTGATTGAGGTTGTGTCATATATGAGGACGTGACTTATCCTCTGACTGAGGTGGTGTCGTGCATGAGGACGTGACTTGTCCTATAACTGAGGTTATGTCGTGCATAAGGACGTGACTTGTCCGCTGACTGAGGATGTGTCGTGCATAAGGACATGACTTGTCCTCTTATTGAGATGGTGTCGTGCATGAGGACGTGACTTGTCCTTTGACTGAGGTTATGTCGTGCATGAGGACGTGACTTGTCCTCTGACTGAGGTGGTGTCGTGCATGAGGATGTGACTTGTCCTCTGACTGAGGTTGTGTCGTGCATGAGGACGTGACTTGTCCTCTGACTGAAGTTGTGTCCTGCATGAGGACGTGACTTGTCCTCTGACTGAGGTTGTGTCGTGCATGAGGACGTGACTTGTCCTCTGACTGAGGTTGTGTCGTGCATGAGGACGTGACTTGTCCTCTGACTGAAGTTGTTCCTTTGACTGAGGTGATGTCGTGCATGAGGACGTGACTTGTCCTTTAACTGAGGTGATATCGTGCATGATGACGTGACTTGTCCTCTAATTGAGGTTGTGTCGTGCATGAGGTTGTGACTTGTCCTCTGACTGAAGTTGTGTCATGCATGAGGACGTGATTTTTCCTCTGACTGTGGATGAAAATGTTTGTTATTTGTTTCATGAGCATGGACCTGGTGGGGCCTTTTGTGAGGCGTGTTTGCCTTGTGCTTGATTTTAGGAGGCGTGATTGCTTTATGCTTTCTCCGCTGGGGAAAGGTCGGGCTTACGATGACTGTCGGGGAAATGGTTGTTGGGGATGTGTACTTTCGTACGGTCTTACTTTGATGGCTGCTTGACTTTTGTCCGCTGGGGAAGGAGTTCGGGCTTACTTTGATGGCCGTGGTTTGCTTTACCGTTTAGTGGGTGAGGTTCGGGCTTACAATGACGGTCGGTGTTTGTTTTACCATTTAGTGGGCAAGGTTCGGGCTTACGATGACAGTCGGGGTTTATTTTACCGTTTAGTGGGTGAGGTTCGGGCTTACGATGACGGCGGTGTTTGTTTTATCGTTTAGTGGGTGAGGTTCGGGCTTACGATGACGGCCGGGGTTTGTTTTAGTTGGGTTAAGGACCAAACTGCATTGGATCTACTAAAAATGGCCTTTGGATGGCCAAGGGCAAAGATTATAAGGGCAAAAGGGTAATATTGCCAGGAGATGCAAAGTGGTCCGCACGGATCCACTTGCCTTGCAAAGTGGTCCGCACGGATCCACTTGCCTTGCAAAGTGGTCCGTGCGGATTGTCATGGGAATTTAATCTTCCCCAAATCCAAACCAGGCTTCAGCAACGATGCACTCCTCCATTTTTCCATCTTCAGTTCGAACGAGGGAGAGAAAATTTTTGAGTTTTGTTCAAAATTTCCTAGGGAATTCTTCCGAGTTGCTTGAATTGCTACCATGGCGGAAAGAATTAGACGAGGTCGTCGCCAAAGGGGCCAAGAGGCCATGGATAGGAGATTGGAGCTCCAAAGGAATTGTTCTTCCTTCGTGCCTTCGACAAGGAATCCGGATGTGTTGTATCCGAACTCAGAGGTGCACAACATGCGGGGGAGGACCGTAAGGGAGGTTAGAAGTCAATTTTTTTGCTTTGATTCTTGTTTGAAATGTTGTATGCTAGAATTAGGTTTTAGCTTTCGCAATTTGGGAATTTTGTTGTTGCCACGATCAATTTGTGAAATTGGTGTTGATTTATTGAAATTGAATGTGTAAGAATTGTGGGTATGTTATTTTTGTGCAAAAATATGGAAATTAGCTCTTATTTGTGAAAATAAAGTGCTTCTCTTTTGAAATGCATGCTTTGGTGTTTTGTACCTTATGCTATTTCCGTATGTACATTGTGAAAAAATTGCCGTGTAGGGACGGACTTTGTGTGAGAAATTGTCGTGTTGAGACGAACTTTGTGTGGAAAATTTATGTGCAATGTATGCCGTGTTTTTGTGACGGATTATTTTTGAAAAATTGCCGCTTAGAGACGGACTTTGTTGAAAATGTGATGTGTGTGCCGTGTTTTTGTGACGGACTGCGTGTGGGGAAATTTATGTGCCATGGGTGCCGTGCTTTTGTGACAGACTTTTGTTTGAAAAGTTTCCGTGTAGAGACGAACTTTGTGTTGAAAAATGTGTGCCGTGTAGGGACGGACTTTGTGTGAAAAGTTGCTGTGTAGAGACGGATTTTTGTTTGAGAAATGTGTGTCGTGTTTTTGTGACGGTTTTTGTCTGAAAACGTGTTATGTGTGCCGGGTTTTTGTGACAGACTTTTGAAAATGTGTCATGTAGGGACGGATCCCTCTTTTGAGAAAATTGGTGTAGTGCGTGCCGTGTTTTTGTGACGGTTTTTGTTTTGAATAATTTGCCGTATTGGGACGGACTTTTTATGTTTTGCCGTGTTGGGACAGACTTTTGTGCTTTGTATATATATATATTTTTTGTATATTTGTTTAAGTACTGTGTTTACCTACAGGATGAGGTGCCTTCGTCCGGGAAGGCAAAGAAGATGAAGTCACGGGGGTCCCTTGAGGCCATAGTTGAGTTGTGGCGGAGCTTGCCCGACATTTCCCGAGATGGGAGGCCTAGTTCTCGGAGGCTAGTAATCGCTACTGGGCTGAACGTGTTCGTTGAGAACCTTGCCGGGATAGCGGAGACGCAGAAGAACAAAGGCGTCTTCTTGGCTATGTCTGAGTATTGGTGGGACACCACGCATACCTTTCACTTCAGCTGGGGAGAGGTGACGGTGACTCCTACCGATTTTGCAGCGATCACCGGGCTTTCCTTCAAGGGGGGCGGTGAGATGGCGGGACAGGATGTCTGATGGGGTACTGGCTGAGTTGTTGGGATTTGCACCCTATCTTCGTAAGGGCTTGGGCATGTTGTACAGAGATGTGGAGGTGCAGATCACGGCCAACATTGGGGCTTATCGCCGAGGCACTGGAGTAGTGACGGCTGAACAGCTGGCGCGCTCCTTTCTGTGGTTTGTTCTTTCCGAGACGTTGTTCTCGAATCACGCCTCTTCCGCTCTTTTCCCTCTGCTGGAGAGTTTGGTAGACTTGGAGAGGGTTGGTGAGATTTCTTGGGGCGAGGCGGGCTTGGTCGAGCTCTATTTTGCTATGGACAGGTTTAGCCAGGGCGCGGCCAGTTCCCTGGTATGCTTTGATTTTACACTGGAGGTATAAGTTCATTGATGTTGTAGTTTAGCACATTGTCATTTCTCCGTCTTCTTTTTTCTTTTTTTTTTTGTTCTAAGCACTATCTGTTTTTTTTTGTTGCAGGCATTGTGCTATGAGATCTTCTGGTGCCAGCCGTGGGACTGGGAAGATGAGGCCATGGTGGGATATCTTGCCATGTTGTGCTGGGCCCGCCCTTTGAGGAAGAGGAGGACGACCAGGGAAAAGGTCACTGTCGCGTATAGGGACGTGCAGGAGTACCTGGAGAGGGCTAGTCCAGAGGGGTTTGTGTTGTACCCTTGGACTCAGTATGATGATGATGAGTTTGAGGGTGCCCCCAGGGTGACACGGCAGAGGAATATGTTGCGGGGCTTACTTGCTATGCATGTATCTGGGGGAGAGGGTCTTCGGGCAGCATGGCGCAGGTGTGCCCCCTATGGCTCCGAGGGATCCGCCCATCAGTATGATGAGTCCTCTTGACATAGACGTGCTGGAGTACGAGAGGTACCGGGGTGGCGTGAGTGCCGAGGAGTTCATCTTGTATGGAGAGGAGTATGCGGCCTTTGTCAGGCGAAAGCTGAGGACGCAACAGGTGCTGGCGCGGGAGAGGCAGGATGGCCCGCCACGTCCTCCAGATGTTTCGGTGCCTGGGCCGAACTTAACGTATGTTCGTGGGGACTCTTCGAGGAAGAGGGTGTCGGAGCCCATCCCCGAGCATGGTCCTACTGCTTATCGAGTTGACCCGGATGCTCCTGTGAGTTTTCTTACTCTTTTCCATCTTGGCATCTTTTCTGTATTTTTCTCCTTTTTGTCGAGTATGACTGTATCTCTTTTGCTGAGCGTTTCTTTGGTTGTTTGCTTGCGCAGGTCTCAGAGCGATCCTTTGACACGCTGACCCATCGGTATGTGGGACTGAGGTCCTTTGCGAAGAAGTTCTGGGGGAAGATGTCTTGTAGGCCTTCGCGGAGCTGTAAGTACCCCAATCCGGATCGCTCTCCATCTAAGCATACGGAAAAAACCAAGGGCGAACTTCCGGAGGTCATAACTCCTTCATACGAACTCCGATTGAGACGTGCCATATATGGTTGGAAAGCTCTCGACGAGAACTAGCTTGCCATCACAATTACAAAATTTGGAAAAGCAAGACAAGTCTGTACGGACCTCTTTGCATCCGACATCATAATTACAAAATCCTCTTAAAGTCCACATTATTCCCTCAAATCTGGGAAAAATAAAATTTTAGTTTTCATGGAAGGTCCGTATGGACCTTCTTGCAAGTTTTTCTCAACTATAAATAGAGGGCTCCCCCCCCCCTCTCATTTTTCACACCTTCCTCTTCTCCTCTCTCCCCTAGCCTTCAGGCAGCCCCTCTAAGACCCTTCGGGGCACTCCCGGTCCCTTTCGGTTCCCTCCGGGGCCTTCCGAGCTCCCTCACGGAGCTCTGAAGCCCTGCCGAGCACTACCGAGCGCTTCCGAGACAATCCCGTGCTGCACCAAGGCACTCTCGAGGTATTCTAAGGCCCCTCGTGGTACTCCGAAGCCTTGCCAGGTCCATCCCGAGGCGACCCGGCCCTTTTCGAGTTCAACCGACGATCCCGACGCATGCCGGAACTCTGCCCGAGCATAATCGACGATCTCAACGCACGACGAACCTCTGCCCAAATCCAGTCAACGATCCCTGCGATCCCAACGCACGCCGAAACTCTGCCCGAGTGCACACTTGACAATCTCGAGGCACGCCGAAGCTCTGTCCGCAGACAACCGGCACATCCCGCAGCAATCCCGGTCTATCCCGAAACACTATTCCATCCTCAAACACAATTCCCCAACGGAAGACAGACACGAACCAACATTGGTAAGTCTTCCTTCCTACTCTATTTCAATACATAGTGTACAATGTAGACATCCGATATAGCATGCATTTTTAAAAGCACACACACACACACAACATTTAAAGAAAGAAAAGGGGTACCGAAAGACTCATTTTTACGAGACGACTCGGGTGAGCTCTAATATTCTAATATTCTCTTCCCGAGGAGTAACCTGACCTCCGAACTCAAAAATCTCATCACACAACAACAGTTTTTAAACTGATGCCTTTTCTCAATGTTTTGGGCTAAATCAAAACGGCGTGGCGACTCTACAAGAAAAAACACAGCGAGACACCTCCCAACCAGTGAGATGTCGAGGCCCGCGCGCGAGCCGGATCCGGGTAATTTTAGTTGGCGACTCTGCTAGGGATATTTTGTTTTAAAAACTTTTAAACAAAAAAATACAAAAGATTTTTAAAACGATGATGAGGGTCAAACTTTCATTTTACCCCTTTCTTTAACTGTTGTGTGTGTGCATGTGCTTTACTTTTTATTTTACAAAAAAATGCATCAATATACATCTGTGTACATACATTTAAAATTCTTCAAAAACTTCTGTTTTACTCAGAAAAAGAATTTTAGAGACCGCACACTACTCACACTGCTGCCTCGGTACACCGCACGCTACGTGCACTTGCTGCCTCGGATACACTGCACACTACAACCCTCAACCCGGGGTGGTCTCAGTTGCAGTCCGTTTGGTCTTCCTAGGCCTCTTGGATGCGCACGGGATCATTCCAAACATCCCATCCTAGCCAGTGTCAACCATGCACGCTTGCATCACACTCTGTCCAGACTCGGTTGGTTTTTACCCAGTCCATGTCATACAGCCTGGATACATATCCCATGCCGGCCATTTTCTGAGTCGAAGCTCGGAACTCAAGATCCCTTGCGCAAGCAAAGCGATGAAAGGTCATGCTAAAATCTTGACCCGATCTTGATTTCCAAAGCTACACCTAGACGATGTTCCGTCCCGGATATACACCCATGCCTACATGACACCATGTCATCAAGCCTTTAATACGTCACCCATGAAAAAATGACCCAGCCAACGCCTAACTTCATAGATCCCTTGCGCAAGCAAGGTAAAGAGAGGTCATGCCAAACTCTCGACCAGATCTTGACTCAGGTGCCAGCTCGGCTCACTATTCACATGACCGACGCATTAAAACGAACATGACAGGCTCGGTCCTTAGGTTCGATTTTTCTTTTAGGCTGATGGAAACCGCTTGCCCTATAGGACCCTCACCCGAGGTTGTCCACCCCGGGATGTCGAAATACCGGTGCAAAACGAGGGGCTTATAGCCGCACAGATGGTCTCCACCGACCTAGGACCTAGCATAGTTGCGAAAAAGAAGAGCAATCTTTTCAAACCTACCTTGGATATTCTGAGAAAACACTGTTTTATGTAAATTAAAACAACAAAAAAATCAAAAATAATGAAAAGAGGAAACTGCATGTCACATGAGCTTTCCCCCCTCTTATCCAAAAGGGCCTTCATGTGTCTAAACCTTACCCATTACCCCCTCCAGCGAATTGAGAGTGGTTGCGAGTACCCGGGAGATGCCTTTTCAGTATCGAGGTCACAAGGTCCGACAGCTCTTCCGGTTCAGCGGTCCGAACAGTCCGCTATTCCCCCATGGCGAGATCAACAGATAACAGTGAGGGAAACGAAACCCCGCCACTGAGAAACCTCCAGACAATGGAGAAGGTGCTGCGAGCCTTCAAAATTCTCAAGAAGCGCCAAGAAGAGCAGCAAGCCTGGATCGTAGACACCATGCGCCGTCATGGAGCCGTGGCCGTTCCCCAAACAGATGGGACCTTCATTCTTATAGAAGACGAAGAAATACTGGCTCCCTCGGTCTCTCAAAGATATCAGCAGGTCCCACCTCCGCCAAGCTACGAGATCCCAGCAATGCAAAGCAGCTCTCGCTCAAAGCTCCCCTCAGGCATCAGTCAAGCAGCTCCGATCTGCCCGCCTCAGCACAGCCAGTTTCCCGGCCCTGCGCCTCAAGCTCAGTATCAACAGCACACATACGTGCATGCTTCGCCAGATCCCAATGCATCTCGGTATCCCCCAGGATTCAATCCTCAGCCTCTATACGAGCCTCACAACCATAACCAAAAAATCCAATGTTTATCCGGGACAGACATCCCAAGCGGATATCCCGACATTCCACCCACCGGACTGCTACTTGGGGCTAATGAAACATTTCCCCAGTTCTCAAACACAACCCTTAGCGGTCCGGGCATTCACGCCCACAATTTCAACAATCCAGGATACAGGATGGTATACACTCAACTACCTCCCCAAGACTCCCGAATGGCGATCCCGTCAATTAATCCACCTACATCCTCTGTTTCCATCCCAGAATACGGTAGCCTGCCTCCGACTACTGACCCTCAAGTGGTTTGGTTTGTTGAACAGATAAAAGATATACAAGGGAAAATAGCCGGTCCTCGGAAAGACCCGCTCACGCCCACAGACCCGAGCAAGGTGGTTCCTCTCCCCCCGAAGTTTAGAATGCCGGAAATGGAGAAGTTCGATGGGACAGAATGCCCGAGGACCCATATCAATACCTATGTCTTAGTTATGAGGACCAAAGGGGCCACACCTCAACAAATGGCAGATCACTTTCAACGCTCCCTAAAATATACGGCCTTGACGTGGTTTCTTAAAGTAAAAGCAGAAAGCCGCTCTACCTGGGAGCAAATAAGTGATATCTTCCTGGAAAAATACCGTGCTAACCTCAAGTGGTAAACAAATCGGCATTACCTGCAGGCCACTGAGCAGAAAGATGATGAGTCGGTGGAGGAATTTTACAAAAGATGGAATTGGAAGTTAAGCGAGATAGTGGACCTCCTATCCAAGGAAGAACAAATGAACATCTTCCACTCCTGCCTCAAACCATCGTTGAGGACATTGATCAGCCACCACCCCTATCCTAATCTTCACGCTATGGTCAACGCCGATACCAAGTTTGAAAAAGCTTTGAGCACGCAAGAAAGAGTAGCCAATCCTGCTTCTTCCTACTGCTGCAAGGCAATCCCGCCTAATCCGGCATCTGCCCCATACAAAGGAAAAAGGGCTACCAAGGCATTCCACTACATTCAGAATGAAATCCAAAGAAGTTGTGACCAAGCACTCCCGAGGAATAAACGACAGCGTTTTCAACACTCTGATAACCTCGGAAAGCCTCTAAGCCAAGTGTTCGAGGCGTTGATAAAGCAGACCATGCTCAAGCCCCTTGAGAATTATCAACCGAGGAATCCTAACCTGAATATGGATATGAGCAAGCAGTGTGCTTTTCACAACTACCGCGACCACACCACCGACAATTGCATCATACTAAAACAAGCAGTCTGGGGGCTAATTGAAGAAGGAAAGTTGGAGCGCCCCTACGGCCCCAATACAGACGGAAATCCGTTCCCCCTGAACAATGAGGTAAACAAGGGGAACACAGCCCAACGAAGCAACAAACCTCCTCACATACCACAGTTCCAGCATTTCGATAACCTCGAGATGCCCTTGAGCCAAGTCCTCGAGACACTAGTAAAGAGGAACATTCTCAAACCCCTCGAAAATTTCCAACCAAAGACTCTCAATCCCAACATGGATATGAGCAAGCACTGCGCCTTCCACAACTACCCCGGTCACACCACCGGCAATTGCTTCGTGCTGAAGCAAGTGGTCCAGGGGCTAATCGAAGAAGGAAAGTTGGAACGCCCCCGCGGTCCTAACACGGTCGGAAATCCTTTCCCTAGAAATGACGGGGTAAGCATGGTGGATAAGTCCTCTACAAATTCCCGTGATGATTGGGGATGTGAAGACAGAACCTGGGGCTTTCGCTATGAAGAATTCGGAAGAAAGAATCCAAGAATGGTTATTCCCCAACATTCCTTTCCGGAATCAAGGCACACCAAGGGATGGATCGAGCCCTCCCCGGAGATAAGGCAGTTCGAGACAGGCCTGTGAATGTGTGCCCAAAATTTTTGTTTATTGGAATTCACGCGAGTTTGAAGACATCCGAGTTATTTGAAAAACGGAGTCGCCACGCCATTTTGATTACCTCAAAACTTTGAAAAAAAGGTTTTATGGGTTCGGAGGTTAAGTTACCCCTTGGGAAGAACGTTTGGCGTTCACCCAAAGTGCCTTCTTACGGAGCAAGTCTCCCGAGATTTCATTAATCGTGATTGCTTGCGTGCTTTCTTTGTGTGCATGTGTTTGAGAGTAAAAGGGGGAATGTCCCAAGTTATCTTCCGGACGTACAAACCATTTGTTGGTTGTCGCTCGGGATTTCTTGGAATTTATGTATTTGGGATTATGATCCCGTCCTCATCTTATGACTTGTGATCATCGCATTTTAACCTCGGGACTCTCGGGACTTGCGTGATCGAGAGAATGACTCTCTTTTGGTCAAAGATGAGGTTCTTTAGGAAGGAATGTCCTTAGCCCATCGATCCTATGCTTTAAGACGGTCGAGCTCGTATAGAGGCTTCATACTCATTCTTAAGCGATAATCGGAGATATAGGGTTCAAGGTTATCCTTTTCCTAAAGAAATCATGAACCTTTAATGGAAGGAACGATGCAAAGATGAGAACTTTTACACCGGTCCGTTCCAAGGTTGGGGGAAAGGGGAAATGCATGATGAAAAATGACTCTTTAATGAAAAGATGACATTTTGGTTTTAGCAAATGATGCTTTTTGATTTAAAGAAATGATCTTTATGCAAATGATGCGTAAAGATAAGATTTTTATGCAAATGATGCATTAGAAAAGGTTTTTGAATGCAAAGGATGCATTTTTATTGGAAAAGACTTGATCTTTATGTGCAAATGATGCATAAAGATAACATTTTTATTGGAAAATAGGGATTTTAGGTGCAAAGGATGCACCTTTATGAAAAAGACTACATTTTTATGACAAATGAGGTCTTAATGCATGCAAAGGGGAAGGGGATGATAAAGAAATGATCTTTATGAATAAATGCCAAGTCCCAAGCAAGATATATGAATGCAATGAGCAAGTATATCAATTAAAATGCAAGGTTAGGGCGTGCGAGGTTACCAATCATTTCCTTCGCTTCTTCGGACGGAGCTAGGAGGAGAGGTTCGTCTTGGGTCTTCAAGGAGGAGGGAGATGGCTTCTTGAGCTTCTTCTTCGCCTTCTTAAGCCTTCAAGGGTGTTCTTCACGTCTTGATTATACTGCTATGGAGTGTGTGTGTTTTTGTTGTTGTTGATTGTGTGTGGAAATGGGTAGAGGAGGGCTCTATTTATAGGCAGTCTGGATAAGGCTAATGAAGCCGTGCGGCATGAGGCAGCGAGCTAATGCAGCCGTGCGGGCTTATCCATTGTGACTCAGCATTCTAGAACCATGCAAGGTGGCATTATTCTAGAACCTTCTCCCTAATTAAGAAAAACGTGTTTTCTTAATTAGGAAGGCTTCCTTCAGCCCTAATTTTAATTTGGGACTGCTCCAGGACCTTTCCGGAACACTAGGAAGGTCCGGGGAATTACCGGAAAACTTACCGAAATTGCCGGGAAATTTAACCGGAAGGCATGAGCCAGATTTGGGTACTTACAGAAGCCCCTCGGCAACGTCACTTGCAAGGCGAGTGGGGTTGTCGATAGAAAAGGATCCGATCTGGCGAATGCCGAGACGGATTGGGTGACCAAGGCGGTCGAGTGGCTGAACCTTTTGGAAGGCTACCTACGTATCCCGGAGGAATCAAGCCAGGCCGTAGTTCGGAATTAGGATCATTTGGGGGAGGGAAGAAGAGAAACCGGTCTCTGCTTGGGAAAAAGAAGAGAAAATGACCTAGGAGGTCAAGCAATTGATCCTACCGGGGATATGCTAGGAGTGACCCGTGGTCGGATATCCGAACTTCTATGAGGGGGCGCTTTATCACCGAGGAGTGACAAAGAAACAGGGTGACCAAAGTGGTCGAATGGTTGGACCTTTTATAAAAGGCTAACTACGTATCCCGTAGGAATCAAGCCTTGATCGTAGTTCAAGCATCACTAGATAGTTAGGAACGATGTCTAGGATCCTTGAGATTTTGACAATTCGGAGGCTGTCACCTGAAGAAGCTAGAGCTTATGGCGCTATCTCTTTATGACGGAGATAGAGGTAACTTAAGTTGGGAAACTTGAGCGTACGTCACTATTCGCGGATAGAGGTAGCACAAGTTGGAATGACTTGGGCATACGTCACTATTCGCGGATAGTGGTAGCACAAGTTGGAATGATTTGGGCATACGTCACTATTCGCGGATAGAGGTAGCACAAGTTGGAATGACTTGGGCATACGTCACTATTCGCGGATAGAGGTAGCACAAGTTGGAATGACTTGGGCATACGTCACTATTCGCGGATAGAGGTAGCACAAGTTGGAATGACTTGGGCATACGTCACTATTCGCGGATAGAGGTAGCACAAGTTGGAATAACTTGGGCATACGTCACTATTCGCGGATAGAGGTAGCACAAGTTTAGAGTTCTGACAATTCGGAGGTTGTCACCTAGTGTTATCCCGTTATAACGGAATTAACGGAGGCGACCGGGAATAGAGCTTGATTGCTAAACGAGATAAGGGATATTTTTCGAAAAGATGTTATCTTGTTTAAAAGATAACGGAAATTGCATGCCCAAGTGGAAGGTCCAAAGGGCAGGATTGTAATTTCTCCCAGCGATGAGCGAATGAAGCCGCCCCAAGCATGAGATGGAGAAAAAGGAGCCGTACGGGCTAGA
Source organism: Adenophora triphylla var. japonica (assembly GCA_022495995.1). NCBI lineage: Eukaryota > Viridiplantae > Streptophyta > Magnoliopsida > Asterales > Campanulaceae > Adenophora > Adenophora triphylla. The sequence continues at coordinate 1,308 of JAFEMH010000630.1, read as the reverse complement.
AGCCTGTTTTTTCCAGTTATTTAAAATCGATTTGAACGGGCCGGGCACTTGCATTGCCGCCGCCACTTCAGCCGAGAGAGAAAAGAGAGAGAGAATTTCGAAATTTCTTCAACCCTTTTTGCTTCTATCGATTGGAATGGATCCGGAGGGCAATCCCATACCGAGGCAAGCAAGAAGGAACATCTCCGCGACTGCGAGAAGGAGGAGGAAGGAGCTCGTTCGGACGGAGAGGAAGTATGACTTCCTTACGCCTCCATCGGAGCTTTACCCGGGGAGCATAAATCAACGAACCCACGATCGGTTGGGGTAAGCATTCTCATTTTGCTCAAATCCGATAATTTTGCTTGATTTTTGAATGATTTAGGGCTTGACCCGAATTTTAGGATTTTGAATGATTTTTTTTTTTTGAATGATTTTGAGATGCATGAACAACCTATGAGGCTAAGAATGTGCAATGTGCAACTTGTTTGACAAAATTATGAGAATGACTCACTTTTTTCTCGCAAAATGAAGTAAGAATGAGAATTTTTCAAAATATGAGACGGAGTTCTTGCCTTGTGCTAGAACTAGGTCAAAATTTTCATTTTTAATGAGAAAACATGATTTTGGAAGATGAAAATGATTCATGCATGCCGTTTTTTTGAAAAATAATGCTTATGTGCAAAGAATTGTGATTTTGTGCTTTAGGAAAGCAATGACGCGTTTCAAGTGATGAAAGACACGTTTTTGATGCAAAAGATATGCTAGAAAAACTTTTATGAATGCTTTTCTTTTGAAAAATATGTGCACTTTTGAATATACGCATGCTTTTGAAATGATATGAAGGACTGACGCTTCTTTTTGATGTGCTTGTCTACAGGAGAACAAGTCTAGAGGACCATCGGAGATTGCAGTTAAGCTTTGGCAGAGGATGCCGGATTTTGAGAAGAATGGGGTAAATCCCAAGCAGCTGGTGAGGGCTACCGGCCTGGATGCATTTGTAGAGGCTATCGGCAGGGGTGTTCACATCACCTCTAAGAGCAAGGGCTTGGTCCAGGCCCTTCTCGAGTTCTCGTGGGACAAGCACACATAGCTTTCACCCGAGCCGGGGAGAGCCGACAAAGGTGACTCTGCCGATTTCACCGCTATTACGGCCTACGCTCACCGGGAGGCCCGTGACTTGAGAGACCATATTACGCCCGAGGAGTTCCGGTGCTTTGGTTGGATTTGAGTTGATTCCCAAGGGGCCGGGGATGGAGACGCGGAACGCCGAGGTGGCAGCTTCGTACTTGCATGCGTAACTTTGTCGCTAATGATGTGATCGCTCAC